>OX387320.1:5605000-6322500 GCA_947562085.1 Eudonia lacustrata
AAGGTGACAATACAAAACTTCTTCTTTTATCAA
The DNA here is from genome assembly GCA_947562085.1 of Eudonia lacustrata. Taxonomy (NCBI): domain Eukaryota; kingdom Metazoa; phylum Arthropoda; class Insecta; order Lepidoptera; family Crambidae; genus Eudonia; species Eudonia lacustrata. The sequence goes on from OX387320.1 coordinate 5,605,034, forward strand.
TATTTTCAATCATAGTATTCCAGTATCTGAATGCTAGTTCATTACACAATTCTGTGAATTTTGCAATATCTTCCTCCAAATCTTTCGTGGTAACTTCTAAGCCTTGATTTTCCTTAGAAAAGTCTAAAATTATGTCTTTGTTAGAGTTATTGGCTCCAGGTATGTTTCCGTTATTTTTCTCCTTATTTTTTTGGATTTCATTGGATTTAGGCGGAGAAACTGTGGATATTAGCTTCCAGGAGTTATTACGTTCGTTGGCTAGCTCTTTCTCATCAATATTAACCTTTTGTATTTTCTTTTTAAAATCGTCTATTTTAGGTAAGAAATGAGGAACTTGGTCATTGTTTTGGTCAACACTAGAGGTTTTGTTTTTGATTTCTTCTATAATGTTTTTCATCGTACTTGTTTCATAATTTTGTGTATCATTTGTCGCTAAAGAATTACCGATTTCTCCTTTTTTTGTCGATTCCAATAACGTACTCTCATTATTTTGAACGATTTGGATTTGATTAGTATCATTAGCTATTACAAGTTTTTCCGGCTTTAAATCTGTACCTGTGCTGTCATTGACAGCGACAGAAGCTGATATTTGGACATATTTTTTGACATCTTCGTTTGACTTATCATTTTCAATTGAGTTAACTTTATCTATAAAAACTTTATCATTTCCAATTACTGATTTCTCAGTTGATTCAATTATTATAGACGTTGTTAGTTCTGGAATTTTGTTTTCAATATCTGTGATGCCATTTTCCGTTTGATATTTTTCGGTTTCTGTTTGTAAAGTTTCAGAAGTAGTACTAATGATGTCTGACATATTGTCATTTGTAGTACTGTCCAGGCTATTTTCTGTTGTAACATTGTTTTCAAATTCAAACTTATTTTCTGTTTCAAGAATAGACTGTGGAGCTTGATTCACAACTTGAGACAAAAGATCTCCCATTGATTCTGACATAATTCTATCGATTGTAGTGCTTTCAAGCGTAGATGTTGTGTATATATTTTTATCTGTAGTTAACGATTGCTTTGAACTAGAATTATCACTTAAATCCTTTTCTGTAGTTGCTTTATTGTCATTTTGGGCATGCGGATCAATCGTAGATATTTTTACAAATGTATCAATGTTGCTTTCTGAAATATTTGATTTTGGCAAATTAGAGTCAGTGTCAGTGAGAATATCTATTTCATAATTTTCCTTACTTTCTAAATCCATCTCATTAAGCTTTGTTGAGTCATCTACATTACTGACTGTAGGTAAAGGTATATAATTGCTACCAAGATCCGATGCTATTTGACTTATACTTTGCGCAACATCAAATAGCGGCATATCTGTTTCTTTATTATAATTACCTAAAATTTCCCTTACTGGCTTTAATTCTGGTTGACGGTCATTTGCATTGTCAAGTGACAAAAACTCTGTTGACGACACAGTAGTTGAAGGAGAAATGGATTGAGTGGTTATAATCGTAGTGTTCAATTTATCTGTGTCCTGATTATGGGCTGTAGAAGAAACATATGCAGATTCAGTAGTTGTTGGTTTATATGTTGTTATTGTAGGTAGACTTTTTTCAGATGTCGTGCTTGGTTGTGCCGTTGTTGTACTGACAGTTTTCTTTGTTGTATTTATAAAAGCTATGGTTGGCCTAGCAGTTTGTTGCTTTTGCGTTGTTCTTTCAGTTATATAAGTAGCAGTAGAGACCGGAATAAAAGTAGTATTTTTTTCATTTTGCACAGTATTATTTTCTGTTGGTGCAGCGTTACTTGAAACTTCAATATCATTTTTATTAAATTCCACTTGCGGTGTTTTTGTCGTAGTGATGAATTGCTTTTTGGTAGTGAAAGGCTTGAATGTAGTAACTTTTGGTGTGAATTTTACAACTGTTTTTGTAGTTGTTACTGGTTTAACAGTGGTTGATACACGTAACTTGTTAGTACTTGAAACGTAAGGCCGATTTGTTGTAGCGCGTGTCTTACTTGTAAGGGTAGCAGTAGTCGTTGTTGGGGTTAATTTAGTTGTGCTTAACACTTCCGTGATACTAAAAGGTTTTGTTGAGGGCTCCGTTGTGGATGTCAGTTTTATATTTTCTTTTGTAGTTAGAGAAGTGAATTTTGTTTGATGTTGTTTAGTAGTTGTGAGCTTTACAGTAGCTCTTGTTGTCGAAGGTTTTGATGATGATGTTGTTGTTAATCTTTTAGTAGGTTTAGTAGTAGTAGGCACAGTTATGCTTGTGGTAGAAGGAGGTGTTGTTGTTGTTGTTGTTAAGATAGTTGTTGTCGTTTTCATAGTAGTTTTTGGCAGAGCAACTGTTGTTGTTGTTGTTATTGTGGTAGTTGATTTTTCAGTCGTAGATGGAGTTACTTTTACTTCCTCAACAGGTGATGACACTGTAGTTGGAACAAGTTTAAAATTTTCGTTCTCTGTGGTGGTTGAACTACTTAGAATTTCATTATTGCCTTCCTTACTGAAAGATACATCGTTGATGTCTAAATCAGAATCGTGAAACTGTAACGTATCAGTTTCAGGAGGAGTAACAGCGTTAGGTGTTTTGTCGGGTACTATGTCAAGACCTGTATTTCCAAAAATGGATGGTAAAATAAGGCTCCATGAATCTGACACATCCGGGGTGTCAAGTGTAGGTTGTATAATGGGATTATTTTTGTGTGCTTCCATTTGTGCTTTTAAAACATTTTGAACGTTTGTTACGACACTGTGAACTTTGTTATGTGACGGCTGACTGAAATTGAAAGCCACTGTTGGTTGATTGTCATTGGCAAAAGTGACCAAACCCTCTGCTTCCTCGCCGGCTGCAACAATTGCTTGGATCTCCTCCAGCGTCATTAGTCTTTTCACAAGCTCGCCTGACTCGTCAAATGTGTAGAATTCATATCGGTCTGGAGATATCAGGTTGACCGGGCTTCCGACAGTGGCGGGCACATTTGATGGCGGTGGCAAAGTGTTGCCAACGGCGTCCACGACGAAAGGCGGCTTCTTCGCCCTGAAATAAAATTAAAATTAAAAAGTTAAAATATTTTCTTTATTAAAATTTTTATGAGGTAGTTTCTTGTTCATACTTTTTTAGAGTTTGACTGTCATTGGACTTGATGACTTTAGCTGGTACCTTTTTCTTCTATGGAACCATCTAATCTCTAACTTTCGGAAAAATACAATGTTACTAATCATTGTTAATATGGCGTTACCGTAACCAAGAACTTTATAACGTATTGGTAGTTCAATTCGTAGTTTAATTGGTAGTTCAGTTCGACGACCTCCTTGGTCGAGTGGTTTGTACACCGGTTTTCATAATGTCGCCATCTCTGAGATCCAGGGTTCGATCCCCGGTCGGGCCAATTTAGAAATTATGGTTTTTCTATATTGTCTCGGGTCTGGGTGTTTTCTATGTATAATAACTAAGTATTTTAAGTAAGTTTATCCGTTATCTAGTAACCATTTAACGAGTTTCATATAACGAAGCTTCTCTTGGGCGAGTGTAGGAAAGTTTATTTATTAGTTTTATTTATTTATTTAGTAGTTATAAACAGTAAATGATGACGTTGGCAATGCGTATTTAAATCATACTTATGAGTACTCGTTTACTAAAGGGGTAGGCAAAATATAGTGTAACAATACAAATCCATGTCAAAGTAAAATCAAAACTCAAGAAAATTTAATCCTTGGGACAAATGCAAAAAAATTGTACATTTCTGAATGCGTGAACGTCCTATTAGAATAAACGTTCAATACATAACTTCTTTTTATATATTTTTTTAAATACGTTTACAAAATTACATTGTAAACAAACTAAAATAATAAATAATATTTTCCCGATAAATCAATTAAATAAAAATCAAAACATCAGGATACGTTTAGTTTTCTTCATACAAGTACGCGTGTCCTTCTCGTCCGTGTTCAGCTTTGTGTATGGGAAAAAAATACAGGTGAGTGATTTTATACTGTTAAATATTTTTAGTTATTTATAGAATACTACATACATTTTAATACTTTAAACAATAAATCAGGCCTCTCTATTAAAAACTGTCTTAAATATCATTTTTAAAGCCGTCCGTAATTTCATATTTGTTATTCAGCTTTGGTTATTGTTATTTAGTAGAAAAATAAGTTTTTACCTGGCAAAACTAAAATCATAAATAACGTCTGTAGGTGGCGCTAGTTCTGCACGACGGCCATTTTGCTGGAGTTCTGGTTAGACGGTCTACAAGAGTTTTACTAAATTGTGCGGAAAAAATACACAAAATTAATTTCATCTTGATAACCATTCCATTAAACTAATTGGTTAGTGTATGTTTAGCTTTCTATATTGTTATTTCAAGGATACCTCATGATTTATTTAGAAACATATAAACAGTTTGATTCAAAGACATTTCTTAGTATTTTTCACACATTTTAGGTTGTACACACGAGTGTTTTGTTCCTTTTTGTTACGAATTTGTATGAAAGAAATAATAAAGAAATGTATCTTTGTGACGTAACAAATATGAAATAAAAAATATGAAGTAAAGTCGCACTCACATTGTAATAGTTGACTTGAATTACTAAAGTTAAAATATTATGATCACAGTCAATTTTAAGGTTGATTTGCAAAAAAAATTTTAAGTAAGTCGAAAGTAATACAAACTAGACTTGCTGCCATTCTTTATTAAAATAATCAATCAAGATACTGCTTTTTACTCATTAACAAATTTACCTTTCAATTAGAATGCACAACATGAACTAGTCCTTATAGTTCATCTTTGTTATTTTTTTGTAACATCAAGTTATTTTCATCTTTGTTTCCTATTTGTTATATGTACATTTTTTTTGCATTTGTCCCCCTTACGAATACTAGAAAAGTTTAATAAAGACTGTTTAAAAAAGATGGCTAAAATTAGAAATTGCCTTAAACATATGCTGTCACTTTTTAGCTAATATTTTTAGACAGAGACACAATATTTTAAACACGTATTTAGACATTGTTTAACTTTAAACACTGTTTCGTAATAAGAGGGTTAATATTTTAAAACATAAATAGGTTCTTATTGATGTTGATGCTTTCTATTAAGAAGAACTTCTTCAGATGCTATTTTTGCTCAGTCTACATCGCTTATTTCTTTTACTACAACTCTCAAGCTAGTTGCTTGTAAAGTAAAATTCATATCTTTATTTATTTTTCTTTCGTTCAATTGCATTAGCGCACTTCCTCCACCGCCTTGTCTTTACCTTATACCAGGTGCGACAGAAACTTTCCCGTTGAAATATAATTAATGTTTACTTTAATAATACTTATTGTATTACAATGATAACTTTTATAAGTAAGTGCGCACACACGCACACACACACGCACACACACACACACATACACTAGCTACGCGCGCGCGCGAGTTCGTATACGTACACCGAACACTATAAAATAAATAAATAAAATTAATTTAAAAATACTAATTATTTATATTTGCATTAGTTGTTTATTAGCTTTATTTGTTTTAATTTAACAATAACATTTAATTATTAATTCTATAATATTTAAATTGTTGCCGTCTACTCATAGCGTTTTTGTTATAATACAATGTATCTTTTGTAACTTTAGGAAAGAGCGGGGTCTCCTAACACGGGTATTTATACATAAAAGGAGATTCCAGCCATTTGTTATGTAACTATGTAAAAGATACCGAATAAAGATTTTCATTTTCATTTTCATTTTATAAGTACCTATCAACTCGTGTTTATTTTACATATTATTAGGTATAAAATTTTATTTCATACTAACGTTTTTTTAATTTTCCTAGCATCTATTTATGTTAACACTATAAAAATTGCAGAATAGTGTGTTTGTTTCACTAGTTTAATATAGCAGACATTTAAAAGAAAAAAAATGAAGTTCCTTCAAAGCTACAATGAAACAAAAAGACAATTCTGCGAACATAAAAGTAGTCAATAATCATTGTTATTACTGAAGCCTAAGTAACATATTCCTAATTAAAGGTGTATAATAATATTAACAACCGGTATTGACTTTTAGAACTTTTAGACCTTTTAATAAGTGAGAAAAAAAACGTCTGTTCTGTCAGGGGTCCGAAACGTTCGGCTGAAGTCTATTTTATTTATTTATTTCGGATCCACAATCCATACAAATTTTACTATTATACATATACATATAATAAAAATATATATATGTAACTATTTGAAAAAAGATAAAGTGTTGAAATAATTCCACGAGCGGCGAGCGTGCACCCGACCCGGCATGTGTGGGGTGCGGGTTCAAATCCCGTTCGCAACATTATTTGCGTAAAATTATATGTTAAAAATTATATATATGTCGGAGATATGGCGCTAGCATCGCTTAGAAACGACAAGTATAGTCTATACTTGAGTGTGGTCTGCGCAGCCTATGCTCTATGGTACGCGGAACGTCAACGTCTGTTGGCGCAACAACGGACTGGACACATTTGAACGGTAGCGGCCGGAGAGTAGGTACGTACGCGCATAACTCACTTCGTTTCTAAAATCCATTTGCATCGGGCAACTATTTCTACTATTTTTTACTAATTTAATTGTGATGTTAAAATAACATTAAAGTGACTGTAAGGAATACGACTGCGTCTTTATTTTGAAGATCCAAGATTAACTGTGTTATCAACGAATCCGAGTTTGCTCGACTGTTCTACCTACAAACAACCTCGCCGCCGACATATATAACTAACTTATACCTAAAGTGTAGTAAAGTAGTAAATTTACTATAACTGTCTCACTGCTAAGCAAATGCCTCCGTCATTGAAATCAAAACAACACTACAATTGATGGGTAATGGCTTAATCACCACGCTTGCCAAATGCGGGTTGGTGATCTATAAACAGGTTCTAACAAATTCAATAAGCGAACGTTTAAGGGCGGTATCTGAACATAATTCTGAATACAATGACAAAAAATGGGCTCCAGTTTTATAGTGATTTTTCAAAGTTATGTTTTCTAACAAACTAAATCTTTACTAACACGCACGCAAGCGTCAATAAAAAGATATTGTACACATACACGCACACAATTGAAAAACCATTGTATGACATTCATACACACGCGGCTATCTTTGTGTGCGTGTAATACAGCTATACGGGTTTGGAAAGGGTGTATTTTTTGGAGAATTACGATAATGTTTTGTTGATAATCTCGGTAACGAGCCTGTAGTTTTGGACCAAATTTGGTGAGCATGCTCAGTGTGATGTATAGATACTCCCCTTAAACGTTCGCTTATTGATATTGTTAGACCCTATATAAGGAATACCACTTAGGTAGGTACTTGCTGAATACTATAATACCGTTAAAAACTTTAAAAAGATATACACACCTTCCCTCATCCTCGCTTGCCAAGGCGCAGGAGACAACTAGGAGATACAGCAGGTGCCGCATCGTCAGCTCCCATACAACGCAGCGGTTTTCTGAAACTGGAGAAAAAACACAATTATGATTTTGCATCATCATCGCCATCATCATCATCGGTCTTTATTAGTGCACAGCAGCAGTCCATATGTATCTCCAAGTGCAGGCTACATAAAGTAGGTAGGATATAAAATAACGAATAACGAAATTCAGGTAAGTACATATTTACACATTACGCGAAGTTATTGACGAAAATTGAGAGCGTTGAGGAGCTCGATGGCGCAGTGGTTAACGCGCCTGGTCTGCGAGTGCTGAGGTTAAACAACTTTCGCAAAGGCCGGTCATCGGATGGGTGACCAAAAACTTATCATCTCGAGCTCCTCCGTGCTTCGGAAGGCACGTAAAGCCGTTGGTCCCGGCTGCATTACCAGTTCGTGGTGGTTTATGGCCTGTTCTCCCTATCCATTCATAGGGAAGGCTCTTGCCCCAGTGGGGACATAAATGAGCTGATGATGAGTGATAAAAAAGGAAACGCACTTCACTAGTAGCCCTCGATCACTAAGGTACTGGCTGTTTTGTCTCACAACATTCGGAACGCATTTATACTACTAACATTGTTGTTTTAACAACAGACTTACAGATTAAATGGTGGTGAGTTATATAGATCTATAGCATATGTAAGTAGGTCTTAGCACCAAACCGAGTACAACGATTTATATCCTTCCGTTGGGAATCGAACCTAAGACCTCTGAGTGTAAGATAAAAGAAAACTATGTAGGTGACATATACTGATAGACTTAGAATAAAATATTGTAAAGTCAGTTTTTAAATTTAGTTTCATAAAGAACTAGTTTATTAATTAATAATTGTTTGTTTTAAACAATTGTTTATTATTATTGTGATATATTGCGATTACGATTCATTGACGAGGATGTTAACATTCTTATCACATTAAGCGTTATCAGATCGCAAACAGTATGTAAATATATTCGAGCGCAAACAATAAAAAAACAAGTGAAATGATGTTGTAAATAAACCAGCTCTACAAGACGTAGAGTCACGGTCATTGTCGCGAGAGGAACTAGTTCCGAACCGTCCAACGGCTCCGTTGAACCGACAAAACTCATTTGTTTAATCGCTACTGCCTCTTTTGTTACCGTCACATCTAAAATTTTCTTATCAATGCTGCAATGAACATCGCTCGTTGTGTAGTTACTAGTTACCCAATTTTCTAGCAATTTCTTTGACCCCGCTTGGGAAGTTCCGTTGTGTTTTGACAAGATGTTTGCCCACAAAAATGTGGGACACCTGCCGCTTGGTCGCGGAGAATTTATGGGTTCACTCAACTTCACCGGTGCAATATCAATTACGTATGCCGATGATAAAAGATTACGATACGTGTGATGACAGAGTAAAGTTGCGATTCGGTAATCACCGTATTAACTTTAATATATAAAAAAACATCGTAACATCATTCGGTATATTATAAAACAAAACGTCTTAACTTTACATATCAGTACATCAACAAAATGTACAATCAAAAAATTCAACTAATATATTTACAACCAAAATAACTATCAATAAAAATATTGCCGCATCAAGCTTCTGCTTGATTCTTGCTTCTGCTTACCTAGAAGCATCATTCATTAAATAAATGGTAAAGTTTGCACCAAAAATATCTTATTTTGTTTTTTATTAGACAACATCACATTGCCCTTCCTTCAAAGAAAGTAGCATAACACTTGTGTTATGAAAATTAGGAAAAACGACGATACATGTAGAAATGAATCGAACCCGGAACCTCGGAGATAGCAACACCTAACCATCGTGCGAGCCACTTGACTACGGAGGCCGTCGTTAATTATGTAACCATCCCTTATTGTTAGCCAACCAACCATTGAAATAAAACAGACCAATCAGAGTGAAATGAATTAAAAACTTAAGGACATCCTTGCCAGCGACATCTACTGTAAATTAACCTACCTAACAGTACCGCAGTGCCACCGACATCGGTACCGATACACAATTATGCGTGTAATTACATCACGGTATCAGATGATTGATGGCATCCGTCGCATCTACATCCTAGCCGGACTCGATTAACATATGCATCGATGTCACCCTTGCTACACGAATTATTCACACGTTTTGCTTTATAAATGCATGCTATTTACATTTAGATTGGTAGATAACACCACCTTACCTTGCATTAGAGTGAGATCAAGTCCACATACTTAGATAGCTACTAGGTACAGACGACAGCACGTCAACCTACCACAAAATGTCAAATTTCGTCAATGAATTTTAAACTGTATTGCTTGGGTTTAAGGATCAATATGGATTAGAGAAATTTGACAGTTTTGGGTAGGTTGACCTGCTGGCGTGTGTACTTTTACCACAAGCCAGAATAAAAAGAGGTTTCTTTCTCTCGTTTTTGAACCGATGAAAATAATTTTTGACGCTATGATATCGATTACGAGTGCTTACTAACACTAGTGTTTTAAGCCACAGTTGAATCTTTTGATACTGAATATTTTGAACAGTTTAAACACTTAAGTAAACGTAAATACGACTATGAAGTACCTACATTTCATAGTGTTATTTTTGTCATATTTAATTTCTAAATCGCCAGTTAAATAAACCAAGGTATCGCCAAACTACCTTCACACCCTATCAGCCGAAAAGATGCCTTTTCACACCAGAAGGGCACATGTGAGCCAGCACAGAATTCAATTTGTTTGATGACTCTACAAAGGGACGAGCTGTAAAATTTATTTGTTTGCGTTCGAGGATTGGCAAAGGTGAGTCGGTGGCACTCAGGGTCCACGCCGCAAATATCTTTGGTGGAAAGTAGTTAAACGAATAACTATTACAATTCGAAACTGCAATGCCAGTGAAAATCAAAAACTGTAGAAAATCGCGGAATTAGTTAACATAATATTTAGTAAACGATCGCAAAAGCTATCAGCTTTCTCTTGTTAGCTTAAGAATAGGAAACAAAATTTTTGTTTTGTAATTGAGACGGCAAACAAGCTGGCATGCCACCTGATGGGATCTGATCACGAGTACCATCTGTTGCGTCCGGGGAGCTGCCTGTGTGTCACTAAATTTGAGAGTCCTATTTATATGCTACTACTATAAGAACCTTATGTTAGCGCACGTGAAACAACTCTGAAGGGAGCACATTCCTTATCAAACAGGTACGCTGAAGGAACGAACGCTAAGCCCGATTGGTTTTGTGCTTCTATAGATCAAGGGTGTAGGCTCTCCGTCTTTGGCGTAGTACTCTGTACTCGAAGTATACTGGTATAATTATCTCAAGCCTTTCTATCGCTTAGAAAAGGAACATAGTATCAAAGAAGGTATGTTAAACCTTTTTTTTTTACTATCCCCTGCATCTGGCTTTCACAGCACTGCGAGATTCAAGGTGGATTCTTAAGCTTTGACGACTGAACAATCCCAGAGCTTGTCTGTTTCTTTGTTCGAGACAGGTAGAAGCGTAGAACACGAGCGCGCTACTAAAGCTAGATATTGGCCCGGGTCATATCCTAAAGTAGACGAGGATCCTAACTCCAAACGAACGGTGCAACAACAATGTGTCATTACACCGGCACTTCTGCAAAGCATAATAGGCGCTGGTAATCTAGCGCTGGGAGCGCAAACGTAACTATTAGCTCCGAAACAATAGCCACTCAAGTGCCACCAGTATCAAAGTCGTCATAACATCTTCTCAAAGGGAAAAAACAGCGGCATACCGCAACATCACGCTCCGGTGGCCGCCAACAATCGCTCCGTTAGTCGATCCGACTGTGAGACAGTTATTCGGGCTCCGACATTGACACGATATTATGTAAGAAATAGGCCGTTGTCTCTGCGTGAGGCGCAGCGTAACATCTCAATTGACCATCAAAGGCGGATTGGAGGCTAATCGTAACAGTATTGTCGTTGCTTATCAAAGAATTGAAGTTTTTGTTTTAACCGTCTCTCTGGTTAAGTGGTCAAGTACACAAAGGTCCTTCGATTCCTAGCGGAGGGTACATATTATTGTACTCTGTTTGATTAGTGAACGCCTGGCTAGCTACCACCATCTTATGAGTCTATTACTGTCACACAGAACAGTTTTATATCTTATATACGTAGATAATCAAGTCCTGCTGTTGTTGAAAAACAAAAAATCTTCATATTTAAGAAACCTGTAAAAATGTGTTATAGATTTTAAATAACTTGTACCTACGGATCTACTCACGTTTATTTTACACATTGATTTAAATCATAATACTTAGTATATTTTTTATTTCTTCTCTTAAATGTGTAGTGTTCGCGTAAACTTTAGAAAACAATAAAATTTTCAAACTTCTCTTTTTTACCAAGTTACTTTAACATTATCTAATGTTGTTTGATTTCCATAACATAATTGATCCAAGTTAATGTTACTCCATAGCATTTATTTCACACTTATTGATTCATCTTACTTATACTCTTGTCATTATTACATTTAAACGTTAAAGTAAAGTTAAATAAACGTAAAAAAACGTAAACAAAAAATAAACGTACAAAACGTATAAAAGTAAATTTGCTCTCAGTAGCAATTTAAATAGTCGTGAAACTACCACGTCGCTGGTTGAGAGCGTAGTTACCAGTCGAAAAGAGGCCGGCAATAAAGCCGATAGCAGCTACTCTAAAAAAATTATGCTTACATATAAGTATACAAACGTTTGCTAAAAAACGGTTTACATGAAATCTCTACACATGGACTTCATCATTTAATATTTGGGCAAACAAACATATATACCTAGTTGTAATAGAATACAAGTTTACATATTATAAAAGTACACTAACACCAAAAATAAACCTTTGCTTTGTAGATAGCTGGTTACTTACTATCACATCACATCACCAGCTAGCTCATTTCTATTTTTATTTCGACACTGAATTATTTTACAAGATGGAGGCGATTCACAACTTATATCCTTCGAAAGATTATTAAATCTTAGTCCAAATAACACAGTGCACGATCAAAATTACTGAAATCGTAGTTACCTTGCGTGAAACGGAGTGTTCCCGATAAAATTTATTTAACTGCCAACTCGTCAGTCTACCTGTGACCACAGCCGCGGCCCAACAATGAGTTAAGAAACATAAGAACATAGTATTATGTAAATTGAACGGGAGCAAATCCGTATACATTATAGAGTATTTTATTTCAATGTGTAGTATTCGCGTAGAATTTAAAAAACGAAATGCAACCAGAACGGTGGATATATTTGCAATAACAACACACATTTCAGTTCCACATACATTTATAACGGAAACCGGCTCCAGGCAAATGTGCTTCAAGTCGAGATTTCCGCGAGAGTTATTGAATATTTTAGAATGGACTGTGATGCGGAGTAGACGTTCAGCCGCTTCCGAAGTTTGTCCGTAAATTGTAAAGGTCAGGAGCTCTAAAAGCTGTATTGTTGCAGTGTTTTTGCAGTTGTAAGAACAAGAGGCATGTGAATACGAGATATATGCTGCTACACGCGTTTCGTTTTCATAACTGCATTATCACTGCAATAATACTGCTATAAGACCTCATGGTAAGGCTCCAGGTTAAGTAAAAATTCTATTACAAGTCAATTGAGCGTGTAATATGTAGTTTTTGTGTATTTTTATTAAATCTAAACTGTCTTTATTCTGTCCTTCAGGCGTCAATAAAAAATCAATTTTCTAATTTAAAACATGTGTTCTCTTCCCTTTTTTTGTAGATATTGATTAAATTATATAATTAAATTGCTGTTTAAATAAAAATTCTAAAGATTTTTTTGGCGAATATGCCGATAGTACCTACTTCGCCTTTTTCTTATTAAACTATTTATATACCATACCGTTCGTACGTTATGTTACGTATAATATTATACAAATTGTCTCGTAACACTATGAACGCACAGGTCGGAAATAAATTAATAATATTTATATTTATTATTTCATCTCAATTATTGCGGGGTCGAAGACATTTCTCCTGATAAAATAGCTGTCATTTTTTAATTTAGAAAAATATTTGTTTATATTTGCTTCTTTGCTTTCGCGAACCAAGTCATTGTACAAACAACAAACAGCAACCCTACACAATTAAGCAAACCAATCAAAATTCTCATTCGGGAATATTCTACATTACTCAAATAATTCATAAGCACAGTGTTATTCGTATTTATAACTGTCGATCATCTGCCGCTCTCGCTCGATTAAGAGTAATGTCTGTCGTTTTACCTGAAATTCATCTTACGGAAAATTCAACCATTTAAATGTTTCAAGGATGAACCAAGAATCTAAATGACAACAAACAATCTATTAAATTAAAATGATAAAACGAAAATTTTTTTTTGATCATTAAGTAGATAGAAAAACAATTAGTCAACCATTTGTTTTTGGAGTTATCATTAACAAAACCACTTTCATCATCTTCAGCCTATAAGCGTTCCATATGGATATTATGGAGCGATCGATCAATAACCCACTAATTCGATCCCGTGCCAACCGTGCGGATTGGCTGTTCTCAAAACCTTATTATAGAACTTTTCAATTAAGTATTTTATCCGTGCGTCCCTAACCCTGACTTAACTTATAAGAAACTAAACTAAACCTGTCCTCAAAAAATCAGACAATATAATTAGTAACTTTCGGCCTTTGTTTTATTGAGTTAAACTTATTTAGTATTCTGCACACCACTTACACCTATTGTAATATTAAATTTATCTTTGGTTCTGCAAAGTTCGAATTACAGCTTCGTAATGAAGTTTCATCTGGGTTGCAGGGCTGTCACCGTGCAGTACGCTAAGCTAGACTTGAGGTTTCATCATTATCATCATCATCATCAATTCAGCCAGCACAACCGCCTCCGTGATATAGTAGTTAAGACCACCAGTCGCAGACCCCAGAGGTCCTGGGTTCGGTTCCTAGCGAAAGATTTAAAAAAAATGAAAAAATGATTTGTTTTCTCTCTCATGTAAGTTACATAAGTTTAAGTTATTTCATAAGTATAAAAAAATTTATGCTGGTACCGACTGGAGTCTCAAAAAGGTATCCTAAGACACCTGTCCATCTCACTAAACTCACTAAAATAATTTCCCACAACAACCCACATGAGCTTATTGAGCAACAGAGTGGTTGATGCCTGGAATAAACTGCCCGAAGAAATTATAACAGCACAAAGTGTCAACCAGTTTAAGAATAGACTAGACCTATACTACAACAAAATGAAATAAGAAACAAATAATTTTAGTTTACATTGGATACAGGCAACTATCTGTTGTTCCAACTGCCTGCCTGAATTACCTATAATAATAATAATAATAATGATCTCCACAGCTCAACCCCCAAGTCAGTTTTATACTATATGCTGGTACATCATTTGCAAGGTGTAAGGTTATATATAACAATTGTGCTTTTGTTGTGCTGTGCATTGTGCTTACCTGTAATTCATTAAAAAAAATAAGATTTAACATCTGCCATCTTACGATAACCACCGGGACTAACATTTTAAATTGCCTTCTGAAGAGTTCGAGATATTTTAATTTGATCACCTATCTGCGGACCTGCGCGAAAGTTACTTAACCTTTTCACCGCCCAACTATCCTGCACGCGATGTCCCGCTGTACGCCAACGTATAAATGTATTTTAATAAAGTAGGTACAAAGAAGAACTTCAATAGAAGTCCTGGCGTGGACGGCACGAAAATCTCGAACTTCTATAGAAGTTGTTGGCGGTAAAAAGGTTAACTAGCAAGCCTCTGTGGTTTAACCGCCTCTGTGGTCTAGTGGCTAAGACTCAGAGGTCCCGGGTTCGATTCCCAGCGGGGGGTACATGTTTGTGTAGGTACTCGGTTTGGTTGGTGGTAGGGCTTGTTTGTCCGCCTGGCTAGCTACCACCATCTTATTTAAATATGTCGCCATAACATCAATGTTTTTAGCATTGTTGTGTTCCGGCAGCTAGAGATAAGATAGCCAGTACCTCACTAATTGAGGTTCCCGGGTGAAGTGCGCTTCCATCATTGGCCTTATCGTCAGGTGAGATCAAGGCACTATGCTTACCCGTAAAATATATATATTAAGCCTGCCATAAAGCTTCTCAGATGTCTAATGCCATCGATTAATTAAAAACAGAAGCAGTTTACAAACATCTAATGTTATACCGCGCTGGGAGATTCGGTAGGTAACATAATATTCCTACTTATTACCGCGTACTTAGTTAAGTTTTTTGATTATGTTCTATTAATTCAGGCGGACCAAAACCTGTTAGCGTAAGAAAAAACAATTAATAATGTCCGCAGTAGCAACGCCACGATTTGAAGTCGAATTCAATTAAGTGATTTTAATTTCACTATATAATTATTGAATGTCATTATATCTCGAAAAAAGTGCTGACTGCATTGAAGTAAATACAATAAATATATTTTGAATGCTAACTATCTCTAGCTCCAAAGAGGATGACAGACTACCAGTATTTCTTTTGTCTTAAATTTATTAATTATGTATGACATAAGTTACACGTTCGCGCGTGACCTTGCAGGATTGTAGCAACCCTAGCAACACATAAGGCAGCCTAACTTACTCAGCATGTTTGTGAACGTAACGAACTCCGCTCTCTTTTATGATTTTAAAATGAGGGAGTGTAATGGCCCGTATAAGGTATTATATGATATGACAGATAATAACGCACAGGCCTTTGCAGATGACTTTAATATTTAAACCCTTTATATTACACGAGTGCCAAAAAGGAGTGTTATGTTTTCAGGGTTAATGTAAGTATGTATATATGTCCATGTCTAAAATTTCATTCTTTATTCCACCATAACTTCTAAACGCCTGAACCGATTTAGATATATGTGGTATCGTTACAATCCTTGCATCGGTCCGACTAACATATGCTAGTAAAAATTTGAAAATTCAACCCCTATGTGGAAAAGGGGAAATAGGGGATGAAATTTTGTATGATGAAAATTCGTCATTACTGGAGTTAGAGACTAGAACTTGATGTTTAGCATTTTGGACCGTAATAAAAAAACACGAGTTTCAGATTTTTTGAAAATTTCATCCTTAAGGTGATAAAACAAGGGATGAAAGTTGTAAAATACCTTACCAAAGTAGGTACCCTTGAAGTTCTTTTTTTGTCATGGCATTCGTCTTTTTTAATATTTTTAATAATTATTATTATTATTATTATTTATAATTTATGTACACACAAACGAATCGAAGAGAGAACAAAGTAAGAATAGACAAGTACAAGGGCGCTGCTAATTAAATAATTATTATTAATAATTAATTATTTATTTTTTAACCATTATTTCTGGTTAAATGGCTGTACCGCCATCACCTCACCGGTCTTAGAACTAGTGGTATTGACTTCGTTTGTTAGCGAAAGTAACATCACCACACAACTGAAGATGGTGGAAAGGTAGTCACATTTCGGAGAAATCTTAGCGTACCAAACTGAAGTTTATTTATGCTTGTCATCATCAGACACTGTCTAAGTTAGACAGTGGTCTATCCTATTCTAAACATTTTGCGTTAAACCCGTCAAACATAATTTAATAAATAGGTATCATCATCATCATCATCGGCTTATCTTAGTCCACTGCTGGACATAGGCCTCCCCTAATGAGCGCCATTGCGCCCTGTCCTCAGCTTGACGCATCCAGCATCTGCCTGCAGTCTTTCGCAGGTCATCATCCCACCTGGCCGGAGGGCGCCCTACACTACGTTTACCGAGTCGTGGTCTCCACTCAAGAACACGTTTACCCCAGCGGTTGCCGGTTCTTCGCCAGATATGGCCGGCCCACTGCCACTTCAACTTGCTAATTCTTAGAGCTATGTCGATGACTAAATAGGTATATTGTACTGTAACTTGTGATATGATATGACAATTACCTAAAACAACATGTAACTATTTTTTGTAGATTTCTAAGTGTTTCAAAACTTCATCAATACAATTAGCTTTAGCAATAAAATTGCTAATAAGTTTAATTCTTAACAGTTGTAACGCAATGCACTCCTATGTACGTTTTCGCTCGTACATACAATTTTCGATGTGAACCTACTACATAGTACAAACCTAGACGTTCGTGCAACATGCAATAAACTATTATCTACATTGCACATAATTATAGTTGTGGGAAACAAACAAATTAATTATAATGAACATTGCACACACGGAACTGGTGACTGTGACTTAGTTCCAGCCTAAAATAGGTGACTTTATTATTTCATCTGATTTACTTATTTCGCACGGCCCCGAAAGTTTCTACTATTATATACAATATAAGAAATAAGGTTTCTTTGTTACCTTTAAATGCGTAAAAAATCTTTGAATAAAGATTCACGCTTTGTAAGAAACAAATAAATTGAGATACGCAAAGCGTGAAGATATACAATCGTATACATTATCAATACATTCGGTTCAGTTGGTGGGACGTTCAATGGGCTTGTATCAATCCATAAAGGATGTGATACCCTTTACCAAACACCTTGTATGTATTGTCATTCCGTTATTTTCCCAGCGTTTTGATCAGACGTCCCAATAAAATGTGTAATGTTAGTACACCTTTACGTTATAATTATGAAAATGCTATGTCACGTCCCACAACCCTGCGCATGGTTGGACACAGTTGTTCGTTCAGTTCCCATGCCCATAAACCACGCATATGTATTTGAGCATGCATTGACCTGTAAAACAATTGACACATTCCGTTTTAATAGCAGACATGGCGGCGCGTTTTCATAGAAAAGCTTTTTATTACTGCACTCGAGAATTGAGTGCTATTGTCTGGTAAAAGTTATAAACAGAATTTAAACATTATTTTAATTGCAATTGTTAATTCCGCATTTATATCGCTATTAATCGTGTCCAATTGGACAAGGTTCTACAAGGTTGGTATAAAAATACAGTGCTGTTGATTAAAATTATACAAGCACATTTCTTTTTATTATTTTGCTTCGTAAATTTACATCCGTTTTACGCGTATAGAGTTAACAAACATCAGAAGCTACGAAGCACATACTATGCAAAGCGCAAATCACAAAGACATAGCCTCACAGCCTCTTGACCGTGGTCGCAAAGCGCACAGATGGCGTTTTTTTTAAAATTTATATTTTAATTCAAAACTTTTTGTGAAATTTTAATACAACACCATGAATACAACCAAAAGCATTTTTACTTGACAGTACCTAGTCCCTTATAAGCTTGTTTTGGTATTTGTTTTGAAAGTGGAATTCGTTTGGAATACAAAATTAATATGAAAGTAAACTAATACAATTGGTATTAGTTTCGTGGTATTGGATTGGAATATATCTTTCTTAGGGCACCGGCAGTTACTACACGGGGTAGTGAACCAGTGTAAGATCTTTACAGTAAGACTGGACCTTATTTATTGATATTTTATTTTAAAACAACCAAACATAGTTTTAAGTAACTACTATTAGTATTCATATGAAATGGATTGTAATTATCTAAAATTAATGATCAATAATATTACTTAAACAAACATTTGATTACAGCGGAGCGCTAACGACGGCTTTTAAACCGACTTCAAAAAAGGAGGAGGTTCTTTACTGATATTTTGTGGCCGACTATTGCCAACATTTGTCGGTTGCACTCACTCCATTGAGGCTTTTTAACCGACTATGGTTGGTAGATAGGTGACCGATATCACCTTTCTACCTCCCTTATAAAATGCATTAGCGCTTATGTTCTATGCTTCACTGCTACATAAATCAAGAGTCGGTCACATTTACTCCGACTTTAATGTGCGGCGTTTTCGTGAAGAATGTCATAATGAGTTCTATTTTCACTGAATTTTTACGATTATTAGACTTAAAGTTAAAGTATATTGCATAAAAAATTACTCATAGCTAACTTCAACAAATTGAGAGAGAAATTATACATATACGATTCACCTATTGGCATTGTTTGTTTTGCCACAGTTAGCTTTATGCAAATGGTGGGGAATTTAAATTTATTTAAAAAAATACAATGTTAAACGTTCAATATTTACTTAAAGGAAACTCAGGAATGAAAACCATTTCACATTGCTATTATTTTTACGAGTTTATTGTTTTTAGAAAAAATATTAGCAGCTAATAAATGGTAGGCACTAAGAAGGAAATTGTAGCTACCTTTTTGTTTACTATAAAATCTTATCTGAGCTCATGATTTTATCCCAATTCTATAGTCATAAACACAATTGTTTACACATAAACCTTATTCTTTAATTTAGCCCATTAGTTAATATCCTTTTGCTTGCAGAGTTGTGGCAATCTCGACAGTAGCTATAGAAATAATCGATCAATCTCTTATTTTGTCTACCTCCTTGTCAAAGTCGACCTGCAGTTCATCATCAGCCTACAAACGTCTCACCGCTGGGCCCAGGCTTTCCCACATGAACAATACGAGTAGCATATTGACGAATCAAGCCACCACCCACGCTTGACCAATGCGGATTGATGAGTTTCAAAAACTATCATAAAACGACAAGAACGGCTTAACCTGTAATTTCGGTCACCCATCAAACAACTCGACATTGTTAAAGTTGCTTCATTTACACGATCGCTAGTCGCTACGCCAAAACGCTTCTGATTGTTTAATTACTTTGCCCGAATGCTGTGTCCAGCTTAAAGTTGGGACAGCTAACGGCACCGGTGGCTTGCGCGAGGGTCGACGAACCGCGCCGCCTAGAGCTTTTTGCGGAAAAAGTATAATTACGCAGCCATCGTCAGCAGAGGCAGGGTTACCACACGTCGGACCTTTGAAATAAACGCGAGTAAAAACATACGTAAAAGTGGTTTTATTTCATGGCAACTTTAAAATGCAAATTTTAGAATAGAATTCTTGGTGGCTTAGGTGGATGAGAGAGACTAACTTGATAAGATTAATTGAAAGCGTACCTTTTTTAACGGACATACGATACCGTTTTAACCGAGAATTTTTACTTCTGGTGAAAAATATATATTTTACGATTAGTTTTTTGTTCACAGTGTAAATTTGTTTCATACAGTTGACGATGATTATCGAACAAGGGACGGACACAAAATAGTCAGAAAGACAAATACTTTATTACTCACACAGAGATAAAAAACTCAGTTACAAATAATCTTAAAGCTAGTTAAAGGCGGTCTTATTGATTCGTCCAAACAACCTTTGATTTAAGAATCCAAGAAGGCGATTATGGAAGTGCGGCGAGATATTTATCCTACTCATTGTCATGAGCTTAAGAGCGTATAAACATTTGACATCCCAAACTAACTTTGAAACCACAATTTTATTCAAAATTCAAAAATTCAAAATTCAAATTCATTTATTCAGTTTAGGCTACAAGTAGCTCTTGTGAATGTCATTATGCCATCGGTTCGTAAGTCTCCTCTGGGCGGGAGATCTTGTACTGAGAAGAACCGGCAAGAAAATAAGCAAGTGTCCAGCTCTTTTCTCCCTTACAGCGTCAAAAATATTGGAAAATACCCTATCATAGCAGGACACTTTCCTTTACAAATAAACACAAAAAGATAGAAGACAACCACAACGTGTATAAAAAAAAAAATCTAAGTTAACCAATTTACATCAGGTAAAAGTTTCAATTTCCACAATGTCATGCAGTACCAATAAAGTATTCTAGTAAAAGTAAAAAAATGTTTATGAAAAACAAAGTCAAGCTATAGTGAATAATACTAAAAATAAGTAAGTATGCAAGATCAGACCAGCCTTCACAGGCGGCACACGTTCACGAGTATGACATTATGAACTTAACGACACGACGCACAATAATGTCTCTGCGGTGGTGGCGTGACACACTCAAGACACTCTAAATAAAAACTTAGTGATCTATTTAACGCAACGAATTATTCGAACCAAGAAACCTTTTGTAATTAAGTTTTCTATGCATAAATGCCCGTCAAAGATTTTACTTCAGTTAATTTAATTAATTTCACATAGGTACAAGACCCTTATGGTGACATGGAAGATATGACTCACATTTCTAGTCACACTGAGATACATTAACGGTACGTAAAGCTGAGTCGAGGGCATAAATGAATGGGTAAACTTGAGACAGACAGACGCGTTCTCAAACCACAATACGCAGGAGTGCAAAGGGATGCCGTTAGAGAGCATCGTGACACAGTACAAGTTATATTTCTTTAGTGTCTCTATGCAGTGAGGCTGGCCACGAGATTGCTAATTCAATAACACCTCAATAGTGTGTCGGTAGATTATGATTTGCGAATATTGTTATAAGGCCACCGACACTCGCAGCAGAATTAAGGCCGGCATCACTTGTCAAATTAAATAAATAAATAAATGTTTCCCCTACTCAGACCAATTACCTAGCCCCAAGAAAAGCTTCCTTAAGAAACTCGATAAATGGATAACTAGACAACGGATAAACATACTTAATTTATTTAAATACATACAACACAAATACAAGAAACACCCAGACCCGAAACAATATTGAAAACAGGTATTTCTAAATAGATACGACCGGGGATCGAACCCGGGACCTCAGAGATAGCGACACCATGAAAACCGGTATACAAGCCACTCAACCAAGGAGGTCGTCAAATTGTTTCGTCAAATGCCAGGCTTTGCTGATATTGAGATAATATACGATGTGCACTGAATTGGCAGCCGCATGACTCCAATCCGAACCCCTCAGAGAATCTAGTAAAGAACGGGGACTCGCACTAGCGCGAGATGCAATTCCCTCTATGAAACCTTCAGTGCTTCATTTCACACAGCTTGAGGAACCCTTAAAGTTTCTCGTCACTCCCAAAAAAGTCCGCTGACTATGAAAATGCCGTTTGAGGCAAACAGCAAACGCCCTCAAAACAAAAGCATAGCTGATAACCGCTGGAGAAGACGAGTTTCGGAATGGAGACTGCAACTCGGCAACAGTAACTATTGTAGTGTTGGACTCCTTCTGGCTAGGTGAAACGACTGTATTCGCAGTTGGATGAGGACAGCTGAAGATCGGGCTGTGGCATGCCTTGGGAGAGACTTGTGTCCAGCATTGTACTGACACTTGCTGATTTGAATTACACAGTCACTCCATCAATTTAGAATATTGCCGGCTCATCATCATCAGCTCATTTTTATGTCCCCACTGCTGGGACACGAGCCTTCCCTATGGATGGATAGGGAGAACGGGCCATAAACCACCACGCGGGCCCAGTGCTGATTGATATTGCCGCCTGATGACCTATAATGTCGTGTCTCAAGTTCTTGACACTTTCAAAAATAAAGGATGTAGTAATTTGCAAATTTTTACTAAGTTTTATTAGACATCCTATTTAAACAAATAAATAAGCGTTTGCATTTCGTTTGCATTAAACAACCTTAAAGGTTGTACTTATATTAGAAACACCGCACCTTCGGGGGACTAAAAGGTGCTTAAACTCTAAGGTGTCCGATCTCGGCAATTTCCTTGCCGTCTTCGTTAATTTTACGAGCCATCGTCTGATTTAAGTAGCTGTTAAATTGTTTTAATTTATTTTAGCGGGGCGGTAATTACCAACGCCCGGTCATGATTAATGGCGCAATTGTGCTCGTATTACGTTGTTAATTTAAATAGTGTTGAACATATGAAATTACTATTGTCGACCACGTTTTTAAATAATTAGAAAACCTCCACACTTCAATCGATGAAGCCAATGATGAATGAACGGCGTGTATTGCGTACAATATTAAACGTTTTAATATAATTTGAAAAAAGGGTTGCAAAAAATCAACGGGTGGGATTCGAACCCGAACCCCATGGAATGTAATTCGTTCGCAACAATATTTGCGTAAACTTTGTGTACACCCATGCCCATGCATAAGTTTTTATATAAAAATACTTTTGTTTTGTTTTTCTGTTTAAAATTGGATTCTTCTTTAGACTCCGTGCTGTCATATATTTTCGGTATCACACCACACAGACTAAAGTATTACTTAATACCTACCTATTAATAGCAAGATCCTACAATACATGGATTAATGTTTAATGACAGAGCCAATTGAACTGAATTGATCCTAAATCATGTTTCATAGTTTAAAAAATGTCACTAATGAGCGTTATGTATGACAATGGTCACATAAACTTTGACAAAACGACTGTTCCGGATATAACCTTGTATGAAGTGAACTGTAGGCCAGTTCGTTGGCACAGTCACCTCCGCTCACAGACAACTACAATCGCTTGACGTCACCGCCATTTGTGTGTCGAATTTCACGACAATACTGTTTCCGAAGAAATAAACTTTTTATGATACTGGCCTTTCTACTTCTCTCATATCCACGATATACAGGGTGTCCCAAAAATGGCACGCCAGACTGACACTGGAGATAGCTTAGCTATAAACCTATCAGATAAAAAAAATAAACAAAAAAAATAATAATAATTTAAAAAAAATTAAATAAAAACTAACTAAAAGTGGAGTTTTTAGAACATAAAAAAGTGTCATTTTCTCCAAAACTAAGAGACTTTTACTAGAGTCATGTTATTTTTATCTGATAGGTTTATAGCTAAGCTATCTCCAGTGTCAGCTTGGCGTGCCATTTTTGGGACACCCTGTATATCCATATAGGTATGGCCAAAGCTTACTGGGCTGGGCTGGAGTGGGTGCAAACGACAGCTGAAAAATATCCGTTACATAGGTACCATCCTATCTTCTTATCTTATCTTATCTTGTCTTAGTGAGACCTAGAGGTTTTTCTTTCACAATGCGCTTTGCTCTATTGCGATCTTTTATGCGACCCCATTCTGCCTCTTTTAGCAGTTTGCCTACTTATATGCATGCATGCAAACATTATAGTAAATTGTCTATAAATGTCCCACTGCTGGGCAAAGGCCTCCATCATTGAAATCGGCAGCCAAATATGGGTTGGTGATCATAAACACGGGCTATGCACCGAATAAATCCGAAACACGCATTGCGACCTGGGAATTGATCCCGGGACCTTCAGGCTTCGGACCAAGCGCTTTGCTACTCAACCAGAGAGGCGCAAAAATAATGGCTATCCTGGTAACGGCCTTTGCGCATCCAGAAGTAATTGCTATTATTTTTGTTGTCACCACCTGAAATAATTCCTATTTTAAAGACGTTCAATTACTACGGTACTAGTGGGTCGCCCGCAAAACTTCGGGTTTATTCAACAGATTTTTTAGGAATTTCGAAACCTAAGACAGGTTTCTTTACTTTTCTGCACATCTACGGCTGAAGCTCTTCAAAATGAGACCATAACCGATTTTATATGTGCAGCTATCGTCCCATAATCACTGGGACAAAAATCGGCTTACGCTATTATATATATATATTTATATGTTATGATAATAAATAATTAAAATAAATAATGGTCAATTCCCAAACACATAAATAAATAAATAAATAAATATTTCTTTATTAATCCTTCACACACATATAGCTACATCACTATGCTTTTGCGATTCAATTAGATATATAACTATTTTACTGACCACAAATCCGATGCGTATCATCAACATAAATATGCGATAAATCAGTTTATCCGAAGTAATAAAGTAACAATATTATTATGAATATGAAAATGAGTGCGATGAATAAAGTTATAACAAGACGGTTTACTACGTAAGGTGGCAGTTCAAGTGAAATAGCTATATTGCTTGTAATTAAATGTTCCTATTAAATCAGGCGTGAGCTTTACATTTGAGCATGTATTACTATATTATACGTAAATGATGCATCGTTACTCAGACACTTTGGTTGAGTACGATATAGATGTTAAACGAATACTAGAATTTGATTGCTTTCCATCAGGTGACCCGCCTGCTCGTTTGCCTCCTTCTAATATAAAAAAAAACAGCTGTGATATTCAAGGAAACATTATCATTATCATCATCAGCTAATTTTACGTCCCCACTGCTGGGGCACGAGCCTTCCTTATGGATGGATAGGGAGAACGGGCCATAAACCACCACGCTGGCCCAGTGCGGATTGGTGGTTCTTAACGACTGCTAATGCAGCCGAGACCAACGGCTTCTGAAGCACGGACGAGCTCGAGATGATACATTTTTGGTCACCCATCTGATGACTGCGCCATCGAGCTCCTCGAAAAAAACATATTGATGCATTATTATTGCATTGTAAACTTTTTTATTTCTGGATAAAATCTTTTATTTCACTTAAGCTTAGATGAACGATTGGTCTAGACCAATCATTCATCTCAACCAATCCAATCCAAGACCAATCTTTCGTCTTTAGACTCTGTGGAATAGGCGACGTAAAGACCCGACGTAATTTCCCATATGCTGCCCAGCCTAGCTGTATCCTTCTGTTGGCCTCTTTCTCGAAGTTGTTTCTACCCAACTGCAGAGTTTGCCCGAGGTAGACATACTCCTTAACAACTTCGAGAGTACTGCCTTGAACTGCAATCGGTCCCGGAATGGCATGTTCATTAAACATAATCTTGGTTTTGTCCAAGTTCATCCGGAGACCGATGCATAGAGAAGAATCAGCTAGGCCGTTCAGCATATTGTACTGTAAATCCTGCAACGTTTCGGCCACGATGACGATGTCATCCGCAAATCGCAAGTGTGAGATGCATTCACCGTTGATGTTAATCCCACGTCCTTTCCAGTCCAGCGTCTTAAACATATCTTCCAAAGCATTTGTGAACAATTTAGGGGATATAACATCCCCTTGTCTCACAACACGATGCAAGGGGATATGCTTAGTCTGCTGGTTCTGTACTTGGACGGCCATGGAGGCGGCATTATAAAGAGTCCTCAACACTTGGATATATCGCCAGTCGACTTGGCATCGTTGCAGAGATTTTAGAACAGCCCAGGTTTCGATAGAGTCAAATGCCTTCTCATAGTCCACAAATGCTAAGCACAGGGGCCGATTATACTCCTCGGTCTTCTGTATAATCTGCCTCACTGTGAAGATGGGGTCTATGGTGCCATATCCTCCTCGAAACCCGGCCTGCTCCGGGGGTTGAAATTCATCGAGCCTTCGCGCCAGATGGTTTGTGATTACTCTTGAAAACAGCTTGTAGACATGGCTTAGGAGCGAAATGGGTCGGTAGTTTTTCAATAGGGTCTTGTCCCCTTTTTTGAAAAACAACACGACGACACTCCTACTCCACGCCTCCGGAGTTCTCCCATCGAAGAGAACGGTGTTAAAGATGTTTTGGAGCTCCTTTAACACAGGTTTACCGCCTGCCTTAAGGAGCTCAGATGTAACACCGTCTTCGCCAGGGGCTTTTCCGTTTTTAAGCTGTTTAAGAGCCATCTCAATTTCGCTCAGGCTGACTTCGGGCAAGTCTTCGGTAAAGTGGCGGGTCAATGTGGCTCTGATGTCCTCATTTTCGGGATCAGGTTGAGATGCATGCGAAGCGTATAGCTGGCTGTAAAAGTTTTCAATTTCCGAAAGAACCTCAGGTTTCGAAGCAACGACTACTCCACTGGTTGTAGTCAACTTCGTCAAGTTGCTTCTCCCAAGAGACCGGACAAACACTTTCGACCCCCGATATTGCTCAATCGCTCGTTCAATTAAGCGTGTATTGGAGCGTCGGAGGTCGTAGCGTACCAATTTGCCAATCTTCTGGTTGATAGCCCGTTGTTCGGACGAAGTGACAGGGGGGTCTTCACGTCGTTTCTTCATGAGCCTAAGGGTTTCTTCCGAAAACTTTGACTTTTTGCCTTTACGCTGTATCTCGCAAAACCTTACACCTTCCTCCCTGAGGATTCCGACCACATTTTCGAGGGCCTGGTTGACGTCAACAGAATTTGTGGTTTCCACGGCAACGAATCGGTTCTCCAGGTTTGACTGGAACGTTTCAGATCCTATAATAGTTTGGAGCAGGTTAGGACGGAGCCTAGACTTCATTAAACGGACACGTTCTAGCTTAAAATTGATATTCAGAGAGCCTCGGACAAGTCGGTGATCGCTGCCGGTATTGAACCTGTTGATCACTGAGACATCTCTGAATACATGCTTTTTGTCCGTCATTACGAAGTCGATCTCATTTTTAGTCACAGTATCGGGGCTTCGCCATATCCACTTCCTTTGGGGTTTTTTCTTAAAGAACGAATTCATCAAGAATAGCCCCTCCCTCTCGAGGAAGTTGACAAGCATTTGCCCCCTATGATTTCTGCTACCAAAGCCATGGGATCCTACTACCGATTCGTGGCGATTCTGTACTCCCACTTTAGCGTTGAAGTCCCCCATGACAACGTTGTAGTGGGCCTTGGTGGTGAAGTGTAAGGCCTTGGAGATGTCCCCGAACATATCTTCTACTTCATCGTCCGAGTGTGTTGAGGTCGGTGCGTAAACCTGCACAACCTTGAGGCTATACCTCTCGGTTAGCTTGATCACAAGGTACGCAACCCTGTTCGACACACTCGACACTTCTACAATGTTGTCACAAAGGGCTTTATTTACCAGGAAGCCTACGCCACCCTGGGATAGCTGGTCTCCCTCTCGATAGTACATAAGGTGGCCTGATTCAAGGGTTACGGTGTCCTCCCCCTCTCTTCAGACTTCACTTAACCCAAGAATATGCCACCTTATCTTCACGAGTTCCTCTTCGAGCTGCGCCAGGTGCTCGTCAAGCCGTAGCGTGCGTCCGTTGTAAGTTGCCAGGGTCAGTTGTTTGTGGCGGCCTTCCGTAACCCGGGGATTCTTCGCACCCCTTGCCCTGCCGTTACCGTGACCGCCGCCGTGATCAGGAATAGCAGGGCGGCCGGGAACTGGGGGCCACGGTCCTTTCTGTGTCGCCATGGAGGGTTTGCCCATAATTGCCACGCTGGGCATGCGGGTTGGCAAATCTTTTTGTAATGAAAGGGGAATACCAAGAAAAGCTAAGGGGACAAATCAAAGAAAATGCGAACGTCATGTCTTATTATGAAGAAAAGGAATAACCTTGGGATATGGTAGATTAATGAAAAATGCTTTACCGATAAGAGAGTGGCTCATGTATAAGATAAATAAGTGTTTGTAAAGTGAACGAGGTTTTATATCATTATCAAATTCAAATTCAAATCAAATGTTTTGCTATTCTTGGTGTACTCGTAGGTACAATAGGGCCCTACCGCCTAACCGATCGCTTTGATTTCGTGTGTGGTTTCTGACGTCATCTTGTCGTTTCGTGCCGCGTGAAAGCAATATCGAAAGCTCTTTGACTATATACATGTCTAGACGGAGCGTCGCGGTACAAACGCTTCGCTCAAAGCGGCCGGTTTTTGTATCGAAGTGTGCGTGACAGCCGCGTATGACACTAGCGCTGAATGGGCGTGAGTGTGCGCGAAAGGTTGCCAGTGAATACGTAATTTCCGATAAAGTAGGGAAAAAATATTTATGCACAATCACAGAACAACTAATGGCACAATACAATTTTAAAATGAAAATAGTAGTTTTAAAATGGCTTTGTTGATAGATTTTATTTGTGTTTACGGTGTTTGGAGTTGGTAACTTTTAAATCAGGTATTTGTAGGTATAACACATCAAAGTAGCTGGTGTGTTTAGAATTGATGGAGGATTGAAAACGAGAGCGAGTACAATAAAATTATGTGTTAATAGAAGCCTGCGTGCTTGTGATATGTTTGTATAGTATATATAATAGGGATGAAAGAGGAACGACAGGCAGGATGATTTACATTTAATAATCAAAATCGTTTTTTAAAATGAGTTTTTTTTAAATTATAAGCAAAACAATTAATGACTGCTTTGTATTTGTTTTTTAAGTAACTTTCGTTTTGACGTTACATCATTTTCCATGTTCTCTAATTTCATAACATTTTATAAATATTTTTCTACCACCAGCCTTATTAAGTGCACTTGATGTAGAAGACCGCATTCATGATCAGCTGGTACCTGGGATTGGAAGTAGGTCACCCTACAGCCAACAAAATTGCATTATATTACAATAGTAAATTCGTCATAAAATAGTCTAAAAACACTTTTCCGCTTAAATGCACAAAAAATCAAAATTATTTCTACATGATTTCAACTGTCTTACATTTTTGACAAGTTTTTGAACGAAGAATTGTCTCATCTATGTAATCTATAAATGTCAATACGTCTAAATTATATGTATTCTGATTATTCAAAAAGAATTTTTTTACAAGACTAGAAAACTGTATGTTTCCTCATAAAATTAATATATGCAATAGAATCTCTGATATTTTTACAATAACGTAGCCACCTCGTTTTATACACATTCGCGCATAAATACTCTAAATCCAAACCCACATACATAATACCTTTTACATAAATACTTACGTACCTACATTAAACTCAAACAAAATTATTATTTTACTCATTTCGAATATCGATACCATACCACAATAACAGTTAATATTAATAGTAAAATATTATAAAATATAACAGTATTATTATTTTTATATTCTTTTATATTCTGCCACCAATAATGGGATTGGGAATTCTACATTCCGATACTAGCAACATGGCCGCTTTGCTTACATAATGAAATCATTTATTGTTAAAATTATAATTATCATTAAAAATTATCTTTAAGTAGACATGGAACGTGACTTTCCTTTTCGAAAAGATCTTTTCTTTGTAGTTTCGACAAAATTTCATTGAGAAAACGGTCATTTTGCAAACAAATTCACCAAAAAGCGAGACTTTATCACTGCTTGACAGCACAAATGACACTGACCGCCGGAGGAGCGCGTCAAGCCAATACTGGCCCGTTAATTTTTGTACGTTTTCTGACGGCCAGGCTCTATCTAGACAGGTATATAATCAAAGCGAAAGCTATAGCCTTTAGCTTTTGATATTGTTTTCATAGACGGTGCGAGGTGGCAAGATGACGTCATAAACTATACGCGTAGTCAAAGCGATCGGTTAGGCGGTCGGGGGGCAGTTCACAGAAAATCCCAGCCATGGCACTAAAAATATTACAGGCTTATTATTTCAAATACTAGAATAAATAAAAAATATATCTTGTTTCTAATTATTATAGTGAGTATAATACACTATATAGGGTCTAACAATATCAATAAGCGAACGTTTAAGGGGAGCATCTATACATCACACTGAGCATGCTCACCAAATTTGGTTTAAAACTACAGGCTCGTCACCGAGATAATCAACAATACATTATCATAATTCACCAAAAAATACACCCTTTCCAAACCCTTACAGCTGCACTACACGCACACAAAGATAGCCGAACATGCCAATTGTGTGCGTGTGTCTGTACACTATCTTTTTATTGACGCTTGCGTGCGTGTTAGTAAAGATACAGCATGTTTCATGATGTGCATTGTTTTAATTGATTTAGTTTGTTAGAAAACATAACTTTGAAAAATCACTATAAAACTGGAGCTCGTTTTTTGTCATTGTATTCAGAATGATGTATGGATACCGCCCTTAAACGTTCGCTTATTGATTTTGTTAGACCCCGTATATTTACCTATTATAATGTCGTCTGATCTCTACTATATAGAAGCCCCAGCAACACATCGGAAGTAACTAGTCTTCTTCAGCTTTTCTATATATGTTGCAAATAAAGTGCCTCTCTGATAATCACATAATGCCTATCTTAGAGATACCTATATGAAGACAAATAAATATACAAACGGTCTTGTAGAACTATGTTCGGAAGATATAATTAACTTATGCTTTGCACGAAGCTTCTACTTAATAGTTTCAGATCAATCTTCGAGACCAGAATAGTTCGGAGTTCACCCGCTATATACTTGAGGTTTGGGAAAGTGGGATTATCTAGGTCATAGTGAATTTAGCGAAATATTGTCACTTTGTACAATGATGTTATTTCTCAGTATATCATATATATAATATTAATTTAAAGGGTGTCTTATCCAAATTGGTCAATATGGAGAAGATCAAAACTGTGTGAGTAAGTTGTCGTCGATTTCAACCTAAACTTAACTGTATTTGAACATTTCAAAAACTTTCATACACCACTACGTACTTTTTTTTTATGTTAAAAGGAGGCAAACGAGCAAGCGGGTCACCTGATGGAAAGCAATCACCGCCGCCCATGGGCACCCGCAAAACCAAAGTAATCGCGGATGCGTTGCCGACCTTGAGGAAGGAGTTGGATCTTGAGGAGGGAGTAGGAATTGGGAGGGGGGAGGGGTGAGAGATGGGCCTCCGGTACTTTCACTCACCGGACGAAACACAACAGCAACGAGTGCCGTTGTTTCACGCCGATATTCTGTGAGAGGGTGATATTTCGCCGGGCGAGCCGGCCCATTTCGTGCTGCAACGCAGCGTGGCTCTACCACTAAACACTACCAGTGTACGAGGGCAGAGTGATAAGTAGTGAGCCTTGAAGCCACCTGAAGGCAACACTAGCTCGATTTTTTTATTTTTTTGTCATCTGCCATCTTTTAAACGACTCCTGTAAAAATTTCAGCCAATTCCATTGAGCATTTTGTGTTTTACAGCTATTTGAATAGAACAAGTCCGAGTTTTTTTGTGAAAATGGAAAAAGAGCAATATCGTTCGGTGATTCGATTTCCAGTTTTAAAATGGAATACACGTCGCGAAATCAAAGAAGAGTTGGATGCCGTCTATGGGGACGCTTCGCCTTCGTTTGCCACCATCAAGCGCTGGTTTAACGATTTCAGGAGAGGTCGCATCTCCGTTTTTGATGAACCACGTCCAGGCCGCCTAAATGAGGTTACAACCAAGGAAAACGTCAACAAAATCCATGATTTAGTATTGGCACACCGCCGTTTGAAGATTAGGGAGATTGTTGAGATGACAGGCATCTCGGATGAACGTATAAGAAACATCCTACACGAACATTTGGGGATGAGAAAGTTGTCGGTGCGATGGGTGCCGCGTTTGCTTATGAATTAGGCTACAAATTGCTGCCACATCCACCATATTCTCCAGATTTGACTCCCTGCGACTTCTTTTGTTCCCAAACATGAAGAAATGGCTCGGTGGACGGAGATTCGCGTCGAATGAGGAGGTCATAACCGCCACAGAGGCTTATTTTGCCGAGTTTAAAAAATCATACTATTTATAGGGTTTATAAAAATGGAGCATCGCTTGGCAAATTGCATAGACCTAAAAGGGGATTACGTTGAAAAATAAAAAATACAATTTAAAAAAAAAATGTTTTCATTAGTAGGCTCACTACTTATCACTCTGCCCTCGTATGCTATAATGACCATTAATATAGTTATAAAAATGAAAGCAATAAAAAATTACACCGAAACTTTTACAAAAACGAATATATCAAATATATTTAAAACAATGCTAAATGGTAATGGTAAATAAATCGAAAATTATTTAACTGTTTTTTCAAGAGTTAAAAATATTTATAATTTTCATCACTCAATTATATTATTTCTTACCTAATGAAATGATAGAATTTGGTAAGAACAAACCTTCTTTACCGCTAAACTTAATTAAAACGGAAACCATAACAAACATTCAGCAACCACACTAACAGTACAATTATATCTTAACCTCTACAAATCCATTCAGAGACGAACGAGCGCTTCGTGTATTCAAACAAGGTTCAACCGTTGGATTTCTGGAAAGGTATACTCGTAAATTGGTTCCGAGGCGCTATACACCGTTAATATTAGTTCCAGATTAATCTCCGGGAGACAAGTCGTGTTGGGACTTGATTAAAACCTCGTCTTCGGTCCTTCTGTGAAGCGGGGTTATGAGTTATAAACTTTGTTCACGAGTTACGGCTAGTATCGTGAAGGCAGCGTTTTGTTTGAGAGTAAAGTGAGTTGGTTAAGTAGAAAGTGCAAGACAGTTTAATAAATAAATAGGCAGAGACATTATCAGCTTTTATATAAATTTGCGATCAAATAACAGATCATCATCAATTCATCATACGATTTGAGAAAAGGAGACCTTTGGCTTTACGATGTGCGAAATACATATTGAATGACTGTACTGTAAACTTAAAATAAAATATTATAGTCATTTTCTACGTTCACATGAATACCAAAGAAAATCATACTCATCAAGTTTTTTGCAAACATAAAATGTCAATATTAATCTAAACTTTACACATGTATATGTAGTGGCCAAATCTTAAAATTGATCACTTTATGATGTAATCGACCATTTCATGAAATGGTTGTATTTCATGAAATGGTCGATAATGGTAGAACACCAGTGCTTTGCTTATACACTTATCGTCGCTGTAGAATGATAACCTTGTATGTCAAAAAAGCATAAATTTGTTATTTTGTAAAAATCAAATAAAAACGTTTTTTATAATACCGCGAAACAGTGTACTATGAAAAAAAAAGAGAAAAATCAAAACATGAGACAAAAGCACATAACAATATTTTAAACATTGACGAAATGAGCTATTTTTTTCGTTTACTGTAAAGTTTGGATATCTGGACATACGAGGTTATCATTCTACAGCGACGTTATGTATTTTTGTGTATAAGCAAAATCAGCCACTGAGCTATCGCTCTTTTGCGCTTCTGCAGCACACATATATAAAATGTCTATTGTTATTGTTATTTTTAATTGTTTTTTTATAGTTTTTTTTACGTGAGTGATGTATTAGTTACAAATAAAGGGTCTTGTATCCTATTCTATTCTATTCTATTCATGATATGCCCAGCTTAAAGCGTCAATGTTTGATGATATGCCCTTCCCCACGTTTGGCCATATCATTATTGTAGGAAATCCTTACTGTTGGTTAGGATAAGTTAATTTTTTTTCCCGAGCGCAGCGAAGCATAGCGAGGGCCAGTCATGGAAGGGGGGAGCGCAGTCACGGAAAGGTGGAGTGGCATAAGATTGTACAAATCGATTGTATCGACACAAAAAGTAAACGATATCAGAGCCTGTAACGGTGGGTAATGTAAATATTTTACTATTTCATAAAGTAGCCGCGCGTTTAGTTTCCCATATCGAGAAACCATTTCTTATCATTGATC
The DNA here is from genome assembly GCA_947562085.1 of Eudonia lacustrata. Lineage (NCBI taxonomy): Eukaryota > Metazoa > Arthropoda > Insecta > Lepidoptera > Crambidae > Eudonia > Eudonia lacustrata. The sequence continues at coordinate 5,639,307 of OX387320.1, forward strand.
AGCCTAAACCACATCATGATGTGGCAGTGAAACATTTCAAAATGCGACCATTTCATGAAATTCTCGAGCATTTCGTGAAGTGAGCAAATCTACGATATGGCTACGACGTATACATCAGCAATACCATAAGCTTTCAGAAGTAGTAACACTCTAATGAGTAAGTACTTACTCATTCCGCAAACTAAAAGAAGTTACAGATTAATATTTATTTTATAAAAAGATGCAAATAAATATTATACATGAAAACTGTTTCAGTCGTAATGAATATTAATGATTGATGGTTCTCCGTTTCTAAGAGTAGGAGATAACAATATAAGTATAAATCATTAAGTTTACTCGATGGCGCACTTTGGGCGTTCGAGGTGCGATCTTGCAAGTTAAGCAGCTTTCGCCATGACGGGTTAGCTGGTCCGTGTCAAATTATAATATCTGTTATCTACTTAGTGCTTCGTAAGGTACGTAAAACCGAAGCTGTAGAGCCCGGTTGTGGTCATAATGTGACAATAGTTAAAACTCATTAGAAAGCAGTGTGTTATGGATTAACTGATCTTTATTATTTATGTGGGAATATCCAACCCAGCTGTGGGATGTTCAATAAAAAACTTTTTATTAAACACTAGAAGAAATTTTATTTTTTTATTTTTTTGCAGCACACATTATAATACAATAGGTATGCGTTAAAATGCGTAGTGAATTCTCGTTTCCTACGCTGCCGCTGCCGCGCTGATGCAAACTTTGTGGTTTACCCGACCTGGCCGTAATGACTAGAAATTTTCATAATAATGCCTTTTTCAATTCAACAAAGCTCAAAATAGGTTTAAGTATAGTTTTTTAACCATTCAATCCGATGAGACTGCTGATCGTACTCGAAACATAATATAAAAAATTAATGATAGCACTAGCGTCTAGTTTTTCTATAAGATTGTAATCATCATTCTTATAAACAATTTGTTTAAAGTTTGACTTTGTTGCGTAGCCTTTCCAACTATTTATGTTTGATGTTTCTTTCCTTTCTTGTCTTCGGGATCAAATATGGCTAGATTATATATTTATTACCCAAAACTATACTCGTAGTATCCATTCCCAAAACTTAACGTAAACGGTAACTTCACTAACAATATATTTGGAATAAAAAGATGATGCTTTTGCAAAGTCGCCATGCTTCTGCTGTTATAGAAAAAAAACAAACAATAGATGATGTTTATAAAAGTACCTAACCAACAGATTTATAGATGTCTGAATAAAAATATTTATTATAATTAACTCATAAGGAGGTTAGTATAAAATATTTTTAAAATGTTAATGCTTGTATTATAGGGTTATAATTAGTAGTATTGGTATCATAGGTATATTTTTTTATAATATATGACGTTTAGACTGAGTTGCCCTGCCTTCAGTGTGGGGCTGCCTGCTGTCGCGATGATGCCTATACTTATTAGTTTGCTTTAAGCCCGTTTATTCATTTGTTTATAATGGAACGCAAAAGTTTAAAAGTGTATAACATGCAACAATGCTGCTCCAGGCGAGAGCTAAGCAATTTTTCCTCACTTCCAGCAGGGCACGGATGCCGTCACATTGCGATCACCGATAATCTTGTGATCTCCGGCTGCATAAATCAGGCCAACGTCGCTATATGATTGAATATTAACTTGCACGGCCCTTTAAACTAATTGTTACAGGTTATTGCCGTTCGGATTTTTTAGGATATAGACCAAAGATCAATTTTTTTTTTTTTTTTTTAATTATTTCTGAATACTAAGACATAACAACATTTAAATGTTTAAGACAAAGAACTTACAGTGTCACATGTATATTAAACATAATTACAATTCTTAGATATATATAATGTAATGGTATAAATTTAAAAAAGAATATCATTCTGAATACCTTTTTTAATTTTGATTGTTAGAAGTAACAGAATGAAAATTGAAATATATTTAAAAAATCTACAAAAGTATGTAAAGTTTCAGTTAAGATTATTATTGCTTATCTACCTATTTCTACAAACAAATATAAAGTCGTGCCAGTAAATAACAAGTAACATAACAACACCTATTTAAGTAGACACAACCTAGTTAAACAAGCCCATACAAACAATGTACTAGAGAAATGTTTTTAAAAGCAAAGTCTTTTACAATGTTCTATCACGAAACACAATAAAAACAGTAGCGAAACATTGTCGTCCACAACTCAATTACACTACAGAAGATATGGTAATACAAGAAATTGGAATTACTTACCGCAGCAGAAGTGGAATGGTTAGAAGTGGGGTGGGTAGAAGTGGGGTGGACATACAATCAACTAGCTTATACACTACAAACACGAAGTAGTGGAACTTCTTTGTAATTCTAGGGTACATTGTCGTATTCCCGAATAAGTAATTAGTGATTGTTAGTTAAGTTAAGCTAAGCTATTTGAATTATTTTAAGAAATCACTAATAAGTTGATTAATAAAGCTTTATACAAACCAAAAGGTCGAAAGTAGAAGCGCACCTCATCCGGATAATCTACTCGTATAATTAACAAGTACAAGAGTATAAGCATGTATCCATGGGAATTAACTAGACCACAAATGCTGTAACAAGATACTTAATTCGTCCGGTTACTGACCTTAACATTTCAGTAGCAAGGTTTTATACATTTTCCCGGTAGCCTTTCATTTGTTTCGTCCCTAAACGCGATGCTAGATGCCATCTGGCTATCGCGGCCGCCCCACATACTGAACAAAGCGCAGCTTTCATGAAGCGAACTCCAATTTTGAACTTTACTCTGACGGGTGTTTAAATTGTGTGTACTCGTGCATAAAGGTCTGTTCCGCACTCACCACCACCGGTTATAATTTTACAGGCTCGCTTGTGTTAATAACGTATTACTGTGGCTGGAATAACCAAAGTGGTTGTTTAGTTGAATATTACCTCTTCATTATGAAATTTTGTTTTTGTTTCGATCAATAACAATCATGGTTACATGGCGTTATTTTAATTGCTCAAACATTTCAAACAACTGATCGTATTCATTTTCATCTCAGTTCTCACATGACCTAACCTAACCTAAAATAGTTAAAAGGAGATAGAACTAAAGCCCAGTCACATAAATGCCAAAGTGCTATAAACAATTTTACTATAAAATATCTCGTGCACTCAAGTCATACATCACGGTTTGAAATAAAAGCAACATTAAACACTGGTTTTATGATGGAACACATAGCTGTGGGCAATAAATAACTGTTTATTAAATACAGTCGGTTCGCACCTCGCTCGCCTTTGCGAGATAAAAGCTCTATTATCTTCAGTGCTTTTGTATTGTTGTGTATCATATAGAAATATGAACCGATGAATTACGTGCTCTTCTTTTTAGAATACACTAAGTAAGTACTAAGGAACTGTTATATAGGTAAAAATAATGTTTTATTACATTATAATTTACGGATTGGATTGAAAGAAACTCAATGTTTCTTCTACAAATCTATATATGAATACCTGAAGCAAAAGCTTTGTATCCCTATTTTACGAAAATTGCGCGAACGGAGGAGTATGAAATTTCGCACACTTATAGTTTATATAGAGAAGGTTATCCGAATGTTAATGTTTCTTTAAAATTATGCATAAAAATACATTAAACGCAAGTTAGCTTTGGCAGGACACATTGGTCAAATATTCTAGCTTTTTGTTCCGCTGTGATTCATCGAAAAGTGAGTAAGTAAGTAAGTAATTTATTTCCATTTCAGTTTTACAAAAACTATTTACAAGCCCCCACACTAGGCATCGCCTACACCTGTGGGGGAAAATAAACGATTTACATATGATTTTGTGACCAAACAGAAAACAGATTAAAATTAAATTAACTAATTTACAGTTTAAAAAAGTGTTGGAAGAAAAATATACTTATCTAATTTGCCAGTAACAAAGAAACTTACAACAAAATAATTAGTGGGAACAAGATTATGTGTGAGTGTGAGTGTGTGAGTGTGAGTGTGTGAGGGTGTGTGTGTATGTGTAAATGCGTTCGCGAGTGCAACCTCATTCTGTAATTTTTAGTAACCCTTCTGTTTCCATAAAAGTCCACTTCGTCAGAGTATTTGATACAAGTTTTTTAGTTTCTCGAACCGTACAACTCTTAAAAAGGCAAATGTTTGCAAGCTTATTGTAGATAAAAGGAAAAAGAAAAGTTCCGAACCTGTGCGCAAAAGAAGTGGCCGTGGAGACATTAGGTAATTTAAAGATGCGTTTTTTCATCATGTCATCATATTCGTCAGAGTTTACCACTAATTTATGAACAGCGGAAACAACTCTAACCAAGTACAGCTTACGGACACTCAGCACACCAGCCTCCGCGTAAAGGGCGTCTGTCGAATACCGTAAAGGTTTTCTGAGAGCTACTTTTAGTACTCCCCTCTGTGCTCTTTCGAGAGGGAGTAGGGTCAAGGAAGATGAGCCTCCCCAAGCTAGGATGCAGTAGTTTAAGAGAGGTTGGCAAAGAGCTAAGTATACCATTTTTAATACTTTGCCTTCAACTGCGTTACGTAGGTTTTTCATTACGTAGATCACTTTCCTCACTCTTTTTGACATTTCAGCTACGTGTGATTTAAAGGTAAGCCTAAGAGTCCGATCGATTGATTTAATCGCAGTTGCATGGGTTGTTTTGAGTCCGAGAGCTACAACCGATTGAATGGATCTTCAAGGCATTTAACGAGGAAGGAGCTGACGCTGCTGTCTTATGAAAACACAGGAACTTTGTTTTCAAGGTATTCAAGGATAATAAATTTTTGTTTAACCAAGCCGTTACGAATGCCATACCTTCCTCTGCTTTCCGACATACCTCGGGCCAAGTTTTGTCGCAGAAAATAAGAGCAGTGTCATCTGCATAACAAAGAATTTCTGAATTTTGAATTGGAAGAGAGGCAATATCGTTTATGTAAAGTATAAAAAGGGTAGGCCCCAGAATGCTGCCCTGTTTAACGCCGAAAGTTACTGGCCTTAAACTGCTCCTCTGCTCATAAACCTTTACACACTGATGTCGTTCTGACAAATAATCCACGAACCAATTCAGACCCGTTCCTCTGATACCATAGGCCTCTAGTTTCTTTAAAAGAATTGGAATTGATATTGAGTCGAATGCCTTGGCGAGATCTAGGAAAACACCAATACATTTCGACCCTTTATCTAAGTGAGAGGCTACTGTATTTGCGAGAAGAATTACGGCATCTTCTGAAGATCTACCTTGTCGGAAACCAAACTGCCGGTCAGTAATCAATTTGGTCGTCTCTAGAAAGGAAATAAGTCTCTTGTTTATAATGCGCTCTAGTAGCTTTGAAATATTCCCCAAGAGAGAAATCGGCCGATAATTACTGGAGTCATCCTTTTGCCCACCTTTAAAGATAGGCACCACAGCAGCAATTTTCCACGCCTTTGGGAAAGTTCCAGTTTCGATACTTAAGTTGAAAACAGTAGTAAGTGGATCTGCGAGTAAATGCCCTACCGTTTTAAGTATCTTGTTGTTAATGTTATCAAGACCAGGCGAGCTGTCCGACTTCATGTTCCTTATGAGAGTAAGTATCTCTTGAGGGTCAGTGGGTGCAATGAAAAACGAGTTAACTGTCTTTCCATTGACTTCAGCTTTCGCTGTAAGTGACTCATGAGTCTCGTTTAGTTTACCTAAGACGCTGTTAGCCAATTTTTGGCCTACTGATGAAAAATAATCATTGCATGCATCTAAGGACCCCTCCAAGGTTCCCCTAATACCTGCAATGTTCTGCAGTGAGCTGTTAGCCTTTCTTAGGGACCTATGGGAGACTCGATTAACAGACTGCCAGAGCTTTTTAGGCACGTTTAAGTTTTTGTTAATATCTTTACCCTCGTGTTCGGCCTTTAAATTTCTAAGAAGCATAATATAGAAATTTCTGTATCTGCAATAAATCAATCTTTTAGTCGTATCCTCTGGATGTTTTCTTGCGTCCAGGTGGAGTTTGTCCCTGTGTTTTGAACATCGTATTAAACCTGGGGTCATCCAAGGCTGTATGTTGAATTTTGAGTGACTGACTCGAACTACTTGGGAATGCTTTGAAACGGCATTTGTGAGAGTAGATGAGAAATTTGATGTTACTGCATCAACGGAAGAACCATTCAAAATTTGGGACCAATCAATTTGTTCAATTTCGGATTTAAGGGCATCGTAGTCTACCTTTAGTCTGGATCTTTTTACAACGTGTGATTTGGAGGGCACGGTCTTTAAACCTACCATTGTGAGGCTATGATCAGTAAGGTCAATGGGGCATATAACTGATTCCGCTTGTGTAGTTAATGGAACGAATAAGTGGTCTATACAAGATTGACCATGGGTAGGTGAATTTATACAAGATGTTAGACCGTGTTCCGCTAGAAGAGTAAGATAAGAACTTGTATTTTGATCACAAGCTGAAGGTCCAATGATATTGATGTTTATATCACCTATCATAATAAGACATGGGGTTCTTTTGGGAGAATTTAAATTGTGTTCCAACGAAGAGACAAATTTTGACGGATTTCCGAAAAAAGGTGATCGATATAGGCCTAATAAGGTTAAAACGTTAGGGATTTCTATACTTAGTGCATTAACATCATCAATATCAAGTTCCGTGGCGTCAGCCGACCATTTGTTCATTACGTACACGATAACTCCTCCTGACTTATTTATATATTTCGATGTACTAAACGAATTATATCCATCAATTTGCTTGATTGTGGACGATTCTTTCAACCAACATTCACTAAGTACTATGACATCAAATGGAATATTTAGCCTTGCAAGAACTATTAAAAAGTTGTCAAAGTTTCGCTGCATGCTGCGAATATTTACATGAAGTAGTAAGTAAAGTCTCCCATTCTCAATTCCTGACCCAAATAAACTTATTTGTTCACCCTTTCGATAACAGTTTGGTTGACCGTGATTTCCACGGGGTTTTCTTTTTCGTTGGTCATGATCTTGGTTTTATTCAGGTTCATTTCCAAGCCAGGTTGGTAAAGAAGTTTCACTCAACTCATGGATCATGTCTTGTATGTTATCGGGATTATCACTTAAGAGGACGATGTCATCAGCGAACCTCATGTTGTTCATTCTAGCTCCTGATATTATTAGACCACGGTTTTCCCATGAAAGGTTTTTGAATAAATCTTCCAGTATGAGGGTAAATAGTTTTGGCGACAGTGTGTCGCCTTGTCTTACTCCTCTTTTGATGTCTATATGTATATATGCCTATACGATCTGTTTGGTCAACTACGGTTACTTTCATGGTAGCATTATACTGCCGTGTGGTACAGGCCTTATGTTATGCATACACCATATATACATGTATATCCTAAATATAATATATTGTATTTACTCTGACTAGAGCAGTAATAAACTATCTTTCAACGAAGCATGTAGTTTTATTAAGTATACAGATAGAACCAGTACATGGCGACCTTGCCAGGATACACGCGCACGCGGTGTACACCAAGTAAGGGCGACGAATTCTAAACAATCAAGTGTTCTTAGAATTAATTATTCTAATAAAATGTATCTTTGGACTTTCTATTCGCTCGTCGATCTTTGTAGTCGTGTTATAAATATTCCAAAGTTTTCAAATCTTCAACTTGAAAATGGGAAGTTCCAGAAGCGAAATTGAGAAAGAAGAAGTGGTTATAGCACAAACTGCTTCAGGTGGTTCCAACACCGCTACCACACAACAGCTGCACCAGCATCTCAGCACCATACACATCTTGTTGGCGGTTGTCATATCGCTAATGCTGTTGGCCTTGATATTTGGAGCTTTCAAAGCGTATAAACGCTATCAGAAGAAGTTGATGCTTCGAATATGCTCAGAGCATGCTATACGACGTTCCCTGATGCGGCGTCAACAGGCAGAAGTCAACAAGGTCTAGACCCAGGCCATTCGTGATCCCTGAGGTCCAGGAGTCAGCAGTAAGACCCCCTCCCCTTGTGAAGTGAGTTATTAAGTTTTAAAAGTGATAAGTGATTTAAAAGTGAGGTGCCGCACCAATAACAATCATCGGGTATATATCGGGTATCAATAGTTCATTAACTTAGTTTGTAACTATAATAATAATAATAACTCAGACAATATTTCAGACAATACATAATAAATAATATACATTGTCCATAGTTTATTATTATATTAGTTACAGTAATATTATACTTACTTACTTATTTTTTTTAGATATATTCTACGTAACCTATACTTATTTAGCAATTATTTTTTATACTATGTCTAAAGTTTGATGGCGGATAAGCTAGAATTAACACTTAATGAGTTAAAAAGCATTAGAAAATATTTAATTAAAGTGGGTTCCCAGAGACGAGCTACTACTAATATTTGCCATAAGAAATTAGCCGCGGCTAAAATTATATACAGTAGCTATGAGGTATATTTAAGGGAGATACAGTTGATGCTAAGGAAATAGATTTAATTAAATATTTAAGTGATCAAATTTTTTTTTTATTTTAGGTATAGTAGATATTTGTGAGCCAATAGACTCGGGTTCTTCGACCAGTAGTAGTACATATAAATCTTTAAACATGGAAAAATTTGACCTCAAAACGGCTGTTTCCCTTCTACCAATCATGTCCGGGGATGAGGAAACTACTAAGAAACTTATTGATGCCATTGAGCTATATAGTTCGATGATCAACAGCAACGATGAGCCTACATTAATTAAGTTTATTTTAAAAACTCGATTAACCGAGAGCGCTAAACTGCGGTTGGCACAGGAATACGTATCCTGCGCATCTCTTATCAGTGATATGAAATTACATCTACTTACTAAAAAGTCTAGTAATGCCCTGCATAGTGAACTAATGTCCTTGAGTCAGAATTCTTTATCAATTGAACAATATGGAGTGCGTATAGAATCTTTATTTGTAGATTTGACGATTGCGCAAGCTGACGGCGATCAAAAAGCCTATAGTATTTTAAAACCAATTAATGAAAAATTATCCATACAACGTTTCGTCTCCGGGTTGCGAAATCGAAATTTGTGTACGATTTTAGCTGCGAGAAATTACAGTTTGCTTAAGGATGTAATCAGAGCTGCGAAGGATGAAGAGCATATAAGTTTATCTAGCCAGGTCGAGTCTTCAATGTACATCAGCCATAGACGGGGTCGAGGTAGGTATTTTTACCATAACAGACATTTTAATAGGTCTCAGGCCAGAGGCAGTGGAAATCGTTTTGCCGTTACCACGCCCACGTCACGCCCTGTGACTTATCAACAAGGACAATACAATCAGCCCTTTGGACAGCGAGCAGGTATGAATCGTTTAAGTCGGGATATATCTAGACATACATCTAATCAAAGTAGACATGTTCATTTAATGACCACAGATGAAAGTGACGCACCGGAAGATTCTGAAAACTTATCAACATTTTTTCGAGAATAACTTTTTAATGACATCTAATAGTTGTAATTCATTAGAGTTAAAAGTAGGTGACAATAATTATAATTGGCTTGTAGATACTGGTGCCTCACTGTCGGCTGTGAAATACGAAACGGTACGTGACTGGAACATTCCGGTACACGACCATCACATACCCGTAAAAGGGATCGGTGGTCAGATAGAAACACTAGGTTTTGTTTATATTACACTTACCAAATATGACTTCGAGTTCCAGCATAAATTTTATGTCATGGAAAATTTACCGTGTGTTACCAACGGGATAATCGGACAAGATTTTTAACGAAGTATAAATGTATTCTTGATTTTGAATTAAACAACATTACAATTAATTATTTTCAAACGAAATTGACATTGCCATTATGTATAGGATTGAATAATTATTTAACTATTCCCGCACGTTGTGAAAAGATATTTCAAGTGGGCACTACTATGAATAATACGTGCGTAATATTTCCGAATGAGCTATGCAGCGGAGTGTACTTGGCTGGTACTATCTGCGAACCTAGAAACGGAAAAATACCTATACAAATTTTAAACACTCGTGAAGAGGATATATGTCTTAGTTATTTTAGGCCCGAAGTAGATTTAATCAACAATTATACCATAAGTACTTTCGAGCGATGTGATAATTTAAGTGACCGAGTAAAAACTTTGTTGCCACTTTTGAATTTAAAACACTTATATAGTGAAGAAAAAACTTCCATACTAAATTTATGCGCCAAATACTCGGATGTATTTTGTTTACCAAACGACAAGCTAACGACAACAAATCTTTACCAACAAAAAATTATTTTAAAACCTGACTCTGAACCTGTGTATGTAAAACCATACCGTTTACCATTTAGTCAAAGAGCCGAGGTAGAAACACAAATAAAAAAAATGTTAGATGATGGCATAATAGAACCCTCCACTAGTGAGTGGTCTAGCCCAGTCTTATTAGTGCCCAAGAAGCCAAATATTGATGGAAATAGGAAATGGAGACTTGTTATCGATTACAGGAAATTAAATAATCAGTTAATAAATGATAAATTCCCGTTACTAACATTAGCGACATTTTAGATTCACTATCGGGATCAATATATTTCAGTACACTTGACCTTTATCAAAGCTATTATCAGTGTGACCTCGAGCCCGAGAGTAGACCATATACAGCTTTCACCACTCCGCCACCGTCTGGTCAATACCAGATGAAGCGACTTCCTATGGGCCTCAAAATTAGTCCTAGCGCATTTTCTAGACTAATGACAGTAGCTATGTCCGGTCTCAACTATGAAAAATGCTTCGTGTACATGGACGATATCGTCTGTTTTGGGAGAAGCCTTAGTCTGCACAATAAAAACTTAATAGATATATTCTCAAGATTGCGAAAAGTTAACCTCAAATTAAACTCTTCAAAATGTGATTTTTTAAAGAAGGAAATATTATACCTAGGTCATGTGGTCTCATCAAATGGTATTAAACCCGATCCAGAAAAGGTCAAAGTATTACAAAATTATCCAGTTCCAAGTAATGTCGATGAAGTAAAAAGATTAGTCGCATTCTCCAACTATTATCGAAAATTTATCCCGAAATTTGCAGAGAAAACATTATGTCTAAATAACTTATGTCGTAAAAATGTACCTTTTGAGTGGTCCCAAGACTGTCAAAACTCGTTTTTATCACTAAAAAATTCCTTAATTTCTCCTCCAATACTACAGTACTCTAATTTCGACTACGATAATACATTTATTTTACAGACAGACGCTTCAAATTTTGCCATAGGCTCAGTCTTAAGTAACGGAGATAATAAACCGGTAGCTTATGCCAGTCGTAGCTTAAATAAGGCGGAGCTCAATTATCCAATAATAGAAAAAGAGCTTTTATCAATTGTTTGGTCAATAAAATACTTCCGTCCGTATTTATTTGGAAGAAAATTTATCATAAAAACGGACCATAGACCGTTAGTATATTTATTTAACATGTCGAATCCGTCAAGTAGATTAACTAAGTTCCGCCTACAGTTAGAAGAATACGATTTTGCTGTTGAATATGTAAAAGGATGCGATAACGCTGTTGCGGATGCGTTATCACGGATTCGCATCTCGAGTGACGATTTAAAAATATTAAACAACCATGTTATGTCAGTTTTAACGAGAGCGCAAAGAAAAAAACAGTTAGAAGACGAAAGTAAGAGAGTTGGAAGCAGCTCTGTGGAAGATAACATTCCCTCTAACGATTGGACTGACCACCCAAGAGTTATCGAAATGCTTAAACTACCACAGGACTACACCGAATTATGTTTTTCTAGTGAAAATGAATGGAGTAAGATAAAATTAAATACACATTATGAGACACGCTATTTTGCTTATTGCGAAAACAAACAACTTATAATTATGAAACCTAACTCTTTATCATACTGTGCACGAGCTGCCTGTGTGAGAGACTTAGCGTTATTATGTAATAAAATGAATATAAAGTGTGTTTATGTCATTAAAAATAAATTAAATAAAAATTTTATTAAAGAGTTAACTCAAACAATAAATATTATGACGAAGTGGACCGGTCCACGAATATGTATTGTGAAAAGTGTTAAAAGAATATATGACCAAGATTTAAAAAGAATTATAATAAATGATTACCACTTACTGCCGAGTAGTGGTCACGCCGGTATAAGGCGTATGATTAATAATATCCGTAAAACATTCTTCTGGCCAGGCCTGGAGAAGGATGTTACTAGTTACGTGAATAACTGTGACAAATGTAAAAAAGAAAAATACTTTAAGTACATTAAGCAACCACTGTGCATTACCGATACGGCCCACAGTGCATTCGATAGAGTTTTCTTAGACTTAGTAGGTCCATTGCCTAAGGATAGCTATAACTATACATACATACTTACATTACAATGCGATTTAAGTAAGTATATCGAAGCTTATCCGCTCGCATCGAAAGATACGGTGTCAGGAGGGGAAGCTTTTGTAAACAATTTCATATTAAGACACGGGATCCCTAGATTTATCGTAACAGATCAAGGCACCGAGTTCACATCTGCAATAATGAAAGAGATTTGTAAGATTTTGAAAATAACTCAATTAAAAAGTACTGCTTATCATCATCAAACTATTGGCTCATTGGAAAATAATCATAAACATTTAAATACTTTTCTACGAATTCAAACAAATAATGAACCACAGTATTGGAGCTCTTGGCTGCCATACTGGTGTTTCTCATACAATACGACTGTCCATACGGAGACAAGATATACTCCATTTGAACTTGTGTTTGGGAAACCCTGCAATCTACCTTCTAACCTAACAGACTCACTTGATCCCTTATACAGCTATTCTAGTTATCCTTTAGAGCTTAAGTATAGAATACAGAAATCGCAGCATGACGCGCGTACTAACTTAGTTAATAGTAAACATGTAAGAAAAAAATACTATGACAAATATATTAACCCTATTGTTTATAGACCCGGAGATCTTATAATGTTTAAAAATGAAAATTGTACTAAATTGGATCGTATGTATTTAGGTCCATATCAGGTCATAGAAGATAAGGAACCAAATGTAATTATTTCATATAAAGGAAAAGAAAAATGTATTCATAAAAATAGGACCAAATTATATAGTCGATTTAATGTTAATTAATGTAGTACTTACAAAAAAAAATGTAATCATTTCATTTTTTTTTAAATATTTTTAGGGGGGCATGCCGTGTGGTACAGGCCTTATGTTATGCATACACCATATATACATGTATATCCTAAATATAATATATTGTATTTACTCTGACTAGAGCAGTAATAAACTATCTTTCAACGAAGCATGTAGTTTTATTAAGTATACAGATAGAACCAGTGAACCAACCATGATTACAGTCGTTTCCAACTATAGGCCTGTATCTATTCTTCCGGCATTGGGCAAGGTCTTAGAATCCATAGTGCGCCAAAAAATATATTGGCATGTTAAACAAAAACTTCATCCGGAACAGCATGGTTTTTTACCTAATAAATCTACCGCTACTAACTTGATGGGATTTATCAGGGACGTCTCGAACGCAATTAATGATGGCAATGAAGTACACATCATTTACACCGATTTCAGCAAGGCGTTTGACATCATCGATCATAATTTGCTTTTAAAGAAGATTTTAGATATGGGAATACACGGATCTTTATATCGGTGGTGCAAGTCATATCTTGAGAAACGTAGTCAGCTTGTGATGACACATGGTTACACATCGCAATTCAAGATTATACCATCGGGCGTTCCTCAGGGATCCCACTTGGGTCCACTATTCTTCGTTATCTTTATAAATGATTTGGCCCAGAGTCTAAATTGTAACTTTAAAATGTATGCAAATGACTTAAAGGTGTATAAACGGGTTGAAAATAATACTGACGTGGAGATTTTACAAAATGAACTAAACATCATAGACAGTTGGTGTACTCAGCACAAAATGATATTAAATATTGAAAAATGTTATCACATTAAAATCACAAAGAAGAGAATACCAATGTCTGCTTCATATTTTCTTAAAAATGTTCCACTCGTAGAGGTTGATAAAATAAGAGACTTGGGAGTCATAATGGATAGGTCTCTAAGCTTCAAGGATCATATAAATAAAATAACAGCAAGATCCTTACAACTATCTGGCTTTATATCAAGACTAATAAAATAATTTAAAAATCCAGATATTTTGATACCCATATACAATTGCCTAGTCAGGAGCGTCCTAGAATATAATAGTTGTGTTTGGTCACCTGGCTACACTGTGCACTCTAATAGAATAGAGAGAATCCAGAAAAGATTCCTGTATCAACTTTCCTACGCCAATAATAATTGTAAAACTCTGCAGTCGTATGAAAGTAGATTGAGCTTTTACAAAATGAGGTCCTTAAGTGTTCGGCGTAAGGCATCTGACATAATGTTTCTATACAAGTTGATCCATGGCCTTGTTGATTGCCCGGATGTTTTGGCTTGCGTCAATTTGGAAGTCCCACGTCCAGGTAGTCGTTTATTAAACCGGAAAACCTTTAGGCTGCCGCTCTGTAGAACAAATGTCGGCCAGCATTCTCCTTTGTATAGATCTTTCTCTTATTGCAACGGAATCAAATTAAAATTTGATATTTTCTCTGGTTCTCTAGCCTCGGCAAAGAATAATTTATACAAAGCTCTTGACGATATGTGAATAAGTGATTTGTTTAGAGTTTAAACGTTATTTAGTAGATATTGCATGTTGTGTTCACTAATATTAGGAACTACACTTAAATGTTTAATCTAAGTTTTTTTCTTAAATATCCATGTCTGTGTATGTTCTAAAGTGTGAACCAAATAAAAAAAAAATAAAAAAATACTGTAGATTTTTTCTATGAGCTTTGTGTATCTGTGGTCTATTAAAGCAATTTGGGGCAACTGAATAACTGCCCACGTTCCCACACCATTAAATGCCTTCTTGTAGACGATGAAAGCGAGCTAAAGCGGATGTTTCGGAGTACTTCGATCATGGTAAGGAATCATTGAATTATACGTAATTGTACTTACTTTTACTCAACCCCTATACATTCTATTGCTATCTGATCGTAACGATTTTCTTTCTTGAAACACTATAGCCATTTATTTAAGCCTATGTATTTTGTACCTGACCTTCTTTCAAACATTGGAAAAGTAAGCTTTTGAGAGAAAGTGTGGTTTTGTTACAATTGAAAATATAACAAAAAGCAACATTGTTCGCGGTATCAAAGAGGTCAGCTGTGGCACAATCGTGCGTTCCTTGAAATAATCGTAAAAGTTTTGCTACAATAGGTGCGGTCATAGCCGGATGGGTGAACAAACGTAGTCTAGCCTTTAACTATTAACTATTGAAAAACTAATGCTGTTAATTACTCGAAGAACATCATGAAGCAAAAACGCGATTTCATCTGTTTTAATTTTCTCTTTGAAAACTGTCATTCAACCATGATACGTAAATATTCAATTTCTACCATGAAATCGTTTCAGTGTCCTACGACAGAAAAACTGTCAAAGTTTGTCCAAAGACCTTCGAAAAGTTTCATTATAACTTTAACTAAACATTTCGTTAAGCTACGAGTTATCTAATAGATAAAGACGTGAAAAAGTTATTACAGATTTAATTTAAAAAATATAGCTATTGCTCTCGTAAAATTATTAAAAGCGTCTACATAAGCCACTGAAAGTGATTATCATCAGTCAATATGCCAATTAATGTTTCACTACTGGGCTATGCTCACTAGAGAAGACAATAACATGGACCAAACACTTAAAATGCTTACTCAGTACGAAATAATTCCACTTATTAAAAATAGTTACTGTTAGTCCACTATTTATTTTTTGTGCTTAAATGGTATGCATATATGTTCTACATATTTATATGGTTGTATGTATGTATGTATATATGTATGTGTGTATATATGTGTATTTATGTTTAAGTAATAAAGTATTACTGTACACTTTTTTCTTTCTTTTTTCAATGCCTCCATCTTATTTATTATCAATCCTCGCCATCCCTAGGTTGCCTGAAAGATATCGCTTTTATTGATAAGGCCGCCCTTTGTACGACTCCAATTTTAATTTTATGTTCTTTGTTATCATGTATGTGTTTTATTATGTGTACAATAAAGTATTTTATTCTATTTTTTATTCTATAGTCACCCGAGCGACGTTGCGAAAGTTGCTCAGCTTAAACGATTATAGCCCAAACGCCATGTGTTTAAAAATGATAGGCTTTGCAAAGCTTTTCCTCTCTTACATACATCGTTTTTATCGATGAAGCTGTACCCACAATATACCTGTAAACACGATATAAATGATCACTAATACCTCGCGATCCTGTATAATGTCAGCCGGAGGTAGGGTTACCACACGGCAGCCGCTCGCTGCATTTGACAGGACATTTGAGGTAATAGGCGTGCGCTTTCAGAATTGCGTTTTAAACTTGTAACGAGGTTAAAGTTGGTTTAAGTAGTTATTCCTAAAATTAAACTTATTTACACTTACTGCCAAAATTTATTATTAAAGACGTTTGCCTATTGAAATATAGTCACCCGACGTAGCGGAAGTTGCTTAGCTTTAACGATTATAGCCTGAACACCATTTGTTTAAAGATGATAGGAGCTTTGCTAAGCGTTTCCTTTATCCAACATACGTCGTTTTTATCGATAAAGTTGTACATTTCCCACAACAATTGTAAACCGCGATATAAATGACCACCAATACCTGCTCACGGTTTGTATAATGTCAGCCCGAGGTAGGGTAACCACTCGACGGTTGCTTGCTGCATTTGACAGGTACACATAGGCGCGCGCGCGTAGCTAATTCCTAAAAAAACTCATTTAAATAATGCAATGTGCAATGCAAAATGATTACAGATTTTTATCGTTGAAAACAGTTTGTAAATTGTTATTTATTTCTTCCTACTGACTAATGAAATTGACGTTTTTTTCTCACTTATTAAAAGGTGTATTACTTCTAAAAGTCAATACCGGTTGTTAATATTATTATACATCTTTAATTAGGACCATATTACTTAGGCTTTAGTAATAACAATGATTATTAATTTTGTGTCTTTATCGCTCAATTTTTTTTTTAAATTGACTACTTTTTTTCTTCACGGAATTGTCTTTTTGTTTTATTGTAGCTTTGAAGGGACTCGTGTTTTTTTCTTTTTATTGTCTGCTATATTTAGCTAGTGAAATAAACACACTACTCTACAATTTTTATAGTGTTAACATAAATAGATGCTAAAAAAATTAAAAAAGACGTTAGTATGAAAAATAAAATTTTATAAAAAATCTTCATACAAAACGTCAATTTTATAGGTAAGGACCTAATATTATATAAAAACATTTGACACAAGCGTTGTATATTCTGAAAGTGTAGTGTCGGACTACAATCGAGTTTCTATGGAAGGTGTCTCGGTTCGTAACTGTACAAGCGCGACTTCGTTCATAGAAGAACCGGCAGCAAACTCAGCAAAGTTATTTTCTCTTACAGTGTCACCAATATTGTAAAGTCATTAAAGAACACTTTCAATCACCAACTACAAGCAGGTCTTAAATTACCTGCCTAATGGGGTAAATTTACATTTCAGACTGTTAAAACCAACATCCCTCCATAATCTGTTATAACAAGTTCGAAACGACAACCCTAGCGGAATTAGAAGACAAAGGATAATGTAATAAGCCATTAACCAAGTAAAAAAACCTACGCCGGCTTGTCAACGTGCTCCTGAGTCGGCTACAAGATCGTAAATAAATTCCTTGAAAGACTAATTAGGTACTACAAAACATAGGATACGGCAGTGAATTTCTTTTCAAAAACTTGAGGGCCAGCAAGCACTTGCTTATTTATCGAAGTTGCCTAGCTGTCTTTCTACGAGTCAATTTTACAACATCCAGGAATCGTGTTGCATTTGCTGATACCTTCGATTGCTGCCTGATTCTATGATTAATCAGGTAAATATAAAAGTCAGTCCTGAAAGCACTATTTGTAGATACAATTTGAAATAGCAGAATCAAAGCCCTAGATAACTAGTACAGGGGTTGTTTTTTTACAGAACAGTTGGCAAATGACTTCTCTGGCAGAAGAGGTGTCCAGATGCGAAAATAGGTTAAGGAGCAGGATTCTGCCTAACTAGAGGTCCTAATCCTGCCGAACCGCAAGTTGTTGGAAAAGGATACGTATCCAAAGTCGGCGTACCCGAGTCAGTCGCGTTGCAAACTGTGTGTGTGCGCGTACCGAATGTTTTGTTAAATTTTGGTCATAAACCGAAGTAAAATGCCAGTTTGCGTAGTTAAATGTGTAAAAATAATACTACAAAAAAGAAGAAGGACACCATTCTTACACACACTACAACATTAAGTTGCCGCATTCACGGAGCTATTGTTTTTAGGTAGCGCGGTATCTAGTCGAGCGCGCGAGACCAAGCATTTATCTAAGGTATGATCCTTCCTACATTCTTCATTTTGGTAATGTGACATTTAAATGATTTAAAACATGTAGTCACAGTATCGATTATTTAAGGTGAGATAAAGGCGCTTGCCCGTTGTAAAATACATAAATAAAAATCACAGTTATCTAAATTCAAATGCAGTTAGTAGTACTTTACGGGCCAACTGTGCGGTGTTTATCTTCCGTGCACGGCTCTCTGTTGAAATATGTTGTTAACGTACCGCTTAGCCGTTCCGATTTGGGTCATATCCTTCGTAAAATTTATTGTAGGTAACAATAAATTTCGAGCACTAAATTTTGGATCATCCTGATTTGTAGATGCCGCATCGAACAGTATGTGATTTTATTTGGAAAGACGTTTTTTATACTTGTGGCATTTCCATCAACTAATTTGAAACAATAAGTCTATGTGTTTTATTGTTTCATTTTTAATAAAAATAAAAAATAAAATATTGGTGTAATGTGAACCGAAGCAATTTCCTTATAAAGAAAATGTGTCTCGCATTGCGTAGCCATGAATTACTTTTATTCATTCATATGAGTCAGCTTAAAAACGTATAGTCACTAGCATTAAAATGTATACACTTTTTATTTTTTTATTTTTTTTCTAGCTTTGACTCTTATTATATTTATTTCTTTACAGCAAACGGTGAACTTAAGTTCATTATCGTTCGGGAATTAATGCCCGGACGAATTTTCTAGCCAACCCATAAAGGATGTTAAGAAAAAAACCACGCGCTTTTAAAAATACATTTTTGCTTGTGAAACATCATCTGTGGTTACCCTTTAATGTTGATCAGTAACGTTACCAACGGCCATAACTATTTATGACGCTATATAAACTGGTGCTCTTGTCCATACATGATAATGCTGATTATACTTATCACACCGGAAAGTTATTGCCAACCTTTTTGACCCGTATATACCTATACCAAACGTGTCTCTTAGTAATAACTAAATTCACTCTATTATACTTACTTACTTACTTACTGCTCTGGCTCAGGGACCCGAAGTGGATCTTGGCCTCCAACAAAAGAGCACGACACTCACTCTATTATAACACAATCTAATATCTATTAAGTTGCTTTTTAAAACTAAGTTTAGATTAACAAACATAATTATCCTAAATTTTTTTTTTTATGTTAAAAGAAGGCAAACGAGCAGGCGGGTCACCTAATGGAAAGCAATCACCGCCGCCCATGGACACCCGCAAAACCAAAGTAATCGCGGATGCGTTGCCGACCTTGAGGAAGGACTTGGATCTTGAGGAGGGAGTAGGAATTGGGAGGGGGGAGGGGTGAGGGGTGAGAGATGGGCCTCCGGTACTTTCACTCACCGGACGAAACACAACAGCAACGAGTGCCGTTGTTTCACGCCGATATTCTGTGAGAGGGTGGTATTTCACCGGGCGAGCCAGCCCATTTCGTGCTGCAACGCAGCGTGGCTCTACCACTCAGAAAATTTAAAATAAATAAATAAATAAAAATAAAATAATATAATAAAATAAATATTTAAATTTAGAATTAATTAATTTACTTTGTACAAAATTCAAAGAATTCTAAGAACGCTGGAACAATATGTAAATAACAGAATATGTAAGAGTAATTTTAATTTAAAAATCAACATATAAGTATGCATTTAGGTTTCAAAATAATAAAATAGAACAAAGTTAGAATTGCAATAACTCCTGTGAAATTATTTAAAAGTTATTCTTAGGTTTCACGTTTAGCATTAGCCAATTTCAAGTAATATTTGTATACGGCAGATTGAATTTAAAATGAAGTCTCACAACACGTGTTGTTACAAGAAGAACTCTGGTGAAACTCCTTGTCACTGTTTGTATCGTAGCAAATATCGGACAGAAATTAGGCATTAAAATAAAAATAAAAAAATAAAAAAACTTTCCTACACTCACACCAATTATCTAGCCCACGAGAAGCTTCGTTATGAAACTCGTTAAATGGTTACTAGACAACGGATAAACATACATAAAATACTTAAATACATACTTATTATACATAGAAAACACCCAGACCCGAGACAATTTAGAAAAACAATAATTTCTAAATTGACCCGACATTGGATCGAACCTGGGACCTCAGAGATGGCGACACCATGAAAACCGGTGTACAAACCACTCGACCAAGGAGGTCGTCAAATTTTTGTCCGTAGTCCATCGCCAACCAGAGACAAATTATAAATGATCAAAGATGCTTTTGCAAGATCTTATTTCAAGAATAATGTCATTTCATATTTTTGACGTCATGAAACAGCGTCATCTGTCTTAAAGTTTCTCTTATCAAATTAAAGGTACGAAGTAATTGGTAACTTGTTGGTAATTTAATATGGCCAGTCGGTAATTTATCTTATTTTTTACCGTGTAATAACACGTCTTCTCTAGCGAAAAATTACAGAAATGGACACCGTTAATAAGTTTTAAATTTTCTAGTTATCATAAAGTAATTTTGATAACTAGAAAATAATCATCAAAGAACAATTGAAAAGGTATCGACACTGTAAAGTACTTAGATACTCCTTTTTATATAAAATTCATGTAAAAGGTGTTCTAAAAAAGGGTCATGGTAGAAGTACCAAGAATAGACAGGCGTGCATTATGGATAGACTAATGCGAGTGAAAAAAGTGTAGTATGGCGGGAATGTAGCAAGTGGAGGTTATTATTATATTATACTGTTATCTCCTTCTACCCTTTTGGGAAACAAGCGTTATCCTATTACGAGTATATGACTACGCAAGCCGATCATATTATCTCAGGGGCCTACAAACTTTAATTTGGCAGTTTGTCTATTATTATATTAGATAAATTATTACAGTGTTAACTTAAAAATAACATTAAACTTGGTAAGAATCCCGCTAATAACTACTTTAATGTTAGTGACCATGATTTTACAAAGTTTGTCTACACTCTATAAGGAACGGTATTCTTAACACTTTCGGTTCGGCGTGGGGCTGCAGTACCAGGACTGACACAAATTTTTCAAAATATCTGCATAATTTAAGTAAATATGGATTAAATTTAATTTTAGAATGATAATGGGAATAATAGTAGGTAATTAATTTTACAGCTCAGAACCGTTTAGGACGATGGGTCCCAATTACTAAGTAAAAACTAAGCTTCAGTCTTGAATCAAAGTGTGACGGGATGTATATTCCCATCGGTCTTACGTGGTAGGGGACATATACATACCATCAGGCCTGAAAGGGTAAAACTTATAAAGGTTTTACTCGAACGAGTTCGTAAAATATAATATGATGGGATGAATGTTCGTCTGTTTGTCCACTTTCCATTAATTGCGCCACAGCTGTATTGGCAGTCCATGTCATAGATGAACACAGTATTCAATATACTTACATAATATTTGTACATAAAATGCCAATACAATTTATTATAACAGGAACCACTTGAATTGAATTACTTGAAGAACCTTAAGGCCCCGTAGCTAACCAACGATACATGATACAATAATGTGAAGTCGATATTTCTCTGAAAGCATTCTCCGTGCCCGAACGTATAACTTTGTACGAGAGCTTATAGCTATGTAGGTATGTGTAGACAAAGACAAAACTGTCAAATGTCTTCAATACATGTTCAACCATATGCCGAATTCATAAAGTTCAAAAAGTCTTTTGAGAAAATTTGACATTTTGTAGTCTTATGTGCAGGCTACTTGAACTCTTAATCGGGTAATAACAGCGTAATGAGTCTTTTTTGTAACCGAATAAATTAATTTTGCTACCATAACATAGATTAGTTACGGCAGCTATAACGTATGTAAACACGTTTTAATTTACGTATGTCAAATGGAGATAATATTAGTAAAATTAGTAATTCAATAATGTGTGATTGTGCGAAATAATAATATTCCGAAATAAAGTGGACCAATACATTATTACTCAGGGATAGAGTAGCTTTTCTTTTGTAAGAAATCTTTTAAGAATCGGTTCAGCGTCAAGAAATGAACCCTTACATGATAAATAAACAAATTTGACCTTTGTTTTATTACTGTGTGTATAAATATAGATCCGTAAGAAGCTGCATGAAAACGTTTTTCTTTGTACATCATACAGTGTACACATGTAGAAAAAAAATACTTCAAAGATCAGGATACAGGTAAATCAAATTAACCCTTATTTTTCAGTATTCCTAGCAAATATAATTTGTAGAGTTTTTGTGTAGTTGGCCTCGGTGGCCAAGTGCCAAAGCGTTCAATCTGATACCAGAAGGTCCCGGGTTCAATTCCCAGGTTGGGCAAAGTGTGTTTCGGATTTTATGAAACATAGCCCGGGTTGGTAATCACCAACCCGCATTTGGCAAGCGTGGTGATTAAGCCAATACCCATTAATAGTAGCGATGACTTGATTTCAGGAGGCCTTTTCCCAGCAGTGGGTCAGTATATAGGCTATTTTCTTCTTCTTTTTTGTAGAGACAAAAAAAATGTTGCAAATTACCTAAATTTGTCATATTTTTTTATTTAAGTAGGTAGTTGTAATGTTATTCACTTTGTATGTCAGATCGTATTGTCTTCATCTGAACAAAAAAGCATTAAAGAATAAATATTGGGGTGCGGGTTCAAATCATGCTCGTGAAACTTTCTTAACATTTTGTTCATAATTTATTCGCAACAAAATTTGCGTAAAATCTTGTGTAACCATAATTATTAAAAAATGTTTTGATCATGCTATTTTGCTTTGTGTTTTACAAAAGTCTTATTGCGGATATTTCCTTATTACTTTTCTCTGTCTTCTCATTTTATTTCCAAATATTCAAATACCACAGCGCAACTACTGCTACATCATTCTTTCAATAATAAAACTGTAAAGCCAAAGACTTATTTTAGCATCTCAGAAATAGCAGCTAATGCTGACTTTTTTATTTTCAATAAAATTTTACAGACATTGTACAGACATGAGTCACAGAAAACAGTACACTATGTTTTGGCTTGTCTTTCTTGTCTCTAAATCGTTAGCAATGTTCTCTTCAAATAAGTTGTAGGCAACCGCAGAACAACTTTGATCGCTACTTATCATCTCTTATACTACTCGTTGTGAAAGAATCGTATATATAGGGTCTAACAATATCAATAAGCGAACGTTTAAGGGGAGCATCTATACATCACACTAAGCATGCTCACCAAATTTGGTCCAAAACTACAGGTTCGTTACCGAGATAATCAACAAAACATTATCATAATTCACCAAAAAATACACCCTTTCCAAACCCGTACAGCTGTACTACACGCACACAAAGATAGAATGGTTTTTCAATTGTGTGCGTGTATCTGTACATTATCTTTTTATTGACGCTTGCATGCGTGTTAGTAAAGATACAGCATGTTTCATGATGTGCATTATTTTAATTGATTTATTTTGTTAGAAAACATAACTTTGAAAAATCACTATAAAACTGGAGCCCATTTTTTGTCATTGTATTCAGAATGATGTATAGATACCGCTTTTAAACGTTCGCTTATTGATTTTGTTAGACCCTGTATACTCGTAGTGGAACAAAACTTTTTTCTATCCTCCTAGGTCCTCCTCGATCCTAAGGCTGCCAATAGCTCGCGAGCCAAATTGATTGTGTATGTGGAACAGATCGACAGAGCCAATCACGTGCAGAAATGTAACACTTTAATGCGGATCTAGTCGCATATATTTTACATATTAATATATATCATGAAGGTACGAACCTCGTACTAGAACCATGGTCACATAAAGACTGAGGTGTTGGTCGTGTCGAAGTTTATTTATAACTTGCTACCGTAAAACTGTTTTTAATTGGGTGCGTTCTGTTCCACGCAAAACTAACTTGCATTATATTTTGTTTTCCTTTTGTGCATCAATGCTTAGCGTATTTATGAGTACAAATGATTTAAAACCTTTTTGTATTAAAAACTGTGCAGCACTTTCTTAGCGTTACATTGCGCATTGGAAGGAGGAAACCGCAGAGCAATTTTGGCCGTAGTATCGGTTCGCTCATTGATTTCAACCGATGTAATCAGGTTTGTCGTTATCTTGAGAACCATCGTGGTTATTATGCACGTTTTTTATGCAACTCTGCTTGTATAATAGAAAGGAGTCTGAAATGTTAAAGAGAACGACAGTCGCGAACGGTGAAATTTGATGACTCTTTATCTCAGTATCTATAGCGCAAAACCAAAAGTTGCAATTCTTTCCCAGCACACGTATCACCTCCTTCCTACAACGTGGGGTCCATTAAAGGATTAAACAAGGTGTGAAGATGCAACTTGCGGTTGACAAGGTGAGGTTGGCTAGTACGTGTGCGGCACAATAATGTTCCACTAGCAGCTGTTTTCAGTAACGCTGGATGGACGAAGTCGCCAAGAACCTACATGAGCTCCTTGAAACCAGCTACTGGCAAGAGATCACGCAAAACAGGGAGCAGTGGCGTCACCTTGTGTCGGAGGGCAATACTCACTTTGGGGTTTTTTTGGGAGAGATTGCTGATTCCCTAAAACGGCATATTCAGTGTCACCGGGCATTTATGGGGGCGGTGAGGTACGTACTCAAGCCGTGTTGAAACAAATCACCTTCGGAGGTTTTCTAGAAGGACCGGCATCGCACACTTAAAAGTGCGCGTCCCCGTGCCCCACTAGATTCTCCGAAGGGTTCGGTTCGGATCGGGCACTTTGGGTCGCTGAGCCATCGGAGTAAGTAAGCTGTCTGCATTTGGACTTTGCGTCTGCGTAACATCAGAGTGGAATAAAGTCAATTGCCTACGACAATTAATGGAATCAGGCGTTACTTTGCGAAAATCCATGGCACACAAAAAAAAAATCATTGAAATATTAAGTAGTGTTATTTCCTCTAAATCACTCGTTCATCAAGCTTGGATGCAGTACTCAAGAACAGCCCTCCCCCTCGCAAAATGCGCACTTAGTCAAGTACTAAGTATGTAAGCAATTATACTCTGTAAGTTGAATTATAATTAATGTTGTCGATCACATTGACTGTACGCAATTTTTAGAATTAATGTACCTACTACGTACATGATGAAACCCAACAAAAGGCAGTTGATGTTCAATAGGTGGCAATTTTCAATACAACAAGTCCGGTCCATCAGGTGTCCTTTCTAAAATGAATGAATGCAGATGTGATGTTGGCGTTTCGTAATTCGGCCACATTTGCAACCTCATCTAATTAGCATGTGGCCTAGTTAACAATCAATGGGTAGCCACCATCTGCAGTAGATATTGTTGAAGCTATTGATAATCCATTTGCACAATACAATGCAATGTCGAACAAGCTTACAAAATACGGCATGGACATAACCGTAATGTTTGTAGGTATATGAATAAGCACCTTGAGTGTTGAAAATAATTTCATTGATATTGTTATTAGGTTAGATTTTATCGGAAGAAGCTATGAAAAGGCTATGACTATGAAAGGTTGAGCAATGAGTCTTATTGCTGTAAAATTGGAATATCAGAATCGATAGATTACTTTTATTAAAAAAAAAATAAAGAATTAAGTTAATTAAGTTCGTATCGTAATCGAAAAATCATTATGACGTCATTAATATAATCAAATACGGCTTTTTTAATTTTACTACACCAATTCGCGGACTTTGTGGAACTGGACCTACAGACTTACTTAAGAGTGTGCCGTCCGTAAGTGACAAGTGTCATATGTTTTATTTGAAATGTCGTCGCCCATGTTTATTTGATGCCGCGCGGCCATACTAATTTTGTATGGGGAATTTAAGGTGCTTAATAAAAAATAATTATTTAAATAACCACTTGATGAATCGAAAATGTAGTATAGCAATTTGTAGTTTATCCATTGATGATTGTTTAGACAAAATCAGAGGTACAATAATTTAGATAAACTATAAGAAATCTACTAAACGCCGCCACTTGTTTTTATGATTTTTGCCCAACTTTAAATGATATTGTAGAAAAAACTATAGCGTGTTATGACATTATGGTTCTGACAAAATGTAAACACGTTCCCTATGATACTAAATATATATTTTGTTCATTTAATACAATAGTATTTTCAATTATATTTACTTAACCGTAACTGCATTTTTTTGCATTTTTTGGTCGGCGCACCCTTAACATATTGCCGAAAAAATAGACACACAAATTCGTTAGATATTTGAAATATGCCTTAGTTTTTACGATACCGCGTTTACTCCCAAAATTGGAAATCTGCATTTTACCAATACTCTGACCACGATCACCGAATCGAAAATAACTTTACTTTTGCATTCGTTAACGCAAAACCAACATGAGCGAGCTCAAAAATCAAAAACTCTATTATCTCTGTAAACAAGAATTTGGCAGAGAGCCAGCACCGAGGAACTAACTGTGAGAATCATTCAAATAAGAATACCATTGGAAACGGAGTTTTCTAATTTCATTATTGTTACGACCAACAAAAAATCCTGATTTTAACTGGCTTCTTCGGCTCGAAATAACTTTTATTAATTTTTATGTTCCTGTTTCATACAATGTTTTTTTGTGCAGGCCAAATGGCTGCTTAATTATAGAAACTCCAAAAACACTTGATTCGTAATTTTTGATGTGTAACATCTTTCCGCTCGCTTTCTAGCAATTTGTGGGAGTGATTTCGTGAAATGGGACGGAAGTGTCCAACAGTGTAACAGGAAGTCGGGTAAACGCGAAGGCGCGCGCCATTTTGTAAATTCAGTAATCGATATTATGAACATGACATATTATTATTATATGTGACTTATTGTGTCATTTGACTATCAAAGGTCATTTTGATATGTCAAATGTCTTCTCATGTCAGTCATAAAGAGAATGCAGTAAATACTGCTTGTATTTACTGCATTCTTTTTATTAATACAAGGAGTATTTACTGCAATCTCTTTATGATTTGTAAACAAATATACGTCATTGTTAATTCTATATTCTATTTTCTATTGTAATACTGATTTCAACCCTTTCGTGTGTTTTGTGTGTTTATCATTATTTATTTTATCTATATATTATTACGTGAAGCAAAAACTTTGTACTCCTTTTTACGAAAATTGCGCGGACGGAGGAGTTTGAAATTTCGCACACTTATAGATTAATTATAGAAGGAGTGCATAATGCATTTTTTTTTATAATGCATAAAAAATACATGAATTTAAATGAACATTGTTTTATACATTTTTCAAAAAATTTTAAAATGGAAGAAGAGTGGCCGAAATCTGTCAATGCCAATCCAAACTCACATTTTATCTTTTTTAATTTTTCATTATTTAGGATACAATCCGTGCAGCCCTTAATAAGGCAAAATATTGTTTAGTAAACAGCTTTTAATAAAAATTACGGTCAAATTTCGACCACTGGGCGACCACTAGTAGTTATAAAATGATGTAATACCTGACCCATTGTTTTTAGAATATAATATTAAAATTGCTTATTACTAAGGTGAGATGTCAAATGTTACACATCATTTATGCGACTACTATAAGGCACCCTCGTTTTTTTGGTATGAAACGTCTTTGAGTATCAAACCTTTTTGGTACCACAAATTCAAAACAAATTCAAATTCAAAAATCATTTATTCTACAAGTAAGGCTACAAGTAGCTCTTATGAATGTCGCTATGCCATCGGTTCGTAAGTCTACTCTGGGCGGGAGATCTTGCACTGAGAAGAACCGGCAAGAAACTCAGCAAGTGTCCAGCTCTTTTCTCCCTTACAGCGTCAAAAATAATAAAAATTGGAAAATGCCCTATCATAGCAGGACACTATCCATTATAAATAAACGCAAAAAATATAGAAGACAACCACAACATGTAAAAAAAAAAAAAAATCTAATATATCAAATTTACATCCGGTATAAGTTTCAATTTCCACAATGTCATTCACAACTCAGACTCACTAATAAAAAAGCTATTAGTTATTTGTACTGAGGTAAACAAATGAGTACTGGCTGGTTTTTTGAAAAAATAATTAATTCCTGACATTCCTAAGGCATTTCTTATTTAATATTACGTTTTTTGTCTTTTCATTTGTTTTTTGACTGAAAAAGTTCAGTAACCTACATGGGCGAGTCGCAAAAAAATATCATGTCGTGTTATTTCTTACTGAACCCGTATTTTTATGCAACGTCTCTCTTTTTAAGTTTAAAAAAATAACTATTTGGTATTTTATCTCGAAAAGCTGAAGCGAACTGATAGGAACATGAAATTAGACATGGACATCCTTTTACGTCGTAAACTATACGAGAGTTTGTGAAAGCCTCTCAAATGCTTTGAAGTAGGGCTCGGGTTACTATGAACGAATATTGTGTGTAGAGAGGCATCTAATCTGTTAAGACATTTTCTATCAATCACTGTTAAGACTTTCACAGTAACCGAAATAGAAAAACCACAACAAACCAATTGAAATGAAACTACTTTTACGGATCTACTCGCGTTTATTTTACACATTAGTTTTAATTAATGTTTATCCTGACGTTTCGAACCCCTTGCAGGGTCCGTGGTCACAGGTAGGCAACGACAGAACAAATGAACTTTGCATTAAATCCCTAGTGGGTGATTAATTAATAGTTAAGTTAATCTCTATAAACAGTTTTTTCATCTTCACATATCATGTTGTAGGAGTACGTATGGTATGACATCATACTAATATTACAAAGAGGAAAGCTTATTCTAGCTTACCCTTACTACCACAATCGCAGAATCAATGGGACGAGCCGTTATGCAAACAAGTTTTGGAGGGGCTTATATCCACATCGGGTGACACGGCCGAACTCGCTCGTCTCACTGCCGTCTCCGAGAGAGAGTCAGGCCACTGGCTCTAGGCATTGCCATCTGCCAATGTCGGTACCTTGTTGGACGGGCCGTCTCTTACTTTAGCGGTCTGCCTCTGTTTAGGCGCCAGATTATTGCACCCTAGATAGGACGAAATTATTTATTTGTTCCGTTTGCGGTGGAAACAAAGGGTCCATGGGGGCCGGAGGCAAAGCAGCTTGTTAAAGAAATAAGTGCTCGCCTTATCGAGGCCTCCGGTGACCAGAAGGCTGACAGCTACCTTTGCCAGCGTATTAGTTTGGCAATCCAAAGGGGCAATGTAGCCTGCATTCTTGGGACCGTTCCCATGAGCCCACAGTTGGAGGACATCTTTTATTAGTAAGTCTATAGTTTTTTAATTTTCTTATTATTTTTCTCTGTTTTTTATTTCAAGTTAAGTTTTTTTGTTTTCATTATTTAGTGGGAAAGCTTTGTATTTTTGTATATTTGCAACGAATAAACTCAAAAACTACTGGACCGATTTAAAAAATTCTTTCACCATTAGCGCTGAGTAACATAGGCTATATTAATAAAAAAATTAAAATAAATGTAAATCATTGACATAATAAAGTTTGTAATATCTATTTGTACAAGCCATCTCAATCTTCTTGACAAACGATTCTCGTACTTGTCAACCCTATTTCGATCTACCGGAGATTACTTTTATAGTGGGCTATCACAGCGAACGGCTCTGCGGGTTTCTATAGTTTCCTGCATACATGTTAAGACGTTTTCTCGAGATAACAATTGATATATATCCGTTCCCAACGCACATAAAGATTTTAGGTTAAACCGTCATAAACGTAGCCATTTTGTTGAAACCCAATTGGGTTAGTGTCACATGATAACGTTTGATAATACTATTGACATAATACTGTAAAATAATGTTTAATATGTCAATGAAATTGTCATCCGCCGGTCGTTTCCAGATGTAATCTTACAAATAGTTGTAGAATTATAAACTGGTACCTGATTTGTAAATGTTATTATTCTATGCTGTAGAAGAGAAACGCCCTTATGATGAGTTGCTTGCCGGTTCTTCTCAATACGAGGTCTCCCGCCCAGAGTAGACTTACGAACCGATGCCACAGTAACATTCAATAAGAGTTGTTTGTAACCAAAACTGAATAAATGATTGAGATTTTAATAGCAAACTAATAGGTACCTACCTACCTACCTATGTAAAATAAGCGCAAACACGATCCGTCTAATATGTTTCATTGCAATGTAAAATGCAATTAAACTTTTTAGACCCTTTAGAACTTTTAGAACTTTTAACCCTCTTACAAATAAACTAAGAATAAGATCCGAATAGTTATTCGTGTTTTGTTTTTTCACTCTAATTTGAAATGACATTTGCATGATAGGAACAAAACACAGAATAAATATTTGGACCTTATTCTTTATTTATTTGTAAGGCGGTAAGTGATTGTCAAAAAACATAGCTTCGTTGAAACCCTTAGTACCTATGCTTACAAGTGTTGTTCAAGGAATATATGAGTTGCTTAACACAGTCATCTCCTTCCCATAACAATGTTCCGAAGCGCTTATAAACTTTGTACTCCAGGGAGCCCTGCATCCTGTACTAGTGACGCGGAAGCCCAAACAAGCCGAAGCTGTTTGCTACGTTTCGATGTCAGTAATACCGTTCAACTTAGTTCGGCATAGAAAGCCCTGGTAATGGTAAATTAATAACGTCAAACACCGCACCCCCTGAGCTCCAATGTGAGACTTTAAACATGTTTAATAGCATTTACATGTTTAATTCTAATTTACGCAAACACTACATTGAAATGAAACACTATATACGTCAGAAACGAAACGTCAAGATATATAAATGACATAGTGCTTTAATTAACCTTCTATATCTAGACCGCTTAACTAAGTCCTCGCCTGCGGTAGGTACGCGGGGCGGGAGGTACGCGGGGCGGGAGGTACGCGGGGCGGGAGGTACGTAGGGCCTCTGCCGCGAACACGAGCGACTTGCGACGCGGCGGACGGATTTCTAGTTAATTGCGTTTTTTCTATCACTGTTAACTATGACTGCCGTAGTGTAATGCGCATTGAACTAGAAATCCGTTCACCGCGTCGCAAAACGCTCGTACTCATGGCGAGGACTCAGTTAAATGGTGTAGGTATAAATTGTATTGTATTGTATTTTTTTACTGAGACAAACATAAACATTTACTTACATCAACTGTGTCCTGCAAAACCGTTTGAACAGTTTGACTGCAGGATCATATGAGTCTCTAACATAATACTATTAACTATAATTACTTATGTATCTACATAACAATGACATGCATAAACAATTTTTTTATTACATTCAAATGAGTTAGAAAACTATACTATTCTGGATCAGCTATTTAAGTAATACTGCCCAACCGATTTCTTAAACTTATTTTTATTTTTCTCATGTCGTTTAACCTCTGGCAGACCGTTTGATAAATATGGTATGGTAATATTCAAAGCGATTAGCGACTACCAAAGCTGATTGTAATAATGAAGAATATCTAAAAACTTAAAGACAAAAGTTAAGTAACTGTGTTCTACTTACTACTTAAGCTTACTAACAAATCTTAAAGTTGCTCAACTCAAAATAATTTATCAAATGCTAAGATCTAGATAAGATCTTGAGAACGCCAATCGCTGTCTGTCGAATAACAAAATGGTCATATTATCATATGTCACACGAACACAAAGATTAATAGCCATTGCAAATCATAGACAATTCGACCCATAGACTATAATAAAAGAAATTGCAAACAATAACATATGAAACACGAGTTTTGTAATCGTGATCTTTAATTCGATGCGGTGATGAAATGAGATAGACAGCTATTGTTGCCTCAGTCCAGTAATACGGTATGTATTGTAATTATTTTGTCTGTCATCTCATTTACAACTGTGAAGATATTGACCTTTACGGATGGCTAAAGAAGGGCTCGATGGAAGTAATGCTGCAATTTCAGCCGTAAGAAATGGTAAATAAATTACATTGCGTTGCTCAATATGATTATTATTTTCAGTAGATTATTTGAAATTATCTGCGTAACTAATTCTTCTTTTTTATTCCGAACTCTTATTCTGTTTAGTAACAGCACTAGTTTTAGTATTTCGCCAGTAAATATTTATTTTATAAAAACTATTATCCTTTAGGTCATAAAAATACTATACATAATGCATGCATATGCACATACTTTTAATTCATCATTCATCATCAATACAAATATTAAGTGCACATTCTGTACCCAAAGTAAATCTAAAAAAACAACTTTAGATTTTTTTAAAGTGTAAGTATAGACGATAAGTAATTCGGTTTTTAATTAAAAAAATATTAATAAAAAAGGACACATGCAATAGAAGCGTATTAATTTAACGTCTGTATTCAAAGGCAACGGAGCCTCGTCATAAGACAATATGACGATAGCGACGAGGAAGCGGGTCTTAACATGATACTCCAGCGCCGTTAAGCCATTGTCACCGCCGCTTGAAGTCTCACAGTATCCAGTTACAGCTTACGGTTAACGGTGAACGCTTAACTCGTGGCATAACAGTACGGGACTGCACTGTAACGGGTGGTGACGGGTAACTAAATCTAATTGTATGTGGTAAATTTATTTGGGAAATTTATTGTTGGTATAGGTATGCAGTCGTAAAGAAATTTTAAATCTTAACTTTTGGAATAAAGAAACTTTTTATATAAAAGAGAAAACCCAATAATACACAATTTGGAAAACTTTAGTAGCATCTTTAATTATAATTTTCTTATAATCTATAACTATGCCAATTATCTGTACAGCTTTGAATAATTTCTAATAATGTATTTATCTACTTATACAAAGCACTATATCTATACAGGGTTAATGGAAATACGTAGCGATGCCTTTAAGGGTAGATAGTAAAGATCATTAGCTATCAAATTGCCCACGGGTAGATGGGGCACAATGTTTCGAAAAAAATATATTTTTATCTATTCTTTTTTTTTTGTTCTTTTTTGCATTATTATTACGTATTAGAGTGTACCAACCAGTAAATACGTAAGTTCTTTTTTAAATCCACTTTAAAGTAGCGTGATTCACTTTTCGTTAAACAAATTAATTTCTTTTTTTTTTTAAATCGATATATTTTTGTTCTATCTACCCGAGGGCAATTTGATAGCTAATGATCTTTACTATCACCCCTTAAAGGGATCGCTACGTATGTCCAGTAACCCTGTATAAGTCATCGAATTTACATTCAAGTACGTACTAACAATCTGATATTCAGACGTTTGTACTGTACGAGGCGGTTTTTGTACCTTAGTTAGCACTTGAAAGTATGCAAACAACGAAACAAAAGACGGAAGCATGTCACGTGAAGCTGAAGAGCCCTCATACGCTTTGTAGTTGGGTAGTTGGCCATTCAGAGTTGTGTCAATATAATGTCACTTATTCCGTTGCTACAAGAGTTATTTTCGCATCACAAGAGTGACTGATGATACGTTACTTTTTGTACAACAGCTATAAGCCTCCAGCGATACGACACAGCCTTGTTATACTTACATTCAAAAGGAATAGCTTTTTAAAAAGTTCTGCAACGCCATAATTGGACCGAAGATGCAGAAAGTTTACCAGACGCTATATAACTTACCTGAAACAGAAAAAAATAGATTAGGCCAAGTAACGACTACATCAAAGTTTTAGTATAGGTACTGATATTTATATATATTTTTAAAAATAAAATTGTTTAATATCTATAAATATTTATCGCTCATGAATTGTTTCTATAAAAATAAGCTAAGTAAATATATTTTGTAATGGTGGCATTTGTATTTCGCAATTTTAACCTTAAGTGTTTAATCGCCTTGGTGGGTCACCGGTGACCGACAAACAATAAATGTTCTATTGTGTCTGGTTTTGCGGCAGTCAACGTGTTAAATTAAACCAAAATACTGTTTTGGTGTAATAGAAAATGTGAAAGGAACCCGACCCTTTTTATATCCCAATGTCAAAGACAAAAACAAATTCAAATAAATTTAAAAATAAGTGATTACTTTGAACTTTTTATGAGCCAATGTCAAAGAAAAAAAAAATCAAATAAACAATATAAAAATAAGTATATTTTTTTTTTTACTACTACCCATTCAAAACGTCTATTAGAGAATCACTGGACCCGCATGGATTATTCACAATTTCTCTATTGGCTACATAAAATCACAACTTTAATAACGTATTGCTATATATATATAGCAAAATCGCTTTCAGCTACATTCTATGGATATACGTTGATATTTTTATTAAGTACGTACGACCGCAGCGTGCACTAATGAGCACTAAAGCAAAGCTCTGACGAACCAAGAAAGTTCTACATTGAGAAATTTAAAAAAGTAAAGCTCATACCTAACGTCATACATAACGCTGAGTAGAGGGAAATCAGGAAATTCTTGGCGGGAAAAGGAAGCGCTATATGCAGCTATGATTCATACTCTAAAATTTGATTATTAATGTTCGATACCGATATTGTCCGAATACAAAATGATTTGTTTGTTTTGTTGTCATGGAAACTGCCCAAGCGGTACGAAGTCCGCCGGGTCACCTAGTCTATTAAAAACCAAAGAAAACTTTTTTCAATATCTAACTTTACACTGGCTTAAAATGCTAACCGATCCAAGCTATTACATAAGAAGAAAAAACTCTGAGATGAGTAGATAGAGTAAATTAAGGACTTCTTGGCGGGAAAGTGAAGAGTCATGTCTGCGGTTTTGTTTTATTTTATAAACGTTTTGTTATGTCGAATATTAATGTGAAATAATGGTGGATTATTAATTCGTTCGTTCATAAATTATGTGTTCGTGAGTGTGCATGAGTGTTGGCAAATGAAACAAAACAGTGCAACTGTGATACTTGAGGGGTAAGGGGGTATATCTATATCCCACTTCTCATTTCTATTATCGTTCATCATCATCATACTGGAAGGAAATAGTGTTTATTTATGTATTACTTGTAAGAAAAATTACTTTGACACTGGCTAAATGTGCTAATCGCACAAAGCCATCACTTAGGAAAAAAATAAGAGCAAACCAAGCGTGCGCAGAAATGCACGACGAATACAGCTCCACCTCGTTCTAATTTCGATGTCAAGCCGTAGTTGTCCGCTTGGAATGCTCGCTCGGAACGCTCGCTTGTAATTAACTCATTTCTTTGCGAAGCTGGTAGTCGAGGTGTTTTAAGCCGTCTTCGTATTTGACCTATTTAAGCAACCGAGTTTCATGTTGACTTCCATTACCTATAAAAGCTATTTGCTGCGGTTATGATTCGTTTAGCCAAACTGAGTTAGCCATTATGTACTATGTCAGTTTATGGATAAAAAACGGCTGTTTAATAAAATATATGATTTTCTAAAATTTGAACTAACTGCTAGCTAATGATACATTCATTCTTAACTCGTATTCTATAACTGAGAACTAAAGTAGAAGAGGGACACATTCATTAATTATACTATGTAATGTCAGTGGAAATTATACTATGGTTACCATTATAATATTTGTTTACCATTTTTTTAAATAATTATATTACAAATCATGTCGCGTGACGATAAGGTAAACTTTATTGAATGTCACGGTATTATTAACGACTAACACTAATAACGGTGAATCTAATCGTTGAATCTTGGCAATCGATTCGTTTCGATCATTATGATGCTGACTGTACCTCGTATCTGTATCAAAACCCGAGCACCTACCACAAAAATAAAAACTGTGACCCTAACATCGATGTTAATAATACATTTCACCCAAAACCTAAACAAGAACCCAATATTTTTTGTACCGCAAAATCTCTAACAAATCATGTGCAAAAACGTAAAAACTTCAACTCTTCATATTCGCAGTGGATATTGCTCTTCCCACATGTCTCTTTATCATCATGTAAGGCATATAGTTTCCGCGGGCTCATAACCGAAAGAATTACTGAATTCCCGGAGTAATATCGCCAGCGTTCCGCGGCGGGCGGCGCCCCGAATGCATAACGGCATAAATCAGATTTTCCAAGGAAAATATTCCTTGTATACGCACCCGAGGGTGTCATAATGCTTACCTCGCTAGAATATAGATAGATAAACGAGTTTGCATGTTGTCGCGTGCGCAGTGCAGTATACGAAGTCGTTTCGTTGCTTGTGAGATAGGCTTATGTATACAAAAGTTTGTTTTTTTATTTACTTTGTGAGCAGACAGCATTATTTACAATTTTATTCGACATTTAACTTCTCGTGCCTATGAGCTACTAATTAGCCACGCTGTCTCCATATTACAATGGCAATATTACAATATAAAGCATGCCATACTAAAAATTACTATTATCAACTGTGTTCTAAAATAACTCAAACTCCTAAATAGTAGGTCCTGTGTCTATTCACGTTTGCCAGAATGTTCATATTCTTTTCCGGCTACAGTATTTTGTTCAATCCTACTATCTTAAGAATCCTTTCCAATTCTGTCATGACTCTTTCAGTTACGAACATTTTGGACCTTCAGAAAACATAACGCTGAAAATTAAAATACATTCTAATAAATTTTTATGACATAACAGTACTGACTGCTCGTTTAGGAAATGCTTTGCCTGTGTCACTCAGAACTGCAAAATTACAAGCTATTTTCAAGAGAAACGGTAAGGAGTTTATTTTCTTAAGAAGGGTTTTTACTTTAAATAAGTTATGTTTCTTTTTGTTTTGTACAATAGTTATTTTTAAGGACTTAGTATGTTTTATCTCTATATACGAGTATGTAAAACTCTCGTGTCACAAGTTAGTTGCCATACTCCTCCGAAACGGCTCGATCGATTTTTATGAAAATTTATATGTATTTTCGGTAGGTCTGACAATCGGTCGTAGTCTATTTTTTATTTTTGGATTTATTTTTTATTATTTTTGCTTTAAATATGTGGCATCAAAAAATACATTCCACCCTAAATTTTCACCCTTCTATCCCCCTATCTTTTATAACCATATTAATCATTTGATCAGTTATCTCCGCCAGGCGTCTACACCACCGGTGTCACTTCTCACCCAGTAAACAGTAGGAATGACTATCAATAAGTCCCAAAGCCAAACGATGTCTGTTTGTGGCTTAGATTTGAGCACACCATGTTTTTAACACGGAAAATTATACGCGGCATGCTCTCGAGTAGGCAAGCCATCCAGTTTGTTTGTGTTAGCTAAGGTGTTAGTTAAAGATGAACTAACAAAAAATATTGTAAACACTGTAGCATTAATGGACTGATATAACTAACAAACAGTTAGTGTTATTGTCGTAATTAATTATATAAATAGCAATAAATTATTATCATCATCAGCTCATTTTATGTCCCCACTGCTGGGGCACGAGCCTTCCCTATGGATGGATAGGGAAAACGGACTTTTAATGGTTTAAAAGCCGCGGGCCCAGTGCGGATTGGTGGTTGTTAATGATTGCTAATGCAACCGGGACCAACGGCTTTACGTGCCTTCCGAAGCACGGAGGAGCTCGAGATGATACACTTTTGGTCACCCATTTGATGACCGGCCTTAGCGAAAGTTGCTTAACCTCAGCACTCGCAGACCGGGCGCGTTAACCACTGCGCCACCGAGCTCCTCAAATTATAATAAAGTAAAAAAAATATGTTTAGTGTTTTGTTATTTTTATATTCCGTCATCGTTCACAGCGCTCCGTGCCTCTTTCACTCATATACCACATCCTCACACGCTTACAATAAGTTAGTTTTTTTTTTATTGGCAAAACAACGTTTGCCGGGTCAGCTAATATATACTATCAATAATGTGTTAGTATTTTACCTTGTGTAAAACTATTCTAAAAACATTGGAAATCACTGATTTTCTATCCTTCAGGCCGCTCAGGCTACAACAACTTCAATAACCGTAATCCTTTTATCAACGTTTAAGAAATAAAAAGAGTACCTATTGCGAAAGGAAAAACGCTAAGAAAGCCAATAATTGAATCGAAGTCTGCAAATACTCGTTAATAGGAGGCAATAATCGTTCGTCCGACGGAAATGACTTTCAGACCTCGTTTCTTCGACCGACATCGACGTAACGTAGTCCAATTTTTATTATTCGGTAAGTATCCTATATGGTAGGATGGATACGATATATAAGGTTGTATGGAATCATAAGTGAATATTTTGAGAATAAGATCATCATTTTCGTCTAAATAAAAAATTAGAGTAGAAATAACAATATACGCTGGAATTCGTGAAATTGACGACTACATTTTTGTTGTATAAACACAGAAAAGATCACAATGTATCAGTTAATCGTACTACTACTGTTTTAAAGTCAAAGTCAGAGTCAAATAATTTTATTCAAGACTAACTGACCGGCGGACTTCGTACCGCTTTGACAGTTTCTATGACAACAAAACAAACAAGTCATTCGTCCGTTTAAGAGCACCCGTATCATCGGGATGGACCCCTTCAGCAGCGCCACCTACCGGGTCCAATTGTAAATCTAAACCGGGTCCAGTTCCATTCTCGAATCCACTTGAACACACACAGAAAATTTCATCCAAATCGGTCCAGCCGTTTAGAAGGACTTTAATAACATACACACGCACAGAAGATTTATTTTTAGGTTGGGGGAAAAGTCTTTTCGTAAAGAGTATGTAGGAACTTGTAATAAAATCTCTTTGGCTATACTATTTGTATCTGGCTGGTTTTGGTATCATTAAAAGCTTAAATTTTAAAGAAGATAATTCCAAATTCAAATTAGGAAAATGTGTGATTTTCATTTGTTTTTCTTACTGTAAAGATGAGTGAATCTAATGAAGAAATTCGATACATTTTAAAATTTTACTACATAAAAGGTAAAAATGCAACCAAAAAAATTCTGGATTCCGGACCCGTAGTTCCAGCTACCATACCCTACCTATCAGGGTCAGTAGATAGGGTCAGTAGATAGGGAGAACAAGGGTACGTAGAACCGGTTCACACGCGTTCTATACCAGGTACAGACATGTACCTGAGCTCCTTGGAACCTCAGCTTCCAAGGGGGGGGAGGATGTTAAGCATACTGACGGCAATGGGGGAAGGAGCAAGGACGACGCATTGACACCAGCGACACCGGCGACGGCCGGACAATGACATCTTTCAACGTGATTTCATCTCGTACGCGCGTCCTTATTTTATAAATTGTATTTTAATCCGAATAAAGGAATTTTTCTGTTTCTACGGTGTCTTACTTCATTAGGCATCGTCATAAACATGGGCGCTTCTCTCCTCCTCCACGGCCCGGTCTACCCGTGCCGAGGTCCGTGCCTTTAAAGGCGCCCTCGGGTGGTTCCGCTCCCGATCCGATCAGAACCCTTCGGAGAATCTAGTAGGGCACGAGGGTAGGATTCGTTTCAACACGGCTTGAGGTACCTTTTACTTACCTCGCCGCCCCCAAAAAAGTCCGGTGACGCTGAAAATGCCGTTTAAGGCAATCAGCAATCTCTCTCAAAAAAAAAATGACATGCAGAATTTGAGCCAATAACAAACTATTTCAAATCTTTTTCTACGTGGTGATAATCAGATAACTAACTCTTCGCACGTCAAGTTGAGCTGTTAACAATCGGAGTTATCTACTAACAACTTTGAACCCAAATCATAAATTAATAAAGGTTGCTCATGCTTCACTTAAGATTATAACATCCTGTTAAATGAGCGTGTATTTATTATATAAAAATACACCCTTATTTGTTGGCATAAAACACGGTCAATTCCCCAAGGTCCCCTAATTAACCCCTGTCATTTCCCCCATATGTTCGTAGTACAAGCAAGTACATATGTACCAAGCACGCATATAAAGTTGAAGCATTGCTTTAATCTAACGAGGGATGAAGCTAATTACTGAACATATTTTAGAAGGGCTTGTCTTGAATTATGTCTCGGCTTACATCAAAACGGGAACCGGGACTTAAACATTATCTTATTAAACATATTAAATAAGAATGTCAACCTAATTATTATGGTAGACTAACTTTTACATTAACAAAATGTTTACATTGAATTTTGTTTGTATGTACAAGTAAGTGAGCAAAGACTTTCATACTCCAGAGCTCCCGTGTTTGATTTCCAGCGTGGGTACATATTGTTGAGATGGTAGGTAGGGTAAGGATATTGATAGTAGGTATTCTAGCTATAAATCTAAACAAATTACAAGTGCTATAGTCAGACTTATAAATACCAGTATCACAGTAGGAAAATATCCAGAAGAGTTAAAAACGGGCATTGTTCGACCTATTTATAAAAAAGGGTCTCAATCAGAATACGAAAACTATAGACCGATCACAATCCTTTCAGTTATTGATAAAATCATTGAAAAATTGTTCACTTATTATTACTGCTTATGCTTTTGTTATGCTCTAGGCATCCGTACAAACCGACCAACGGTTTTTGTGATGCTAATCAAACAAACATTGTAATTATTGTGTAACAAATAAATTGAAATTGAAAAAAAAAGCTAACCATTTTATCGTTATTTTTTTTTTAAATATTTTACGGGTAAGCACAGTGCCTTGATCTCGCCTGATGTAAAGTGATGATAAAGCCAATGATAAAGCCAATGATGTAAGCACACTTCACCCAGGAACCTCATTTAGTGAGGCACTGGCTATCTTATCTCTAGCTGCCGGAACACAACAATGCTACAAACATTGATGTTATGGCGACATATTTAGATAAGATGGTGGTAGCTGGGGCCTGGCTAGCCAGGCGGACTAACAAAGCCCTACCACCAACCAAACCGAGTACACAAACATGTACCCCCGCTGAGAATCGAACCCGGGACCTCTGGGTCTAAACCGGTGGTCTTAACCACTAGACCACAGAGGCGGTTAAATATAAATGTTAACAAGTCAGTTTATAGCCCCTCCTTACGACTGCTAATGCAGCCGGGACCAACGGCTTTACGCGCCTTTCGAAGCACGCTTGCTGAGTTTCTTGCCGGTTCTTCTCAGTACGAGATTTCCCGCTCAGAGTAGACTTACGAACCGATGGCATAATGACGTTCATAAGAGCTATTTGTAGCCAAAACTGAATAAATGACTTTGAATTTTGAATTTTGGAGGAGCTCTACATGATATATTTTTGGTCACCCATCCGATGACCGGCCTTTGCGAAAGTTGCTTAACGTCAGCACTCGCAGACCGGGCGCGTTAACCACTGCGCCATCGAGCTCCTCACGTTGATTCACTTTTACTGGATAACTTTAAGCGGGCTTAACGTGCAAAATAATTAAGTGTAACACTATAAATTTTATCTGGCACGGTATTTGCATCGCTTTAACAAACTAAAATATGTTTCAGAATAATTCGCACAATACTTTGTATTTCCTCAAGTTCAACTGCCTCTGGACTAGTGGTTAATTAAACAAAAGGTGCCACATGACAAGTAAACTTAAAAAATTACGTGATCAGATCGGTATAAAATTGTCCATTTCAATTGAGAAATGTTAGAAAAACGAATAAAAACGTACCTATTAATTTTTCATCACTCTCCAAATTTGGCAAACAGTTCCAATACACTAACTGAACGTATACACTGATAAATTTAAAAGCCGATGCCGTATCAAAAGTTCCATTCACTCTATTTAATTAAAATCGACCCATCTATCCAAAGGGTGAGCTTTCGCTACAATCAGTACCCATAGATATACTCTTCATCAATAACTATGCAAAACCTAACTATCAGCATCATCATCCTATACTCGTATTAGTCCACTGCTGGACATAGCAAGCAAGCCAAGGAGCACGATCTGCGGCTATTCTCATCCAGCCTTTGCCAGCCACCTTGCGAAAACCTATCTATACTAAGGCTATACTATAATATTACATAATTTACAAAACCGCATCGTTAACAATACTTCGAAATCACCACAACAAAATTATCGATATCATTAGTTCACATAATACACTGGCAAAATCAGCCTCCCAATCTAAATGAGCATTAAATTAGCGTGCAAAAACGATAACTCCAAGTATTGCATAACCCCAATCTATGAGACAATTATCGGGCCATACAAAAAGTCCACACTATACACTAATTATCTTTATCGCTCTATCTCATTGTGTGCGGGTTTAAGAGGGTGTGAATTAAGCTATTGCACTTATAAGTTAGTTATTGTTTCAAAATCTGCCAATTGCGATAGCGGAAGCGAGAGCTCATCCCGCCGGTGTGGGTTAAGACATTGGCTTTGTTATTCTTTTATCTATGTCATTATCTATATGTCTGTCTTTGAACAGACTCGTAGTATTAGAGTAGTAAGCGTAAAAACGTACTACTTTAATACTACTATTGTATTATTTAGTATTTTAAAAGCGACAACGTCTGTGATTACTGATACAACAATACAATTTGTCTATACCAAGCCATTTACATCTCCACAGATAAAAAAACGAGCGATCCTTACAGTAGTCGCATATTGATGATGTGTAACATTTGACATCTCACCTTAGTAATACGCATACCATGAAAACCGGTGTGCAAGCTACTCGACCAAGGATGTCGTCAAAAATCAGTTCCTACCCCTATTCGAGTCAAAGTCAAATACAAAAACAATAATGCTGAAAAAATTTCCACGAGCAGGATTTGAACCTGCACCCTTCTGACATACCGGGTCAGGTGCTCTCCCAATTGAGCTATCGTGGTTCTAACCAGCCCGCCGAAATTATTCAACACTATTTACTTTTTACTTTGAAAGCCAAAGGCGCCCATTCAATGTCAACAACTACCGTCATTAACATCCGACAAAACTTTGAATGGGCGCCTTCGGCCATC
Source organism: Eudonia lacustrata (assembly GCA_947562085.1). Classification (NCBI taxonomy): domain Eukaryota; kingdom Metazoa; phylum Arthropoda; class Insecta; order Lepidoptera; family Crambidae; genus Eudonia; species Eudonia lacustrata. Next base: position 5,682,268 of record OX387320.1, read on the forward strand.
TCTGAGGTCCCGGGTTCGATTCCCGGTCGGATCAATTTAGAAATACCTGTTTTTCTAAATTGTTTCGGGTCTGGGTGTTTCCTATGCATAATAAGTATGTATTTAAGTATATTAAGTATGTTTATCCGTTGTCTAGTTAACCATTTCTCGAGTTTCTTAAGGAAGCTCCTCTTGGGGCTAGATAATTGGTGTGAGTGTTGGAAACATTTATTTATTTTATTTAAAGTCTTTAACAACCATCTGCTTTCTAGCGATCATCCCGTAAAATTTCAATGAAAGTCTATGTTATTCCTTGTATCTGTGTCCAACACTGGGCTTTAAGTATCGAACACTGTTGCTACGTGACACATTTTATTTATCGCACGAACTTTTCATTGCCATAAACCGCTAAACGTAGAAAGTGATTTCATTTGATAACAATGTCATTACCGTGAGTATTGTCATTGAATTTGTTCCACAAAAATTCAAAACAGCTGGGCAATCGAAAGTTTTCTTTCTAAATTACTATACAGTACACGAATCGGAAAGGATCGTGACTTTCGTACGTTCGGTCAACTTTCTTGGTGTTGCTGTTAACAATGAATTACGCCCCCAATGCATGCTAAAACAATTGTATGCCAATTACTTTAACGACACTCGGGTCCTTTCGGATCTTTAGGTCCCTGGAGGGTTCTTGTGAAATTCGTACGCAATGCATACCTAACAATGTCGCTATCTTCTTCAGTTCTATCTTGCTAACGGTCAGCCTAAGACTTGTAGCAAAAGATATAAATTTAATTTTGATGTATGCTGTTTGCGTAGATTTTTCAAAATAATAAAAAGGGCTTTTGAGAGATTAGGAATGCTATATTCCTTTCAATTAAGTACTATATTTTATTTTTAACACTACATCGTCAATCTAGTAGCTGTCCACTATGATTTATACATTAATAATATACAAGAAAAACCCTTGATTAAGAGTGTTTTTATTACTATGAGCAAAATTAAATGCAAACCCTTGATTAAGAGTGTTTTTATTATTACTAGATATGTTTTTTTTTTCATTGGCGGCACACAGTGCCGCCAATGAAAAAAAAAACATATCTAGTAATTAGAGATAGAAAATCAAATTATGCTCAACAAACTATCTGAATGAAGTAATTTAGCATTTTTACGTCACCTAATGAACACCTGACATGTTATGGTTCAATTAAATATGGCGTTATAGTTAGAAGTGGCCGTAACGTCTTATTTAACTAAACATAACATGTGAGGTGTTCATTATGTGGCGTAAAAATGCTAAATTACTTCATTCATATAGTTTGTTGAGCATAATTTGATTTTCTATCTCTAATTACTAGATATGTTTTTTTCATTAGTGGCGCTAGTGTGCGGCGTAAACTCTCTTAATTTCAACATACGTAAATATATTTTGGTACTATAGTCTCTCGCTAAAATTAATTGCGGTACTCATTCAAAGTTTGAACTGAACAACTATCTGCCCAACGGCAGGCAAGTTAACTCGTTAGTGTTTTACATTACAAAGTTGCATTAACAATACAAAGCTTCAGCTTGAAACAATGATATTGTACGAAACGGAAATAGTTTACCGAACGTCGCGTTGGCGCTACTTTATACTCGTTTGATATGGAAATTCAAAGTGCTATATTAACTGAACTTCAGAAGCATACCAACCTAGTATTTTTGATTCAATTAAAATTATGTAAGTATATTAATCGATACCAAACTTGAGTCCCTTGTTGTGTCTTTTAGTCATATAAAAATATAAGACAACACAACTACCAGCTTGAGCCAACACGAGCGAAAACTCTAGTTTTGAATTCCACAGACGTCTTTTCAAATTCGCATACGAAAACATTTCCATACATAAATTTCATTTGAAATGGGTACGTTGTACTCCTGTATTTTTGATATTTGTATTTTTGCAGTGTGGGCAGGCATCCAACAAGGTGGACCGACGATCTGGTGAAGGTCGCGGGAAGCCGCTGGATGCGAGCAGCACAAAACCGGTCGTTGTGGAGATCCTTTGGGGAGGCCTTTGTCCAGCAGTGGACGTCTTTTGGCTGAGATGATGATGATGATGATGTATTTTTGAATTAGTTGAAACAGATGCATACAATTTTTTTATTCAATTCACACAGAGCGTTTCGTGTTGTAAATCTGTAATATATAGTTAATAATTTATTGGTACATAACCCTATGTCACTGTTACTGTGTGAACTTATTGATTGTTAAGACTTTCTGTTAAAACTTTTTTTATGGCAAACGTTTCCGCCAACGCTATTCAACTTTAGGCATCTCGTTTTAAAACGACAATAATTATGATATTATTTTAAATAAATATGTTTAACAACTATTTATTTACTTACTATTTGTTTATTTATGTAGGTATATTTATATTTTTCTTTAAAGTATTTTATGTATTTGTAGTTTATTATTTATGTAAGTATGTATTATAACCCCCTTATTCATAAAACTATTTAAGCATTATTTAGTTAAATATTGTTTTGTCAACGCCACACAAACATCCTTTTTAATTTGAGAAAAAGGGACAAAACAATGTTTAACTAAATAATGCTTACATAGTTTCTAGGAATAAGGGGGTAAATTTGTATCTTTTTATACACTGTTTTCTACTTTCGTTATCTCTCAAAATTTGCACCTCCTATGTCATTTCTGCACCTCCCTATGGTTTGGCTGGTAGAAAATGCCTCAGGCATTAAGTCCGCCATGTAATATTTTGTTGCAAAAGTTTAAAATAAATAAATAAAAAAACAACAAAGCATTGTGTATGCAAAAATATTATGTTAAATAAGATGGCAGTAAGTATAAATTTAAATATACTGTTTGTAAAATTTACACGAACACATTGAAACATTGAAATGAACCACATTATACGAACTTTACTTTTCATATTACTTTAGCCTGACGTTTCTTCGCCTCTTGCTGGGTCCGCGATCACAGGAGACCAATAAATATGTAAAATAAACGCGAGTAGAGATCAACATTCAAGATTAAATTATATTATCATAAGTTTTGCTTCCTATTTGGAAGCACAACTCTGCGAAATGTGCTATGCTTTAGCGATAGTTATAAACCTTGTGAAAGGAAAAGGCACGTAATATATTAAGTGAGAATAAACGCGCAAAAACACGTTTTAGTTATCAACACTTTTTTCAATTGCGTAAAATTATATACAACCATATTCATAAATATAGTTTGCCTAATTGTTTACTGATCTGTAATACCTTAAGGTTCATCGTTTCAACTGAGTTACACCGTGGTCCAACCACTGTTATTAGTAAATAATATGATACAATCGGAAAAGAACTTGTTATGATGTCTTGGGTCATCTAACATTCTCATCTCTCGCTTCGTAGGTTGTACCAAAAGTACGTTAAAAAATTAAGTGGGGCGATGTACATAATTGATCAAAGGGCGATTGTCTATTATAGAAGCAGGATTATGTTTCATAACTTAGCGCAGCTTTTCAGAATAATATATCATCAATATACAAGAAAAGCGACGTCTGTACGACATAAGACCTTACCTTTAATGTGATTCACTTGTTTTGAGTAGAAAATCTTTTTATATAAACAAATGAATGTAGCCAGAACGCAGTCAGGTCAGTAGCCATTCGTTTGTCTTATCTAATTCTAATGGGGTAGCATTAACGAGGCATTTGGCTCTAGAGCTTTGCCTCACTCGTATTAGGACCCGTTTTGTTAACACTTTTTGTCGATAATAAGATCCTTATCAATATTTATAGGGCAATCTGTTTTGCTTTATCACCGTTTGCCATCTTAATGTAAACGATATGGGTGCCTTTGCCTTTGGACATTATTAGTAGGCTTTAAACATATTAATAAGAAAGCGACAATAAAATTAATGCTGTTCTTAATTTGATAAGAACAAAAAATAAAAAATAAATCACAAAATACGTTCATATATTTTGTGACTAGTAAGAAGATAGTTAATAAATTCCAGACCTGGGAATTGAGCCATTTGGCTGCCGCCGCCGTAGATTTGTATTTGATGTTCATGTTAGAGGTATAACTTCTTAATAATCAGTATGAAAATGTTATAATTAAATAAAGAACCCATAAATTGTAGCGATGACTTGATTTCAATGCTGGAGGTCTTTGCCCATCAGTGAAAAGTATATAGGCTATTTACTTAATTTTACTTTAATAAAATGAACTACCGAGACAGTGTCAAGGTCCATTAAAAAGTTAATATTCAATTTATTGTAACTTAAAATAAAAATCCTAACATGCATCATTCTTTACCGCCAAATATCTCTGTATTCAGCGTGTACTTTGTAATGATGTAACCACAGGGTGTAACAGTCATGTTATCAAACAAAACAATACACATCCGACCATAACAAACAGCTGGCAACAGAAAAACAAATATCTGCATAAACAAAAGAGAAACGACTTGATGCGAAAATAAAAATGTTCAATATTAATGACGTCATACTGGGAAAGTCGTTCCCGCGCCGCCGATGCCGGCCCTAGGGAATTATTTATAAATAAGAAGGAACACAGTGCCTATAAAGGTTTCTAGAACATAATCGTTATACATATAGTCGAGTAAGTGAGTATTTGCAATAACCAATATTGTATTCGTCCATTATTATGATCCATAAACGTTGTTTTATTTAAACTACATTAATTCTGCAATGTAACCATGAAGTTGTTTCTGTTCTCCAGAAAGTCATTACAGTGCCAACAGGCTCTGGACGTGTTTCCATTATAATTCCCGGCGCGCTGCACATAACCGCGAAAGTAATAGTGGTGCCGTTACTTAAATGTATGCCTTGCTTATTTTAGCCTGTGGTAGGCCAGACGTGATTCTTCTTAAAGCTACCTTAAGAGCACTTCTCGATTACGTTTTACATTAAATCATTGTAAAGAGTTCACGTTCGACATTCAAATGCTGAAATTGAATTTAAAATAAAACATTTTATTATTATACTTTTGTGTATTGCCAAGCAAAAGCGTCCCGCATGCCGTTTTTTGGTTTGAAGGATCATCATCATCGTCATCTCAGCCAAAAGAGTCCACTGCTGGACAAAGGCCTCCGCCAAGGATCTCCACAACGACCGGTTTTGTGCTGCTCACATCCAGCGGCTTCCCGCGACCTTCACCAGATCGTCGGTCCACCTTATTGGAGGCCTGCCCACACTGCGCTTTCCGGTACGCGGTCGCCACTCGAGAACTGTTCCGCCCCAGCGGCCATCAGTCCTGCGAGGTATGTGCTCTGCCCACTGCCACTTGAGCTTAGCAACTCTTCGGGCTATGTCGGTAACCTTTGTTCTTCTGCGGATCTCCTCATTTCTGGTTCGATCACGCCGGTACAGTATTCAACTCCTCACTAACTCCTCAGAGTCTGCCACGTGTAATTATATATACATATAACCAGGTGTGTAACCATAACCTCTGAAAGCAGTATTGTAGCAGTGGTGTTCGGTTGTGAAAACGAGACGCAAGTAGCGGCATACATTACTCGCGTCTCGTTTTTTTACAACTGCAATAACAATGCGGTAATACGGCTCTAAAAGTTCTTGGTATGACTCCTGCGCTTAGGCTGCGGTGACAGCTTACCATTAGGCAGAACCGACGTTTGTTGACTGATACAGTCTACTAAGACTTTTACTGCCGAGAACAGCCAACGGCACATAAGGAACTTAACCAATAGCAGCTATACCAACTGCATCAGCAGCCCGTTTTATGTCCCCACTACTAGGGCACAAGTCTTTCCTATATGAATGATCCTTCCCGATGGAATGGGAGAACAGGCAATAAATCACCTCGAGGGCTCAGTGCGGATTGATGGTTGCCAATGACTGCTGATACAGCCGGGACCAACGACTTTACGATACGGACGATACATCCGGCCTTCCGAAGAAGCACCTCCGGAAGGCCGGATCTATCGTTCTCGATACGATAAATTTTTGGTTACCCATCCGTTGACTGGCCTTCTCGAAAGTTGCTTAACCTAAGCAATCGCAGACTCCTAAAACCAACTAATGACAAATTAATGTAACTTCCTACACTGCCACATAGTTAAAACAAACAGAGATATCAATGTTGATACACGCTTAAGCACAAACATATACAAAGTTGCTCGCAAGAACCTGAGGTATTCCAGTCATAAATTACGGGATGGGTTGTAGGGCTGTCGGTAATCCCAAATGACTATTTAAAAATGTCTTAGTCGCTGGTCGAAAATGTCTTTTGAATCGCGACCCTCGTTCAATGTTTGATTACCTAATAATTAAGGCGAGGGTTTCGAAAAAAAACGGTGTTTTTAAATGGGTTTTATTCAAAATGTATAAGGATTTTAAATCCAAAAAAAATATATGTTATTCATTGGCCTTTTATCTAGTAATTTTGACTGGTATTTTCACGATATTTTACAATTTCCTGCATCGAATATAGTATCAAACGTACATCTTATTAATAAACTTTATATCATTTTATTCAGGCTATACACCGTTTCAGACAAAGAAAAATATACTAAACCAATGTCTTTGAATATGTAATACTTGTCGGCCATTATAATTTTAATATTAAGTAAACGTTCAATAAAATCCACATTATTATATATATACACGCCTAATTCGACGCTCGCGCCATTCAGTCCCGAGCGGAACACCTTGGAAATCACACAATCGGAAACGCTCGCCTTAATACAAAAATATTATGTCAGTTAGAGATTTACTAAGCTGGTGGTTCGTTGATTACACTATTTTGAAGAAGTTAAAATATATTAGTATTTTTAAAAGATATTTATTTCGTGCCTCAGCAGTGGAGACATAAAATTCGCAATTTAAAAAAACCCTTCGTTTGCAAATGTCTTCAGAGAGTGTTTTTCTAATAGCTATAACCAGCATCGGTCAACTACAAAAATAAATTAACTAACTTAATTACCTAATTGATGACAAGCAACAAAGTATCAGCCCTGGAGGCGTCTTGTAGGGGCTTCTTACAATTTCCTCATGTTGGACCACGCCTCCGGGGAGCCACATTGTAACTTGCCCAGAACCCGCTCAGCATAGAAATAATAAACTAGGGACCGATGGTGACGAAGTTTCTTCAGCGAATCAATTATTTGGCTACTGGATCTGGCACGGTTGTATTGCTTTCAAAGTCACTAAATTATTGATACGAGTCCCTTAATCAATATAACTGAGAATGAATTGCTTTAGCCACACTATTGTAGCAAGCCCTCGTTTTGAAGCTATTTGTAGGGACAATAATTTGTAATTGCAAATTGACAATCATTTGATGACAAATATGTTTAAAGAATGAGTAGTAATATTATTTTACATGCTATAGATAGATACTGAAATCAAGTGCAACAATAACTAAATAATCTCTATCTGTTATCTGTTGTTATGTTAACCTTTTCATTGTCTATTTTGGTTACAAACAATAAAAGAAATAAAAAGACAGCCCTCCTAGACAAGCTAATAGAATAAAATTAAATACGAGTATAATGATTTTTGTATGTGATTGATATAAAAGTCATTTAATGACTTATATCAATCCCGTACAATAATCATTATATTTGGTTTCTATTCTATTAGGGTTTTGCCACTTGTCTAGGGGGGCAGATATAGTATCAAAGCCAAACACTTTCCTCATTGGAATTGATAAGGAAAGTAAAAGAAATCGCTATCAATAACCGTCTTCATTATTACTACTCAGTTGTATATCCGATTACTCGAATCATCGGAGGGGCCGTTCAACTAACGTCAGCTAAGCTTTTTCTATCAAGGCAGCACACTGACAAATGTAACGTGACAGTTCTCTCCTCAATTACCGAGAATCCTGAATTTATTACTACAGGCAGGTTTGAAAACCCGAGTCACTGTCAATCATAATTTGACCTTTTTCGAAGCACTCTAATATTTTTTTATATATTTTACGGGTAAGCACAGTGCCTTTAGCTCACCTGTTTATAAGTGATGATAAGGCCAATGATGGAAGCGCACTTCACCCGGGAACCTCAACTAGTGAGGCACTGGCTATCTTATCTCTAGCTGCCGGAACACAACAATGCTACAAACATTGATGTTATGGCGACATATTTAGATAAGATGGTGGTAGCTAGCCAGGTGGACTAACAAGCCCTACCACCAACCAAACCGAATACACAAACATGTACCCCCCGCTGGGAATTGAATCCGGGACCTCTGGGTCTAAACCGGTGGTCTTAGCCAATAGACCACAGAGGCGGTTGAATACGACGTTGTGTCATAAAAACAACTGTTACCAGGCTGTCACTAATGCTCGTATCAGTAACTAGCTGTGCTCGCGACTTCGTCCGCGTGGAATAGTGATTTTCGGCAGCATTTTTAATTTTTTAGGCTCTTGTTCCCGTTTTTGCATCATTTTTCACTGATGCTTCGCTCCTATTAGTTGCAGCGTAATGTTATATAGTCTAAAGCTTTCCTCGATAAATGGACTATCCAACACAAAAAGAATTTTTCAATTCGAATCAGTAGGTTCTGAGATTAGCGCGTTCAAACAAACAAACTCTTCAGCTTTATAATATTAATATAGATATAGATAGGAAAAAGTGAAATACACTCAGGTTTCTTGCCGTTTCTCTTACGGCTTTTTCTCGGTACACGGTTTCCACTTTAGAGCTTACAAGCTAAGATTTTGATGTACTGACGCCTGCATGATGTGCAGACCTATCCAAAACTGTAAAATCTCTTCAATAAATATTCAACCATATGCCATATATGTAAAGTTCAAAGTCTATTGAGGTAGTTTGACAGTTAGTGGTAATCTGATTTGCAGGCGTGTGTACAAAAATACTGGGTAAAAAACTCATTCTATAAAAGATTTTGATTTGGATACGTGATGATACGATAGAGATTACTCTATCGTATCAATCGTATCGTATTAATAATTATATTAACGGGATTCTTACCATGTTTATTATTTGTGTTAATTATTAACGGAATTATTTAATTAGTAATTCCGTGATCATGGCGCATGCAACTGTGCCGAAATATCGGATACTCAAAAATAATAAACATGGTAAGAATCCCGTTAATAATTACTCTATTGCAAGTGACCATGATAGTTTAAATAGTTATAGTGGTGATACGAATTTAGATTCCTAACTAGTATATAGATCATATTTTATCGCACTTCCAAAATTGTATTAGAAATGTAAACAAAACAATACTTATGCCATCAAAAACAAACTTGTAAAAGAAAAACCTTGTCTCGCAATTCAGTTCTTCTACCGTAAAAAGTTGTAAGATCCATGTAGTACCAAGTAGGTTAATTTAATCAGTCCCTACTTAAGGGTGTCTTAAGTTATCACGTAACTAGCTAACCTAACAACATCTTAAAGTGACCATATCGATATTAAAAATCTCTTATGTTTTTAATAAATAGATTGACTGGCCATCGCATGAAAACGCAACGTATCTCACATATTATATTAAATTAGATTGTTTAGTGCGATTGCCAAAAAAGATTGATGCCCAGAGAAACAGAAAACAAACTCATATCAAAACATTTTGAGAAAACAAAATCAGAATCCTGACTTCGCAACAATACTACTCGGCAACCGGTTAACGAAAACCAGTTCGTTATGAGCCAAACAAACATTTAATTGACATCACAATACACTTGCCTTTTTAAATTATTCAGGGTTGCTAACATACAGTTTTTTAATAAGTTTCTTTTTGCTGTAGTTGGTTTAATTTTTAGTCGTTAAATTCTGGCACAATAATTTCATTACACGAATGTTTCCAGTCGAATCTGATTACAACAAATAGTTTAATAGAATAGCTGATGCTCTTTCTAGGTACCTACAACCACCGCGCCGTATACGCAGTCTTTGCAATTTCAATGCATCCGTAACTACAATTCCCTTGACCAAATAATCGTTGATTCGAGTCACTCTCAGGTCACTCATACGAGTGACATGACCGGTCACTTCCTCAGAAAAATATATCACTTTTCGGCAACACCAATAAAAGCATATTTTTATGTCGACTACATTTTTTGACATCTTCTTGCTCGGATCGCCCGCCATACCGGTTGATTTAGTATTCATTTTATTGTTTTATTGCGTGATTATTAAATAAACGCAGTCAAGATCAATAGAAGGCAGTATTATAAACAGACAGTATACAAAAAACATTTACCAATTCTTTACATCACCCACAAATCTATAACCCTTTGAGGATCCTGATAGCTAATGAAATGAAAAGTTTAATCAAACTTTCTATATTTTCTCCTTTCTTTACGCATAAATCTGCAAAGCCAGCGTGAAATAGAGGAGGATAAAACGTTATTGTCATATGGCTCTCCGAGACAGGTTTAAAGGCCTACGTTACGATACCGACCGGCACTCGATAGGGCTCGTGATTTCATGGTTTGTGCGGGGCTGGCTCCGATCAAATATGTTACTGTGATTTGTTTTATACGTTTCAGTGTCTTTGTGGCGCAGTGTAACAATAAAAGCAATATAAGAGTAAAATAAGAGCAATATAGACACAGAGTGTCAACAAAAGTTAAAGAGATGGGGATTTCTTGTTATTCCTGATATATTATATAACATTTCGAAATAAAGATTAAAATGAATTAATCTTGATGATTGATAAAAATAAAATAAATTTAAAAAATGTTAAACTCACGTCGTATTACATAAATATTTAATTGCATATAATGTTTTTTTTCTTGTGATGAAAAATAAAGAAATATTTTTAGTAAAACCCACAAATCAATGTAAGCACTGTTGTCACTGTTATAATATGTATCATATTTTAAACATGTCAGAAATACAAAGAACCTCACCGAGTGGTACAATCTGAGTACTTCAGTGCTTTTCCGGGCACATCACGGGCCCAAGTGACCACAATGATAGCCGACCTCCGATAGGAGATGGCACATGAAGAAGAAGAAATACAAAGACGTAAATAACATCATTTACAAATATTATGTCAGTTTTAAAATGGAGAAGAGAGTGCCGAGACCCCGAATGTGTTACAATATTAATGAGCTACTTAACAACCGTTACCATGGTATTTGTTGTCTTTGAGTACCCCATCCATAGGGAAGGCTCGGGCCCCAGCAGTGGGGACATAAAATGAGCTGATGATAATCCGATATTTTAGCACAGTTACATGCCTTAAAATCGGATGATTATATCTGATATTTGGCCACAGTAGCAAAATGTTACTTTTAATAAAATTTAAGATTATATTTCTCTCAATACAGTGTGCAGCCCTGCGCAGCTTTCATGTTAAAGACTATCTCGGGCGGTGAGAGAAAAACAGCATGTTAGCTTTTCTCGCTCTATCTCTAAGGCGAAACTGGCCAGACCACTTTTATTGTTGTTTTACTGTTCGCAATTTAACTTGAAACGTTAAACCCAGGGTGAACAAACAATGATGATAATCGCATTCCCACAATACCGCGGACAAAGTACGAACCGACACTGGGTAATTCGAGCTTTCAATGCTGATATCAAAACGGGTAACGTTGTCATACCTTCGGACGCGACGGAGGAATAGAACGAGCATTCTATTGAAGCGCTTCGTTATGTACCAACACTATTCTGGGGGGTAACCACGAGCTCTTATAGCAGTATTATTGCAGTTGTGAAAAGAGACGCGTGTAGCGGGTAATATACTCGTGTCTCTTTTCCACAACTGCAATAATAATGCTCTATGAGCTCTAGGGGCTGTTTATAAACGTCCGTTGTTCACTTTTGTTTGATTATATGGAGCCGTTTCATAGGTTTAATTACAATGTAATATTTATTACTAGCACTTTACTCGCGACTTCATCTGCGTGGATTTGAAATTTAAAAATAAACTCTTTTTTGTATAAAATATAGCTTAAAATATATAAAGAAATTTAGCTTTATATCATTGAATGAATTTTTGGAATTGGACCAGTAATTAGAGATTAGCCCCGACATACAAACAAGCAAAGTCAGAAACGTTACCTCTTTATAAATAACTAGTGGCCGCTCGCGGTTTCACCCACGTGGTTCCCATTCCCGTAAGAATATCGGGATAAAAAGTACCCTATGTGTTATTCCCGGTTATAAACTATCTGTATGCCGAATTTCATCTAAATCCATTTAGTAGTTTTTACGTGAAAGAGTAACAAACATCCAAACAAACTTTCGCGTTTATAATATTAATAGGATAAAAGATGACAAAAGTTACAGTGGCATAAAGAAAAAAGGTTTAGTATTATAGGCTTTTCATGTTCATTTTCATTTACAAAAAATTACAAAAAAAGCACTGGTCGTTGTGGAGAGGCCTTTATCCAGTAGTGGACGTCTCTTGACAGAGGTGATGATGATGATGATGATGATAATAATGATGAGTAAGTAACCAGCGCCCGTTCTGCGTGTGTTGAGGTTAAGCAACTGACGCAAAGGCCGTCATTGGATGGGTGACCAACAATTTGTCATCTTAAGCTCCTCCATGCTTCGGAAGGCACGTAAAGCCGTTGGTCCCGGCTGCATTAGTAGTCGTTAACAACCACCAATCCGCACAGGGCCCGCGTGGTGATTTATGGCCCGTTCTCCCTATCCATCCATAGGCAAGGCTCGTGCCACAGCAGTAGGGACATAAAATGAGCTGATGATGATAATGATGATGATGAAGTAACCCATTGCCGTGCTCAGACTTAAACATGGGCAAGGCGATCTAAATACTGGATGGCTTATTATAATTAGATGATGGGAGTAAAAGACATCCATCTTCCGATTGTTGTTATAAATAATGTGCACGAAAGAGATAGCTAAAGTTCAAAAATAGAAAATAAACAGTTCACCCACCCAAACGCTTTGCATTGCGGCAGAGTTCATGATTTGCACGATCGTAACCCGCTATGCTTGGAACTGCGTCAACGACCTCTTAAAAAGCATTCAATAATCATTTTACTTTTTTGCTCTTCCAAAAATAAACGTATAAATTTACGGTGAATCGAACTTATTTAGCACCTTTTAGTCTAGATTAATTATCAAAAAGCAAATGAGAGTAGCCACGGATCGTGCGTCGGAACCCCTTAATGACGTGCACTTGGAGAGGCCTATATCCAGCAGTACCTACACTAACATAGGCCAATGATGATGATGGCTTATCAAATTGAATTACCTTTTCAATAGCTGAATTTAATATCAATCTACAACACGCATCCTGCTAATTCAATTAACTAAATCTGTTTAGTAGCACATGTGGAACCTTAAAAAGCCCTCCTACTACATTCTATTCACGTGCTCTCGTGGTCAATAATCCGGTAAACCACTTCCGAACAGTCATTACGAACCACTTAATATCGAAAATTTACGACATCGAAAGCGGTCGAATATCAAAACTCGAACCGTTAGGGCCGCTGACCTATTTCTTCTAACCTGCAATGCAGCCACAGAGACGTGTGAAGGGAAATTTGCGGTCAGGAATAGAAGATGTATAAAATGAAACAACTTTTACGGATCTACTCGCGTTTATTTTACACATTACTTATTTAATGTTTATCCTGACGTTTCGAACCCTTTGCATGGTTCGTGGTCACAGAGAGACGTCAGGATAAACATTAAATAAGTAATGTGTAAAATAAACGCGAGTAGATCCGTAAAAGTTGTTTCATTTCAATGTGTAGTGTTCGCGTAAACTTTAGAAAACAATAGATGTTTGAAAATAATATATTGATATTTTTAGTTTTGTGTGCGTTGATGCGTTTTGTTTTCGAAACAATAGTACAGTATTTATATATTGTATGAGTATTTATATGTTATGTTATATATAAATAACAATTACATTTCTTTGTTTGTTTTTTAGTGGACAAAGAAGCGGTTGCATCAAACAGATAAGTTACGATAAGAAGCACCTTGTGGGCTGGCAGAGTGAGGTTAACTTATGCTACGTTTGTTTTCACGCTGCACCTGTTATCTCGCGCCTGGACTTCATTCCCACTTGACATCAGGTGGGATGGAGTCATTTGCCGAGCTATCTATTAAAAAAAAAATTTTGACTACGCTATTAAGCTTTACTGCCATATACAAAAACTCTCGTTAAAACTGTTTTTTATTTCCTTATTAGGTTAAATAAACAATGATATTACTATTATTTTAGCACTTCAGGTACTTTCAGGGTACTGAAGGGTCTAAGAAAAATGATAACAGAAAATTAATAAAACTTCAAAAAAATAAAGCATAAGAAACATAACTTACCGTGCATAATATTACAAAAATAATTAATTATGTATTAAGATTTATTAAAATCGGTTTACAGAAATTGGTTTCCCCTCGATACAGCGCTGGCAATGACCGTTATAATACATTAACTTTATTGTGAGAAAGAAAATTGCCTCTAGGGAGACAATAGTGGAGCAATGCAATCGAGTTAAGATTTCGTGATGGCACGCGACACAGTATGCAGACCGCGCGCTGACTTGAATAGATTTGCAATAACACAAATGTTGAAAAAATTTCCACGAGCAGGATTTGAACCCGCACCCTTCTGACATACCGGGTCAGGTGCTCTCCCAATTGAGCTATCGTGGTTCTAACCAGCCCGCCGAAATTATTCAACACTATTTACTTTTTACTTTGAAAGCCAAAGGCGCCTGTGTTTTTGTAATTTGTTCGCAACAAAATTTTAGATTTGCAATGTTATCATTTTTTAAATACAATAAAAAGAGGTTTACCTTACGAGTTTACGAAATTAGTTTTACGCGAGTTATTGAAAAATGTAAACTGAATATTGTGGTAATTTCCTAAGGTAAGGTTCATTAACTGCATGAGTAGCAATATGTAGATAGGTAAAAGTTTGGATTTGTTTAGGTTTTTATCAGAGATATGCTATGTCATAGGCATCAAAGAACAGCTTAACAAAAATAATTAATTTAAACTGGGATACTGCATGGTAACGTTATAACATAAGGTATGCAGTGTTGGATCTTAATTCCAGCTCCTGAATAGTAAACTAAAACTAATCTAATTTTTGGCATAAATAATGCGCATTCCAATACTGATGCAAATCCTAACCTTATTGAAGATCTACATACCTATGTCAACAAATCCATTAACTCTTAAATAACCACTAACTAATTCAGTTAGCGAAACAATAGAAAATCGTGTATCTGAAGTTATAGTTCTCATAACGGAATAGAAAAAGAGCATTAAATTAATAAAAAATAGTATTTGTGCTTGCAATATACAGTAATCGTTAAAAATAATGCGTCAATCGATAGGGTTATCACCATTTTGTAAATTGAATGATTCTGTTATAAATATTACGTAAATAAATGAACATCATAAAGCTTATTTTTTATGTTATAATATTATTTTAACGATAACATAATATTTTTAAAAAATCGTGAAAGGTCACTTCGCCTTTCTTTAATCCTTCCATAATAAAGAAATTATATAAAGAAAAATACTTCAAAACTTAAACAAGTCTATCATCTTGATAGTTACGTAGCTGGATACATAAACATCATTAGGATTAGCGAATCAGCAATACCGGTCGGTATAGGATTAAAGATATTAAGTATTTTTAGACCGATTCTTCGCGGATCGGAAATTGAAACGTCATTCTCTTATTGCATTATGGAATTGGATTGTGTAGATAATATCTTATTTTTATCTTATCTTAAATGTGCTTTTATTCCACTACGCTTAGTTTTCTATCCTTAGCTGATGTTACTTAAGTGCCTATATGTCCAAAGTTAAAAACGCACTTAACTGGAATCTTCAACTACTTAGGAACTGACACTAATTGCTTTGAAACCTTAGTATGTCTAAACTAAAAGATGCAACTTTTTTTATTGTTTTAAATACTATCTTTCTAACAAATTTCTCTGTTTTTTATGATATGATGCGTGTCGACAGTCCCCAGTCTTGATGAATCACCCAATATAGAAATGTTTATGTGAAGACCGTATTTCGCATTGATTGCGCAATCTTTTCCAGTCTGTAATGACCTTTAAGAATATGTTAAAGTGCATTGATGAAATTCATCGTAAAGCTATATGCATTAATCGGTCATCATCGTTTAAATACCTTTGTTGGTTGTTAAACTGTAATTAAAAACACAGTTACAAAAGGATTACATTTTTTATATAGGTAAGAGTACCTACATCTTTTTTTAACGACTTAAAAAAACATCGATGAAAAGTAACAAACAAACAGTAGCTGTTTTCACAGGAGAAAATAAATTGAGTCTAAACACGATACCGTTTAAGAAAATTTGCTATAATTTCGCTAAAGGATAAACCTATTTGACAAAATATTTGCTTGTCATTTTGGTTGTCAATAGTAATTATCTTTCACTTCGTCATTATTTCAATACTTTTAAAATTGAAAGCTTTTTAGAGCCGAAAGATGGATCATGATAATTTGACGAACATACCTACATATTGTTTTCTAAAGTTTACGCGAACACTACACATTGAAATGAAACAACTTTTACGGATCTACTCGCGTTTATTTTACACATTACTTATTACTAACGTGACCATTTATTTTTTTACTCAAAACGGGACTTCGGTTTATGTACACACGGCGGCAGATCAACCTACCCAAAACTGTCAAATTTCTACAATCAATTTTGAACTTTATTGTTTGGTTATAAGGATCAATATTCATTGGAGAAATTTGACAGGTTTGGGTACGATGATCTGCCGCCGTGTGTACGTCAATTGGTAGGTTTACGGTGAAAAAAAAAACTAATTTCTTGTTAAAAAAAGTTATAAACAAAGTTTTTATGCAGCTGGTGATGATTTTAAATAAGAATAAAATTCTTGGCACGTTTTTTTATTGTTTATCTTTGTTATCAACATTGACTTAAGGACCGGTTTTGGAAAACGGGACAATTTTGTGTCCCAAAGCTTTTTTCGGAGACACCAGGACGGAGAACCGTAAAAAGGGACGGTCCCGTTCAAAACGGGACGTATGGTCACGTTACTTATTACGAACCCTTTGCAGGGTCCGTGGTCACAGGGAGACTGAGGTGTTGGTCATCTCATAATTAGTTCGAAACGTCAGGATAAACATTAAATAAGTAATGTGGAAAATAAACGCAAGTAGATCCGTAAAAGTTGTTTCATTCCAACATACCTACAGTTTTTACAGGTTTAAAAATTATTCGACATCAAAATGTTACTTTTACAAATTTCAACGGTAATGTACTAGCGCAGTCTATCCAACCTCTTCGTACTACGAGAGTAAGATCCATTTTTTTAAAATTGTGACAATAGATTTTACTCTAACATATAAATTACGAGTGACTATGATTCCAATGCTCCATTCCAGTCTTGTTTCAAGTCACTGGTGACTATTTTCATACTGAAAAATCAAGAGTAAATAAATAAATAAATAAATTTCCTACACTTACACCAATTATCTAGCCCAAGAGAAGCTTTGTTATGAAACTCGTTATATGGTTACTAGACAACGGATAAACATACTTAAAATACTTAAATACATATTTATTATACATAGAAAACACCCAGACCCGAGACAATTTTAGAAAAACAATAAATTCTAAATTGACCCGACCGGGGATCGAACCCGGGACCTCAGAGATGGCGACACCATGAAAACCGGTGTACAAACCACTCGACCAAGGAGGTCGTCGGAGGAAGAGTAGTATTAAGTCAACACCCATCAATTGTAACAAGCGGTTGCTTGATTAAGATAGACGCAATAAGTCATCATCGTTGCGGATTGGTTTTTTTTTTATATTTTTCAGGTAAGCACAGTGCCTTGATCTCACCATGGTTTTGATTGATGGTTTTATACTAATGCAGAACCAACGGATTTACGTGCCTTCCGAAGCATGGACAAGTTCGAGATAATAAATTTTCGGTCGCCCATCCAATGACCGGCCTTTGCGAAAGTTGCCATTTCAGTAATCGCATCAGACCCGCCGCATTAACCACTGCGCTATGGAGCTCCTCACGCAATACTTACAACGTGCTAATTACACGTCGAAAACAACAGCAACATTACCACCTACGCCCCAATTGAATCATGATTCAAATATTTTTATGACAGAAATTCAACAATAAATCCCGTCAGCGATCCGGTTGCGCCGTAAAAATTCGACGCCCAGCGTGAAAGATGGCCCCGTTAAATTGCCAATAAATTCCGACGTGCTGCAAGTTACGTTTGTAATTTCGATACCTGCTACTTGCCGATTATAAAACCTAATTCCACAAAATTATATTCTCAAAAATCTATACCCTATCTGTACTAATACAGATCTATGATTTAATTACGGCTATTTTAGGCTATTCAAACCAGACGCGCAGAAGCAGATTAACCACATTGACAATTTTTGGCATTTCGTAAAATGCCAAAAATTGTCTATCCCTATCAATAACCAATTAATTTATAAGTATAAATAAATTAAATTGCTGTGATTTATGGAGTAGTAAAATATAAAGTCAATATTTCAACATAGAGAAGTATTACAAGTGCATTGTACCAGTGCGGTATAATCAAATCTGCAACTCTTTGAGTGTATGTATACATGAAACCAACACTTGCAATATTCGTGCCTCCAAATATTCCTGCTGCAGGCGCGCGGCCTGGTCTGTTCACATTATACAAACATTCAATATCGGATTCTCAATACATGTGACCGCTATAGTGTAGAGACGATCCTTTAAATTAAAGCTGATTGAAATGATAAGAGATGACGGAAATTAATATAGGTAATGTATTTCAGAGGGTCTTCTAAGAATTATATATTCCTCCCAGTAAAGTTCTCGTTGTTCGTCGTTTACACTTTTAAACTTTCGCGTTCCATAGTTAACAACGAAATTTATGTGAGGCGGTAGTTGGGAAAATAATGTGACGGTGGATGAAGACTCTGTCGCGCAAACGGAGGCGCAACATCGCGATAGCAGCAGGCATCTTGCACTCCGTCATACCTACCGCGATAAGCACCTACAGCGCGCGACAACTTGAAGTTGTAAATCAGTCAGGGCCCCAGCGCGCTTTCGAGCACACGCACAGGCATAGTTTGAAGTGGATCGCAATTTCGATTTGTTTAAAAATAACTAACTCTTTGATATCAGTAAATCTACAAGCTCCGTAATAATGGTGAAACGCAACAGTAATAATTGTTGTGTGGATGGCTGTCGAAATAAACAGAAAGATTCGAAGTTATTTATTCTGTGCTTTTAGGTAGGTATGTATTTAATGGTCCGTTTATTCTTAGGTACTTGTCTTATTTGCTAAACAATCTTCACCCAACTATTTACTTATTGAAATAATAATTTGGTAGGTACCTACTTACTTACCTACTTACGAAACTGTTTACTAAATTACTAAATAGGACAAGTAGGTACTTAAGGATAAACAACTAAGTAGGTACCTACCTATCTAGTATCTTTACTTTAGGATAGGTACCTTCCTGCTAGTTCCTACGTAACTACCAAAACAAAAAGTTGACTTTTGTTATCTTTATGCGTCCCGCATATTTACGTACCTAGGTACCTAGTTAGATAATTAAATATTATAGTACTTATAGCTAGTTTGATATGTAGGTACCTACTTACTTACAAGTTCTGTTTACAAGATCAAGTTTAACTTTGTTAAGTACTTATAGGCAGGTTGGTTGGTGTACCTATTTCTGTTTTTGGTAATTGTACAGTCGACGGCACATGATTATGTATTTATACTTGTTGACCTTGACAACAACAGTTGAACTACCTACGAAAATATTTTTTTAACGGCAACGCAACGGTAAGGCGGCATAAAGACAGCCTCAAAGTCAACATATAAGTAGTCTGATATGGCGTTGACTGTACTTACATACGTACCTAGCCTAGGTTTATTTGAAACGTAATTTGTTCACATTTAAGTACAGTACACATTATAAACACAATAACTTGTAATAAATTAAGTATTCAGACTAATTATTATTTAAAAGAAGACAACCCTGAAGTCGTTAGAAAAGATAAGAGCTACGCGATAGAAAGAGAGGCAACTTCTAGGTGAATATAACTGTAGGTAAGGGAGCAGTGTGCGACCGGAATTGCACTTTATTGTGTCCTAGCAAGAGTCGCTATTTATTTAAATGACTTTGCGGAGTGCACCTTCTGGTACTATTATTTATTCTGTGACAGCAGTCAGCCCGCGGCCACGGCCGTTGTAACTCGGTCGAAACGTAGGGTATATAGAAGATATGAAGGGTTACATACATAAATACATATACATATTATAACAACTAAACAGAATAGGTTAACTATTTTCGAATTAAATACGGTCGGTTCACATATGTTCATAACGTATGTTGGTCGACTCCAGTATTGTTTAATTTTGATTAAACTAAAATTAATTGCACTAACGAAATATCAATCTAATGGTGTTTTAAGATATTAAATGTTTCAAATATGCATGAAATATAAAGCGCAGCGTAGCGATCGTCTTGAATTTCGAGGTTTTTTTTATTAGACTACAGAATATAGCTCCATACAAAAATATATTTTTTATAGCTCTTGTTATGGGGGGGTTCCCCCTCTCCACTCTCTTTTCCCACAAGAGATATTTTTGTATGGAGCTAGATTTCTGTTGTCTGATAAAAAAAATATAACCTATTATATAAAAATAAATAAATTTGTAATTTTGTTACATACATACAGTAAATCAACAGTAGGTGAATTGCCCGTTACTTCAATCAACCTTAGGTTAAGTAATTGTAGTTGAATAAACCGTAGGTGAATTCTCCTTTATGGATTTCGTTCAATAGCTATTCTAAAAATCTGTGAAACGATTTTTAGTTAATCTTAAACAGTAGGTCTTTTGACCGTATTCGAAAATAGTTAGAATAGGTTTAGTTGTTATAATATGTAACCGTATGAAGCCTTTTACTAATTTAGTTTGCGTTAATACCCGTTTAAATGTCTTTCTCGTCGATTGTTACAGTTTCCATGTTTGATGTATTAGCAAATCATTGGAAATTTGTAGCCCGTATTTTGTTATTAGATGACGTGAAAACTGGATAAAGCACTAGTAATCCCACCACCCGATGCTCGATGGAGCTCGATGGCGCAGTAGTTAATGCGACAGGTCTATGAGTGCTGAGGTTAAGCAACTTACGCAAAGGCCGGTCATCAGATGGATGACCAAAAATGTATCATCTCGAGCTCCTCCGTGCTTCGGAAGGCACGTAAAGCCGTTGGTCCCAGCTGCATGAGCAGTCGTTCACAACCACCAATCCGCATTGGGCCCGCGTGGTGGTTTAAACCCGTTCTCCCTATCCACCTATAGGGAAGGCTCGTGCCCTAGCAGTGGGGACATAATAATAAACAATAATAATAATAAACTTTCCTATACTCACACCAATTATCTAGCCCAAGAGAAGCTTCGTTATGAAACTCGTTAAAATGGTTACTAGACAACGGATTAATACTTAAAATACTTAAATACATACTTATTATACACAGAAAACACCTGGGTGTTTTCGGGTCTGGACCCGAGACAATTTAGAAAAACAATAATTTCTAAATTGACCCGACCGGGGATCGAACCCGGGACCTCAGAGATGGCGACACCATGAAAACCGGTATACAAACCACTCGACTAAGGAGGTTGTCCAATAAAATGAGCTGATGATGAATCCCACCACTGGACAAAGACATTCATCATTAAAAACAAGTACACACTCCAGTTGATGAGTAATGGCTTAATAACCACGCTTGCCAAATGCGGGTTGGTGATCACAAACAGCCCGGCTATGCATCGAAATATACTTTGCCCGACCCGGGAATTGAACCTGTTGTGTTCAATATAAAGCACTAGTAAATGTGTAAAAATAGAATGCAAATCAACCAGCGGCGACTTGGACCTTTGTTGAAAGGTAGACTAAAACTTTGTATTGTCTTTTTGGCCAAAATATTTAAAATACCAATTCTCGAAAAAGCTAATTTATTCTGGTTATTTTATGCGAAAGTAAAAGAATAAGCACAAACAAAAAGCTTTTAGCTTTTACATGGTAAGAAAACTTCGATACCGCGATTCACGTCGGTAAGCGACATTTCTATTAAAAAACATAGAAACAATTTAACATTTAAATACCTATGGCCAGTTATTATTTATATATGTGAGTTAATTCATTATTTATTTATTCACCTTATCTTCTAATGTGAGATTTTGGTCAAAAGACAAAATTAAGTACCTACCAAGAAGTTCAAAATGGCAAATCTAAAATCAAATTGATCTTGATGAACACCCAAGTTTATATTGACATTCATATGTCAAGGCATTGGTTCATACCAATGCCCATTTTTTTCTTGAAGATTTGGCCTTAACCCACCACACTGACCAAAAGTTGGTAATAGTGACATTTAACGACATCCATTTTACGACAACAGCTTCATGTGCCTTCCGAAGCACGGAGGAGCTCGAGATGATAAATTTTTGGTCACCCACCCAATGACCGACCTTTGTGAAAGGAGCTTAACCTTAGCAATCGCAGACCGGCGCGTTAACCACTGCTCCAAAGAGCTGCTTACAAACTTTTTTAAGTATGTGAACTCGTGTAGAAACTGTTTAAGTTTCTACCCTTTTTCGTTCCGTGACCTACAATAAGGAGGCAAGTTTTTATGTACTTTGCGCTCTCACGCTAAAAGCCGGGTGCATCTTTCACTTTCAGTTAAAAGGAAACTGGAGCACATGAGTAATTTACTCATGTGACTGGAGTGCAGAAGGCAATGGGATAACATAATTACTTCTGTCCCTGTTACCGAAGTTTTCTAACATGTGGCTTTAAAAACAATACTGCTGTGTACATTTTTAAACTCCTCTGACGACCTCCTTGGTCGAGTGGTTTATACGCCGGTTTTCATGGTGTCGCCATCTCTGAGGTCCCGGGTTCGATCCCCGGTCGGGTCAATTTAGAAATTATTGTTTTTCTAAATTGTCGCGGGTTTGGGTGTTTTCTATGTATAATAAGTATGTATTTAAGTATTTTAAGTATGTTTATCCATTGTTCAGTAACCATTTAACGAGTTTCATAACGAAGCTTCTCTTGGGCTAGGTAATTGGTGTGAGTGTAGGAAAGTTTATTTTTTAATTTATTTTTTTAAAACTTTCGCGTTCCATTTTAATCAAAGGTTAAAATGGGGATTAACGCAAACTACTATATAAAGGTTTTTTATGTGTAAACACAGTGCCTTGATCTCACCTGATGTTAAATGATGATAAGGCCAATTGATTGAAACTTCACCCGGAATCCTCAACTAGTGAGGCACTGGCTACCTTATCTCTGGCTGCCGGAACACAACAATGCTACAAAACCACAAACATTGATGTTATAGCGACATATTAAAATAAGATGGTGGTTTTTATTTTTATTTTTTAGAGAGAGATTGCTGATTGCCTCAAACGGCCACCGGGTTTTTTTTGGGGGCGGCGAGGTACGTAAAGGGTACCTCAAACCGTGTTGAAACGAATCACTTTCGGAGGTTTTTTTAGAGGGAACGGCATCGCACACTTAAAAGTGCGCGTCCCCGTGCTCTACTAGATTCTCCGAAGGGTTCGGATCGGATCGAAGATGGTGGTAGCTAGCCAGGCGGACAAACAAGCCCTAGCAGCAACCAAACTAAATATCTACATACACAAACATGTACCCCCCGCTGGGAATCGAACCCGGGACCTCTGGGTCTAAACCGATGGTCTTAACCACTAGACCACAGAGGCGGTTAAGGGTATCATAAACATAACTTTAAACTTTATAATAATGCGTAGCCTGCCGTGAACCTATGAATGCTAATAAGAGTAGAGTGACAATCATAGTAAGCTAGTAAACTGTTACACAGTTTGGCAGAAAATATAAAATGCAATGTACTGTTAGCTATGGAAATAAATAAATAAATAAATAAAATAAAAACGAGCGAGCCTTGCAGTAGTCGCATATGATGTGTAACATTTGACATCTCACCTTAGTAATAAGCAATTTTAATATTATATTATGATAAAAATGGGCCAGGCATTACATCATTTTATAACTATAAAATAAATACAGTAAATACTCATTAGAAGATATTTGACATATCAAAATGACATTTGATAGTCAAATGACCCAATATGTCACGTATAATAATTATAATGTCACGTTCACAATATCGATTTTAAATTTACAAAATGGCGCGCGCTTGCGCGCTACCCCGACTTCCTGTCACACTGTTGCACCTACTTCCGTCACATTTCACGAAATCACTCCCACAAATTGTATACTATATAGAAGGCGAGTGGAAAGATGTTACACATCAAAAAAGTCTTCGCAAGTTCAGACGATTCTTATAAATTTTTAGAATGAGACATTGATTTAAATAAAACTATCACTTACATTAGTGTTCTTAGCAATGAACTATTAGATTCATTGTGAGACTTTGACACAACTTTTCTATGCTTGAAATCGAGATGTAGTTAGTGGAATGTAGTACCAACCAACAAGAAATTACCTCCCATATTTGCTCGCTTCATTTACCAAGACTATCTATGTTGAAAAAATTTCCACGAGCAGGATTTCAACCCGCACCCTTCTGGCATACCGGGTCAGGTGCTCTTCCAATAGAGCTATCGTGGTTCTAACCAGCCCGCGAAATTATTCAACACTATTAGGTACTTTTTACTTTGAAAGCCTAAGGCGCCCATTCAATGTCAACAACTACCGTCATTAACATCTGATGATAATATTTTTACAAATACTAAAGATCAGTTAAGAAGTAGGCAAGCTATTTATAAAATGTTTATATAATTTTTAACGCAAATTTTGTTGCGAACAAATTACAAAAACACAAATGTTGAAAAAAAAATTTGCGTTAAAAATTATATAAACATTTAAGACTATCTTTGTAAGAAATTAAAATTTTAAATTTAATTTTAAATTTAATTAAATCTTAAATTTTTTATATTATTTATATTTATTCAATTTTATCACTGCTTCAAAGAGTTCCCTTCAATTTTATCACTGCTTCAAAGAGTTCCCTACTGAGTTCGATGACGATAAGAATCACATTGATACATAAATACAAATAAAGTGCTGGTTTTCGTATCACTAGCTTATTTACTTCCAACACACATTTTAGGTTTGACTGGAAGTACATCAACAGGAAGCAAACGACTAGAAAACTATCGTAAAGGAATTTACTATAAATATTGGGTGATAACATTACTACGTTCCTCGTGATATTATCATATCACGAATTTTACAAGATCACTGCGACAGAATCGATGATCAAAAATTCTAGATATATTGCAAATTAAATAAAATACCACAAAATAAATAAAAAAACAAATAGCCGGTAGAGTTGCAGTAAGAGCTTGCATCGATATTAAAATCTAAATTTGTCAATAAAGTTATCCTGCTTAAAAATAAAATGACTATCAAATAGCAGAAGACAATAATGAAAGAAAAGAAAGACCTTGAATATGACATACCAACATTGGCAAAAGTTAAATGAAAAATTGCCATACGAATGTACCTACCTATCTAAATATTAATTTCTGAGAACTTAACAAATTAAAAATACTAAGAAACTAATAAAAGCTTAAAAGAGCTTATATTTCTGTGAAGAAGAATGCATAATCTATACTATTCGATCGGTCGATGTAAATATCATACTGCTGCTGCTGACACAAACCAATGTTCAGTGCTTGCACTGTACAAATATTAACCCCCTAAAAGCACAATAAAGTCAAAAAACGACAATTTTAAAACTAAATGCCTACACTCAATGCGATATAAATAAACAGCGTTTGTAAAAGCTCTACCTTGCGATACGTACGCTCTTCTTAGATAATAAATACAGGCCATTAACAGATGCCTAGCCAGGGCGATGAACATGTCAATGACTCGCGACTTATTGCAAAAACACGTACTAAAAACAGGTTACTTTTTAAAACTTACCGACAAAATCGGGATATCTCGCAAACTATACTTCGGAATCAATTCATTGAAGCATCATCTGCATCCGAAATAACACGAACAAAAAAAAGAGGTGATAGTCTTTTTCAATTTTTGAATTAAGAATAACTGTTTATTTTTTTGTGAGTCGCGTCGTGTGTTGCGTTCGGAAAGTGCGATCGCGCGCGCGGGCTTCGGCGAGAAAAGGCGGGTACACACTGCGAGAGGCGGCAGGCTGCGCCAGTGCCCCCTCCGGCTATCACTCTACTTTCGGTTATTCTCTCGCCTCCCTCGAGACGCAGACCGATTTATCACAGTGCCGTATCTGTGTTAGCTCCCAGACAATCCGGACTCGGCTTGTGGTCTGACTCAGAAATTTTTATACGAATCCTTAGGTTCCTCCTTCATGAAATTGTTGTTGTATTGCTGACCACATAATGTTTAAGATGACTTTGAAGGCACAATTTGAATGAGGCCGAATTTAAAACACCGAACTGGCATAGACAAGTATAAATAAATATTAAGTTTTTTTGAAGTTTTGCGGTAAATCGAACCCGTTGTCGAAGATTCATTGACCCTTCGACGGTGCAGTTACAATAGTTTTTTTCAAACTTTCCAGGCTTTACTTTGCTGTTTTGGTATTTACTCTATAGCAAGGTAAGAATACTATTGAAGGAAATGTTTTGTTGTTTATTTGACTTAAATTAACATGACAAAACATTAAAACCGCAATAAAATAATACATATTTTACATTGCCCAAACTAGTGTCACACATATTTTTGTCACATATTTTAGATCTTGTCACTCAAGATATTTGTATATGTACGAGTATATACAGTATACACAGTATACATGTATCAACGCGTCTTGTTTATAGTTTGGTTTGGTTGGTTAAGCAAGAACGCGCTGTACATTTATAGTATTAACCCTTGCACTGAATACTGATATTCCATTTCTCCTCACACGTGGATGTATGGCAAACCCTTCTCCGAGCAATAATATAATAACAATATAAAGTAATAAAGATTCAGGGTTCAATGTTTCAATAACGTCATATAACAAAAACACAAATGTTGAAAAAAATTCCTCGAGCAGGATTTTTTCAACATTTGTGTTTTTGGTAATTTGTTCGCAATAAAATTTGCGTTAAAAATTATAATCAAACAAAAAACATTTTAACGTCATAATACTTCTACTTATTTCAATTGCAAGGTTTTCAGCTATTTCATTTCCCTGAAAGCTGTAACCCACATCATCAAAGTAATTCAAAGAACATTTTAGGAATTAGGATCAATCATAATTTACAAACTCATAAAACTTTTAAAAGGCAGTATTTCCTAAGTGTCCATTTGAGAAAGTTATCTTATATAATAGCTACTAAGCTTCTTACTGGGGTATACTTAGTAGAAATCGTCTGAAGCAGCGGTAAAATTGCACTATTTATTTTTAAGACCATAAGGTCTTAAACATAAGTTAAACATAAGTAAAACATAAGTTTTATAGCGATGGATGACCTAGATATAATGTTAAAAGACCTTTTTGATGCCTCTATCGTGGTAGGCCTTAAGATGAACCTGGGCAAGACCAAGATTATGTCGAACATCTCTGGTGTCTCGAATCCTAACATCATGGTTGGGGGCGAAAGGCTAGAGGTAGTCGACTCTTATGTGTATCTTGGTCATGTTTTATCTTTTGGTAGAGAGTATCAGTTGAAAGAGGTCACCAGACGTGTTCAACTGGGGTGGGCAGCTTTCGGCAAACTAAGCGACATCTTTAAGTCCACCCACATTCCACAATGTCTTAAAAAACGTCTTTTTAATCAATGTGTCCTGCCAACTATGACGTACGGTGCTGAGACATGGCGCCTGACTAGGGAAGCTATGCACAAAATTAGTGTTGCACAGAGGGGCATGGAGCGCGCCATGCTTGACATCACAATTTTGGACCGCGTCCCCAACACCGAAATCCGCAAGCGCTCTAAAGTCCAAGATGCCAGCGAGAGGATATTGAGGCTCAAGTGGAGTTGGACAGGACACTTGGTCAGACGAAGTGACGACAGGTGGACCAGAAAGTTGAATGAGTGGTGGCCGAGAGACGGTTACAGAAAAAGGGGATGTCCACCGGCGAGATGGGTCGACTATATAACCAAGACCGTGGGTTGCACGTGGCCCAGAGTAGCGCAGGATCGAGGCAGATGGCACAAGCAGAGAAAGGCCTATGCCCAGCAGTGGGTCAGGAAGGGCTGATGATGATGATGTTCATATGCGCAATCTATGTACCTAAATTTACTAAAGACTGTGAAACTTCAGTTCAACGATAAAACACTTTGTGGCTATGAACGTCGTCGGGTACTTTAAAGAAAACTTGCCGATTCACGACGTATAATCGTATAACGTTATAAATCTTAAGTAAACAAGAAATTACCATATTATACCAGAATATTTGATTAAATTAGGAAAAGTATTGTAACTTTGTTCGAAGTTTCCTGCGCTTTTTAATCCATAATTTCTTTTAACAATTCATTCTTGAAGTGCCAACATCGAGACGTCTTCAGTTGTTATTCTTGGCACCCCATTCAAGTACCGCATTCAGGGGCGGCTTATGAAAGAACTTTGAATCTAAATTAGATAAACCCTGCTTTAAACACCAGTATATTTTTGACAGTTGCTTTTAATTTATAAAAACATCGTGATTTTTTATGCAGGATTTTACTAGGGCTAGATTAAAATTCTTGAATCAAACTGCTCCACTAACATAAACCAATTTTTCATTTATACACGCGATGACCGATTGTGAATTACTGTTAAATTAAATGTCACAACTGTCAAATCATTAATAAAAACTTTAATCGAAGGTGTCTTCTTTTTGGGATACAAATTGTACAATATTACGCCTTCATATAAAGTTTGGTTCAATTTCATCTATGTAGGTACAATCCGCGTGGCATTTGTAGACGAAACAAACACACAAAAATAATCAATTATTTCTGCCTCTACAAACAGTAAATGAATAGAGGACACAAATCCGTTACAGTACCTATTGATATAGTAACATGAAGTTGACAAAGCCACAAATACATAATTTACGCTTTACACTTAAATGTCTCAAAATCAAAATCATTTGTTCAGTTAAGGCTTAGTTTAGGCTACAAATAGCTCTTATGAACATCATTATGCCATCGCTTCGTAAGTCTACTCTGGGCGGGAGACCTTACTGAGAAGAACCGGCAAGAAACTCAGCAAGCGCATTTGTTTTCTCCCTTACAGCGTCTAAACATTAAGAAAGGCCCCTATCATAAAAGGACACTTTCCATCACAAATAAAAACACAAAATATAAAGGACAATCTCCAACTGAGCAATAACTCTTGTGTTAAATCTATACTTACTAATATTATAAAGCTGAAGAGTTTGTTTGTTTGTTTGTTTGTTTGTTTGTTTGTTTGAACGCGCTAATCTCAGGAACTACTGGTTCTATATTATAAAGCTGAAGAGTTTGTTTGTTTGTTTGTTTGTTTGAACGCGCTAATCTCAGGAACTACTGGTTCGAATTGAATAATTCTTTTTGTGTTAGATAGTCCATTTATCGAGAAAGGCTTTAGGCTATATAACATCACGCTGCGACCAATAGGAGCGAAGCATCAGTGAAAAATGTTGCAAAAACGGGAAAAGAGCCTAAAAAATTAAAAATGCTGCCGAAAGTCACTATTCCACGCGGACGAAGTCGCGAGCACAGCTAGTTGCTTATATTTTCTTAACTACTTCAATTCTCAATTCTATGAACCAACCCACGGGAATTTAATTAACACACAAAAGAGTTATTCTCTGCCAAGTGCTACCTTAAAGCAGACGTGTCGGAAGAAAGTAAATGTCTCCCATTCGGTCAGCCTGAATACATGAATGCCTCGAGGATATTTGTATGGACGTCGTACTCTATGACGTGCTTGAGGAACAATCGTAAATGTTAAGTCATTATCGATAATGACGGGATTGACGTCCTGGGAAAAGGTTGTTCAATTGAATAAGGTATTGTGAATGAAGTGAGATGTCTAAAGTGGAACTCATTGCAATCGATTGATATCGTCAATAACATTTGGATTTAGATGAGTTACCGTTAGTCAGACTTTCATGAAATTCTGGGAGTGTTTCAATTTTAATTTGTTATATAAGTTAAGTTAAGTTGTTAAAATGATTTCTAGCCTAGTTTAAATGCATGTTTCGTCACAAGGCAATTTCATTACTTTTTTAAATAATTAATCTCATTTATGTGACGTCTGTATACTTGATAATAATAAAGTTTCTTTAAACCTAAGTGGTTTATGGTTATAGTGTCAGTTGTTTCGACGAAACCTTATTTGCAATTAAAATAATATTGAGTCGTAGCTCTTTGGTTGTCTTAACATCATATACCTAAATTACACAAGTTAGTTATCTTTAGTTTCCCTTTTTTTTTCGTCATTTTTGATATCCACCACACATCCGTTTAGTGGATAACAATATTCACACATTGGAATGGGAAACTTTAAAAAATTTGATCTGGTTTATCGATGTTTAAAGAAGCTAACTGAAACTGAAATGGACTACAAACTGTTATTAATTAAATTGTTATATTGTTACGTCACAGAAGTTTAATCAGAGCGGCCATGACAAAACGCTCCCAGTGGCGTTTAAAAAATTCCGTACACGTAACACCGCAAGATTGCCCTCCATTTAAAATTTAAAACAAGCCACGGGCTAATTGTTGGTAAATCGCAAATTCTCAGAGTCTGTCTTGTACCTGAATATTTGATGTCCGGAAAAAATAATGGTTTTGCGCAGTGAAACTAGCGTCAACACCGAATATATCTATAATTGATGAGCCGTAAAACGCCTTCCATAATACTAGGGTATTGGTGGGTATGCTACTAATCCTAACTAATATTAAAAATGCGAAAGTTTGTGTGTATGTTCGTATATTTGTTGCTTCTTCACGCTGGATTTCAACGGATGGATGGATTTGGATGAAATTCGGCATACAGATAGTTTATAACCTGGATTAAAACATAGGATACTTTTTATCCTGATATTCGAACGGGAACCACGCAGATGACAGCGCGAGCGGCCGCTAGTTTATAAATATAACATTATTATATTTATAAATCTCGGTAGCTCAGTGGTCAGAGCTCGGACCGGTTATCCAAAGGTAGTGGGTTCGATTCCCACTCGAGCTTTCTGAGACTGGTTGATTTTTTAACCAAATTCAAAATAATAAAAATATTCAGAAACATTTTACCGGTGCTAAATTTGTTTATTAAATAATTTTCATATTTAATATATGTTAGTTTTAACTTTCGTTTATAACATAAACGTGTCATTAGTAAAACCTACTTCGTGACATATAAGATATACATTTTCCTGAACGGATGACGGAACGTATCCTTGCTTCAGATTAACAGAGTCGCTATACATAAAATCAATTTATTGTTATATACCAAATGTGAAGTATGAGACATAAAAGAGAGTTTAGTGGACCAGCTTACAGCGGCAGTAGTCCCGGACCGTTACGACATAAGGAACTTTAAGTGCCTTACAAATAAACAAAGAATAAGGTCCGAATAGTTATTCCGTGTTTTGTCTCTTTCACTCTAATTTGAAATGACGTTTACATGACAGGAACAAAACACGGAATAACTATTCGGACCTTTTTCTTTGTTTATTTGTAAGGGGATTAGAAACGAGCTTACTCTTTCCTCAAAGGCCGGCAACGCATCGGCGATTCGTCTGGTGTTGCGGTTGTCCATGGGTTTCTCTTCATCTGGTAACCCACCGCTCGTTTACCACCATTTACATTAAGAAAAACTGTACATGTTGTCCTAAGATATCAAATCAAATCGAATATCTTCTTTTCTTGCAAAGCGATATTGCAAGTTGAGCATCTTTGCAAGACCCTGTCATCGGATGGGTGACCAAATTTAAATAGAGCTGCTACGATGTTTTCTTTTGTGCCGTAAGATTGCCTTTGAGACCAACCAGTTTACATTAGAAATGAAACAACTACCCTGTGACCACGGACCCTGCAAAGGGTTCGAAACGTCAGGATAAACATTAAATAAGTAATGTGTAAAATAAACGCAAGTAGATCCGTAAAAGTTGTTTCATTTCAATGTGTAGTGTTCGCGTAAACTTTAGAAAACAACAGTTAACATTAGGCTAGCATGGTGGGTTATGGTCCCTGTCCACCCTTATCATCATCATCACCAACAGCTATTTTTCATACAGCTGGGGCACGAGCTTTCCCTATTGAAGAAAACACGACAGGGCGAACGGGCCACAAACTATCACACAGGCCCAGTGCGGATTGGTGGTAGTTAACGACTGCTAATGCAGCCGGGACCAACGGCTTTACGTGCCTTCCGAAGCACGGAGGAGTTCGAGATGATATCAGTTAGGTCAGTTATCCTATGACCGGCATTTGCGAAAATCGCAGACGAAGCACGTTTACCACTGTGCCATCGAGCCCCATATCTCTCTTATCTTATCTCTTATTTATAGTGATTTGTTTTTGTTTGTTATCTTTAAAGACAAATAAATCATTTTATTATTACTATTATTTATGTGGAAGTCCTGTGGCGGTAGCCAAAGTAACATTAAGAAAACGATAGCGAAGTTCGAAAAGAATAAAATGTATGGGATTGACATAAGCCGCGCTAAATCACGTGGTCAAACTTATGTCAATCCCATATTCTTTTCGAACTTCGCTATCGTTTTCTTAATGTTACTTTGGCTAAGCCTACAATAGGCTGATCCCAGTAGTAAAACATATATACGACTAGTGTAATGATGAAACGCCTCGGTGGCCCAGTGGCAGAGCGCTCGGCCCGATACCCGAAGGTCCCGGGTTTAATTCCCAGGTCAGGCAAAATGTGTTTACGGAATTTCGAAAAGCCCGGGTTTGTGATCACCGACCTGCATTTTGCAAGCATGGCACAAGATGAGGCGGGGTCCTGATTGACCTTTTGTTTGTTTATTCTTATTTTTTATGTATATTAGTGTGTGTGGTCAGTTAATGTTTCTCTCTCTCTTTCTCTCTCTCTCTCGTGGTGGTTAAGCCATAATTTAAGTGATGACTTGATTTCAATGATGGAGGCGTTTGCCCAGCAGTTGGACAGTTTTGGGTTGTTTACTAATGATGACACTACTTTCTTATTATTCAAACGGGAATTGTGTAGCCGAGCATCAGGTCTTAATTTCATTAGAGAGGCTGTATTGATGGGTACAAAACAAAACGAAAGAGGTAACAATTATCTTTTTCTATTATTAAGAGCGTTTACGCCGCACACTAGCGCCACTAATGAAAAAAAAAACATATCTAGTAATTAGGGATAGAAAATCGAATTATGCTCAACAAACTATTTGAATGAAGTAATTTAGCATTTTTACGTCACCTAATGAACACCTCACATATCACGTAAAAATGCTAAATTACTTCATTCAGGTAGTTTGTTGAGCATAATTTGATTTTCTATCTCTAATTACTAGATATGTTTTTTTTTATTGGCGGCGCTAGTGTGTGAGGTAAACGCTCTTAAGCCGCTATAACAAAGGCTACCTCGGCTACCTCATGTTACCCGAACTTTTCGAAAAAGCTACAATGGCAAACAAAAACAAACAAGTTGTTTTTAATTTACACGTACAGGACACGTACGTCCGGAGATATTGCTTTGTCTCGCACCGAATGTGACTGTGTTCGTTGTAGCTTTCACAGTATTTTCACAGCAGGTTAAATAAGTCCCGAGCAAAAATATATAAACAATTGTAACCCTTAACACAATAGAATAAGAGTCAAAAAATATACTTACATATCGATGCTTGGAACTGTTCTCGGTTTGGTCGGTGGTAGCGCTCGTTTCAAGTCCGCCTGGCCAGCCACCATCATGTTATCTAAAACAATGTTAGTAGCTTTAACGCCTCGGTGGCCGAGTGGCAGAGTGCTCGGTCCGATACCCGAAGGTACCAGGTTCAATTCCCAGGTCGGGCAAAATGTATTTCGGATTTTTCGATGCAAAGCCCGGGTTTGTGGTCACCAACCCGCATTTGGCAAGCGTGGTGATTAAGCCATTACCCATGAATTGTAGTGATGACTTGATTTCAATGATGGAGGCCTTTGCCCAGCAATGGTACAGTTATAGGCTGTTTACTTACTTTAGTAGCTTTATTGCGTTCCGACAGTTAGAGATAAGATAGCCAGTTCCTCGGCTGTTGAGGATTCCGGGTAATTCGTGTAATCAGAAAAGATTCCTTTTCTACAAAACCCTGAACTTTCATAAAAATAAAATAATAATGTAATTGGATTAAACTAATTGAATATGCAACGGTCGGCCTTAACTTTACGAGACTACTGAGACGCTTTTCGCAAAAGTAAATTTGATTCATAAATATTTAAAAAGCACGACTACCACATCCGTATATTTTAATTTCGAAACAAATCCTGACCCCCTTTTGATATGGTCCTACAGTTGGTCAAAAACCTTCCCTACCAGAAGCGTAAAAGGTTTGGGTTAAAGTAACGACTGCAGTTTTTTTTATACAGAGATAGGCAAATTAAAATTCCACAAACATTGATGTTATGGTGACATATCGATACCTTAATTCGCAAAACGAATAACTCCACTTTTTGTCGAAATTACTTTTTGGTACCGGAAAAAATCTGGATTTTCTCTATTACTTGCTATTTCTCTATTAATTATATCTCCACTATTCCGAGTAGTTTCGGTCTAAAACGTTTTTAGAAAATCAACTAACTCCACGTGAAACGAAATGTCACAATTTGGACAGTTAACTCCTCAGAATAATAACTAAAGCTATAGAAACCGGACTAAAATAGCAACACTCGTTCATCAGTTCGTACTATTTTAACTAATGAACCTAAGTGATGTATTGGAAAGAGATCGATTGTCCCTTTTCTTTCGTTATTTCGAAGGTGTCACCAGATTTGTGACGTCATATTTGAGGTAATGTAGTGAGTGACTTTATAAAGGACTCAAAGATTTTTTTTGATCACCGATTATCTGATGACCGTTTGACATAACAATACAAAAAATAAAAACTAAGTGTCGCACTCCAACCTCCATTTCTAGCCATAAGATAGAACGGCACTAAACATACCTAGTTGCACGATTTTTATTTTAGCCATCCTTCTATAGCTTTAGTTATTGTTCTAAGGTTAACTCCCACACAGCCGCCATTTTGTATGGCGCCACAGGAGGAACCGCACGGTCCCAAATGCTTTATTGCGAAAAAAATTTGGAACTAAAAAATCATAAGAAAAAAAAATTAAAATACAAATTAAAAAAAATCTACTACCTAATTAGAATTTTTTTTTTTAGTGCAATTATACGGTAAGAACATTCACAGTTTCTAACAGGACTTTAAATTTTTCTTTTGAACTATAAGAATAATTTTTATATAGTTTTTAGTCTCTCCTGTAAAATTTGCTACTATGGAGTTATTCGTTTTGCGAGTAAAGTTATCGATTTTTAGATTCAACCCGAGTACATAAACATGAACGCCTCGGTGAACGCCTCGGTGGCCGAGTGGCAGAGTGCTCGGTCCGATACCCGAAGGTCCCGAGTTCAATTCCCAGGTCGGGCAAAGTGTATTTCGGATTTTCCGATGCATAGCCCGGGTTTGTGATCACCAACCCGCATTTGGCAAGCGTGGTGATTAAGCCATTGCCCATCAATTGTAGCGATGACTTGATTTCAATGATGGAGGCCTTTGCCTATCAGTGGGACAATTATAGGCTGTTTACTTACTTACTTTACACAAACATGAACCCCTCGCTGATGGGAATCGATCCCGGGACCCTTGCAACTGAGACCGATGGGTAGTCTTAATAACCACAAAGAACAAAGGCGGTTTAACTATAACGAACGGCCCAAAGCACTTTGCGATACACCGAGCAGCACCTAAATTAATTAATTTTGTCTATTTGCTATACTTTTGCGCTAGTTACGAGAAGGCATGCTTCCATTAATCTCTTCATACTGGGAGCTCTAACAGCCACTGTAGTTATCTTTTTTCAGTATATAATCTAAACTGCTACGCTGTGGCCTTCTCATACACCTACGGACAGGTCCAATGCGGGTAACAGACTACAGAATGACTGCAATTTTCATGTAATAATGCTGACAGCACTTCCTTTTTAATATTAGCCCTCTTATTTGTCTCTCTTATATTCTATATCTCTCTCTCCGTTTATTTAAAACTTATACCGGAAGAAAAAAATAATTAAGAAAGAACCGATGCCAAAACACACCTACAAAAAGCCTTTAAAACACAATATTAATTAGCCTAGCAAGGGGACAACCAGCTTAACGTGTCTTTTGCAACATGGAAAAGCTCATAACAACTTTACTTATTCATTTACCCCCTTATTCATAAAAACTATTTAAGCATTATTTAGTTAATCATTGTTTTGTCTCTTTTCTCAAATTCAAAATGACGTTTGTGTGACGTTGACAAAACAATATTTAACTAATTAATGCTTAAATAGATCTTATCTTATCTTATCTTAATCTTATCTTAGATCCAACTCCTTCCTCAAGGTCGGCAACGCATCCGCGATTACTTTGGTTTTGCGGGTGTCCATGGGCGGCGGTGATTGCTTTCCATCAGGTGACCCGCCTGCTCGTTTGCCTCCTTTTAAAAAAATAGTTTTTATGAATAAGGGGGTTAGTTTCCAGACTAAAACACGCTGTTCGTGCAACCTCCATAAAGCACCTACTTAAAAGATTATTACAATATCATTGCCCTCCCATTACTACACTAGTCTGTCAGTCACTAACTCCTTAATAAGCGTTGCAGCTACAATCTTTCCTACTTTCAAAAATACAAAGGAAACTGTAAACTCGACTGCGAAGCTAGGGTAAGCCACTTGTGTACGCTCCGTTATGCAAGCCGCGTCGCTGGTAAATATATGTAAATTAGGTGCTCCGCATCCTCGCCGACCGGATCCCCTGTAATTTACTGATTTATTGGTCCAGGTACCGTGCCCTGTATTTGATTGAGTGGATCGTGAATTAGAAAAACCTTAGGCTATTTATTACGTTATGAAGGCGGTACAGCGTAACATTTTTGAAATATATGGTAGGACGGGCTGTAAAAGAAAGAGAGAAGAAATGCGTTTGCTGAGTTTTTTGCCAGTCTTACTTACGAGTTGGCATTGCAAAATTTACTTAGAAAATCACTCGCACAACACTCGAATGCACAAGTCACTGCGCCGTTGAGCTCCTCATGTATGAACATTTCGGAAGGTCCAAGTCCAGGTTGAGTGTCTTGGAACCTTATTGAAAGACCAGTCGGATTGAAAAAAGACGTATCATCTATTCCTACCGAAAAAGTCCCTTTTTAAGTTGTATTTTATTTTCAAAATATCTAAAGTGCGATTTACTGAAACTTCACGTTGACGACCTCCTTGGTCGAGTGGTCTGTACTCCAGTTTTTATGGTGTCGCCATCTCCGAGGTCCCGGGTTCGATCCCCGGTCGGGTCAATTTAAGAAATTATTGTTTTTTTAAATTGTCTCGGGTCTGGGTGTTTTCTATGTATGTATTTAAGTATGTCTATCCGTTGTCTAGTAGCCATTTTAACGAGTTTCATAACGAAGCTTCTCTTGGGCTAGATAATTGGTGTGATTGTAGGAAAGTTTATTTATTTATTTATCTTCAATTTAAACCAACTCTACGAGTATATCAAGTTCAATACGAAAACAACAATTTCATAGCAAGGAATCTTAACTTGTGTACCTACATAAGTAAGTACCTTCAAGCAAATAAGTAAATTTTTCTCCAGTCAAGTGTTACGCCTTGCTCCTCCACAGCTGATCAAAAGCCACTCTTTACCTATCAGCTCAAGAACCGTATTCTAATCTCTTACAAAGAAAATCCAGTAAAGGAATGATTAATATTGTGAAGAGAAATAACTTTACTGAGAAGCTCGATGGCCGGCGGATAACGCGCCCGATCTGCAATTGCTAAAGTTAAGCAACTATCTCAAAGGCCGGTCATCGGATGGGTGATCAAAACTACATCATCTCGAGCTCCTGCTTTGAAAGCTATTGGTCCATAATAACCACAAATCCACGCTGGGCCCGCGTTGTGATTTATGGCCCGCCCTTCCTGCGGTATCCATTCATAGGGAAGGCTCGTCCATCAGTATAAGGAGTTGGTGATGATGTGATGAAATAACTAAACCAGCTAATAGAATGGATATATTTATTCTACTTTTTTTATATTAGAAGGAGGCAAACGAGCAGGCGTGTCACCTGATGGGAAGCAATCACCGCCGCCCATGGACACCTGCAAAACCAAAGGAATCGTAGATGCGTTGCCGGCCTTTAACTTATTTTTGTTATTTTTTTTTTGCATCCACAATAGTACTGCTTTAAGTTAAAAGATAAAATTATACTAGAAAAAATCAACCAGGTCTCAGGAAATCAGAAAAAATACCTTTTTCTTGTTATTATTCTATTTG
Organism: Eudonia lacustrata; assembly: GCA_947562085.1. Lineage (NCBI taxonomy): Eukaryota > Metazoa > Arthropoda > Insecta > Lepidoptera > Crambidae > Eudonia > Eudonia lacustrata. The sequence continues at coordinate 5,720,705 of OX387320.1, forward strand.
TTTCTTTTACTTTGTAAAGCTTTATGGAGCAAAAGCTAGTTGAGGTACCTAGAACTAAATGAGCAAACACCATTCTTTACAAGAAAGTGTAGGTTTTGACGTGTTTTGTTAACTTTTAAATAACATATAGCTAAGTATCAGTTAAAATAAATTGTATGGACGTTTGATGATTTTATAAACATTTTAGGTGGTTAATTTAGTTGAACACGTAAACTAACAAGACACTTTAAAACCAACACAGATAATTTGCTACATAACCACAAGGATCTATGACCTACCTATGACCTAGACCCTTGCCATCCGTAAGCAACCAGTGAATATGTAAAAATATTTTTAAAAGCTAAGTGGAAAAAAATAAAAATGGCAGAAGTTAATTTTACGTGGTTACAACCTTTTTTGACATTCACTAATCTGAGACCTACGTGTCGTAAATAAATAAAAAAGTGGTTTAGTCTATGGCTATCTTCTGCGAGTGAACTTTTAAATAAAGAACCTACATATTTTATGCGACACTACGCCTCCAAGGCCTCAGATATGAACATCGGAACGTGACGAAAGTACCCCAGGGAAATCTAACGCCGTCGCGGAACATCTAATGAGTTTAATCAAAAGGAATAATAACGCCTACCTGTTTTTTTATTGGCTAGACATGTTTATCGGCGCTTCATACATATTTACTACTTATAAACATATCGTGTTGATCTTATCTAAAGTTCAAAAGCAATTAATGTAGTGCTTAGTTGTAGGGTTTCAGACCCAAAGATCCCGGGCTCGGTTAGTGGGTGGGGAATTAATGAGGAAATATTTACATCGAGGAGAAATTTACATATGAGGAGCTCGATGGCGCAGTGGATACCGCGCCCAGTCTGCGAGTGCTGAGGTTAAGCAACTTTCGCAAAGGCCGGTCATCAGATGGGTGACCAAAAACGTATCATCTCGAGCTCCTCCGTGCTTCGGAAGGCACGTAAAGCCGTTGGTCCCGGCTGCATTAACAGTCGTTAACAATCACCAATCCGCACTGGGCCCGCGTGGTGGTTTATGGCCCGTTTTCCCTACCTATCCATAGGGAAGGCTCGTGCCCCAGCAGTGGGGACATAAAAATCAGCTGATGATGATGATGATGAGGATGATGATTTACATCGGTTTGGTTGGTGATCTTGTTTGTGTTGTCCACGTAGCTAGCTTCCACGATTTTATTTAAGTTTCACCATTACAACATCGTTAATTATCCAAAAGAGATGAAGGCTTAGGCTTTACCGTTGTTAAATCTTCAAGTTCTTAAATCAATGTCTCACTTCCTACTAGAAATATCATATAAGAAATTATACAGAGAGTGTGTTGATAATGCAAGTAACTAGCGATAAAATTTTACTAGATTTCTTTCGTCTTGTAGCTTTGTGAATACAAAATATAAAAATATAAAAACTATAGCGATGTCATCCTGATAAGCCGTTGGTAGCTTGCTGTCGTAAGATAGAGTTCGTTACCACCCTTCAATGTTTTAGACCAGGGATGGGCAAACTACGGCCCGCGGGCCATCCCCGGCCCGTGAATGATCGAAGTTCGGCCCGCGACCATCAAACAAAAATTTAAGTGCGTGTGTGTTTCAAAAAATGCCTATACCTATCAATATTTATATTTCACAAAAAAAATATTTATTTATTGAAAAAATACAGCCAAAAATTCAACAGTCTGACCCGACATAGATTTTGTTTGTAAATATTGTCAAGCGAATGTAAAAGTTTGTCCATTCCTGTTTTAGACTAATAACGTTCAGCCATGAAGCTGCGTTTAGCTATGATAAAATGAGTAAATTTTACCCACAAAAATTGAGACGTAAGACGACTTTCAGTGAAACTATGAATATGTAGTATTTATTTCATAATACACATCCCCCCTTCATCCGCTTAAGGAAAATTGTTCCATATTTTCCAGAATATCTCAGCATACATGATGCTCAACTGCTCTCATAGTCATAATATATTATCATAACACACACCGGCGTACATGAAAGATACGAAGAATATATCAGCTTGATGCATTGCAAGATAAATAACAAGTCCCTGACATCGTTAAAAATAATATTGTATGTTTTATTTAATCATTATGAGCAAGCAAAAAAAATCGTATAAAAACATGAATAAATACGTCTTGTTAAACTTATCCTAGGAGAAATCCCATGTAGCATAAAAATAATATGTTCTGATAATGTATCTCCCATTTTATTTTGGGAATACATATTATCGTATTTTAACTATGGTGTTTAAATGCCCCATCTTCCATCTCTTGGTTGCCTGCAAAATATTGCTCTTAGTGATATATGAGTGTAAAATTGTTTTTTATGTTAACCTGCTGCGTTTGAACAATAAAGAATAATATTATTCTTTATTTTCATGAAGTTAAGAGAGTCCATATAGAAGAGCTTGAGATTCAAACACATAATTGAATTGAAATGAAACAACTTTTACGGATCTACTCGCGTTTTATACATTAACTAATGTGCACAACTGTGCAGGGTCCCTGCAAAGGGTTCGAAACGTCAGGATAAACATTAATTAAATAAAATAAACTTTTGAAAACAATACATAATTGAATGTAATTTCGTCATCTAAAATATTTGTTCTCATATCTTTATACTTTTATCTTCTCACTTTGTTGTGTCTTCGTCAAGGACCAAACAAAAGCAGATATATCAATTTCCAAAACAAACATTTATAACATTGTGTTAAACTTAATACTACAGACAATAACTCGCTTAAAGTTGCCATAACAATATAAAAATGTCCACACCAACCTCCGTATAACAATCAAATGTTTTATTCAATGGTGCTACTGCTTCTTCCTCATGTTTTATGAGTGATAAAGATTTCACAAGTGAATTAATAAGGTCTCCAAGTGCAAAGTTGCTTGCGTAAAATGAATGTCAGCTCCACTACGGTAGACTGCATTGTGGACACTTTTTGCCTTGCCGACACTGCTTTTTACCCAGTTCTCAGGAAATTTCCTGGGTACATGCCAGGGCTGGAATCAGCATTGGTGTCTTTAGATATTTTTTTCTTGAACGGCTTAACTTCCTAAACGTTGTTGGTCGGGTCTCTATCGTTCCGAATATCTTTCAAAATTTACATAAGGACGTTGGAAGTGCTCCAAATTCTGTTTACATGACCCGATAAGTTCCTTCTGCTACTACGAAAAATATTGTAAAAACAACGAGGAGTTAACTTTCACAGCGGGGTTTGGTTGAGATCTTGCTAGTTGGGCAGCTTTTACATTGCCCGTTCATCGGATGGGTAATCGAATATCTAAGGAATAATATCTCGAGTTCCTAAGTAACCCCCAGAAAACACGTAACTTAAACAAAAGCGCCCCAAGTTATATACTATTTTATTTTTATACTTATACTTTATTTTCCCTGGGTACATACCTGTAAACTTGCTATATCTAGTCCCATAGGACTTGCTTGCCAAACCATACCTATTTTAATTTTTTTTTATTCTTATTTTACGTTTAATGTTGAAATTTACTTTTGATTATCTAGTGTTGCATGCTGCACAGAACATGAACACTTTACTCTTATTATTTATTATTCATCCTTAAGGAACCGAAACAGATGGCGAGGATCTTAGCTTAGTGTAGCTAATTTTGAGTAATGAAGTTGAATGACTCTTACATTTACTTCAACTATATATAACGTAGGGTTGTGGCAACCATTGCTTGACAGGAACCAGTATTTTTTTTTAATTTAATCATTAATTTTTTACTTAGGCAATAATTGAATGCAGACGACCTGCTTTTATAGCTGTCATTCAGTCATTTTTATGAAATTCTACATACCTTTTTAGCGACGAAAACTAGTGTCGGACACAGGGTTACTGTGTCAAACACTGGTGCCACTGAGATAGCATTTAAAAATATATTTATTATCACCAAATACAAGTACTCATCCTTACACGAAAACTCCTAACACATTGAAAATTGTATTGAAAAAAACACTATTTATTAATTAACTAGCATTTATTTTCAAATACACAAACTTTGAATCGGAATAAGGAAAATCATTCAAATAATCAAGCGCTCTAACATACATTTGTTTTAAACCATTAAAACTTGGGTATTGTTACATTTCCAATGGCTATTATCGGTAAAATTGCATTATTTTTTCTGAGTAAGTAAGTAGGTACTTACATACTTACTCTAAGGTGAATACTTTATAAGCTTAGAATGGAAAACCTTATCAACATTATCATTATCAGCTGATTTTTATGTCCCCACTGCTGGGGCACCAGCCTTCCCTATGGATAGAAAAGGGAGAACGGGCCTTAAACCACCACGCGGGCCCAGTGTGGGTGTTGGCTGCTAATGCAGCTGGGACCAACGGCTTTACGTGCCTTCCGAAGCACGGAGCTCGAGATGATACATTCGGTCACCCATCCGATGACCGGCCTTTGCGAAAGTTGCTTAACCTTAGCACTCGCGACCGGGCGCGTTAACCACTGCGCCATCGAGCTTGAGGGAAAACCTCAGCAGGCCCCAATAAGACAAGATAAAACTTATGCCTCAACGCGTAAAATTACTCAAAAGTTAATGCATGATTAAAAGTTAACAGCGAATATTACGGACTGAAGGAAGTTACCCTACAGTTTACTTCGTTGGCATAAAGTTATATCAGGCAGGTATCTGCAAGGTCAATTTCACGACCGCAAACTTTTAGACATGTACCTATAAAGATCTATAAATAAACATAATGTTAAAATTGTAACACATGACACTGCTGCGTATAGCTTATCACATACTCGTAAATATCACCGCGACAGATTAAAACTGAGAATTGTCACTAACTATGCTTGTCAGTTCACTCTACGTTCTTTAGACCTGGTATCGGTGTTGGTGTGCATGTTCTTTTGCATCCATCGTTTCTTCTGCATGTGCATACTTTGTGCGGACGGGAGGGCGGTGCATGCGTACTGCATCCAAGCTGGACAAACGAGTGAGTTAGCGGAGTTAAGACTACATATTATTTCAATTAAATTTTTTTGTACCATGGATTTCCGCAGAATAACGCCTGATTCCATTAGTTATCTCAGCTCTGAAGAATTAACATGCGGGTCGGTATGGTGAGGACGGATAGTGAGGCTCCATTCTGTTTCACAAGTTGTCTTCGCATCTGGACTCCGTTTCTGCTTATGCATCAGTTAGAATCATCAGTCATCTGCCTACACTATTAGGTACTAATAGTGTAGGCAGATGACTCGTTTCTATGAAATTGACGTTATTTTAATTTTCTTAGCATCTATTTATGTTAACACTATAAAAATTGTAGAGTAGTGTTTGTTTCACTAGCTAAATGTAGCAGACATTAAAAAGAAAAGAAATCAAGTCCCTTCAAAGCTACAATGAAACAAAATGGGCGATAAAGACACAACATTAATAATCATTGTTATTACTGAAGCCTAAGTAACATAGTGTATAATAATATTAGCAGCCGGTTTTCACTTTTAGAACTTTTAGACCTTTTAATAAGTGAGAAAAAAATGTCAATTTCATAGGTAAGGACCCTATATAACCTACCTACACAAAACAAAACAAACAAAGGACACTTTTTAATACTGCACAAATTCGTTGCGCGTACGAGCAGCGAGCGGTATTCCGATAGCTAGGTATCTACTGCTTAATTTATTCAGAGCATGATTTGATTTCAGACTGTTCATTAGCCTAATGCCCTATGGGGTCTCGCGGGCTAATACAAATACCTATTATGAGTTCGTGATCGTGACCCGATTATCATAACTCCATTGTTCAAAGCATCGAAAGTTTATTTTTGACACAGCCGTTGAAAAAAATTTGAAGTTTGTAAGCATTGGCTATCTTAAAAGAGTAGTATTCTCCTGTGTGTGTGTTGTGCAAAAAGCACACAAACACACGTAAGTACACAGTAAATCTGAAACTACAATATGGTTTTCTTTACCTATGACAAAAGGATTACTACGACTACGCTTTTAAGGTTTTAAGGTTAGTAACTATCTACGCAAATATCGAATGAGTCCTAACAATTGAAGTTTTTTCAATTTGTGGTTTGTTGATATACGAGTATATCCCTGCTAGCAATAGAATCTATGGGTCTGTGTTCAGTGGTCCTCTCTCCATACAGAATATAGAACGAATCCAACCCCAAACTGAGTAAAATATATATCCCCTGTAGCAAAAGGGTCTCCTTACCACAAACCGAGTAAAATATAATCTAGAATCTCTGGGTCTACGACCAGTGATCCTAACTCCACAGACGCACAACAAGCGACAACTACTAACCAACCTTACCCAACCACATCGGTATTATCGATGCTGACTGCTATATAAGACATTGGTGCGCGTGGAAAAATGATTTTTTTTTTTACTTTTCTTTTCTTTATTCTTGATCTTCAGACGGAAGTGAACAAACCGCAGAGATTGCGGGACCTGCGCCGTGCGACTTTGTTCTTAAAGTTTTTATGGAATCTCGATGACAGAAATCGCGTTATTTTTCATGGTAGTTAACTTAAGCTATTGACTTCAACTTTCGGAATGCACTTGAAATAATTAGACACGTATTACAAATTAAACCTTAATTTTATTTAATTCGTAACAGAAAGTTTCATCGGTCTTAAAACGTCCCGATGCCAATGGTGGGCTCAGAATTTCTCATATGAACATTTCACATGAGTCACCACGCTGACTAAATGCAGGTTGCTGTTTTTGGTCACCCATCCGCTCCCCAGCTTTTCGAAAGATGCTTAACAAGATAACAACCTGAACAAGCTAGCTGTAGCGCCAACGATCTTTTCGATTTATATGTGAGTCAATAATATCACAAAACATAAGGCAGGGTATCGGATGAGTTTACAGAAAAACAACATGTTTTAAACCGATAAATAGAAAGACTACGAAAAAGTTTAAAAAAGAAAAAAAAGGATGATTACCTACCGTTACGTCACGCTCAATGCTTTAAGAGACTGCAGGCTAAGTAGTCCAAAAGTTACGAGTCTTTTGACCCTATTTACTGTAGTGTACCTCGTACATTAAATCTTATGTTGAGAATCCATTGGTCTATGAAGGTTATATGGGGTATTAACTACTGCCATCTTATGTCGACAACCAGGACCTACAGCTTCCTTTGTGAGGCTTGTAAGCCTTCCAAAGCACCATGAAATTCTAGATGGCTTAAGTTCTTAAAATATTTTGAAATGTTGTTTATTGTTAGGCAATACCTTGTATAGTACGTATGTGTCCTTGGCATGCCTTATTATACCCACCGCCTTAAACAAAATATCACGACAGTCCAAAAGTGTAAATACCTACTATTTTTATTTGATTATGATTTTATACAAAACAAATCATTGTTACTATATAAAATCTTATTCTCGAATTAATTAATAGTGTTACAGACATTCCTCATTGTACTATTATACTATTATCTTGAAATTGTTACCCATAAGTCACTACAATCTATTTACATACCCTAATTGTGAAACCCTATTTGCATAGACTAGTCTTCGTTTGTGACTTCATTCAAGAACAAGCTTTTAGTTACAATATTATTATAATTTATGTGGTTAGTGATCAAAATTATTTTTGAAGTCAGTAAAAAAAGATAAAAAGTTGATGTCTTTGTTGATTTGTTGTCAATTGTACTCAACTTTATTACACTGCCTAAAATGCGCTTTCAAAATAGCCTAACTGTTGCTGTCCGGTCACCGGTCGCTTTTCCCTTCCGTCTTTAAACTGGAAAAAAATCGCTCATTCTTCCTTCAAATTATTAATGTAGTGAAGGTAAAACTGTACATATTCATAGATTTAGTTAATAACGATTCCTACGACATAAATTATACATCTATACAATACATAATTCTTAAGATATAGTCATTTATTTCAATGACGCACGGCGACACTCGGCATTTTCTCCGTAAAGGACTCACACCGGTTCGTTTTTTCCGACGACGTAGTAAATTTATTGTTTGTCGGTCACCGGTGACCACCACGGCGATTAAAGACTTAAAGGATAGCCCTCCCTCTACCCTAGAGGTTTATAGAGCTGGATGAGGAAAGGAGAGGAGGGTCTCATATAATCATCATCTCATCTCGCATCTTTTATGTGTTTATTACTTATAAAAAATATCATAATGGCTGCAATAAAGACTTATTATTATTATTATTATCTTTATTTATCTTTTTTCTAAGCTTAGGTTTGTAAAATACAAAAGCACATACAAAACATAAAAATATTATAAAAAGCCTAGCCTAGGTGCCGCCGGCAACGGGGCAGGGCTCAAGCTGCCGGTGGTTAGGGCTGCAGAGACAGGAACCTTCGGACTATCCGCGCCGTGTCCAAGAGTACCGCCTTCTGTATCTGACCCTTGATCCAACCATTGAGCGAGAGTTTCTTAAGGTGTTGGTCGAGACTCTTCGCTACCAGACCGTTCGCAGACACGACTATCGGCACAATGATTGTCGAGTCAATATCCCCACATGGCGGTTACCTCGTGAGCCAAGTCAAGGTACTTGCTGGCCTTGTCCTTCTCGGCCTTTACTATTATTATTATATAACAGGTCTCTCCTTGCGACGGTGAATAACTAAGACAGCTATTTTTCTAGTTCAAAATAATAAAGAAACGTATAGTTAAATAATCAGCAGATATCGTTAACCTCCATTTACAAAATACCGTTATAAACGTTCCTGCTTTTAATGGAAAATATTAAATAGACATACACAGACCGACACAATTATTGCTATTAAACAGAATACCTCATGTGTTGTGTAGCAAATTGTAGCAATGAATTATTAATGTTCCAACTGAATCCTCAATCAGCAAGCAGTAAGGGGAATCCATTTGCCAAACGTATTGTTGACATAAATTAGGATGTTCCCGTAAATTGCCTTGCGGTTGTAGCGGGAAAGTAAACAAAGAAATTAAATTAAAAAGGTATTCCAAGTTCTTTTTAATTTATTTTATATTTAAAATTTATAAAATACAGTGAAAAAATTAAACGCCTACCCGACCCAGCCAGGAATCGAACCTGGGTCTTCTGGAATTAGCTTCAGTGCAGCAATTAGCACTTAAAAATAAAAAGTAAAAAAAAAATTTAAATTCATTCATCATCAGAACAAAAACGTACATGTTCTGGGCTTAGTATTAAAAACGTGATTAATGGAGAAACACATGGAGAGACTGTGTTTCAAGACGGACCATGTTCTTCCTGTTCTTCTTCTGAATAAATACCTTGATTTGATTTTGATTAGATTTTTGAAATTGTGTCATCATCAGAATATAAACGTACAGCTTCTGGGCTCAGTATTAACCACGTGATCAAAAGCACAAGACGAGACCTACGCATAAATTAATAAAAGTATAACTCATTAATAATAAACATTTATATCATCACTCATTTGAAGTGTTTGTATGAAAAAGCTACTATCTCCGTCCGTCTTCAGGACCAGAGCTCGAAACCTATCCAGTTGCAACGAGGAGTGAGATAGATAGATGTGATATCTCCGAAACTTTTGCTGCACTGGAAAATATCTTCCAGCTTCTTGACTGGAAAGGACTCAGCGACTCAACGGCGTATACATCACTAACCTTTGATTTAATAAGGACATAGTGGTTGTGGCTTATACCCTGGAAAACTTCGACACAATACTCAGTGACCACAACAGAGTCTTTCAACAAGTGGGTCTAAAAATGAACATGGAGAAGATGAAATTCATCTCAAACTCACATAACGTGCCTACTCCTCTGAAGGTTGAAGACTCTTCCTTTGAAGTTGTGAACGACTATGTTTACCTGGTACGTTTGTCCAGTAAGTCAGTTCCAACTTCAGCAAAGAGGTCAATCGTCAAATCCTATTAGGCTAGGCAGCGTTCTATAAGCTACGAAATATCTTCTCGTCTGATATGCCGCAGTGTCTCAAGACGAAAGTCTTTCACCAGTGTGTGTTGACAGTGATGGCATATGGTACTGAGACGTGGTTGCTCACTATGGGCCTCATACATAAGACAGCTCAAGGTCACCCAAAAAGCAATGGAGAGGGCTATGCTTGGGGTTTCTCTACGGGATCAAATCCGAAATGAGGAGGTCCGTAGAAGAAAAAAGGTCACCTACTAACCCATTACATTACTTTTTCTCCTAACTTTGTTTTGTTTTTCCTGACATTGTGCAAACCGAACCAAGCCATTAAAAATACGAAGGAATTTCGTGACATAGGTACTATTACAGTTCCAGTAGATTCCAGTCCACTACCTTTTTAGAGCAGCCATCTTTGTAGCGTTTCATAATTGAAGTCACGACTTGGTATGTGGAATGTTTCTTGCAGTTTTGTATCTGATCTCCGAATCAACTAGGGCTTAACATTTTTATAACTTGGGTTTATATTACTTTATCATTTTAGATTATGATTTTATTTTTATAACTATTAAACATTTATAATTTTAGTTACAGAGTAACTGGACAAGGAGCAAACTATAGCCTCTAGAATGATTCATACTGAGCAAATCTAAGTGAACAATAAAAAAACAATACTGTTATTGTGAATATCGTGTAATTTTGTAGTGTGTGCCAATAAATGTGTGTTTGTTTGTTTGTTTTTGTTTGTTCTCAAAACTTAATTTAACAAAAACAATTAATTGTATAGCTCCCACCCAACACTTATTGCATATACGCATTAGAGCTGTGAAAAACAAGCACTTGAAAAATTCGGCACTCGCATTGCGAAAGGTCTTTAATTCGATTGCCATTGCAAACAGTCGCTCATTCATATATTATAGCATATTTGATGGTACAATAACAATTTAAAATAATAACTACAATACTCATAAAAATTACAAACAGCTCTTAACGCATACAGAGAAGTGCAACTCGGTCGTAACAAAAGACATTGTGATGCAGGGTATAAAAGGGAATTCATAAAAGTAAAACAAACCACTAAAAACTCTTACGGCCCGCAACATTGGACCGTTTCCATTTCAAATAAAACATTTTGCAGCATGGTATTGTCCCTACAATTCATTTTCACTCGGAAACGGCAGAAACAAAAGAAGGAATACTCGCAATCCTCATTACAAACGTACACGATACATCATTTCAAAGCATTATCGTTCTTATGTCTTCGGTATTCCTTCGAACCTTCGTAATGTTTGATAGCAAAGTCTACATTGTCGCATAAATTATCATACAAAGTCCTTAAACAGCTGCGATTGATAGAAAAGGCATGTGTTTTGATCTCAATCACCCTTGCGGTGTTGGCATAAGGCACTATTTTAAATGCACATGTAACAGGTAAAGTTAAAGTTGTCGCCCTGGAACCTCATAATATGTACCTACTTTCTCTGGGACGAATCGCGGACAGTCAACGTTACTAATCATTAAAAGTTTTGTACACCTGTGGATACATTGTGGCTACGCGTGTTACTATGTAAATATCTTAAGAGGACACCCTACTTGAGCCATCTTACCAACTATTTGTCTTACTTGAAATCTCTGCATCATCATTACGCTATAAACATACTACTGCTAGCTATGCATTGATACAATGGAGGAAATTTTGGGTGGTGTTAGTTAAAGACTTCTAAAAATTCTCTGAATTAGAACTAACATAAAAGACCAAATCCGAAATGAGGAGGTCCGTAGCAGAAAAAAGGTCACCTACATAGCCCATTACTTAAGGGTGCGCCGTCCGTAAGTGACAAGTGTCATATGTTTTATTTGAAATGTCGTCGTCCATATTTATTTGATGCCGCGCTGCCATACTAATTTTGTATGGGGAATTTAAGGTGCTTAGTAAAAAAATATTATTTAAATAACCACTTGATGAATCGAAAATGTAGTCTAGCAATTTGTAGTTTATCCATTGATGATTGTTTAGACAAAATCAGAGGTACAATAATTTAGATAAACTATAAGAAATCTACTAAACGCCGCCACTCGTTTTCATGATCTTTGCCCAACTTTAAATGATATTGTAGAAAAAACTATAGCGTGTTATGAATTTATGGTTCTGACAAATTGTAAACACGTTCCCTATGATACTAAATATATATTTTGTTCATTTAATACGATAGTATTTTCAATTATATTTACTTAACCGTAACTGCATTTTTGGCATTTTTTGGTCGGCCCACCCTTAAGGGTGCGCCGTCCATAAGTGACAAGTGTCATATGTTTTATTTGAAATGTCGTCGTCCATATTTATTTGATGCCGCGCGGCCATACTAATTTTGTATGGGGAATTTAAGGTGCTTAATAAAAAAATATTATTTAAATAACCACTTGATCAATCGAAAATGTAGTCTAGCAATTTGTAGTTTATCCATTGATGATTGTTTAGACAAAATCAGAGGTACAATAATTTAGATAAACTATAAGAAATCTACTAAACGCCGCCACTCGTTTTCATGATCTTTGCCCAACTTTAAATGATATTGTAGAAAAAACTATAGCGTGTTATGAATTTATGGTTCTGACAAATTGTAAACACGTTCCCTATGATACTAAATATATATTTTGTTCATTTAATACGATAGTATTTTCAATTATATTTACTTAACCGTAACTGCATTTTTGGCATTTTTTGGTCGGCCCACACTTAAGGGTGCGCCGTCCATAAGTGACAAGTGTCATATGTTTTATTTGAAATGTCGTCGTCCATATTTATTTGATGCCGCGCGGCCATACTAATTTTGTATGGGGAATTTAAGGTGCTTAATAAAAAAATATTATTTAAATAACCACTTGATGAATCGAAAATGTAGTCTAGCAATTTGTAGTTTATCCATTGATGATTGTTTAGACAAAATCAGAGGTACAATAATTTAGATAAACTATAAGAAATCTACTAAACGTCGCCACTCGTTTTCATGATTTTTGCCCAACTTTAAATGATATTGTAGAAAAAACTATAACGTGTTATGAATTTATGGTTCTGACAAATTGTAAACACGTTCCCTATGATACTAAATATATATTTTGTTCATTTAATACGATAGTATTTTCAATTATATCTACTTAACCGTAACTGCATTTTTGGCATTTTTTTGTCGGCGCACCCTTAAATAACCTCAAGAGAGAACCAAAAGGTGACTAACATGAACATAAACTATATTTCAATGAGTATATACTCTTATAAAGTCTCAATCTACACAAAGATCGTACAAAAATAAAAGACAATAAAAATAATAAATTTGGCAATTTAGTTTGTCACGTACCTACTTATTGTCATTAATGTCATATTTTTGACTAGTTAGCATTTGAAAAAATGTTTTTATTATTTGTTTATAATTTTTAAGCTGGAAAATGTGTTATTTTATATGATTTTTATAAGATAAATATATTTGTGTTACAAACAATACGGCAGATCGCACTTACAATACTGGTATATTTCTAAGGTAGGTACTTCATAGTTCTTTTATGTGATCTTTGGAGTCCATACGTTTTGTTGAATTCAAACCACAGTTACTTTTTGTGGAGCAACGTTTCCAATTTTTAATGGGTTCCAATAACAAAAATAATTTGTAATTTATAAAATTAGGTACAAATTAATAATAAATATTTAATATAGTTAATTTGCCGTGTTAATTATCGTTGCCTAACTTTTCTTAACTTAACTTAAACATATTGTTTTTAACTTAAACAGTCAACTTTTGGTAACGATCGATAACATTACGAACACATGCACGTCCGTCGCTTGCAGAAGTTTTTGAACTATGCAACTCGCCTGCTGCTTAAAGTTACACATTGTCACATAATATTTTGTTAAGTTATGTTATTATCATTACTATTGCCACAGACAGGCGGCATCGGACTTCAATAAAATCACAAATCTATTTTTTTTGCGTTGAGGTCCTTTACCATTCAGCCAATTGCATTGATACTTTAGTGAGTTGTTGAGCGCATGCCCGCGAAGGTTTCTAAGTTGGTCAAACCATCACACGGGATACGGGTGCTGATATGGTCGAAGGACAGGCGGGCCGCTATATACAAAATTATAATGTAGTATGTACTTCTCAGTCGTTGACTCTCGACAGAGAAGTCGTGGTCACGCATGTCTCCCGGTCTCGTCTCACCACCGCTCGCCGACCGTCTCTTGCCGAAGCTTGTCTTGCGCAGTCGTTTAGTACCGTTTGGGTTAAAGCTTTGATTTGGTCTGTCCTTCGCAAAGGAGATCGTCCACGTGTTCTGCAGCTATCGACTCGGCCCTGCACCACAAGTCGCTCCACTGAATCATATACATAGACCGGATTAAATTTTGGAGGGGCTCCAAAGGGGCTCGAAGAACGATGGCATAATGTGTCACTACTGTGTCTTGTGCGAGAATTTCACCATTTGAACATGTCAACGAAAACGAGAATGTATGGCAAAAATAAAACTCGCCTCTTTTGTCACTAGTATGCCTAGTGCAAGTTTTATTAGCAATTTGATCACGTGGACGAAAACGAGAATTTGTATGGCAACAACCCCGCTCGTGTATCACCAGTGGCGGTAGCCAAAGTAACATTAAGAAAACGATAGCGAAGATCGAAAATAATAAAATGTATGGGATTGACATAAGATTGACCACGTGATTTAGCGCGGTTTATCGTATCGTTTGGTTAATGTTACTTTGGCTACCGCCACTGGAGGCGCTGCCACAATGCCATACAAATATTGTTTTTCTTTAACATGATTGAATGGCAATTAAAATCTGCACCACAGATTATTTAATAGTTACAGGGCACCATTGGTCTGAGGACTTCTGACACAAAAGAAAACAGAAACTGCCAACTCTGGCCCAATAGGAAATTTTAAGTGTATGTTGATGGTAGTATCTGAGAAATAATAAATTGTTCATATGCCATAAAACGAAGTGAAACTATAATGTGGATATCTTAAGCAAGAAATATATTCGAAGATGCGTCTAGAAAATAGGGATATCGAGACGGAACTCTGGTCCCTTTAAAAGCAATAAATGCATTGTCTGTCTAGTGTAAGCGGAGTTTCACTCTCTTTATGAATAATTCAGATCGTGGTGCGTTTGACCATGACCGCAGTCGCTCGTGAATACTAAACCACGGTTGCGAGGCTGGCCATTTCTCCCGTGGGCGCGTGGGTTCATATTTTATATTGTGGTGCTTGTTTTCGCATTTCGAAAACTTGAATGGAGCGAACTCCCGTCTTTTGTCACCAGAGTACTGTTGAAACATTGATTTATTCCAGTAGAAAATGTTTTAGGCATATGTACCTGCCACAGTGCCCAGGTAGTACCTATGTGCAGCGCAGATGTATATTCTTTGAGCCGGACGATTCTTACATTTCCCAAAGCATGTGGCAACAGGAGACAATCTCCATAGATCAGCATGTTTTCAAGTATGTAAAACAGACAACATACAACAACGAACAGAAATGTATCATCTCGAGCTCCTCCGTGCTTCGGAAGGCACGTAAAGCCGTTGGTCCCGGTTGCATTAGCAGTCGTTAACAACCACCCATCCTTACTGGGCCCGCGTGGTGGGTTATGGCCGGTTCTCCCTATCCATCCATAGGGAAGGCTCGTGCCCCAGCAGTGGGGATATAAAGATGAGCTTGTGATGATTACTCATAAAACTAAATGTTAAACTATAAGAACCACTTTAGAAGATTTTTCTTTCAAAAGTTCTTACAAAAAACGAGCCAAGTGCGAGCACGAAGGGTTCCGTACCATTATCTATAAAAACGGCAAAAAAAATCATGTCTGTTGTATGGGAGCCACCTTAATTATTTAGTCTGTTGTATGTGTATGGGTATGCCCCCTTAATTATTTATTTTATTTTTTGGATGGCAACAGAAATACATCATCTGTGAAAATTTCAACTGTCTAACTATCACGGTTCATGAGATACAGCCTGGTGACAGACGGACAGACAGACGGACGGTCAACGGAGTCTTAGTAATAGGGTTTCCGTTTTACCCTTTGGGTACGGAACTCTAAAAACAGAGCAATCTGCCTAGGCTTTGATAAGATGCTAATATTTTTTTTCTAATTTCAGATAATTAAACTAAAGCGAAAGAAATGACAACTCGAAAGTCTCATGGCACATCCTTGTAAGCACTTTATGAATAACCAATAATGTTATCGATAGTAGAAAACTCTACATTGCTTTTATAGTGAAGTATATATAACTTTTCTAAGCCCCAACTTTCCATGTGAACTTCAAACTTATTTAGCTGTCATGAAAAAGTGAATATGTTCGTGCATAATTCAAAGCATGCGATTGGGTATGCTAATAATAAAACCATACTCGTCTACAGTTTACTCACATAAAATTTAAATGAGCCGAGTTATGAAGTCAACGGCGTATAGGCACACATTAGAATATGAAATTCGCACGTTTTCTCGTGATTTTAATAAAGTACAGGGGGGATCCCAACTTTGAATGTGTTCATTTTATTAGAGTTTCGGAGAAGCGCGTATCCCAGTGGGAGGCGCTTATGAGGAAGTTCTCCGAGGCGCACAAAGAAGAATGCAAGTAAGTTACTGTTTTAACTTTGGTGCAAATTAATGGAAATGACTGTTATTTATAATTACTTCAGCAGAGAGAATGGGCAGATAAATTGCATAATTATTCCGCTTTAAATTATTATGATGATCTTTGCAATCCCCCTGTAAGTACATCGGATAAACAAATGAAAGCAAAAATTTGGAAACAAAATACTATTTATAGATACTTCGGTGTTCTCTTCTTTAGATATAAACTTGTACACAACGCGCCCAGTTATTTTGTTGTGTTTCTGGTTCCTTTGAAACTTTAAATAATTTTGGTAAACAGGAGTTAAAAAACCAAACGCACAAGGTAGTTTTTTTTTTAATAAATCAAATTCTTTTGAAACTTCATAATCATTTTTGTATAATTATAAGATGACAGTTTTTTTAAAGCAATCCCATGAAATTATGTTTATACATAGTTACTACTTTTTTATTTACTAAGCTGTTACGCAAGCCTAGTATAGGTATATTGCTGACATAGCACCGCTCTACTTTACGGTGCACAACAACTTCTGCGAACACGAGCCGCTGACGCTGCGCAACGTGCCGCCCTGCCGCCCGCCGCCGCGCCGCCGCCGCGTCGCCGGCCGCCTTACCTCATCGTGTCGTTTTGCATTATTCTTGTACCTAACCTCGGTCGAGACTCTACATTTATTTTAGTTGCTAAGTTGAACTTTGTCATTGTAATATTAATTAAATTTATTAAATAAAAATCATTTTTTTTACAACCTACGTTGCGACCAGATAAAATTGGCGCAGTCGGTAGGATAGTCGTAGAGTAGATTTCTAATATCGAATCACCGCGATTATTTCGAATCTACAAGTGGTTGCAGCGAAGGTGAATCCAAACATAGATTCCGTAAAAGAAGTGATGCCAGATATTATGCTGTAAGTACCTTGAATCTTTCAAGTCCTTGCTTACCTTACCCTATAATTTTTCCTATCTGTCCCTGACTATCCCAGGATCAGGTTACTCCTTAGTCCTGCCTAAGTACCTATTTACTATTTTATATTTCTTTTTAACTAAATTTTATTTCTGTGTAATTTTATTGTATTTTGTGTGTGTTTAAATCGCCAAGATTTTTCATCCGAAGTATTCACGCGAGAGTAGATTACGTAGTGGACAATCTAGTAGGTCGTCTAGTAGGCTTAGCAATATAGACGAAAATAGAAATTTAGAAGACATAATGGCTCAAGATGATATTGACGTCATTTACAAGTCGCTTAGGCTTGTACCGGAATTTGACGGAAACCCGCATGTTCTGACGCGTTTCATTAACTTATGTGATCGATTGGTGATCACCCATTTTAACGTAAATCCCGGGTATGAGCTGTCTAATTTAGCCTTAATAAACGGTATACTAAACAAGGTCACAGGGCCCGCAGCCAGATTAATAAACTCATCCGGTATTGCCGAAAACTGGAACGGAATACGTAACGCTCTTATCAATAACTTTGCCGACCATCGCGACGAGACCGCTCTTTACAGCGATTTGTCTATGCAAACCCAAGGCTCCAGTTCCCCTCAGGAATTTTACGAGCGCTGCCAAACTTTATACAGTACTATAATGACGTATATCTCGCTTCACGAGACTGTCACTACTACAATCGAGGCAAAACGAGCCCTCTATCAAAAACTTACACTGCAATCTTATTTGCGCGGTTTAAAAGACCCTTTAGGGTCCAGAATCCGTTGCATGCGGCCCGAGTCTATGGAAAAAGCCCTCGAGTTTGTTCAAGAGGAGCTAAACACTCTCTATTTGCAGCAACGTAATGAAGGGCCTAGCCGTAAAGAATGGGTACAGCCAGCATCCGGTTCTAACTTTAATCTACCTCTTAATAATTTTGCTCAGCGAATGTCTAATTTTGTCATGCCTGGTCCCTCCAGACAACAAATTTCTAATAATTTCGGCTTCCAAAGGCAACAGTCAATGCCACTTCAACCTTTCCAAGGCTGGAGACCAAATATGCCTCAGATGCAGCCTCCCCGTGGCCCCACTAGAACTCAACAGATGTTCCGAGCCCCTCCTCCAAATTATAACGCGCAGAGTAATGCCTTTAGAATGGTCAACCGACCTCAGCCGCAACAATCATATAACTTTGGTACTCCGCGACCCATGAGTGGTGTGAGTCACTTTGTGCCTAAGCCCTTACCTCCTTCCGGACACGACTGGCGGAAATTCGGGAATCCACCGCCGACCAACTACTTTAAAACTCGCGAGGTTAATTTAAATAATTTTGAATACGATTGTAGTCCGTACTATGAAGGCGACTATGATTATTCCGATTACTGTCAAGATTACTCTTACGAACAATACCCCGATTACTATCATGATTATGAGCAGGTTCAAGGTCCCGAGACCCCTCAGGTAGAAGAAGTGGAACAGACCCCCTCCTCATCTGGTGATGAAAATTTTCCGAAAGTTCCGAAATCAAACATACGAAAATAGAAGTTAACTTTCATATTCAAAGACAACTCGGTTACATACAAATTAGCGACCCTCCTCTTAAATTCTTACTTGACACGGGAGCTAATCAATCTTTTATCAGCCCACAAGCTGTAGAAAAATATTTTAACCACGTACCGCTAAACTACGAACCTTTTCAAGTCACTAACGTTCACGCCACAAGTAAGAGCGATCATTCTATTACACTACCTTGTTTCAATGAATTTAAAGAGACCGACGATCTCAACCTATTTGTCTATGACTTTCATAATTTCTTTGATGGTTTACTAGGACTTGACCTTCTTGATAAATGGGACTCTACCATTGATTTAAAAAATAAAACCCTAGTAACTCGTAACGCAAAGATCCCTATAGAGATGTATGATTCCCGTAACGCAAATTTATATGAAGAAATTATTCCCGCTAACTCTTCTAAATTAGTCCGTTTGCCTGTAAATAGTAAAGACGGAGATGTATTAGTTACCAGTCAAATAATATGCAATTGCCTAATTTCTGAATGTTTAACAAATGTAAAAGATAACCGTGGTTGGGTAGAAATAATCAATGATTCATCTAATGACATAATCTTCTCTATGGACCGCCCTGTAACAGCCGAATTATTTAATATCGAATACGAACGTACTGAGATTTTACCAGATCGCGCTAAAGCAGTATTGTCGCGTCTACGTACCGAACATCTCAATGCAGAAGAGCTTGCTAATTTGCAAACTCTATGCGCAAACTACGCAGATGTGTTTTATCTTGAGGGAGAATCTTTAACATTCACCAACAAGATAAAGCATAAGATAAAAACAACTGATGAAATCCCAGTACACACGAAAAGCTACCGGTACCCCTACGTCCACCGACAGGAAGTTCGCGATCAGATCGACAAAATGCTTCAACAAAATATAATCAGACCTTCGGATTCTGCATGGAGCTCTCCTATCTGGGTCGTGCCCAAAAAGGCTGATGCTTCAGGCAAGGTTAAATGGCGTCTTGTGGTGGACTTCAGAAAAGTGAACGAGAAAACGGTTGATGATAAATATCCGATCCCGAACATTACGGATGTGCTAGATAAACTTGGCAAGTGCCAGTACTTCACAACCCTCGATCTGGCTAGTGGCTTCTACCAAGTGGAAATGGATCCCACAGACATTCACAAAACCGCATTCAATGTCGAAAACGGACATTATGAGTTTTTGAGGATGCCGATGGGACTTAAGAATTCTCCATCAACCTTTCAGAGGGTGATGGATAATGTCTTGAGAGGCCTCCAGAACGAGGTGTGTCTCGTTTATCTGGACGACATCATAATCTTCAGCACCTCTTTACAAGAGCACATCTTAAATTTAGAGAAAGTATTTCAAAAATTGAGAGAGTCCAACTTCAAGATTCAGATGGACAAATCTGAGTTCTTGAAGCTGGAAACTGAGTTTCTAGGTCACGTTATTTGTAAAGACGGCGTGAAACCCAATCCTAACAAGATAATTGCAATACAAAAGTACCCGTTACCTAAAACCGCAACAGAGATCAAGCGTTTTCTCGGCTTACTGGGATATTACCGAAAATTCATCCCAAATTTTGCTAAACTTACTAAACCGTTAACTCAATGCTTAAAAAAAGGATTTAAAATTACACTTGACCAAGGCTATATAAATTGTTTCGAACACTGTAAAACATTATTACTAAATGATCCGATTCTTCAGTATCCCGATTTTTCACGCGAATTTCTGTTAACGACTGACGCTTCAAACGTCGCTATAGGCGCTGTTTTGTCGCAGGGCTCAATAGGAGCAGATAAACCCATAGCCTACGCATCTCGGACGCTAAATTCTAGTGAGCTCAATTACAGTACTATTGAGAAAGAGCTTCTAGCCATCGTTTGGGCATGCAAATATTTTAGACCATACCTTTTCGGCCGTACATTCAAAATTATTACAGACCATAAGCCACTCCAGTGGATTATGAATTTAAAAGAACCTAATTCGCGTCTTACACGCTGGCGTCTTAAACTCTCCGAATATGATTATACAGTAGTTTATAAACAGGGTAAATGCAACACAAATGCAGATGCCTTATCCCGTATTGAACTGAATAATGATGAGATCAGCTCCATAATAGTCAACCCATCTGAAAAAGATCCATCTCTTGATGATTCTAGAACCATCACGGCTATAGAAGATGCAGATGAATCTAGAACCCTTACCGTTCATACCAACGAGGAAAATCCCATTTTAGAAATCCCAATTACAGACGAGCCATTAAATAAATTCACCAAACAGATTATCTTAACAGTCGTAGGCGACATCAAGGGTCGACCTATTGTAACTAAGCCTTTTGAAACACATACCCGACTAAGCATCCAGCTATCAGAATCCAACCTTGAGGACGATGTCATAAGTGCTATAAAAGAATACGTTCATCCGAAAATTAAGACAGGGCTTCTTATAAATCCTCCCCAGGCAATGTACCAGATAGTACCAATCATTCAATCAACATTTAAAAATTCGGCAATGAATCTTTTAATCACCAAGCGAGAGCTAGAAAATGTCAGAGAGTATTTAAAGCAGCAGGATATGATTAATAAGTACCACGATGGTAAAACAAACCATCGTGGCATTAACGAGTGCTACCTGGCGCTATCTTTTAAATATTATTGGCCGAAGATGCGAGATCACATCTCCAAATTTATTAATGAGTGCACGGTTTGCGGTCAGGCTAAGTACGATCGCAACCCTATAAAACAGCAGTTTAAATTAGTTCCTCCCGCTAGTAAACCGTTCGAACTAGTCCACTTAGATTTACTTACTATTCAAAGTGAAAAATTTATTACCATAGTAGATTCTTTTTCTAAGTATGCGCAAGCCTATTATTTAAGAGATGGGACGGCGCTAAGTGTAGTTCAGGCATTGTTAAAATATTGCACTCATCACGGCGTTCCGATAACGTTAGTAACAGACAACGGACCCGAATTTAGTAATCAGTTATTCGCGGAATTCATTAGATTGCACAAAATACAGCATCATAAGATCGCTCCGCACACTCCTAATGAGAACGGAATCGTCGAGAGGTTCCACTCTACTATATTGGAACACTTACGTATTTTAAAAATTGATAAGAAAACCGAACCTGTAATTAACCTTATGCCTTACGCCCTCTTAGGTTATAACAGCACGATACATAGTTTCACGAAATGTAAACCTTTAGATATCATTACAGGTCACTTTGATCCTCGCGATCCTTTCGACATAGACCTCTCAACGCATTTATTACAACAATACATTATAGACCATAAAAATAAGATGAATTGCGCATACAACTTAATACACGAGTCTTGTTCTAATTTACGTAAGAATTTAATTAATAATCGAAATAAAGACAGGGAGCCGGAATCTGAATACGCTAACGAGCAACCAATCTTTATTAAAAATCCTTTTGCATCTCGTCAGAAATTAGCCCCTCATTATACTCAGGACACAGTTATGGCGGACCTCCCCATCCACATTTACACACGGAAGAAACGAGGCCCTATCGCGAAATCCCGCTTAAAAAGGTTACCTAAAAGTGCCTGCTTGTTGCAGGACCCTCCTGGCACTTCACGTTCTTCTGCAGCCAACCCTAGCGCAGGAGATAAAACTTGAAACTCTAGACAATGGACCCGGTATTTTACCTTTCAGATTGGGCCCGGCTAACATCGTGGCTAACTATCACTCGTTTTTACAAACTATAGATCTTCAAGACATACGCGATAATATTCAATCAATTACATCTCAGTTAAATAGTATAAGTCCGGAACTTAACAATAAAACATCTTCTCTTTTTGAACCTCACATTAACTATCTCAATGACAAGATTTTAACCTTATCTGAACAGTTGCAAACGTTTGGAACGAACCGCGTAAAAAGAGGACTCGTAGATGGTCTAGGCTCAGTAGTAAAAAGTATAACTGGCAACCTTGATTATACCGACGCGATCCACTATAATAGTGTTATAAAAAACCTTCAAGACAAAGAGAATAAATTAATAACCGAATTTAATAGCCATGTAAGTTTAACTAAAGATTGGACATCTCAATATTCTAAAATAATCGATAGCATAGTAAATAACCAGAATAAGATTGAATCTCTCTTAAATAAAATAAGGCAAAGCGTAGTTACCAATGACAATGATCTTGTTAAGTACGCTCATTTAGCTCAGGTATTTCTCATCCTAAGTGACAACATAGATTCAGTTTCTTTGGAGATAGGAAAGTTACAAAATATATTAGCTTTTATTAAAACTTCAACCTTACACCATTCTATCATAAGCCCACCATTGATTGAGACCATGCTTAGCAAGCTACGTGAATTATACAGTAAAGATAAAATAATTGACCTTGATACTAGAGAATACTATGATATTATAAAGCTAGGGGCATATTACGTAGGTAATAGCATTATAATAGTATATAAATTCCCTATCATTCTACCTCCAACTTATGATTTATTTAAATTATCTATAGTACCTAATAAAAATACTGAAATCCTAACGCCCGTATCCTCATTCCTTGCCATCCATTTGAAAGATTTCAAGTACATAGAGGCAGAATGCCCGAAGACGAGTAAAGGGCACCTATGTGAAGAAGTACGGAATCTGCAGAGCCAAACGTCGCAAGACTGCATTCACACGCTAATAACTACACAGCAGAGATTGCCTTCCTGTAAATCAGTAAAAGTATCACTAGCGTACCCAGCCTTCGAAGAACTCGACGACAAACACTACACCGCCAGGTTCCCGCATCCCACGAGAGTACATCTTTCCTGTGGTCAAGATCTCCACCAAACGCTCCAGGGTAGCTATCTTATCATGATCCCGCAAGGTTGCTACGTAGAAACACCAGAGTTCCTGATATCAAACATCAAGAATCGTATAAGAGGCCAAGTTATGAAACTAATGGATCTACCTAAACAAATCAAACCGCAATCATCTCCAGATGCAGCATTCAAGTTGAACTCCATCAATCTTAGTCATCTTCAAGCAACGAACACCAAAATCTCACTACAGACACCAATATCACCGCTACAGGATCAAGATTACAGCCTCTATCATACAACTATTCCAATGTACGCCGTGTTACTAAGTGCATGCGCACTGGCTGTTATTGTAGCCTACCGCAAGTATCATCTGAAACAAATGAAGATCAAGACAGATGTATCCCAACAGGAATCTCTTCCCGAACTTCAAGGAGTCTATGCTATTCCCGGTCAATCCAGATCTGACCGAAAACAGCCTCCAGCTCAATTTACGACGAAAGTCTTCAATAGTCGCTGTTCTACGGGTGGAGATGTTACGCAAGCCTAGTATAGGTATATTGCTGACATAGCACCGCTCTACTTTACGGTGCACAACAACTTCTGCGAACACGAGCCGCTGACGCTGCGCAACGTGCCGCCCTGCCGCCCGCCGCCGCGCCGCCGCCGCGTCGCCGGCCGCCTTACCTCATCGTGTCGTTTTGCATTATTCTTGTACCTAACCTCGGTCGAGACTCTACATTTATTTTAGTTGCTAAGTTGAACTTTGTCATTGTAATATTAATTAAATTTATTAAATAAAAATCATTTTTTTTACAACCTACGTTGCGACCAGATAAAATTAAGCCTGTCATCATAAATAAGCCGTTAAACAACAGCAACAACAACAATCCCTCACTCAACATAGAACAGCGTCACCGGTTTTCTTTTTGTTTTTTTTCATTAATTACGAGTATGCAATTGGTCACCCTGTCTGTGTGAGGTATTCCACGAAGCACACCCAAACGGAGCACACCCAGACGAAGCACACCTAAAGTGTAATCTGTGAAATCTTGCGAATGGAACATCATAAGAAATACAGATTTCATTTGATTCCTAAAGTACTATCCTTCGCAATACGCATTTCATTGTTATTCATCTGCTTTTACGCTGCTCACTTAAATAACATCTTGAATGGCGTGTATAATGTGTATTCCATAATACGCCTTGCAATATGCCTACGTGCCTGCGAATACGGGACTGCCAGAATATGGAGTTGCTTAACTTATAAAATAACAAGTCAGTAACGCTCAAAACAACAATACCGTATACCAGAAGACCAGACCTAAGCCCTAGTAATGCTTGAGGGATCTGAGGAGCTTTTCCTTGAATTGCAAGTGTTAGTACTGCCTTTGAATTTTGAATAGTTCGGATTTACCCTCCGGTATTATTTTAGCACGCGTCCTCTAGTCGACCCTCTTAGTGCAGTGATGTTCCTTACCGTATTCTGCCCTTAGGTGATTGCTATTTACATGCTTCATTGGATTAACGACTGCCATGTTACGCAGCTGAGACTAACGGGATAACATGCCTGTTGAAGTATGGAGCTTATTATAATAAATTTCATAAACATCCAGGGATGTTTAAGTTGTATAAGAATGCTTAGTGAGCTATATATTGGCAGCATTACAGCATAGGAAAGCGGAAAGCGTAGTGTGGGCAGACCTCCAACAAGGTGGACCGACGATCTGGTGAAGGTCGCGGGAAGCCGCCGGATGCGAGCAGCACAAAATCGGTCATTGTGGAGATACTTGGGGGAGGCCTTTGTCCAGCAGTGGACGTCTTTTGGTTGAGATGATGATGATTACAGCATAGTAACACAAAATAGCAGATAAAGTTTCATGTAAACTCTAGAGGAGCTCGATGGCGCAACGGTTAAGGCGTCCGGCTTGAGATAGTTGTCGCTAAGCAACTTTCGTAATGCCGGGTCACTGGATGGGTGACCAAATTAAAAACATCTCGATCTCCTCCGTGCTTCGGAAGGCACGTAAAACCGTTGGTCCCGGTTGTTACCGCAAGGTAGCAGTCGTTAAAACCCACCAACCCGCATTGGGCCAGCGTGGTGGGTTATGGCCCTATCTCCCCACATGCTGTTGTGCATGTGGGAGGCCTGTGCCCAGCGGTGGGACGTTTATAGGCTGATGATGATGATGATGATGATGATGGTGATGGTGATAGTGATGATGATGGTGATAGTGATGATGATGATGATGATGATGAAACTCTGCCTGTTCCGAGATTTCGTGTCCGTGAGAGGTTGTCCGTGCGCGTTGCTCGAGCGCGTCATGTACGAAGGTCACCTTCTGCAGATTCCTTACTTTGTGATGGTTAAGGGGCCTATTACATTTTGACCGTGATTTTTGTATAAAATGCCCAATTTCGGCGTTCTTGTTCCGAGAAACTGAAACCCTTAGACAATTTTGACTTTTTGTATGGTGGAGAATAGTTAATAATAAAAAATAAAAATAAAAAAATTATTTATTTTCTATCCACAAAAAATTACAATAAACAATGTGCTTAACCTATAACATCAATTTTGATATTTGTGGGAGACTGAAGTCTAAACTAGCCGACCGCGTAATACATGAGTTTTACTTATAGGTTTTACCTACATCATTGCATTTAAATGATACATTTGGAAGAGAACTATTTACTACAAAATAAACGAAATATAACTAATTGTATAAGTGTTTGTGTGTGTCCTCAGACCCCCTCATTTATTATTAGTATAATTCGTAGCGGCCTCGCTTTCTGCAATTTTCCCTTATCTATTTATATAAAGCCAAAATTCCGAAGCTAGTTTTCAATTAAATACGCTGACGACAATTTTCAAGCTCATGGATTGAACTACTGTACTAAGCAAACGAAATGAAAAATATATAATAATATCTCATAAATAGTGGTTAAGTTTGTAGCGGCCTCAGTATTTCGAAATATGAATGGAATTTCTACAAAAAAATCCTATTCAAAGCCATAAAACGTTCAGAATTAGCTGTAAATATCTGCTTACTCCATTAATATTATTAAGTTAAATGTACACCAGAATTAACGTTAATTTATAAGATTTCAAATTATATACTTTTTTTAACGATAAAAAATTATTAAACTTCAAATAAATGTACCTAATTACAACTGCACAAAATGCTTTTGCGATGCGTCGGCCGCTCCTAGTACTGAGAAAGCGCGTGCGCGCGCATTTTGTGTTAACAGTTTTCCTCTCTGATGATTACCGATAATGCTACAGACGGCGCAATATAGAACCAATTTGTAAAATCTATGCTATGTTAAACCGACCAGGCGTTTGTGTGTGGTTGTAAATTAAACTTTAAAAGTATCATATTAAGGTACATCTATATAATACTTTTAGAGGTGTTATAACATCCGCCCGGTAGGACTAAGTAGGTTCTTGATTGCTAGTCACTACACCATGAGCTGCGGAACTCCGTCTTATTTTTTACACTACGAGTATAACATTAAATTCAACCCTGAGGTTGTGGTAGTCTTAAAATATATTTCTTCAACTGTCCAGTTTGTATGCGTAGCTATTCACACTGAAAGAGGTCTTGATACAAGACAGTCTCCGACTTAGATAGACAAGTCAATTTCCGTAATGTTACCGTACTATCTATAGATACATGTCGAACGACAAACTGGGACCTTACACGTCAAAAAAATGGACATGTTTATAGTTACGAGTATTTCGTTTTCCCAGGTCCGTATCAGTGGATATTCCGAGAGTCCCGCGCTCTGTAAAACAGTTTCCAACTGGATCCCAGTATGAAGGCACTTGGGACGTACTGGGGATGAGCGGTTTTGGGACTTACACTTTCCCTAATGGTAGTACATCACTGAAACTTTGTATCCTAATTAATATTTGTAGAGTGTGTAGTTTTGTCCATCTTCCTCAGAACTTAAGTTGTGTATATATGATATACATGTGAGATATGTAAATTATTATGAAACTTACTGTGAAAGAAGTAAGCAATATTCTAAAAGCAAGAGTCTACCACCCACTGTCTAATGATGGCCATGAATGTACTAAACTATAAAAAAATATATTAATTCACATTTTAAAAGAGGCTGATATTACTATGTGGATATCATCTCCATCTTGAACCCCATTCTTTTCTCATATTCTTAATAAATGTAACAGGCGTGGTATACGAAGGTGAGTTCAACGACGGCATGTTCCACGGCAGCGGCGAGCTACGATACCCGAGCGGAGCCATTTTGAGGGGGAAATGGCGGCGTGGGCTGCTCATTGAGAGGACGCTAGTGTTCGCCGACGGTCTCGAGTACAGCGAGACCGACTGGAAGTACTGCAGAATGCCTGATAGACGGTATCCGCATTTGTTGTCTTATATGAATGATCCTCCGCCGTTGGTCCCGGCTGCATTAGCAGTTGCTAAATCCACCGATCCGCACTGAGCGTGCGTGATCGTCTATGGTCCGTTCTCTATATCAATCCTTAGAGAAGGTTAACGACCCAAGTAGTGGAAACTGCTAGTTATGCTATTCATAAAATGAAAAGTGAGCGTGCTTGACAAGGTCCGGTTACCAACCTAAAAAAAAGGGAGTGGACTATACGTCTCAATTGGGGTTACTCTCTTGACATACTAGTATTATGAGTACTAAATGAAGAATGAGCTTTGGTGGGTTCTAATCTGGCGTTACGATTTGGTGTAGATGATCCCTTGTGCGACTTTTGGCAAAACAACCTTTTGCTTAACATCTGGCACCTGTTCGTATAACCTAACGGTTGGTAGTGGGTGCCAGTACAAATATAGCGTAAGAGTAAGGCCTAGAACACATGGTGAAATGCAACTGCAACGAAACCCTTTTGAAATTATTAGTTTGAAACCAGTTTCAATCGTTTTCCACACACGTCGCAACCTCTGAATCTCTCAAATGTTTTTATTTTCGTCGTCGGCCATTTTGTTGTACCGAAAAAACACGCCAAAATCAATGAAACGCAATCACAAGTTTCCTGCACGCCGGTTTCAACGCAACTGATTTGCAATGCGTTTCAAAAATGGTCGCGTCATGTGCGGTTTCTCTTAGGAGTCTATAGCAGAAACTCAAATGAAACTCGCTGCGAAACTCAAATGAAACTCGTTGCGCCGTCTGTTCTGGGCCTTAAAGGCCCAGAACACACGGTGAAACGCAACTGCAACGAAACCCTCTTGAAATTATTAGTATGAAACCAGTTTCAACCGTTTTCATCACACGGTGCAACCACAATCATTTCGGTTTTCTTTGAGAACAGACGTCTGCAAAATGAGTTCTTCGAGCGACGAAGAAATTGTGGTTATGTATTTGTATCTTCGACAAAGAAGAAGGCGCAAAAGAAGAACTATGTAGATACATCCCTACATCGAGAAGAATATCAACTGTCGTATGTTTGTGGCTGCTAAAGAATTACAAGAAACTGATAGAAAGTTTTTGGATTGTTATCGTATGAGCAAAACTACATATCTTGAGCTTGTTGAAATAATGACACCTCAGTTGCAAAAACAGAATACTAATATGAGAGAATGTGTGAGTCCTCAAGAAAGGCTATTAATAACACTTATGTAAGTATTTTTAAAGATTTATTTTTATTATATTTATGAAAAATTAAATGTTAGGTACTATTAAAGAATAAAAAAAACTTAAACATTTTAGGTATGTAAACAAAGCTATCATACGAAGTTTCTGAAATTCACATCTTGGTTTACAGGAGTGTATTCTGTAGAGGATGTTCCGCTGCAATACTGAGGATTAGGTGTTTGTTCTGGTTGCATAGAGTCTGATGGAGTTCCTGTAGATATTCCACTGAAGTCCAGAGGATTAGGTGTTTCTACTGGTTGCACATATGGACTACCATATTCTGTGTACTGCGATATTGGAGAATATACTGTTTGATGGGACGTTTCATTACTTAACGTAATAAATTGACTCGTTGCTGCACTTTCAGGCGTAGTAGAAGATGGATTCAGTATGTCATCAATAAGGCTTAGCACACGTCTCTTGAATATTTTGAATTGTTCGAGATTCATTTCTCTTAACTCTGGTGCAAGACTATTCAAAAACGACATAACAGAGTCCGCGGAAGTCTGAGATACAGCAGATTTCTTTTTTAAATAATTAATAAAATGTTTATCAGTCTCGTGTAATGAATAGTTCTTCCGTTTTGGGTTAGAAGAATGTTGGGTTGGATTATCTTGAATATTATCTTGTGTACTGGAAGGTGTAGGTTCTATATCACAGCGCTCAGTAGGTTGCCCGGACTCGGCGGGCACGTCGTGTGGCAGATCGTTTGACATATCAGATGTATTCTCTAATGAAGTGGATGGCAGGTTCCCTGCTTCAGGTGGATTCGTCGGTTTTACATAGGGCGTTAAAAAATGCATATAATCAAGTAAATAGTACTGTTTTTTCCGTTTTCTTCCAGAACCACTTGGCAAAGGTTTCAGATGTCTCATATAAACAACACGTAGATTTCGCCATTTTTCTTTGCAAGCAGCACCTGTGAAAAAAAATAAAAAATAAATATACATATGGACATAACACACAGATCTTGTTAACCCCATACTAAGTACAACTTAATGACTTGTGTTATAGGTGCTAACTCGACGATAGATTTAATACAATAAATTCGTATATAGAAGTAGATAACATCCAAGCCCCTGTCTATTAAAATCTATTAAAATAATTTATTTTATATGTTGTCTCTCACTGTTTTTTATTTGTTTACAGGTATTTAGGAGGTACATCTAGTACATATGTGGCATTGGGCTTATACTTCGCTAGAGGAGAATCCACAATTGCAACGATTGTGGCTGATACTACAAAAAAAATATGGGATTCTTTAAAGAATAGATTTATGCCGGTTCCAGATCATGATAAGTGGAAGCGAATTGCTGAACGATACTATACTTTGTGGAATATGCCTAATTGTCTAGGCTCGATTGACGGAAAACATTTTAGAATAAAAAAAATCCCAAATACGGGATCTACTAATTTTAATTACAAAAATTATCATTCTGTAATCTTAATGGCATGTGCCGATGCTGATGGTCTGTTTACAATGATAGAAGTGGGATATGCAGGTAGAAATAGTGACGCAGGTATTTTCAGAGTTTCATCTATGAAGCGTCTTATTGAGGAAGATGCACTAAATATTCCTGCACCAGGACCGTTGCCAATAGATGAAAATAATTACTCATTTCCATTTTACTTTGTTGGAGATGAAGCCTTTCCTTTGGAAAAATATTTAATGAGACCTTTTCCAGGAAGAACTGCCACCAACATCTCACGCATTTTTAATTATAGATTATCCCGTGCTAGAAAAAGTGTCGAGTGTGCTTTTGGCATGTTAACGGAAAAATTTATGATATTCGAATCACCAATACGTTGCCGAACCCCTGAGGTAGTCAATAATATAATTAAAAGTGCCTGTGTATTGCACAATTTTGTGAGATCCAAGGAAGGAATACCATATCGCACAACTAACGTCGGTGAAGGAATTAGTCAACGCCCTGCTGATTTAATACCACATGATCTGAACCTAGGCCCCAATCCCTCTCCGTTATCTTTAAGAAAATATTTAAATAATTACTTTTTGACTCTACAGACAGCATTGCCGTGGCAATGGGCTTATTGTGTATAGAATTATTTTATTAAATAAAGAGAATAATCAGCTCTTACCTGTAATTTTCATTTTTTTTCCAATTTCTGCCCATGCTTTATCAGTCTCAGTCATGCGAGAGTAGCTTGATAGTGTGGTATTATACAAACAAGAATATTTCTCCACTTCTAACACAAATGCAATGTTTTTTTGTTCGTCGTCAGCCATTTTGTACAAAAGAAGCCACCCGGTGAATGAAACGCAACGCGCGAGTTTCCTGCACGACGGTTTCAATGCAACTGATTTGAAACACGTTTCAAACCGGTTTCAAACTGGTCGCGTCATGTGTGGTTTCTCAAAGCAGTCTATGGCAGAAACTCAGATGCAACTCAAAAGTAACTAGAAGTTGCAGTTTCGTTGCTTTTGCGTTTCACCGTGTGTTCTGGGCCTTAGAGTCTATGGCAGAAACTCAAATGAAACTCTTAAGTAAGTAATTAGAGGTTGCAGTTTCGTTGCAGTCGCGTTGCGCCGTCTGTTCTGGGCCTAAGGGTTCGTCAACCACACTTTAGGCTGCGGTACCCATGAAGCGCTTTGTGGGGGCAATTGGTAGTAAAAGCTGCTTGCAACGATAAAAAGCCGTTGGTAAGACGAGAAAGAAAACCTGATAGACGGTAACCATTTTTACTGTCTCAAACTTTATATATAACGCTGAACTTTACGGTGATTTGCGGTACCTACTGCAAATGGTGGTAAGGGCTACTCATAAAAATGACGCGACGGAAATACAACATGCCGATTGCCTATATACAGTTCCAGAGGATTTACTCAAATAATAAGCTATAATAGCCATGTAGCGCCATTTTCCGCGGAAAGCAGACAACTTAAATTATATTTGCCACCGGAATCAAGACTGTCGAAATATAGGGTATATTGTATCGTATATAAACTAACTAGCGGCCGCACGCGGTTTCAACCGCGTGCTTCCCGATTTCGTGGGAGTATCTGGATAAAAAGTATCCTATGTGTTATTCCAGGTTATAAACTATCTGTATGCCGAATTTCATCCAAATCCATCCATCCGTTGCAGCGTGAAGAAGCAACAAATATACGAACATCCACCCAAACTTTCGCATTTATAGAATTAGTAGGATGTTCAATATACAATTACTTAGAGGGAATAGTAGCATGTTCCGTACCATTGAGTAGCAGAATCAAAGAACAGGAAAATGTCAAAGTAGCAGTAACTTTAAATTCGATCCGCTTTATATTGGGCAACTTTTGGGTTTGATCCGTCCCAAGTAAAGGTTTCCTGCGACCGTCCTTCATTTTTATGCTAATGAGGGAACTTCAATAAAAGGCTACTATATCAAACGCACGCATGTATACATACTGACCTGCTTTCTTTTGTGGATATTCAAAAACTTGTATCTTTTGGTACCTAACGTTAAATTTTTGGCTTTTATATCCCAACGGCTTCTCTTATTGTTATTCAAACGTGTCGCAGTGATATTGTCAAGGTCGCGATTATAAAAATAACATCACTAGGACAATTAAATACAAGACTTTTTATGAATGTTGATCCACACGTTGGGGAAGTGAGCGAAACGCCCTAAAGCCAAGAACATGTGCTGGAACTTCATACTTTTTCCAAAGTTCACAACTTTGTATGGCTACATAACAGTTTCACACTACTAGCCATTCTCTGAGCACTGAATTCGTGCATAACACTCTAAAAAACATTACTATAATAAATGGCTGCAGCTGCATACGAAGGCTATATACAAAAGGCTCTGTCGGTCAATCGCAAACGGGTGCGTTCGATGGCCAGTTCGCAGCGACGCTAATGGCCGTCCACAGAATTAAATCAAAAATGGAATTAAACTCGAAGCTAATGTGTGGGGAGACCGTAAATCCGTTGGGGCATAATTTTAGACGTACGACGTTATTTTTGCGTAAATTAGTCTCAGTATAATTTTATGATGTCTACGTAAAAGCTTTTTGTAGTCGTCATGTTCATGCTTTTTTCGATTAATTTTTTTTTCACATTGGATGTTGTGTTACACTCTGACCTGACTTATTAACATAGAAAAATACACACTAGAAGTCATCTTTGAACTCAAAAAAGACACTCTCGAACGGCAATGTTAATAGTTCATATTTTGGCTACTTTGATTGTATTTTCTATATGAAATCAATTGAACTAAATTCCATAAGCTAAATAATATCGCTAATCCTCACTAACGTCAGAGTTATAAAGTAAAAAAGAGCATTTTAAAAAATATCTCTGATTGAAAACGTCCTCCATCTTGTTGAAGTGGGTTGAAAGCTTATCTTACCTTGAGCAAGACATCAAAACGAATCCTCGACGAATGCTTCAGGATCGTTAATGTCAACCAATAACAAGCACTCCATGTTGAAAAGTTTTATTAAAAGTTCAAACACGAGAGAAACGACAGAAAATTTTCTCACAGAGCGTTCCCTCCATTTGTTGAGCAAATAATTTTACCTTTGCAAAAATTACTTCTCATTGCGTCGGCTCGCGAAAATGGACAGGTATGAATGGTTGCGCACCCTGAAACACTTTTGGACCCATTTTTTACTGTCTCACTAATCACCGTTTTTCCTTCTAAGGTTTACGTAACAAATGTGCCTCATCAAAAATATTCCTACCGAAATTACAATCGTTTGTTTGATGTTCTGTAGTATTTATTTGGAAGCCAATGTTATTCGGTTGGTGATATGGCATGTTCTTAGCCCATCTGACTAGCATTCTTACCTTATTTACTGAAGTCTATGGTCATAATAACAATGTTGGAAGTATTGTTGTATTCGTAAGAGACCTTATAAAGGTGAAATGAAGTGCGTAATAAAACATACCTACATGTTATTATTTTTAGATAAAGTTTAGTTTAGTTAATTTACTAACTACATTTAAAAACTCAATATTTTTATTGTCTTTTATTTCGAGTTTCATATTTAACAGATAGTCCATTCTATAATGTATTAGATATCGAAAACTCATATGCAAGCTTAAAATAAAATCAAAAGGTATGAAATAATTGAAAACAAATTTGTTTAAGATCCTTTTGTAGTCATTATTATATTTAGTTAAATAATATGTTGTAAACAAATATTTATTCATCAAATATACCGTCACTTAGCGTACTATTTATTACCTCGTATGCATTGGTCTAGTAAAATTTAATCCTACGTCTGCTGATTCAATGCCTATATGCCTTCATTACTTCTTTTAGTTTTACCATCGAGTACGAGAAAGGCCTCCAACCGGCTGGCAAGTCGTTCCTAACCGCGGACCAGCCCACCAGAGACATACCACCAGGGTTTTACGACACTGGCGATGGCTTCTTCGACCCCAATACGAAGGTTGTCTACAAAGTGGATGACCTGACGGCAATAAGAAGGTGAGATTAATTAATGCAGATGAGAAGAAGCTGCTTGCGGTTTAACAAAGTAAGGACGTGCTAGCAAGGCAGAGACAGACCTGCTTCAGTAGCTGTCTTCGCGTTTGGACTCCGCCTGATCCTGATGTTAGTCAGGCATACTTATAGAAGTAAAAAAAATATTATCATTGAGTCTACTTGAGGAAATATATATTAATCGCCGCCATTAAAATGTGGTTACGCTATAAAGGCTATAGGAGAAGACCTTTGTCTATGTCCTCGTCAAAAGCAGTCCCTTTTCCAAAAAAAGGGTTAAATGTGCCCTTGACGTAAGCGTTTGCAGCAATGCGATGTGTTGTATGGCCGAAACCTTAAAAATCAAGTGGAATTGTGAAGTAGGCATGGATTTAATTAGTGAGTCGTCGAAACACGGTAATTGCCGTGTTAATTGACTCGCTGATTGCTGCGTCGTCGCCCTACACGATGCCACAGTGGATGTAAGAAATCAGTAGTATGCGTACTTTTTATTACAACTTTTAATGTAAAGTAAAGTAAATAGCTTATAATTGTCCCACCGCTGCGCTGGGCAAAGGCCTCCATCATTGAAATCAACTAAGTAAGTCATGAAGCCATTACCCATCAATTGTAGTAAACTTTTTAATAAAAGAAGTTAAAAGCCATTTTGTCATTGGTCATCACCAGCCTTTAAAGGTCTTTCTACTGGATTTGGGTCTTTCCACATGAAAAATAGCACATGGGGAGATCGGCCACGCACTATGTTTGCCTGATGCAAGTTGGTGGGGTTGGCAATGGTGATTGACATTTAAGGCTGCTTCTATAACCATCAATTCATTCAGCCTATTCTCCGGCACTGACTCTCGCGCGTGAATAACGTTTTAGCTTAAGGGGGTGCCGCGCGGAATTCGAAAATTTACGTGTTTTTAAATCACTGGTGCTAGGCGCTGTAGTGTAGGTTAGCTTGATCCTTTCACAAGGCCATGGTTGTCTTGGAATTTGAAACTAATACCCAGAAACTGCATGAACAATACGTAAAAGTAATGATATCTAATTCTTATTTCTTCAGAAACTTTATAAATATAACACATGAAACAATAATCCGACATCAAAATGTTTGTATTGATATTTCGCAGGCCACTGTTGTCTAATTTTTCATTTAAAAAATATGAATATAAAAATGTTAAGACTTTTATTATTTTTTACCCAAACGCCTATGATTTTACGAAAGTAAACATTGCTCCAATTAAATCACCAGCCAACTCTGTACAGTTAGTTCCCACTCTGTCAGTTTTTTCCCCGTGTGGTGCCGGGTTAGAATTGCACCACCATAAATCAATCATAGCCATGAATCATAGCGGGTGTCGTAAGAGGCGACTAAAGGGCTTTTGCTGGTGGGAGAGCTTTGCTCGTCCGGCGCTACCACCATGCGGACTTGCAAAACCCGTCAAGTGTTCGGTGCTCAACACAGGACGCGTTCCGGGTTCAGAGCCGTAATACCGGAGCTTGGGGAGGTGCGGTGGCGGCAGGGTCAATGACCGGTGGGAGTCTTTGTGGACGCATTGTTCGGTTGACGCGGGTGGATTCGCCGGCCAGGGAGACCCGTAGAAACGGTGGTGCCACTGGCCGCCCGCGGCATAGTACAGGAGCCCAACTATGGCTAACCACCTTAGGAGGCTGCTCCACCAGGCCGCGCATAATCCCGAAGTGGCTCGTCGTGCCGGTTGGTGACCGGATTGGTGGGACCCGGCGACTATTTTCGGGGGGGGTACGGGGGCCCTTCCGTCCGGGGGGTCGATCAACGTCTTACCGAACAACTACATGCACTAGTTCATGAAAGTTTCCCACACCTTGTCTTTTCCTCCTTGCCGCCACAGCATCTCCTTTTACTCACGCCCCCATCCAACCACCATGTCAGTGTCTAATAACAATGCAGGTCAGACAGCGGCATCCCACTTCCCCACCACCAAGTCGCTTTTTGAGGTGGAGTTCACTAACATCCGTGGACTCCATTCAAACCTCAACGCCGTCCACCAACACCTAGAGACGGCCCGGCCTGCATTGCTCTTTCTGACGGAGACACAGATCCGCCGTCCTGCCGACATTGCATATCTGCACTACCCCGGCTACGTGCTTGAGGAATGCTTCCTCGCGAAAGCCGGAGTATGCCTTTTCGTCAGGACGGACGTTTGTTGTCGACGTTTGCGCTGCTTGGAAGACCCCTCCTTCTCTATCCTATGGGTACACGTAGATTTGGTTCCGAGAGCCATGTCTACGCTTGCCTGTACCGTTCCCACTCCGGAGACCACGAGACAACTCGGCTATTCGACTACCTGAGCCAAGCAGTTGACGACGTACAGGAGCGGTTTCCGTCTGCCGATGTGGTGCTTTTGGGAGATTTTAATGCCCACCATGAGACCTGGTTGGGCTCTTCCAAAACAGACCACGCAGGCCGAACTGCCCACGCATTCGCACTCACGCATGATCTAATTCAACTGGTTCTCCAGCCCACCAGGATTCCGGATATATCAGGTCAAGCGCCCTCCTTGCTAGACTTACTGCTGACGAGTCGACCAGCCGGGTACAGAGTGTCGATAAGTGCTCCGTTGGGCACTTCTGACCATTGCCTGGTTGGTGCCACCGTACTGCGCCGTAAAAGCTCTCCCTCAGTGGAGTCTAAACAGCGTTTGTGGCACTACTCGTCGGCAGATTGGGATGGTATGCGCGACTATTTTGCGTCCATCCCGTGGAGCCAGCGCTGCTTTGTGGGAAGGGACCCGTCGGAGAGTGCCTCTGCTGTTGCTGACGATATCATGTTGGGGATGGAATATTACATTCCTTACACTGATGTCGTCAGCGGAAGTAAGGCGCGCCCTTGGTTCAATCGCGAATGCGCCAAAGCTGTTGAACTTAAACAGGCGGCGTATCGCGCTTGGACCAAGGCTCGCACGCTCAACGATCGTAACACCCCTTCACTCAAGGTAGTCTTCAACAAGGCCACCAAAGTCTGCAGGAGTGCTCTCTCAAGAGCGAATGCCCAGCGCGTTGCTCGCGTTGGCCAAGAGCTGTTGTCGCACCTAACGGGTAGCCGAAGTTATTGGCGACTGGCCAAAGCGGTGCAAGCCAACTTTTGCGCGCCTTCTCTGCCTCCACTGCGGTACCCTGATGGCTCGTTGGCCTATCAGCCGCTAGACAAGGCTAACCTCTTAGCGAAGCTCTTTGCGGCGAATTCGCGCGTCGATGACTGCGGCGCGGAACCACCTACCATCCCTCACTGTGGCTCCTCAATGCCTGACGTCCAAATCAGGCAACGTGACGTCCGTGCTGTGCTGCAGTCACTTGATGTGCGGAAGGCTAGCGGTCCTGACGGTATACCGGCAGTCGTTCTAAAAAAATGTGCTCCCGAGTTGTCTCCAGTATTGACACGCCTATACCACCTCTCGTACTCTACTGGGATTGTGCCGGAAGCTTGGAGAAAAGCGAACATCCAGCCGGTCCCCAAAAAAGGGGATAGGTCCGACCCAGCCAACTATCGACCTATTGCTGTCACCTCTGTCCTTTGTAAAGTTTTTGAGCGAATCATAAACAGGCAACTCATTCGCTACCTAGAAGATCATTCCCTGATTCATGATCGACAATACGGGTTCAGACCGAAACGATCAACGGGCGATCTCCTAGCGTTCATAACACACCTGTGGGGTGAAGCAATGGACAAGCACGGAGAAGCACTGGCTGTTAGCCTGGACATCTCCAAGGCTTTCGATCGAGTTTGGCATCGTTCGCTTCTCTGCAAGCTTTCGGCATACGGCTTGCCACCTCGCCTATGCGATTGGGTCGCCGGGTTCCTGCATGAGCGCAGCATTCGCGTACTCTGCGAAAGCAGTGCCTCACAGTTTCTGCAGGTGAACGCCGGAGTGCCGCAGGGTTCTATAATATCGCCCACGCTGTTCCTTCTGCATATCAATGACATGTTATCCTTGGGTAACATTCATTGCTATGCAGACGACAGTACAGTTCATCGGCGTTATTTGGGTCACCCTGCGGCAAAGCAAGCCGATATAGTGGAGTCAAGACGTAAAATTGTCATTGAGCTGGACGAGGAATTAGACCGCATTTATAAATGGGGCTCTGATAACCTCATCCAGTTCAATGCCAAAAAGATACAGGTCTGCGCTGTCACTGCCAAAAAGTCCGCATTTCTCCCCCAACCCTCCTTCCAGAGCAACCTATTACCCATCCAGACTGGTCTCAGTCTCTTAGGTATGGACATACACAGTGACCTCAACCCGAAGAGCTATATTGAGAGCATCATAACCACAGCCTCACGTAAACTCGGAATCCTGAACAAAGTGAAGCGGTTCTTCACGCCTGAGCAACGTTGTCTTTTGTATAAGACTCAGGTGCGCTCCTGCGTGGAGTATTGCTCTCATCTTTGGGACGGATCCGCCAAGTACTTGCTCGAAGCTCTTGACAGGTTGCAGAGACGTGCTGTCCGTATTATCGGTAACGATGAGGTTACAACCAGTCTGGAGCCGTTACAGCTACGTAGGGACATTGCTTCCCTTAGTGCTTTCTACCGCCTTTACCACGGTGAATGCTCTGAGGAGCTCTTTAACCTCATTCCTCCCTCTCCATTCCTTTCCAGATCGACGTGCAGGTCTGAGAAGCCACCCTCATACCGTGCTGACCATCAAGACACGTACCAAAAAGTTTGGACAATCGTTCCTTTGCCGAACTGCCCGTATGTGGAATGCGCTTCCCGCACACGTGTTTCCCTCCTCTTTCTCTCCCGGGTTATTTAAGCGGGGCGTGAAAAAGCATTTATGCAGGCCGCCATAGTGTGAGCGTTCGGCATAGCGTGGTAGCGCTGTGATGAACGCTTTCACTTCTTGGACTTCACTGGCTGCTTTTCATCAGGCAGGGTGAAGCCATTATGGCGTGTCACAATAAAAAAAAAAAAAAAAAAAAAGTTATTAGTGTGCGTGCGTATTCATGTTCAATTCATCATCAATCAAGTGTAATATATGCCTAAACTCGCAGTTTTGCGTCCGCGCGGCACCCTCCTAAACCTTTTCCGCCAATCATGTGAAATATAGTCAAAATGCTTTCCCTATGTAAAATAATTTAATAGAAATGAGAAATACAGTCACGAGCATAACATGGAAACATCCTTAAATTTCAAAACATCAAATCGCAAAAATAAGTATGTTAAGCTGTGACTAAGTAATTAAATTGTGTCAAAATGAACTACACATTTTCATCAAATTATTGTCAACAATAAATTACCAAAAAATTATATTCACTTTTAGTTACATAATTATGTACCCACCAAGTAAATCTCAAAAGCATGTACACAGTACAGTTTCGAAATGATATAAACAATTACAAAGCAGTAGTTTCAAACAGCTTGAGCTCGGAAGTAAGTTGTGCGCATTAAAATTCGGTATCTAATACCTTTATACGAGCAATTCTTGTATATGTATATATATAATCTGAATCTCGGAAACGATTTCCAACGGTGGTGCTCCAACAATTTTCATGACATTTGGTATGCAGGGGGTTTCGGGGGCGATAAATCGATCTAGTTAGGTTTCATTTTTATCTAATACCTTTAAACGAGCAATTTTTGTATATATGTATATATACAGGATATTTGGCGCATCGTGTGCCAAAATGAATTGGCTGACAGAAAGGGTCATCTGCTATACTTTTAGTCCCCATAACACGTTCCATGCCTGATGGTTATTTTTATGTTGACTTTTTAAGTTATTTAACCAAAAAACCCAATATACCGCATTTAAATCTCCACCACTGGGCACCGAAAGATGCAAATCCACGAGTGAAGAGACAGAAAGGAGGAATTGCGACAACGCATTGAAGCTGCTATTGTGACAATAAAGAGTGAAATGAGGCTGCGTACAACTACAATAGAAATACGAAAGAGATGTCGTGGCTGCATTCGTAAAAGAGGCCAACATTTTGAGCAAGATTTGTAACAACAATAAGTTTTGTTTAAGAATAATAATTAATTGCGAATACAACATTTAAATAACAATTTTGGTCTTAAATTTCAAATAAAACCTATTAAAGAAGGAGATGGGGGACAGATTTTTTGTCGCTAAAGTAAGATAAAAGTTTTACCTGCTTTGAACGTGTTAGTCATGAAAAAAAGGATTAAGCCTTAATTTTTAATATCAGCCTGACTTGAGTCGAAGGACTAATTTAGCGAATTAGTAAATTTTTATTATTATTTTAATGACATTAGCATACCGTTTGAAAGAGGATAAACTAAAGAATTTTTGAGAGACTCT
This sequence comes from Eudonia lacustrata, assembly GCA_947562085.1. Taxonomy (NCBI): domain Eukaryota; kingdom Metazoa; phylum Arthropoda; class Insecta; order Lepidoptera; family Crambidae; genus Eudonia; species Eudonia lacustrata. The sequence continues at coordinate 5,761,841 of OX387320.1, forward strand.
GAAGATCCCGATCTTTTTTAGTTTTGTTTTCTATCAATGTAAATTGGAATTTTTATTTCATGTTGAACATTTCCGAAACTTGAGAATTTAATTTAAAAAAACTAGATGTCAACTACCAGCAAATTTTAATTTGATAGAATCCTAAATCAATACAGATTTTTTTATTTAAGTTTAAATGCGGTATTTTGGGTTTTTTGGTTAAATAACTTAAAATGTCAACATAAAAATAACCATCGGGCATGGAACGTGTTATGGGGGCTAAAAGTATAGCAGATGACCCTTTCTGTTGGCCAATTCATTTCGGCACACGATGCGCCAAACACCCTGTATAATCTGAATCTCGGAAACGGCTCCAAACGGTTTTCATGAAATTTAGTATGCGTGTTTTTAGGCAAAACTTGCTACAATATACGTAGCATTAGAATACGAAGTTAAATTTCGCCACCATCTACAAGGATATAATAGCTCAGGGGGGTAACCACGAGCTCATAAAGCAGTATTATTGCAGTTGTGGAAAAGAGACGCGAGTATATTCGCCGCTACACGCGTCTCGTTTTTACAACTGCATTAATACTGCTATAAGAGCTCGTGGTTACCCCCCAGTTGGGAAATCGGGCGGTCCCGAAACCAGAAGACACCGGTTCGAGTCCAAATGATATTTTTTTTCAAGTTCCTTCTTTTGTGAGAAAAATTATCTTAACAGGTTCCCTGTCCCATGAGTCATATGTGATACATAACAATTGATTATCTATTGTTTTAATTTTTGGACAGCGAAACTGTTAAGTAACTATTTTAACTAGGGAATCCAATCCCGCAACAAAATCGCAATCCCGCAAGCCTGCGGGATTGAGGTCCGTAATCCCGCGCGCGAAGATAAATCTTCGCGCCGTGAGGGAATCCCTAGCCATAGAGTGCTAAAACTGACATTTATTACGTTGATGATTCACTTAACACGAAATAGAAATTCAAAATTTATTTAACTGTAAGTTATAAACTGACAACAAAATTATTTTCCATAAAAATTCTATTGAAAAGTCATGGGAAAGTTGTTAAATCACTTATTAATGAGGCTGTGCTGAAGGAAAATAAGAACGTCGCCTTAGCCCGTTTTTCTTAAATATTTATATTATATATTTATTCCGCAAACGTGCGTTTGCGGGATTGGATTTCCTAATTATAACTGATTGACATACTGTAAAAAATAAGTACTTTTTTCTAATAAAATGTTATTGCACTCGTGATTTTTTATTTGATTAACCAGTTCATATTTTTTTTTATTATTATATCGGTAAGATCGAAAAATATTATCAATATTTCATCAGTATGTAATTCGTATCAAATATAATTTCCAAAAAACACGATTTACCAAAATAAAAACACCGAGCAAAGCTCGGTCATCCAAGTATTACATATAATGACGGAATAGTTTTAGAGGCAGTAATGTATGTTACAACATGGTTTCGTCAATGTGGGAAAGGTTGCAAGATGTTATAAGCGCTGAAGGTGGCTACACAAGATTTTAATTAATTTAGCTATACCGATACCTCCTATTTATAATTAATAATGATTATGTGTAGCGACAGTGAATTATACTCTATTAAATTTGGTTTAAATATTTATTATTATTATTAAAAACTATTAATTATATTAATCATTATAATCATAATAAATATTATTTTGAAATGAAATAATTTGGCAAAGAACAAAAGTAACCGACATAGCTCGGACTATTAGCAGTAGACTGACACCGGCTGATGATGACTGTATTTATCACCATCACTGAATTCGTGCAATTCAGAAACCATTGTACTAAACAAGGGTATACGAGTTACCTTATCAAAACCTGGAAAAAGTGGGTACTTATTCACTTCCAATGTCATTTGAATGTATCCATGCCAATTTCTATTACGTATACAATTTGTATACATATTATAGAAATTTTCATGGATACTTAAAAATTACATTGGAAGTGTAAAGTTATTACTGATTTTGTTTCGTTTATAAAAAAATTCAATTCAAAATTCAAAATCATTCATTCAGTTTAGGCTACAAATAGCTCTTATGAACGTCATTTTAAGCCATCGGTTCGTAAGTCTATCTACTCTGGGCGGGAGATCTTGTACTGAGAAGAACCGGCAAGAAACTCAGCAAGTGTCCAGCTCTTTTCTCCCTTACAGCTTAATAAATATTGGAAAAAGCCCTATCATAAAGGACACTTTCCATCACAAATAAAAACACAAAATGTAAAGGACAATCACAACATGTAAAAAAAAAACACAAAAAATAAAAAATAACTAAATAAAATATTTAAGTCAGCAAAAACATAATTTACCAGTTTAATTTTTTACAATATCATACAGTACTAGTAAAAGTCAAAAAAAAACTATACTTAATAATAATAAAAATAAAACTAATTGTAATGTTCAATGCAACGCTATTTTGTTATCTGCAGGACACTATTTATAAGTAGTATTATGTAGGTATATGTTTTTTATTATAGCCAGGCTGTTTTATCTTCTAAATATTCTTTGACTGTATAATAACCTTTTTTTAATAAAGAAGACTTTACATGTTTTTTAAACTTATCTAAAGGTAAATCTAGTACAGTATTTGGTATTTTATTGTAATAGTGTATACCTTGCCCCAAGAAAGAACCAAGCACCTTCTGTAACCTGAACAGTGGCATTGCAAGTTTTGACTTATTTCTAGTATTAAAATTGTGTACATCACTGTGTTTAGCAAATGAATTGATATTACAACGTACAGTCGGCGGCAGATCAACCTACCCAAATCTGTCACATTTCTCCAATGAATATTGATCCTTATAACCAAACAATAAAGTTCAAAATTGATTGTAGAAATTTGACAGTTTTGGGTAGGTTGATCTGCCGCCGTGTGTACAAGAACTATACAATTATAAATAAATTGAGACGCCACTGTCAAGACATCAATTTCTTTAAAAAGATTTCCTTAAGAAGTTCGTGAACCTAGTCTATAGATTGTTCTTACTGCTCGTTTCTGTAAAATGAATATAGTTTCAATATCAGCCGCTGTTCCCCACAGTAAGAGGCCATACGACATGACACTATGAAAATAACTAAAGTAAACAGTTCTAGCAGTTTCAACGTCTGTTAACTGCCTTATTTTTCTAATGGTATAAGCAGCAGAACTGAGTTTGCCGGCCAATTTCGAAATGTGAGGATTCCATTGAAGTTTTGAGTCAAGGGTTATACCTAAGAAAACAGTTGAGTCTACCAAATCTAATCGATCACCGTTTATTCTTATATCAGTTGGTTCATTTTTGACATTTGGTAATTTAAAATTAATACATTTTGTTTTTTTAGCATTAAGCTGCAAATTATTAATAGTAAACCAACTGAGTACATCAGAGAGTGCTTTGTTTACATCGTCGTAATTATTCTTACACCTACTTACATTAAAAATTAGTGAAGTATCATCTGCAAATAATACGATTTCACAGAAGTTCTCTACAAAGAATGGCAAGTCATTAATATAAATCAAAAACAGAAAAGGATCAAGAATGGACCCTTGTGGAACTCCCATTTTTACATGAGAACCAGATGATTTAGTTCCATTAATATCGACAGTTTGTGTTCGAGAGCTAAGATACGACTGAATTAAATTTAGTGCGAAATCTTTGAGACCGTAGTAATTTAGCTTCATCACCAGAGTTTTGTGCTCAACGCAATCGAAAGCCTTGGACAAGTCGCAAAACACTCCAAGGGCGTTTTGAGACTTCTCCCAGGCATCAAATATATGTTTTAATAGAGCAACACCTGCATCAGTAGTAGAACGACCCTTTGTAAATCCATATTGTTTATTATGTAAAAGGTTGTTTATGTTAAAATACGACATCAACTGTTCCAATACAACTTGTTGATTTGCATTCACGCCATATTCATAGCAGCGGTCGTAATGCTTATACTTATTACAAATCTATACTTAATAATATTATAAAGCTGAAGAGTTTGTTTGTTTGTTTGTTTGTTTGTTTGAACGCGCTAATCTCAGGAACTACTGGTTCGAATTGAATAATTCTTTTTGTGTTGGATAGTCCATTTATCGAGGAAGGCTTTAGGCTATATAACATCACGCTGCGACCAATAGGAGCGAAGCATCAGTGAAAAATGTTGCAAAAACGGGAAAAGAGCCTAAAAAATTAAAAATGCTGCCGAAAGTCACTATTCCACGCGGACGAAGTCGCGAGCACAGCTAGTAAATTATAAAAAAAATATGAAAAAATAATAATCATATTTTCAAAATCTATAAATACGAATCGCACGTCTGCGTAGCACTAAAAAATAAACGCTCGTTCGCGTACGCCCGCTCACCCGACCACGCGTAGGTAGCAACAAGCTCGAGCTTCGCGGCGCGCCCGCAGCTTTGTCGGCGCGGCGAGCGCCGGCGGCCGGCGGGCGGCGGGCGCACGCCGCACGCATCAAAGCCAGTGTGCCGCGCAACCCCGAACGAGTGACACATTTCTTTGCCCTAGCGAATTTGGAGCGAAACGTGTTCTTAGGTGTGTTGTTTGTGTGTGTAAAAAAAGTAAAATGACGGAAAATTATTCTAACGTAGAACTTGTGGAGATGGTGCGATTATACGTAATTAGTGGGAACAGTCTACGTCGAGCCGTGGTCATGTTTGTGGAAATGTTTCCAAACAGACCAACTCCATCGCGCGAGGTAATGCTTGCTGCCACGCAACGACTGAGGGATCATGGCCAGTTCAACGTTCCTGGGTCGCGGCAGTGTGGGCCTCTCAGTCGATTTGCAAGAGCAAATACTCGAATACTTCGAGAGGGAACCATGTGCCAGTACTCATGATGCTGGCCGCCACTTCAATGTCCACCACACAACAGTCTGACGGCTTCTTAAGTCGGAACAACAGCACCCGTTCCACTTCAGAAGAGTTCAAGAATTGAACGAGCGAGATCATGCCGCCCGGGTTACTTTTTGTCACTGGGTACTAGAACACCGAGAAGCCAGCATTCTATGGACGGACGAGTGTATGTTTACGCGCATCGGTGTTTACAACGTCCACAATGAACATTGGTGGGCTCACCGCGAACAGAACCCGCATAAGACCAAAAAAGATTCGTTCCAGCATAGGTTTAGCATCAATGTGTGGGCTGGCATTGTTGGTGGACATTTACTCGGGCCCTATTTCATCGAGGGTTATCTCAACAGCAACTCGTATTTGCAACTTTTGTAGCACGTAGTTGACGTAATGCTTGACGACGTGCCACTAGCTCTTCACCGGAATCTCTTTTACCACCAGGACGGGGCGCCTCCGCATTATGGACGCCAAGTGCGCGATTATTTGGACGAAATGTTCGGAACCCAGTGGATTGGTCAAGGTGGGCCAGTGCCCTGGCCTCCGAGGTCGCCAGACTTGACTCCGTGTGACTTTTATTTGTGGGGAGACATAAAAAGAATGGTTTATAAAGACGAAATCACGAGTGTTGTGCAGTTAAAACAAAATATTTTAATGGCTTTTGAGAGTGTAAGGTGAAATCGTAGTGTGCTGCAAAAGTTACCTAGAAACTTAAGGCGCCGTGCTCATTTGTGCATAGAACGTGAAGGTGCCCACTTTGAGCAGTACCTGCAAGTATCTTAAACATGATCAGTAAGTACCTTATAATAGTTTATTGCAACAAAGTATACTTATGCGTAAGAGTTAGCCACTTTACCACAGAATACATAATAGTACCTACAAGTTTACGTAAGTTCATCGACTTAATGTCCGCCCGCTGCGCTCTTATGTACCTACTACGGTCTGCACCCCTATTCTCATCAGTCGACGGTCGCTATTCTAATTTACACTGAGATCATTTTATTAATCAATCGGTTCCTTATTACTTTCTCCGTGTTAAAAGTATTTTTTCACACCACCTGCTCGACAATGCCTCATTATATATCATGCAAACCTTACTCAAAGTAAATCATTATAGCCCTTGTCTTTTGCCGGGGTGTAATGTTGTACTGAATTTCATTATAACCCGCCGGGCAGTAATGTGATTCTCACTTCTCTTAGTTCTTATTGTTATGCATTTAAAGTCTAATTTCGTCAAAATCGCGCGGCGCGCGGCTGCTGCAGCTGCTGGTGGCCGACGGCGAGGAGGTGGACGGCGGCGCGCGCCGCGCCTCATTTATTTGAAAGTCGAACTTATTCGAAAATCGAGCTGGCCACGCCACGGCAAGCCAAACGAAAAAAAATCAATACTTAAAACAAAAGCCGCGAGTATTTCAATACGGTGCAATCAGTATCAGGCAAAACTGCAAAAGAAGATCGTCGAGTGACGAAAGCGATTTAACTCCGGAGTCCATTAAATTAGACGCCTTAGGTATTGTTAATAACCTACTACCAGAGCAAGTCGAAGGAAAAATACTTGAAAGCTTACGACGATTTCCACAAATGGAAAACTGCAAAAGGCGCAAAGTCTGTGTCGGAGTCAGTGCTTCTTGTTTATTTCGAGTATTTATCGTGTACAAAGAAGTCCAGCAGCCTGTGGTGTATCTATTCGATGCTCAGGTTAACAATAAGCATCAAACACGACATTAAGATAAATACATATAGCAAGTTATTGGCATTTTTAAAGAGGAAATCAGATGGTCATCGAGCAAAGAAGTCAAAAGTATTGACAGCGCAAGATGTGGAAACTTTTCTGAATGAGGCTCCTGATCACAGCTTTCTGGCCATGAAAGTAAGTATGAATACGGCCTACTTTTTAGTTACGTTTCTAGTACCTACCTATAATAGCTCTATAAAATAGTTAATGAATAAAAGGGTATTTAAATGGCACACATTTAAAAAATAGACATTCTAAGGTTTTGTCGCAAGCTTTTTTTATAATATAAAGGTCAAAAAATGTAGTAGTGTATCTATCTATTTACTCACAATCCTATTTTTTGTTACAGGTAGCCTTGATTTTTGGAGTTAATGGCGCATGTCGTGGAAATGAACTCGTAAACATAAAAGTCAATGATATCAAAAAACATGCAGATTTATTGCTGATTAACTTACCAGATACCAAAACAAATAGAGAACGTTCGTTCATAGTTCGTAAAGATTATGCAAGAATTGTTGAAAAGTACCAAGCTCTGCGCCCCTCTAATATAAACACCAACAGGTTTTTTATCGGTTACAGTAATGGCAAATGCACCAGGCAAGTCATTGGCAAGAATAAAATCAGCGCCATGCCAAAAGAAATTGCAAAATACCTCAAATTGCAAAATCCCGAGCTCTATACGGGTCATTGTTTGAGGAGAACATCGGCAAGTCTGTTGGCAGATTCAGGAGCAGATATGGCCCAGATAAAACGTCATGGTGGCTGGAAATCCGATGCAGTAGCGGAGGGCTACATAGAGAATTCCATACAAAACAAAAACAAGATAAGCTGTCGTATTGGTGACAACATTCGTCTGAAAACTACGTCCATTATTGATGATCCTTGGAAACCTTTGCCACCACAGCCATCTAGCTCAAAATATATCCCGTCAAGCCCACTGCCTCAAGCACCACCTTCCCCAACCTTTACTGTGCCAAACGACTCTCACACGCAAGGTTCTGATGTATTGGGTGCTGCTACTCAAATAAATTCCACCTCAACTAACATAAGCGTACCAAAAAATATAACCATATCTTTACATAACTGGACTAATGTATCAAACATCAATTTTAATTTTTAATTTACTTTTTATTGTTATTTACTGTACCAATTATATATAATTAGTAATGAAAATAGTATTTTAATAAATAAAATACTTTTTCTAGTAGCCTTGGTTTTTATTGTCTCGCAAAAGGTGAGAAAAGTAGAGTATACTCCTCAGGGATAAAACTGATTTTGCCTTGGGCGCGCTTAAATCCTTCACTGCTCTCAGAACTCCATTTTAATTCCCTCGCTTCGCTCGGGAATCAACTCAAATCTGGAGTCCTTCGTTACAGGATTCAAATATCGCGCCCGTGACATAATACAGTGCTTTATCCCCTTGGTGTACAATCTACTATTTAGTCATTAAGTGTACCAATTACGATCAGCTGTAAAATTATGGCGGGAATGCAAATCTACAACCTGTATAACTTTTTCATAAATTTTGCTTAGAGTTGGTAGTATTGAAATGGGTCGATAGTTAATAATTATAATTATATGAATCCAATGTATACCTAGTTTTGACACATTTTGATGGATAGGCAATTTAGAAAATTGTCCTGCACTTATTTCTTAATTGGTAGAAGTTAAGATATTTTAGAAAATGTGACAATGTATATATATTATTGCTCGTGACTGTACATACAATACATAGGTAGGGAAAAACGGCATAGCAGATACTAGCTTTATAAAGATCAATTACGGTTGCATCTTTATCAATGGCTGCGTAAACAGATGGATCAATCTCAAGGTTAAAGGTATGCTTTTTAACACTGATTTAGAAATTACTACATGCTACTGAACTTTTGGGTCAACTGTGTATCTTTTCACCACGATGCGATTGCGTGTTTATAGGTGTCGCCCAATTCCCAATGAAATATGGGTTTGCTTTCTTTTAGAAAGCGGAAACAAAAGAGTTAGTCGTATAAGTAAAAACAATTAGGAAATCTTCTCAGGGCTAGGGCTAGGTACAGCCCTGGGAAGATTTCATAAGAGTTCCTATTGAGACACGATATTTTATTACATTCCTTGAAGTTGTTATGCAATAGTTTAGTGTACAATAATAATGGCCGATTAAAACAAAAGGGTTTTATGGTGGTACGTGCATCCTTTAACCGCCCATAACCCTTGCTTAACCTTTTTACCGCCAACAACTTCTATAGAAGTTCGAGATTTTTTTGCCGTCCACGCCAGCACTTCTATAGAAGTTCTTCTTTGTACCTACTTTATTAAAATACATTTATACGTTGGCGTACAGCGGGACATCGCGTGCAGGATAGTTGGGCGGTGAAAAGGTTAAATCATTTAATTTTCATATTCATTCAATTACTCTATTGACAACGAGAATTGGTATGGCACAAAACCAGCTACTCCTGGTGGCAATCAAAAATCACGCATTATTAAACCCCGCATTTAGCACTCAAGACTCCTTAGACTTGGACGGCCAGATGACCTCTATACAGGCTGTTTAATACAGCACAGTGTGTTTGCAAAAATATTTTCTTACCCCTTTGAAATAAACAATTTTCCGTGTCAAATCTCAGGTCACCATCACTCCTCGAACAGAAGTGGATTATAGAGAACTGCCGCACTGCCCCTGAGAAGATGTTGGGGCCGCGGCCTGAACTATACGAGGAATGGCTTCAGCCGAAGGTGATACCGGACGAGCTTCCAGAGCCGACGGTGGTGACGCGCACGCCGGTCGCCTTCCGCGCCTCCTGTGGCAGATTCGACACCGAAGTGGTTAGAATGACCCATCCTGACTTCAACGATACAGTCTCGTTTAACATACCTCTTCCACAAAAGTAGGAAAGAATCACCTTAGATACTGGCCGAGGGATGAAAAACATGTGTCCGTTCTGGGAGCTCTTGGACTGCTCTTTCTGCAAACTACTGCAGTTGTGAAAACGAGACGCATGTAGTTACGCCGCTATACGTATCTCGCTCGTTTATACTATACCAACATTGCTTAACCATAATAAGCTCTTATACTGCTTTAAATATTTCATGGCTACCCTGGCTACCTGATCTGGCGTTGAGACCTGACGGTTTCCTGCGTAAATAAGTTGACATGCGTCTGACCCACCTTGTATGGTAACCTGTTGGGTTATAGGCACATGAATAAATATATATATCACTACAGAGTACAAGCTCTCTAACAACACGCAAAATTGATACATATTCTGATAGGGCTGACACCTGTTGTACGTTAAAAAAATTAGGGAGGAAAAATAAAATAAGGTAAGGTATATAATAAAACGTGTATTTCAAAAGGTATAAAATAAGGTTTAGTGTAATTTGACCTTAGAGAATTGGACACATACTAAAGTTACATTTGTTTATAAATGGCTAACCCTAAATAATTTATTTTTATTATTTTTCTTCAAGTATTTATTATTTCTTTTTAACGTGTGGTACAGTCTGAAACTAATATACAGTTTCCTTAAATAATTGATCGGAAAACATTCGCATGGCATGTCAAACAATAACTTTAAAAAAAAAATCATTTCCAATATTTTGGATTCTCGGATCGTTTTTTCCTTTTCACCAATATAATTAACAAAATTATCTGGCGGTATTTTAAGGAACCCTGCCTGTACATTACCTACTGTCTTTATAATGAGTAAATGGTAATTAACTAACTAACTATTAATAAAATTAAATAAAAAAAACTAATTTCCCTTTTAATCGATATTATATAAATAATTGAAACACTGAAATGATAAAATCCCAAATTCGTAAACAAAATCACTCAAATAACTTCCTGAATCTGAAAGAAAAAGAAAAGCGCGCGACATGCGGCCCTGTCAGTCATACCGCAACTGAGCCGGCGCAAACCAGTTTTTAGTACCCCAGCGGTGCGTCAGTGAACCCGTCGGTGACACGTGCACATCGGCCGCGATAAGTGTGAGTGTACCTGCAGCGGGCCGCGTATAGGCAGCTTGTACTCTGTTAGTGATATATTTACTCATGTGGTTATAGTATGTACCAACTCAAAATAAATACTTGCCAAACTAAGAAGGGAGTTGTGTTACTTGAGACTTGGTATTTGTGGATATAACCGAAATCTTTAAGAGTTTGTTTAACAAGAAGAACCCTGCTAATTTTCAGCTACTTTTCCATAGAAACAACACATTCGAGTGTTCTAATCTCGTGGCGGCATTTTCTGATGTGATGCAGCAAACTTGCGCTGTCGTGGATTAGCTTTTAATAACTTTTGTCACATTTTGGAAGTTTTATTGTACTAATAATATAAGTCTTAATAACTTAAAAGTGTAAGCATATTTGTGCTTCTATTGTTATAATATATATTTATTTGGACACACTTTAAAATTTATAAATAAAAAAAAATGTAAGTTCATAAATGGTAAGTACAGTCGGCAGCAGATCAACCTACCCAAATCTGTCAACTTTCTCCAATGAATATTGATCCTTATAACCAAACAATAAAGTTCAAAATTGATGGTAGAAATTTGACAGTTTTGGGTAGGTTGACCTGCCGCCGTGTGTACCAACAATACAAAATTGTCTTGTTTTTCCACACGACACCAAAGTTATCTTGAATTCTGATTCATGGAATTGTATTTATTGAACATTTGATTGATTAAATGTAATGAATTGATTCTGATTCGAAATTCCACAAATAGGAACTGCATTTCTCATAAAGATACCTACCCCAGACTTTCCGTTTAAAATACGTTTATTTTTTTTATTATATTGAAGCTCTACTCTCTCATTGAAGTCATCATATCAGTTCAGTGTGCCAAGTGAGAGTTTAATTCGCCATTCGAACACGTTAACGAAACCGAGAATTTGTATGGCAAAATGTTAACTCTTGTCGTATGCCGCCAGGAGGCGCTGCTTCAATGCCATACTAATTTTCGTTTTCGTAAACGTAATCGAATGAATACGGATAATAAACAAAACTTACACTAGGCACCCTGATATAGCTATCATCATATTAGTAGCGGCACGTAAAGGCCTGTTTTCACCTTGATTAGTGCGAGTGCAGGTGATTAGTAATTGCGAGTGTCTAGCGCAGGTGTGTAGTGCAAGAAGTGTCCAATTTTGTCAAGTGGCTGTGTTTAGTAAATTCAGTTGTTAATTCACAAGCGAGCGTCCGACGCCAAACGCTAAACACTAAACACTGCTGTCCAGACGTGTGTAGTGCAGCGCAGTGCAGGCAGGCTGCGAGTGAGGGGAAGGGAGGGCGCGCGGGACGTGGCTACTCGCAGTCCACTCGCAAAAAAATAGAACCCGCGTCTAATCACTTTACTACGCAGGTTACTAATCACTCGCACTAATCAATCGCTGTCTACACGAGTTTACTCCTAATCACTAAGCACCTGCACTCATCACCTAAAATAATCACTAATCAAAGTGAAAACAGGCCTTTAGTCTAACGCTGGCGGTTTTTGCGCAGAAGTCAAAATTAAGGTATCAGAGGGGGCTGGGGAAGGGCGGGCGTGCGTGCGTAGCGCCAATTGGCTCTTTAGTCGCATTCCGTGCCCCACATTGGTCGCGCGACAATACTCATGCGCAGCTATCCCCTCGACGTCTCGTTCAGCGCCAGACTTACGTGCCGCCACTAATACTGAGAATGATTTTCACTGTTTTGATCTAATTAAAGTTGAGTTCGATCATATACGAGTTTGGTTTGGTGATTAGTTTGCATAAACTCGATTTACTGAAATAAATCGCAATTGGCACTTTGCAATCTACAACTATTAGTACAGCCTCTGATGATCGATTGATCGATTTATATCGTAGGTGAAGTCTGTAGTCTGACTGGATAAAGTTAATAAGCGATGATTTTTTAAAGGTATATTATACCTTTTAAAAAATGTATCACATCTTAAGGGAAATAACTTATCATTATTGAAATACAATTGATTTTTTATTATTTCTACAAATGGTGATTCTGGATTTTCTTACCTAAAAGAAAGATGGTATGTTTTTTTTATTTTATTTATGTTTTATGTTTTTTTAATGTTTAAAAGTATAATTGTTTATTTGATTGTCAATTACTTCACTTCAACGTGTATAATAAATAACTAATGTTTATTTCTCGTTTACCAGGAAATGGCCTTCAGTAACCTTCAAGAAATTTCATCGGAGTCAAGCAATGACTCGTAAAATAGGATTTATTTAGTTTTAGTTTTTTTTGCTATTTTAGTATAAAAATAACTAATTAGAACTATTGCATTATTTCATAAATAAAAATGTATTAGTATTAGTATTGGCACGAATCGGTACTTTTTTTAGTATACCGACGTTTGGGCCGACGTGCACCGGCCGCGGCCGGGCCGTGGGCAAACGCCATTAAATATTTCTTAATTTTGTAGTATTTTAATAAAATATTTAAAATGTTGTATAATATTATCCTTTTTTATATTTTTCAATGTAACTAATTATGTTCAAATGCCATGTTGAACGCCATGCATGATTATGTTACATAAGATATTATGAGTTCGTTACATTTTAAATAATATTATAATTTCAGTAGGCACATATATTTTATTTTATAACATGCTTACTTCGTATTGGACGATTTATGTTTATTACATTTTAATTGTTATTAGTAACTTTCTTTTCATTACCACCTTTCCTCTGTGATTTAATAATTAGAACAGCGATCAAATGATCACGAAACCGGTTATAACGATAATAAATTGTCTAATATTGAAAGAAACACTATAAAAAGACTTGGTGACTGTGTACAGACTTATTGCGAAAGTTACTTAACTTGAAAGATCGTAACACGCTGTGCCATTGAGCTCCTTGACTTTGCATATAAAATACTAAATATTTATTTAAAAAAATGATTGGCAGGTGCTCTGCCCGATATTAAGAGGAAAAACTAAGGTCGTCTGAATTGAAAAGTATGTATGAAAAGTAGACAAAATCAGCGTTTCGTAGACCCCTGATTTCTCCTTCAAAACTGGACCGATGTAATTACGTTTTTCATTAAAAATTAAAGAAAGGCTTTGGCTGTGTGCCTATGTTTTGCTTTTTTTATATATAATCTCGTCAAAGGGAAACACTGCGGAAAATCTGGCCAATTTTTAAGGTTTTTTAAAGATTCATAATTATCTTTTTTATTAATTTATGAAAAAAAGGAAAACAGGGACACATCCAAAGCGTTTCTTTAATTTTTCCTCATAAGCAGAAGCAGAGACCGGATGCGAAGCCATCAAGCGGAGAAAGATTGTGCCTTACAGCCGGCAAGGTGAGGACGGCCTCCACCTTGCCAATCTGCAGTTGTTTCTCCACACCTCCTTTGAGGGACTCCATGTTGTAGGAAAGAGGAAATGCGTGTGCTGGGTGGGAGGGAACCCCATTTTTGGTGGTGCTACAAAGAAATAATTGCAATACGAAGAAATAAAGTTAAGCACTTGTGCATGGTGCTTTAATCTCTAGTAGTCGAATGACTGATGTGTAAACCTGCTGCAAAACGTTCGAACCGGGACGTCAGCTTGTGATAGTCCTCAAGAAAAGTTTTAAGTTTTTAATAAAGGAAGTTTTGAATTACTTAAACTGATCTTACTGCAAAAAAAATATTATAAAAAATCTCGTAGTCGTCAGTTAATTTGTCATTAATTTTATAAGTTCATGGCCTGCTTTTTGTCAGGTTTTTCTGAAAACTGTCACAAGCTGGTATGGCATCCGTTTCCGGCTTGGCAATGAATTTTGGAACCTGTATATACAAAGTTACAAGCTCTAGGTGGAGTATGTTCTTTTCACCCAGTTAAACTAATATATTGTCAAGAATACACTGGTCAACTAGAGCAACCTTTTTTCTGTCACTGCGCAGCGCCATTGGCCACTCAGTTGGCATAACTATTTGTATGGTATCAAAGCGGACTCGCTCTAGGTACACAGGTTACATGGAAGCCAATCGCTTTCCCTAAGTCGAATAAAAAGCCATTCAGACCCTGAAAAGCAAAATATCTCACCCCCTTAAAAATTTTGCAGGTGCATAGCAGTCATTCTCTTAGAAGAACCATGTGGCCATCTTTCGCGTCTTTGAGGTCTAACAAACGCACATTCATACCATACAGCCACCCTACGAAAGATCCCTAATTAAATTGTTACTATAAAGATAGATTTGTCCCAATTGGCAAGTTTCAAATTGTCTGTATTAAACCTGAAAAAAATCTCAAACTTTTTTTTATTTCCCACATGAAAAATAGCACATGGGAGATCGGACAATAACCCTCAACGGTGGCAAAATGCGGGCTGGTGGGTTTTAACGACTGTACCATGCGACAACCACCGTGACATTTTTTTCTTCCATTCATAGCACTGAAGAGCTGGTATTGTATATTTAGTTTAACTTGGTTACATTTGATGACCTACGCTAGCGTGTACAGCATCAAACTCTTTCTGCCCCACTTTCTTCTTCTTTTGGGACCTCAAATGAACAAAGAATCGTGAACACAACATTTACCACTAACAAACTTCGAACTGCGACCTTTGTTGGGAAACAAAGCAGCGGTCTATAAAATCTCTAACCTCAAAACTAGACCTAAACAATCTCGGAAAGCAAATCACGACACAATTACAGCGGAATGCAGTGACAAGCATTTTCTGGCTGCAAGGGGAATGAGCTCTATATTAAGGCGTAGGGGCTCGTCGTGACCGTGCGGACGCGGCCATTAAATACAGGTAGGAGCGTGTAGCGTTATAGGGTGAGGAACTGAGGACATAAAGAGGCGGGTTACTACCGGTGCAGAGAAACTGGTACTTGTAGTAGGCACCTATACGTACAGGTAAAATATCCCAATGTTATCATATGCGCTCATGCATAAAAAAAGGTTGGGACTTGTCGGTATCCTGGACTGGGTCATACAGGCTTGAACGACTCTGAAGCCATGATGGTCAATAAAGACAAATTTAGGTACCTGTTTCTTTATGTAGGGTATCCTGCACTGATCCGTACTGACCCGCACCGACAGGTCCGTACCGGAATACCCGCTTCTTTAAAAGAAATATTGAAAACCCTATTGGAAACTGTGAATGTTCTTAACATATAATTACTCTAAAAAATAAATTCTAATTAAGTAGTAGAATTTTTCTTTTTCTTATGATTTTTCAGTTCCAAAATAGATTAGGAATACTTTTTTCGCAATAAAACATTTTGGACCGTGCGGTTCCTCCTGTGGCGCCATACAAAATAGCGGCTGTGTGGGAGTTAACTGTCAAAATTGTGACATTCCGTTACACGTGGAGTTATTTGATTTTCTAATAACGTTTTAGACCGAAACTACTCTGAGTAGTGGAGATATTTGGATGGTAAGTAATAAAGAAATTTATCTCGTTTCTTCCGGTACCAAAAAGTCATTTCGCCAAAAAGTGGAGTTATTCGTTTTGCGAATTAAGGTATCGATGTGCGTCTGTACTAACAACTCCTATTACTATTCTACGGCTACACCCACATATTTTTCACATTTGCTGCTATGGAGGTTATTTGTATTGCGAATTAAGGTATCGACATCCAAAACTGTCAATATTCTTTAATAAATATTCAACCTAGTTCAAAGTTTATTGAGGAAATTTGACAGTTTGTAGTAGTATAATGTGCAGGCGTGTGTCTATAATTAGGGTGAGGATCTATAGTCTATAGTAGATCAAGTGTCCTCCCCCCTGCCAGCAAAATGGTTGTTTTTGGATACCTGAAGTCACGGTAGTTGTTTAAATGGCGAAGTTAAAAGGAAAACTATCTCAGCTAAGTAGGCTTTACAAGTTTACGAGTAACAGCCGACCAACTAATAAAATGTACTTGGCGCAGTGCAAATTCCTCATTTGGAACTATTTAAATAACGTTGTCAGGTGTGTGAAACCGGTAGTATCCGCATTATTGAGATAGGCTACAGAACCCTACACTGCACGTGGCCTCTTGGCTGGTTTTTTTTGATATTGACAATATAAGAATTGACATATATGTATAGATTTAAAATAGTTATGAATAGAATTTCAGATTCAAGAATTTTTGTTGAACAACTGATTCAACTACCTGCCTACGATGATTGCCTTTTAACTGCGCTAAGTTTCATGCCGACTCTTCTCAATCACAGTCAGTATTCTCAGTACAAGGTCTCACGCCCTGTGTAGACTTACGAACCGACGGCATAATGACACTCTTATTAGCTAATTTGTAGCCTCAATTGAATAAATTATTTTTACTTAGATTCTTTTAAGTTTTTAACAAGTTCAGGTTTCATCATCATCATAATCAGCCTATGTCAGTCCACTGCTGGACAAAGGCCTCTCCCCATGCATATTCTTCTCATCCAACTACCTACTGTTAGCCACTTTACGTACCAGCCACTCACACGTCAGGAGACACTTGAGTGTCCCAAAACTTTTTTGCCACATACGTCAGGAGACACTTGAGTGTCTCATAGCGCGCAGTAATGAAAAAACGTTCCAAGTAGTTCTAAAAAGCACCGTGGCTCCTTTGCCGTTCTTAGTTAGTTTGGAGCGTAAACTGTAGATGGCGTTACAATACCAAACGTATATTATTTTTTGTAAACTGCATCTACCTCAGTTTGACTTTAGGCAGTGCTTTTTTCATCTGTCAGTTGTGCGTTACTCCGCAATTATGTCGTAATTACTCTTTTAACGTTACTTAAAGGTTATAGTGTAATATATCAACATGTTCCTTAGGATTTACCCGTGTCAGTGATTTATAACAACTAAGGTAAAGCATAATTTTGTTTGCGCCATAATGAAAAATAAATAATGACGAAATAGGTGAAAAAAATGCCTATTTTTTTAAGTTCTTAATTTGTTTTGAGTATTTAGGGCTGGGTTTAATGCATATACTTTAAAATAATTATATTGTGTATCTAATAGGCAAAACAGTGATATTTTTAGTTTTGATCAAGTTCTTATAATTATTTTTTGACAAATTTTTTTTTCGGAAGAGATAAATAAATAAAAAATAATTTCCGGCGCGTAATATGACACTTTTGCCGCGTGACGTATGCGTGCATTGACAGGTGTGTCGCTGGACGTGTGAGTGGATCACAGATAATAGGGTAATAGTTACTCCTATATCGTCGCATCACCCAGCCGCAGGGAAAAAACAAGTGTGAAGTCATTTATGTCCATTCTATAGTTAACAATCTAGTAATAATATAATTTCACGGTATCGCTACGTATTAGGACGTAGGTGTACTATATTTAGTGGAATTGAGAGAACACAAGTACATTTTATAACTTGGTCGGCTGTTACTCGTAAACTTGTAAAGCTTACTTAGCTGTGATAGTTTTCCTTTTATATACAACTACCGTGACTTTTTTCAGGTATCCAAAAACAACCATTTGGCTGGTAGGGGGGAGAACACTTGACTCTAACAAAAATTTTTGCACTTTCAAGCTTAATAGTTCACAAACGGATGCCTCAATAAAAAAACTGTTTCCACCATCCCGCAATATTTTTGAAATTGCTATACAACGACAACCAACACTATGTGCTTGTTCACGTTGAACGCGCGGGTGCGGTGGCGGGTGCGGGCGTTTTTTTTTTTTTTTTTTTTTTTTTTTTTTTTTTTTTTTTTTTTTTTTTTTTTTTTTTTTTTTTTTTTTGGATAGAGACTGCTGGTTGCCGAGGGGCATTTCCAGCTTCACCGGGCTTGTTTTCGGGGCGGCGTTTTAGACGTCGCGAGTAAATCGCGCGCTCCACCGTTTGTTCGACGTGAACACACACAAACGTCTCATGCGTTTGATACTGCCGCGCCGTCGCTAGTTTGCCCGCTACTTAGACCACACGTGCGTTTCGTACGTGAACACTTGGATATCACGTCATATGTTTGATATTTCGTGACAGCGCCCGCCACCGCACCCGCGAGACAACGTGTTTGGTCGCTATGGGATAGACAAGAAAATAATTACACCCCCACTTCACGTGTAGGGGAGGTAACCTAAAAAAAATATTTTTCAAAATTTTACTTCACCACTTTGTCGGCGTGATTAATATGTATATCCATGCCAAATTACAGCTTTCTAGTACTAATAAGAGTCTATGAGCTAGGCTGGGGTCGGACGGACAGACAGACGGACATGGCGAAACTATAAGGGTTTCTTGTTGACTACGAAACCCTAAAAACAAGCGAATTAAAATCGCTGCAGCCCGGATAATCGAACCGCGTCTTGCTTCGTGACGACTTAAGCAACTTTGCATTAATTTCACGAAAGACAATTTAGTAATTACACGAAAATAGCTCACGGCTATAAGCATGACTTCGCGTACCTTTAAAGTTTTATAAAGCAATTAAAATACTTAAACTTAAAAAAAAATTCTCAAGTTATGTTTTTAAAACTCCACCGCATTTTTTTTCTTGTTAATTCACAATTACTTACAGCGATGTTAAGAAGTCCATACAGACTCCTGCACACACCTGCACCACAGAAGAGAGATTCTGCACATCGACCTATCAGTGGCGTAGCTATTGGAATGCTAGGCGGTGCCGCGCACCGGGGCTCTCAAGCTCTGGGAGCTGGGGGGCCGGCCCTCGCGGACCCTGACCAGCAAATCTTAAAATGATTTGAACATTTTTTCCCACCTTCAACCACCACCACGTTGCACTACGACTTTAATAGAAACTCAGTTAAAAGAAATTCGTTATTCCATCAAATTATTTGTTATTTGTGCGGCGGCGTTGCCAACTTGACGGATTCACCGTTAAGGTTAATAATTCACACGAGGCGAATACCTACCTAGTCGCTGCGAATTCAATCGCCGCACCGCGCCGCGCCGCCCGCCGCCGCGCCGCCGCCGCGCCGCGAGAAACAAAATCGCTTGGTTTGTCCATACAAAGCCCATGCTTATGGTCTGTGGTATGGGCACTCACTGCGATTGCCCTGCCACACCAAGCGAATTCGCTCGCGGCTCGAGTTTTTGCCTGCAGTGCTATTCTCTAAGCAAATCAGCGTCGACCTCGACATTGAACTCGCTCATAACTTGCAAACGAATGTAGACTTTATTACTATTTTAAAGTAGGTTGAAATTCGTTTGCAAGTTATCAGCGAGTTCAACGTCAAGTGCTGTTTTGCTTAGCTGGTGTGACTTAACCTTAAATTTAGCGTGTTCGAGCAAGAAAGAAACTTAAGAAACATTTTTAATGGCTTAGAATATCGAAATTATAATATATTAGGTTGGGGAAAAAGTCTTTTCGCATATAGTATGTATGAACTTGTAATAAAATCTCTTTGGCTATACTCTACTGCGAACAACTGATGAGATTAAAGCAAGAAGTTGAGAGAAAGCGGCCAGAATTAATCAACAGAAGGGGTGTGGTTTTTCATCATGATAACGCTAGACCTCACACATCTTTAGCCACTCAGCAAAAATTAAGAGAGTTTGGCTGGGAGGTGTTAGTGCATCCGCCGTATAGTCCTGACCTTGCACCTTCAGATTTCCACCTGTTTCGGTCCCTTCAGAATTCTTTAGGCAGTGTCAGGGTTGCATCACGATAGGACTGCCAAAACCACTTGTCGCGGTATTTTGATCAGAAGCCCCAAAATTTCTATAGCAATGGGATCATATCTCTACCTACAAGATGGCAAAAAGTTATCGAACAAAATGGCACCTATATACTTTAAACTAAAAAAACTATATATTGAAAAAAATTTGTTTTTTTTTTAAAAAATGCGAAGAAACTTTTTCCCATGTCAAGAACAATTTAGCTAAACCTAGGGT
The DNA here is from genome assembly GCA_947562085.1 of Eudonia lacustrata. Taxonomy (NCBI): domain Eukaryota; kingdom Metazoa; phylum Arthropoda; class Insecta; order Lepidoptera; family Crambidae; genus Eudonia; species Eudonia lacustrata. The sequence goes on from OX387320.1 coordinate 5,782,216, forward strand.
TGTCACTTTACAATTTTAAGTTACAAACAACCTTAATATCTCGGTCATATGGTTCGGCCAGGTATGTTTATATTTTTCTGGGGTTCTACGACCTGTGCCCTATCTGCCATATTCGGGATTATACGGGTATTACAAACACCCTGTGTAATAATTTATTTCTGTTTGCAAAAATAAGTATTCGTGTTCTGAGGTGTGGGCCAAGCTCAACTCCGACGTTTATCGCTATAATAGCAATTGAAAATAAATTCGCTTCGAGCCTGGATTTAAACGAATTCATTGTTAATAAGTTTTAAATCTTATAAATTGTTATTTTGTTGTTAGGTTGGTCCGAACTTATTTAGGATTTATTGTATGCAAAAAATCCTTTGATATATCTACTTCGTGATTATTTAATATTTCATTATGTCTCGCCTAGAGAATAGAAATAAATACATAAAACTGATACATATGCACGTATTATGTAACATTGCACATTTAAAGCTATTTTTGATATAAGAAAGTTTATTTGACATCCCTAATGGTAAAATTGAATAAATAAAAATAAAATTTGTATATACATAACCTACTTTTAATTTTACTAGATAGAAGCTAATCAGTTATTTTATTATTGCACTAGGGTCCTTGGTAACCCAGCTACGCCACTGCGACCTATCCAAATCTGTCGAATTCTTCATTAAAAAAATGTTCAACTTTAATTTACATTATGTAAAATTAAATAATATAAATAAATATTAGACAACATAACATAATTACAATGTTCTGATCCCAAGGTAAGCAGCTAAAGTACTCGTTCTCGGTACCACAACCTCTCAGACCCGACACAATATTGAAAAGTTCGTTTTCGACATTGACCTGACTGGGGATCGAACCCAGGACCTCAAGAGTTAGCGCCGCCCAAAATCCGGCGTGCAAGCCACTCGGCTACGGAGGTCGTCATCAAAGTTCAAAGTCTATTGAGACAATTTGTGGTAGTCATGTGCGCAGGCTCGTGTACTAAAGCTTCATGCGTTCTCCAATGAATATTGATCCTTATAACCAAATCATAAAGCTCAAAATTGGTTGTAGAAATTTGACAGTTTTGGGTAGGTTGATCTGCCGCCGTGTGTACCCATGAAGCTGTAGATAAGTACCTACACCTATAGCAATGCCAAGTGGCAAGATGCTCAGTCCGAAACTTAGGTATCTAGTCTAAAAGCTGATTTTTTTGTAATTGCTCTCTGGAAAATGTATCACACTTTTTAATGCAAGGTGCATTCAAAAAAAATCGTAGAAAATTTTGTATACTGAATTACTGATCTCCAAACTTCAGTATGAAGATGGCACTAAATGATGATGATTCAAAAAAAGTGCGAGCGGCAAGCAGGAGGCACAGCTTTGCGACCGGACCACCTATTTTTAATTTTTTTACAATCTATTTTTTTCAATTTTTCAATTTTTTTCTATTTTTTACAATCTATTTTTTTCTTTGTAATCTTTCTTGAAAGATATCTTGATATCTTTCATTAATGTTAATGTACCAGTTTCCCTTATCCCTATTATTAAAGTCCGTTTCCCTGTAGTCTTTTAGGCATTAATGAAACGACTGTATAATTAGGGGTTAGACGCTGACTTTAATTTAAATAAATAAAACCATTTCAAACTCAAAGGCAGGGTGTTATAAATGTCTGATTTATTAACTCCTTTACCAGACAATTTAAAGCACAATAAAGATATTCTCATGCATTAGCATCCTTACTATATTCTGTGGATGTGGAATACTCACTACTTAGCGACGGCTAATTCGCGTGTTCATGCCTCAGAATAATACCTAAAGCTAGTTCATACAGACGTATTGCAGACATCGAATCGATTATTGCAGAAGAAAACTTGGCAAAGACCATCAAGATTTTTAGGCTTAAGTAGGTACCTACTCGAAAAAAGCATGCATAATACATGGACCCTTAGAGCATTAAACCAACTGCTCTAAGCATGAACCGCATAATACTAAAAATTTCTGTCGGTAGCTTAAAGCTCAGATAAAGCTTTAGTAATTGTTCTAAACACTGGGAATAAGCTCCAAATACTTATTCCGTGTTTTGTTCCTGTCAAGTAAACGTCATTTCAAAGGACACGTTTCAGGGCTGGCCTGCACCTTGTACACCTAATGCAAAATTGAAGAAAAATGTAGAGATTAATAGAAAAATACCAAAATTGCAATCTGTGTAGTATTTTTTTTGTACAAAAGCATTATTTAATTACTTATAGGGCAATACGGCAATTTTACTCTATTACGTATTCGTTCCGAAACTTAATAGAATGTAACATTAATCTTAAATAATGTACCTATCCTTAGATTTACTTACCGCATTATTAATTTAAAAAAAAGCTTACATACCTTTCGTCCTATGTTAGTTTACTTTTTAAAGTTACAAAAGCATTATTTTATTGCGAAATCACGTGTCGTCTTAGTCTTCTGATTTCCGAACGCATTTCAAACGTCAATTAGACAGATGGATGACTGACAGAAAAAACGGGAGACTTCTTGGCGGGAAAGTGAAGCGTCATGTTTGTGGTTTTGCTTTATTTTCCAAAATTTGTGTTATGTCGAATATTAATGTGAAATAATGGTGGATTATTAACCGTTAAGTGTTCGTGAGTGTGCATAAGTGTTGGCAAATGAAACAAAACAGTGCAACGTCACTTTTCAAATTCTCTCAAGAAGCTCGCGTGAGGACTTAGTAAAACCCCACATCTTTACTGAGATACTCGAGGGGTTGGGGGGTATATCATTTCTCACTTCCCAATTCTAATATCATTCATCATCATCATCATCATATATGAAAATATTGTTTATTTATGTATTACTTAAACTAATGACATGGCAGCATGGTCTATGACCTTAGCCGGTTCCTCAAGGAACAAACTACACTAAAAAAAAAAAAAAAAAACAGAAAAAACGGAGCTTAGCGTTTTGTTTTGTCGTTGATTTTTTTCTTTCATTTACCGTGAATGACGACCAATTGTTATTAGCAATGGCACATATTTATTTGCAAAAGTCCTCATACTATATGTTTCAAAAAAAGTCTTATAGCTTGCACGAGTACCGGAATCTTGTTAAGCCTTTTTTAATTGTTGCTACAGATGGACATATTATTGATGTCTTTGGATCCCTATCCGGGAACTGTCTGATGCGGACATCATGAAAGCCTTATTCCAAAATTATAATGAAGATTTTATAATGTTTTGAGACATGAGACGGTACTTGTGAGGGGCCGTATCAAGTCTTGCCATCAATCTGGTAGAACTTATTATACATATATATTGTTGGCAAGACATGACACAACCTGGAATGAGAAAATAGCCGGATATTATTGCAATTGCTTACGTGGTCTCCGCACTGTTGGTTGCTGTGCTCATGTGATGACCATTGTATGGTATTTAGGTTGGGCTCGGTACCAAGAAAGCATAGAAGCACCGGCATTATTTCTGAATGGAATTTTAATAAGAGAGGATGTTGAAAATTAATAAAAATCATTAAATAGTATGAGTTGTTTTATTTATTTAATCGTACAGTTCAAAATGAATACCTGTCCTTTTTTAAGTTTGTTGAAGGACAAACTTCGCTATTCACTAATTACATACCTATTGCAGTGAGAGGACAGATAGGTTCACATCACATTATTTTCATCAGCCAGCAATAATCACAATTGCCCTAATACTTTGTATTGCATTGCACACTGCAGTGGGCATAGATAGGTGCCAACATATTCTCATAAGTGGTGATCAAATTTTAGCCCTTGTTGCTAGATTCTTTGTACTGCATACCGAACGTAGTGAGGATAGGTAGGATCCAACACATTATTTTCATTTGTGACCATCGCAATTACCTTAGTAGATTCTTTGTTTGTACTACATACCACAGTGAGTAGGTTTCAACACATTTCATCTGCAATGATTACAATTGTTTTGCTAGATTCTTTTTTCACACAGCAGCGAGGATATGTATTAGGTAAGTAGTTTTAACAGGAACTGGTTTCATTCAACATATCTATATTTTCATCAGCTGATGATCACAAATTGTCTTTTTGCTGGGTTCTTCATATACCGCACATCGCAGTGAGGATAAGTAAGGTAAGTGGTTTACAAATAAGAACTGTTTCTACTTAGTTTCATCTAATGATAATAATGGTTGCTAGATTATTTGCCAAGTACACCGCACAGTGAGGTTACACAGAGAGGAGGCACAGTGTGGGATCGGAAAGAACCCTAGAAGGAACATATTATTCCTTGATATTTCTAATAATTCCAGTGCATTAGAGTGGAAGGGTGTATTGGTACAATATTGCAATTGCTCTTTGGTGGAAGTAACGTTGAAATGAATGATTGAAACGTCAAGCAAGACAAGAGATGTCATTGAAGTGAATGACAGTCAATGACACACGCCATCTTTATTTTAGGTTAGGTATTGCCTTAACGATGAGTATTTAATATTTTTGTACAAAAAAACTAGGTCAAAAACGACAAAAATGATAGTTAGAACACACTCAGTAATTAATGACGGTTCTAAAATACAAGTGTACAAAGTCCAGGCCATTGCTCCATACATTCCTGAAACGTGTCCTTTGAGTAAAAGAGACAAAACACGGAATAACTATCGAAGCTTATTCTTTGTTTATTTGTAAGACCCTGACGTATTAATACCTCAATGGTTCTGAAGATAAAAGTCATAGGCATTTTTAGGTGTAGTTAAGCCATGGTCTAATAATATATTTATAGTTAATAATAATTAATTAAAAGCTAAATCCATTGAGAAACTTTGATAAAGCAAAAACGAAACGCAAATCTATTTTGACGTTTATTGGTCACAAGTTGCCATCTTAATAAAGTTTTCACATAAGCCGGGTCGTACAACTGATTTTCAAACAGACTTATTTGCGTTTATGATTGTAATACAGCGTGTCCAAAAAACGAAAGATAATCCTTTACCTGCGGGTGGGTCACAACATGTCCTACCACATACTGGAATTTCAGTTTAATGAAAGTCTCACGGTTTTCGAGATATTGTTTCTTTTCCCTTTTTTTTAGAAAACTCTTCCCTCGTTTAGTTTATTTCATGCCATTTCTACAAATGATAACTTTGTTAAGCCCCATTTTTTTTTAATAGTCATGGTTATTTGCTTCATCTAAAACAATATTCTTTTGATCCCTAAATAACTGCGAAAACCACATAAAAAAAATCTTATGCAAAGATTTCATACAAACTAAATCAAACGAATGACTTTGATAGCCTGTGGTTTAAAAAAAATGTACGAAGCAGACCGTGTCAATTACTTTAAAACAATGCTTAGTTAATGTTAATTTAAAAATGGTATTACTGTTTTACATTCCTTTTTAATTTTATTTTTTATGGTAATTTAAATGCACGAAGGTAGCAATTTCGGATTTTATTAAAATAAAAGTCAATTAAAATTTAGTTACCTTACAAGTATTATTTCATGATTTGATACATGTGAACAATGAAATCGTAGAAAGGTTCGGTACCTGACATGCTTCCATGAAGTTTTGACCTTGACATGTCATTGTAATTGAAATTGGCAAAGAAAATATTCTTTATTTTAACAGATATTTTGGGGTTTAAGTATAGTATGGCTACAAGTAAAAGACAATTATTAAAACAAATGGAATTTTTATTAAATTATTACAGTTAATGCTCAAAATGGCCGCCATTTGCCCTTATGCATGCTCTACATCGTTTAACAAAGGACCTTTTAATTCGGCGAGCATAACCCTCTTGCGTATTTTTTTTTACTGATATCACCTTCGTCTCGTACACCAGGTCTTTCAGGCAGCCCCAATAAAAAAAATCCAGTGGATTTAGGTCTGGCGACCTTAGTGGCCATAAGATGAATTGATGAATTGTACCCATATCATGTGAAGCGTGTGTAAACTTTACAACCTGCTGAGTAAATAATTTAATAAAAAGGGGTTTGGGTAAATTTGTATGGAGGTTGGCTTGATTTTTTTTTTCAGCGGCCACTGAAATAATTGTTCTAGTTTAATAGTACATCGACTGAGATATATGGCTGCAAAAAGGTTTTTGACCTAAGTAATATCGAAGCAGAGATATGCAAGGTCAAAGTGAAGCTATGAATACATAATATCTGTGTTGTTTGAAACCTTATATATTATGTTTTTCATATTTTTCTACATATCTGCAGTAATTATTTACTTTCATATGATTTTGTTCATCATCATCATCATCATCATCTCAGCCAAAAGACGTCCACTGCTGGACAAAGGCCTACCCCAAGAATCTCCACAACGACCGCTTTTGTGCTGCTCGCATCCAGCGGCTTCCCGCAACCTTCACCAGATCGTTGGTCCACCTTGTTGGAGGCCTGCCCACACTGCGCTTTCCGGTACGCGGTTGAAACTCCAGGACTATCCCGCCCCAGCGGCCATCAGTCGTGCGAGCAATGTGCCCTGCCCACTGCCACTTGAGCTTAGCAACTCTTCGGGCTATGTCGGTTACCTTTGTTCTTCTGCGGATCTCCTCATTTCTGATTCGATCACGCAGAGAAACCCCGAGGATAGCCTTCTCCATTGCTCTTTGAGTGACCTTGAGCCTTTTTATGAGGCCCATAGTGAGCGACCATGTCTCAGTTCCGTATGTCATCACCGGCAACACACACTGGTCAAAAACTTTCGTCTTGAGACACTGCGGTATATCGGACGAGAAGATATTTCGTAGCTTACCGAACGCTGCCCAGCCTAATTGGATTCGACGATTGACCTCTTTGCTGATGTTGGACCTACCTAGCTGGACCGTTTGTCACAGGTAAACATAATCGTCCACAACGTCAAGGGCAGAGTCCCCAACCTTGAGAGGAGTGGGTACGACACGTGAGTTCGACATAACTTTCGTCTTCTCCATGTTCATTTTAAGACCCACTTGTTGAGAGACTCTGTTGAGGTCACCGAGCATTGCGCCGAGGTCTTCCAGGGTCTCAGCCATGACTACTATATCGTCAGCAAACCAAAGGTGAGTGATATATACGCCGTTGATGTTGATGCCGAGTCCTTTCCAGTCAAGAAGCTTGAAAACATCTTCCAGTGCAGCAGTGAACAGTTTCGGAGAAATCACATCTCCCTGTCTCACTCCTCGCTGCAACTGGATAGGTTTCGAGCTCTGGTCCTGAAGACGGACTGACATAGCGGCGCTTTCATACAAACACCTCAACACTTCCATGTACCGATAGTCAATTTGGCACCGCTGGAGAGACTGTAGCACGGCCCATGTTTCAATCGAATCGAAGGCTTTTTCATAGTCCACAACGCTAAGCAAAGAGGCTGGTTATACTCTTCGGTCTTCTGCCGCAGCGTATGTATGTGGTCTATGGTGCTGAAGCCTTTACCGAAACCGGCTTGTTCGATAGGCTGGAAGTCATCAAACCTGCGTGCGAGATGATTCGTTATGACTCTCGAAAACAGCTTGTAGACGTAGCTTAGAAGTGAGATAAGCCTGTAGTTCTTCAGCAGGGTTTTGTCGCCCTTTTTGAAGAACAGTACCACCATACCTTCGTGCCACGTCTCTGGCGTTCTGCCCCCTATTACGACGGAATTAAATAGCTTCTGAAGAGCTACGAGTACCGGGTTTCCGCCTGCTTTTAGAAGCTCGGCCGTAATACCGTCAGCACCTGGTGCCCTGCCCTTTTGAGCTGTTTGAGAGCCATACTAATCTCGTACAGGCTGATGTCAGGGATGTCTTCGGTATAGTGCCGGGTTAACTCAGCTCTAGGGTCTTTAGCTAAGCTTTTTACAAGTGGCCGTGTGGATGTGTAAAGCTGTCCATAGAAGTTCTCGACCTCTCCCATAACATCGGATCTGGTCGTGACAGTTCTGCCGTCATCGGTTTTCAGCGTCGTCTGTTGACACTGCCCAATACCCAGATCTCTTGCGAACACTTTTGAGTCAAATTGGTCAAATTGGTCAAAGTCAAAAATGTCAAATTGGTTTTGACATATTTGAAGTAAACAGATGTAACATACATGTCGACAATGTGATGTCGATTTGACTGTACCAGACTTCTTTTTGTGTGGGTTTTTGAAATCTTGTGTTTACGTGAACAAGCCTCAGACTCTGGAAGCCCTCAAGGACATCATCCGACACGAATGCGCGAACCTATCGCCTGAAGTTCTGGAAAAGTGATGGCAAATGCCATAAAAAGGGCCCATATGGTAATTAATGCTGGCGGCGGCCACTTGTGCGATACTTATCGTCTTCTCGACTTAATTGGAAAAATTCTAATCAATTAAACATAAATAATCCACAAACAGAACCAAAGTTTTTCATTTGTAAAAAAAATACAGCCAAAGAACATCGGATGATTAATTTTGCCTCAACCTGTAGTCTTTCAGATAAAGGAGCTTCAGGATATTCAAATAATGCATTTTGAATAGATACACACCTAGATATCATTTCGTTTCGTGTTAAATGGTTGAAACCTAAATGAAATGGAACAAACTCGGCCAATAAGTCTTCTCTTACTAGTTTCATAGTCCTTTCAAAGACTTCCTGGTCATTTTGAAAACTGTAGATAATCTCTCATTTGACAGTGTGAAGTTTAGCAAGAACTGTGGCAAGAGCTGTCCCCGTCTTTCTTTTATGTCGCCTAGTAATATTCGGTGTACTTTGCAGAATGTTGTTGAATTGTTGTTTAGAAAATCCAATATAATAACGGAATACGCTATCGTGAATTGACTGCAGTTTATCGAAGTCTAAAAAAGGCTTGCGTTTTTAATATATCCATCATATCTTTTATCATTGGCCGAAAGGAATTGCAGGGTTCTTATAGACATTGAGCTCTGATATAACAATTATAAGGTTTGAAACCGTATTAGACTGAAATGTATATTATACAAACAATTAATACGGGACTATTTTTATTTTCTTTTTTATCAAATATCCTAGTTCCGATACACTTTAGCCAAAAATGTTATATGACAAAAATGTTTTAATTTATTATATACTAACGACTGGTGCAAGTTCCATAAGTGGCCGCGGACTTTGAAAATCAAGCCACTTTTACCCAAACCCCTTTTACTTGAAACCATACTATGCCAAACCCCCAAAATACCTGTTAAAATAAAGAATATTTTCTTTGCCAATTTTAATTACAATGACATGTCAAGGTCAAAACTTCATGGAAGCATGTCAGATATCAAACCTATCTACGATTTCATTGTTCACATGTATCAAATCATGAAATAATACTTGTAAGGTAACTAAATTTTAATTGACTTTTATTTTAATAAAATCCGAAATTGCTACCTTCGTGCATTTAAATTACCATAAAAAATAAAATTAAAAAGGAATGTAAAACAGTAATACCATTTTTAAATAAACATTAACTAAGCAATGTTTTAAAGTAATTGGCACGGTCTGCCTCGTACATTTTTTTTAAACCACAGTCTGTCAAAGTCAGCCGTTTGATTTAGTTTGTATGAAATCTATGCATAAGATTTTTTTTATGTGGTTTTCGCAGTAATTTAGGGATTAAAATAATATTGTTTTAGATGAAGCAAATAACCATGAGTATTTTAAAAAAAATGGGGCTTAAAAAAGTTATCAATTGTAGAAATGGCATGAAATAAACTAAACGAGGGAAGATTTTTCTAAAAAAAATGAAAAAGAAACGATATCTCTAAAACCGTGAGACTTTCATTAAACTGAAATTCCAGTATGTGGTAGGCCATGATGTGACCCACCCGCAGGTAAAGGATTATCTTTCGTTTTTTGGACACGCTGTATATATAGTGAAAGATTTATTTTAGAAAAATAATTTACCAACTATGTTTAGTAACAATGATTATGTTTACGTGAAATTTAGTCTACATACTTCCCATATTTGTCAGGATATAGATTTGCATGTTAATATATTTTAGATCGACAGGGCGCTATGGCGCTCATTAGGGGAGGCCTATGTCCAGCAGTGGACTAATATGGGCCGATGATGGTGATGATGATATTTTAGATTTCCTACAAGCTAATTTTATTTTATATGTGAATGATACAATAATATTGTTTTTTTATGTAAAACATGACTTCTTATGGTTAAAAATATTTATTACAATGGTAACACTCACCAATAAAAAGAAATAAAACAGCATGGACGTCATGACGTTTTCACTGAAATCTTCAAAATAGATCGATACTATTTTTCAGTTTTTAAAGCCATGCTACTAAAAAAGCTCCTTTTAATACTTAAATAGATGAAGCTTCTGCCTTTAGTCTTTTAGTTGATTTAGATAATTAAAGAATTTTTCTTCAATAGGTTAGTTTTCTTGCAACATTTACGGAAAAAACGACCTGCTGTGTATTTAATCAAAGTTTACTTATTTATTATGTTTCTATAATGAAGTGTCACTACGAAGTTTTATGCATAGTTAAAGAAGCAAATGCGTCGGAAATAAAAAAAGCTTATAGGCGCCTCGCTCTTCAATGGCATCCTGATAAAAACTTAGATAATCTGCTGGAGGCGAAAGAGCAGTTTCAACTCGTGCAAAATGCATATGAAGTGCTTTCAGATCCACAAGAGAGGGCTTGGTAAGTTAAATTGCACTTTGACCTATTCTATGACGCCCTGTTACCTCAAATGTCACTAGTGGCGCATTCAATAAAAATGCATCAATTTTTTAACTCCAATTAATTTTCGTACAAACGGTGTCATTAAGGCCGGCTTATTGATTTACTATTGCATGCATGAATTATTTTCCCGGCTAAATATTTTTCCCAATAAATGTTTACTGACTTTACATTGTTTAATAAATTCTAAAAAAATCCCATACTGCTTACATATTAATTATTTCTAGGAAATAGCCAACATAATTATAGCTAGAGAGTTAATTCTTCTGTCAGTACTATCTATTGATTCAAATGGTTCAAACGTTTTAGAACCAATCTTAATAGACTGATAATAATTTGTTAAAATATATATCTTTAAATAAATAAGTTTTATTTGAATTCCATTAGAAAGAATATGATCTTATTTGCATCTAAGTAACTTTATTTTTTATCAGGGTGTTGCATAAAATTTTATTAGAAAAAAAGCATCCTGAGGCTGGTTGATTTTTTCTAGTAACATTTTATTTTGTAAGTTGTTGTTATTTCAAATTTAATTTTCAAATAATTTTATAATAATTTTCTTATTCTAGGTATGACAATCATAGAGAACAGCTACTGCGTGGAGCAGGCAGCTCTTACAACGATGACAGCCTTGATGTTTATCCATACTTCAGTCCGTCCTGCTACAAAGGCTTTGGTGACAATTCCCAAGGCTTCTATGGAGTCTATGCTGAAGTAAGTTACAATATATTTTAATTTTTAAAACCAATTAAAAAATTATTACCTACAACAACCAACTTGTGTTTATTTCCTAATTACATTCTTGTATGTAAGGTTTATGAGTAGCTACAGATCATGCTCAGTGGTGTGCACTTGGAGAGGCCTATGTCTAGCAGTGGACTAGTATAGGCTGATAATTATTTCTTTTTAGAGGGAGTTTCTGATTGCGGACAGCATTTTCAGCTTCACCGGGCTTTTTGAGGGCGGCAAATAACTTAAAGGGCCTCAAGCCGTTCGTGTGAAACGAAGGACTTTAGGATGTTTTCTTGAGAGAACGGCATCGTGCACTAGTGCGTGTCCACGTGCCCTATAAGTCTTTTAATTGTACTTACTGTAGGAATAAGTTTTTTAGTAACTCTTAAGTATGTTGCTTACAGGTTTTCTCAAAACTAGCAGCTGAAGAAACAGATTTCCTGGATGATCCTGAAGAAGTTGTAAAAATTCCGAAGTTTGGCAACTCTGCTACACTTTACGAAGATGTTCATGAATTCTATGCATACTGGATGGCCTTTTCAACGAATAAAAGTAAGCTCAAAGTATAAACAATATTAACACACATAATAATAACAGAATAACTGGAAGTGGAGTGATTTTGCGATACCATGTAGGTATCTGACATTCATAAATTCTGAATGTTAATTAATAATGATTTTAAAAACTTAAATTGCCTTGTGAAAGGATCAAGCTAACCTACACTAGTCCTTTTAATGTATATGACCTATTCAGCGCCTAGCACCAGTGACTTAAAAACAAGTAAATTTTCGAAATTCCGCGCGCCCTCATATTTATTCTGTGGCGCCACCCCCTTGAGATCTATTATCTTCATTATTTATTTTAAAATTTAAGAGGGTTACTCCTTATTACTCCTTATAAAATCCCATGCACATTTGCCAATTCCAATTAACTTTTCTGTACTGGGTGCCATGCCAGGTAGATAGGTAAGACCCAAAACAGGCATGTTAAAAGAAATCAATAAACCAATAAAGAAAGAATTAATACTATCTAAACTTATGAAAAAAAATGTTGGAATCATTGCATTTGATCTAATCTTGAGACAGTTTAAGTTTGAAATTGTTGCTATTTGAAAACTATCAGTACAAGATTATAAATAAATTAGTACACTTAAAAGTTTGTATAGGAAATGCCACAAGCATAAACTTTTAATAAATATAACCAAATTTATTATTCTAGGTTATGTATGGCTTGATCAATATGAAATCCAACAAGGCGACAACCGAAGAGTTATTAAATTAATGGAGAAAGAGAACAATAAGATACGACAAAAAGCTAGAAAAGAAAGAAATGAAGAGATTCGCCGATTAGTTAGCTTTGTACGTAGAAAAGATAAAAGAGTAATTGAACATACTAAACTTCTTCAGGAGAAAGCTGAAGAAAATAAGCGAAAGGTAATATTATAACATTTTCACTACATTAACTTTTTCTACAAGCAACATTTACCCTTAATTAATGGGTTGCTATTAATTAATAAACTATAATGCTATACTATGCTGTCTGCATCACTTATTTTTCCATAAAATACTATTAATAAATAATATTTTTTCCTGATATCATTACCAGGCAGAACAAGTAAGAAGAGATAGAATAATGCAAAGGCAAAAGGAAATAGAAGAAGCAAAGAAACAAGAAGGAGAGAGATCCTTTATTCAAAGTGAAGAGTACCAAAAAAAGCTTAGTGAAATTGAGTCTCTGCTGGCAGAAGAATTTGGGTTGTCATCCGATGATGACACCATCAGTGAGGGTGGTATGGAAAGCAGTAACGAGGAGAGCTCTAAGACTGAAGAGGTAAGAATAATTGAGTTGTTTTTATTCTTCTCTCATACCAGAAGAAACATTTATATCTGTAATAATATCGCATTACCTATACAGTACATCAGTATCTGATATTTGATATCCGATTTTCCAACAGTGTTTTATTGGTAGTGAACTAGTGAGATATGCAAATATCGGAAAACCCCAAAATTGGCACCCAAGCAATCAAATATGCAAACAATGTCTCATGACATTTAGCAACTAAATAAATGACATTAACTGCCGTACTCAGAGATGTCAATTAAGTTTAATAGACAATTAAGTCTCTTGCTGTCACTTTCTTATGTATAGTGATAAATAGAGAAGGAAAGATATTTAATTGTCATTAAAACTTAATTGACGTCTCTGAGTACGGCAGTAAGTGTACAAAAGATGAAACCTTTATCCCTACTAGACAAGTTAAGGATGGATGATGTAAACAAATTAAAAATAATAGCATAGTCTTTGGATTAGCAAATCTGTCAACTAGTTTTGACTGAAATCCTAGCTCTGGCAGTTATTAGAACCATGAGTTCAGGGGAATTATGTATAACATAAAGTATATTTTTGTATTTAACATTAAAAATATTGTTTAGGAAAGTATTACCCAAGAACACAACTTTCAAAGTTTACGCAAATATTGTTGCAAACAATTTACAATTTGAAAAAAGACAAAATGTTGAAAAAAATCCAGGGTTCGAATCCCGCTCGTGGATTTTTTTTCAACACTTTGTCTTAATTAAATGAGTTAATCTTATTTCATTTCAGGCAAGTGAAGCATCAAAAGGAGCAGCAAAATCTACTAAATCAAAATCGTCCCTCAGGAACCTATATTGTTCTGCTTGCAGCAAACTATTTAAAAACGTCAAATCATTTGAGAATCATGAAAATAGCAAAAAACACAAAGAAAATGTTTCTAATATGTGTTTAGACGATGACATAGAAATTTCAGAAAATGATCTTGAAAACAATGACGAAAAAGATAACGCTCCAGTTCAGGAAGAAGCAAAAGAAATAGTTAATGGAGTTACTGAAGAAGTAAAAGAAAGTGTAGGAAATTCAACTTCAGATAATGAAGATAATGATGTAAGAGAAACGCTGAGTGATGATTCCGATCAAGTGCAGGTAAAAATTAACTTATCAATAAGATTAAGACTGCAGTAAATGTTTGCGAATTTTTAAACTTGCATGGTACATAATGAGTAATGTCTGAGCAAGTGTAATTTCAGGCAAAAAATTTTTATTAACCATATAGTATGATATTTTTGTATGTGCTTGGTATAGTCGACCATGAAATTGCTTTATCACTTTTGACAAAAACTTCCATTACAATAAAATTTCGCTAAGGCTCATTGTCACTAATGACAACGTATCTGTCACTTGGTCTTTTAAACAAAAATAGAACTTGTTGTTTTAGAATATGCAAACAAAATTCACTTCTAAGGTGGTAAAGCAATTTCATTGTCGACTATACAAGGCCTATGTCCAGCAGTGGACTAGTACTGTAGTATAGGCTGATGATGATGATGATGATGATTTTGATTTGTTTTAATTTTATGTTTCTGTTACAGGCACTACCAAAAAGTCACAAAAAGAAAAAGAACAAGAAAAAGTCATTCATACCAATGCCAGAGAGTGAAGGTAATGACAGTCATGATGAGATGAGTTTCAATGAAATAGAAGGACCGTCGCGAAGTAGGAAAGCTAAAAAATTCAATATGTTAAAAAGCCAAATTCAAGCAAAAAAGGAAGCAAGCCTGAACAAAGGATCTCATTCACAGACCTCTACTGAAAATTTGTACGAGGTTTCAAGCACTACACCTACCGACGATGTGTTAGGGGAAACAGCGTTTCCAAAAGATAAGCCTATGCTTCCTAAAATGCAAAGGAATGTCAAACCGAAAAAACCAGTAGACAGGAAACCTCTTAGACCTAAAACTAGTGAGACAGAAGACTCGAGCACAGCACTTCTTAGATGTGCTGTATGTCAGACAGATTTTCCATCAAAAAATAAATTATTTGATCATTTAAAAACGACAGGCCACTCTGTGCCACTCCCTCAGACAAGCTTTGTGCAAACTAAAAAAGGTAAGAGGGCTAATAGGTAAACATGTGCAATGAATTTAGATAGGATGAAAAGTATAATAATTACTCATCGAGAATCATTTTGATTTTCTTTAAATCTCTACATGATGTAAAGAATTTGTCAATCTATTTATGAAAATTATGATCACTGTCTTGAAAATATGTCTATGTAACTTCTGTTTTATTAAAATGAAATCTCAATTCAACATTGATAATGTTTATTTTTTCTCTCATTTAACAATCAATTGCATCAGAATATGTTAAGAAATATATACATAGTAAAAGAATAGGCAAGATGACTGATTTTGAAAAACTGTACTATATCAATCTAATGCATTTAATATTTCCATAAAAAATATTATTTTTGTGAAAAATTAAGATTTTTTAGTTAAAAAAGCTTTTTTTTTAATTTAAAATTCGCGCCAAAACGCTCTTCGGTGTCATGGCATGGCCACTGCTTGTGACGTCACCTCTATGTAACTCAACAGTAAACAGTCCCTGGATGAACGAGCTTTGCTCGTTATTTTTGATTTATCTATTATTTCTGTTAAGTACATTAGATAAACACATGATTTGATTTTAGTGACTTGGTTACTGTCATCATGCCTATTGAAACATTACCGACATCAAAAGCATATTAAATTACAAATCATAAATGAAAACCTCTTTCATTTACTTATAGATATGTGTTCTATTTTAAATGGTAGAAAATTGCTGTTACTTAATAATATTATATTGAGACAAAGATTTAACAGTTCTCTATGCACAATTGCACAATAGGTCTTGCTTGAAAGATCATGCTACTATTTTATTTCCTAGCACACTTTTACATGTATAATTGTATATAATAACTTTATTTCAAATAAGGCATTTTAAAATTTGAATAAAATACATTATAAATTGATAATAGACAATTTGTTACTATAATAATTACAATTGAATTGCACAATACAAGAATGTATAATTTTTCATTGAATCATTCACTATTAAATAACAATGTTTCATGTCATTTGGTTCTTTTGGCTACAATTTTCTTCTATTTACATGAACACTTTCTTCACCCAGTCCTTTTACTTCCAACAATATAAGACAACATTTAAACTCTTAGATTCAAAGTACAACAAATAATCAGACTAGGTTTACATTGTAACTTGTAATATTATGAGGATAGCAAGTTTAATGTTTCTGCTTAGTAGATATACCTACAACATTATGTTTACTTTTAACAAAGTTAGTTTAAACCACTACCATATTGAGTCCATGTATCTATACCACAATACACAGATATACAGGGTTACAGGGAAGGTCGTACAGAATATGAAAGGACATTATTATTCATGTCATTTCTGACAGAATTGATCCTGTAATATGGTATCCGAAACTTAACCGTTATGGAAATATTGAGTTTTAAAGTTATTTAAAAAAAAACTATTTTTGGCTTTTCTATCGATTTATTTGCGATTGGAGCTACTAGGGTCTGGTTTTTTTATGTGTCCAATTAGAAGACATGTCAATTAATAAAATTTTTTAACAAAAACTGAACCTACTACTAACAGCTTAATAATTATTAAGAAAGGTATAACACTTGCTATTAAATAGGCAAAACATTGACCAAATAACAGTTAAGATAGCAGAGGGTACATCTTTAGTTTCAGGTAAAAATAGCTAAAATACGTAAATAAAACAAAAAAATACAAAATATTTTTATAATTCATGTTGTACATGGCCACGGGTATTTATAACACCAATGACCCTGACCCTTTTTCATTGTTTAAAGGTGCCAGGTAGTAAACCGGATCCTTTTGTATCGAAGTTCTTTATGATGTACTGCCACTTGGGCCTATTCAAATAACATTATTTTAAGGTTTTATGAACACACCTGGTAGATGTTATACCTTTTTGAATAGCTAAAAAGACGTAGAAGTTTTTAAATTACTTGCAGAATAAGTTCCATACATTTATTTTTTTAAAAAAAAGGTCCACTAAATTAAATACACTTAGTGAAAATTCTTTAATTCCAACCGTTGTTGAGCAGTTTTAGAAAGCTGTTAGTAGTAGGTTCAGTTTTTGTTCATCATTTTTATTAATTGACATGTCTTCTAACTGAGCACATGAAAAAACCGGACCCTAGTAGCTCCAAACAAAAAAAACCAATAAAAAAGATAAAGGATTTTTAAAAAATATCTTCAAAATTCAATATCTCCATAACGGTTAGTTTCGGATACCATATTACAGGATCAATTCCATCAGAAATGACCTGAATAATAACATCCTTTAATATTCTGTACGACTCCCTGTAACCCTGTAGAAAAATAAGATTGTGAGATGCAGGGTAAACCAATGCAACTTGAGAAGTAGGATTTCACTTTTATTGTATGTTGTTTGAAAATATAATAAAGATAATGTTGTAGATAATAGGATGATGTAACTACTCAAACTCTGGTATATCAGTAAAACTGTATCCTGGATACTCTTTATATGCATAATATGCTATTCGTATGTGGTAAGCACCAGGTAAGAACATGATGCCACCTAATACTATCATTGGCCATAGCCTATCAGAATACTTAGTGTCTATGTGTCCGGTCACTATTAAACTTCCAGCTACAAGTAGTACTGTTCCAACTACAAACAGAAATGCTGCTAAGCTGATTGCCTTCCACGGAATCTTTGCCGGTGGTATTTCAAACTGTGCATCTGAGAATCCGCTATCATCATTTGAAACAAGTCGGTAGCCTTCGTGTTGTCTTCCAAATCTGAACCGGGACATTCCAAATTTTTTTATGTTGTCTGAAAAATTAGTAAAAGCTGAATTTCATATTACACCTTGTTAATCAAACAATCGATCATTAATTTATTAGTTGGAACATAGTTGCATGTATATCATCATAAATGTCTTTGCATCGACTCGCTGTCAGTCGCATCGCGACGCAGACGAACGGGTTGTCGGAGGCGGCTGCATGGGCTGTTGCACCTCGATCGATGATTCGATTCATCATAGTCGTAGCCCAGCGCGGGGGTGGGGATCACCATATCTTCCCCATAAAATATGCATAGTAAGCTGTTCCTATAAACGAAAACAATCGATATCCAGTTAGGTATCGTCCTACTCATTACGAATAATTCTTTAAAAACTAACCTCGGAGAATAATATTCAAAAACTTAGTATTTTAAATATTAATCACTTGTTTGTAGAAAGTTGTTAGAATCTTATATTATAACAATTTTTGTTTACACGATCTGTCGGCTTACTGACTGATTTTTTTTTTTTTAGTGTAGTTTATTCCTTGAGGAACCGGCTAAGGTCATAGACCATGCTGCCATGTCATTAGTTTAAGTAATACATAAATAAACAATATTTTCATATATGATGATGATGATGAATGATATTAGAATTGGGAAGTGAGAAATGATATACCCCCCAACCCCTCGAGTATCTCAGTAAAGATGTGGGGCTTTACTAAGTCCTCACGCGAGCTTCTTGAGAGAATTTGAAAAGTGACGTTGCACTGTTTTGTTTCATTTGCCAACACTTATGCACACTCACGAACACTTAACGGTTAATAATCCACCATTATTTCACATTAATATTCGACATAACACAAATTTTGGAAAATAAAGCAAAACTGCAAACATGACGCTTCACTTTCCCGCCAAGAACGCTTACTGACTGACTGCCAGACAGACTGTCAGCTGTCTGCTGTCACTGTCACAGATTTTTTTTTCCCTTAGTTAATGGCATTGCCCGTTGAGCACATTAAGCCAGTATCAAAGTAATTTTTCGTAGTACAAGTTCTGTAATTCAATAATATTTCCTTTATTAATTATGATGATGAATGATAATAGTTATACTCGTGCCTCGTCCTCGAGATTAGTATTTTTCAAATTATATTTGATAAGTTATTTATTATACCATGTAGTAACGCATAGTGAAACCACTTCCTGCACTATGGTTTAAAAAAAAAAAAAAAATCATTTGTTGGAGGTAGTTTAAACCGCCATCTTGTAACGAGTTCAGTCTCTTGTCCTCATTCGCAATTTAGTGCTCGACCACTTCGCACGCAACCAAAATACCTAAGAGACATAGAGAAAATAGTGTAGACATTTTGTCGAAAAAGTTAAGAAAATTGGAAAAGGAAATTAAGTGTATTCGACGCATGCCGCGTCGGCGCATACAATTAAGTGAAACTTCATCGTCATGCTCATCGCGGTGCTCCAGCAAATCGCGTTCGTCAAGGGACTCCACGCCGATTCCGGATAAAGTAGAAGGTTAGTTTTTATTTTAATGTTTTTTTCAACTACAAGTGCGCGGGCAATAAGAACATTTTTGGCTTCTGTTATATGATCGTAAATCATAAAATACAAGGTAACTATGCAATCAGAATAGTCTGTGGGACTACTTCGCTGCATATTTAACTTGTCGATCTGCCCAGATCAGTCTGTGGGACTGTTTCGATGCATGATCGTTGTATGCACGCAGAGCAATCTGAGGGATTGTCTCGACGCATAAATTTCGTTAATACATAGAGTAGTCTGCGAGACTATGTCACCATTAACGAATCGCTTTTGTCTTGTTAACAGACCGAGATATTTTGAAGCCCACGTCGCCAGCGCCGCTAAGTGAAAATGTAACCGCCGCCGCCGCCGCCGCCGCGCCGCTCGCGCCTACGCCGGCACCCGAGCCGGCCGCCATCGCCACCTCCACCTCCACCTACTCCACCGATATGCTACCACCCACACAAGCAATGGAGCATGCGGATGCAGAATTGGATCCGGACATTCTTGATATTCTCGGATCCGACCCGGCCGCTATACAAAAATATGGTGCCGATATTAACAAAGATCTAGCTCTCCGCCTTAATCATATGGCGGGTTCAGGTTTGGAAAAAGACAACCGAAAACAACTGATTGAAAAGTATCTAGTGCCGGCTAACTGCTCGCATATAGGCGCTCCTCGGCTCAATGCAGAAATTAAAGCGGCGGTTCCCGATACTGTAGTAAAGAGAGACAAAGCTATAGAATCTCGGCAGACCGAAATTGCCGCTGCTATTTCATGTCTAGGTCAGACTATATCGACTCTTCTCAAAGATAAGGACAAAAATCACGAGCTGTTGAAACAGCTCATGGATTCAGTACGTATTTTGTGTGATATACAATACAGCGAATCCATATCGAGAAGAAACTTTGCGCTGTATTCGTTAAAAAAAGACATGAAGGAACAGTTGGCGAATGCCAAGATAGACAACTTTCTGTTCGGCGCAGACCTTCCCGACACTCTTCGAACGGCAAAAGCCATCACGAAGTCCAGCTCCGACCTTAAGATCGAAGCTCCCAAGAAGGCGAAGCCTTTCACACCGGCTGCGAAGAATTTAAACTGGAAGGCGGGACCCGGAAACCGCAGGGCGGCGCCGGGTCCCGCTCGCCGTCCCCCGCCGCCGCCGGCAGCAGCCGACAGCAGCAGGCAGAGGCCCGCGAGCTTATCGCGCGCCTCATCGCAGCGCAACCAGAAGACGCGCACCCGCTGATCTCCCCACACGCGCCTGCGGCCCCCGCTGACTCACCGGTAGGCTATGCTGGTAGACTTAGCTCCTTTTTTAAACAATGGTCCCTTATTACCCGCGACCGATCTGTTTTATCTTGGATAAAAGGCTATAAAATATTATTTAATAATCCGGTGCACCAATCTGATACACCGATTACTGTAATTCACACCGAACCAGAAAGGAAACACTATAACGAGGCAATTAGAAAATTGTTATCGATAGGTGCAATT
The DNA here is from genome assembly GCA_947562085.1 of Eudonia lacustrata. Classification (NCBI taxonomy): domain Eukaryota; kingdom Metazoa; phylum Arthropoda; class Insecta; order Lepidoptera; family Crambidae; genus Eudonia; species Eudonia lacustrata. The sequence continues at coordinate 5,803,265 of OX387320.1, forward strand.
TCTAAGTGTAAATCTACTGCCGGGCAATTTCTGTCACGTGTGTTTCTAATACCGAAGCCGAATGGCGAAATGAGATTTATTTTAAATTTAAAAGCTCTAAACAAATTCATAGAAACACAGCATTTCAAACTAGAAGATCTACGTACTGTCCTAAAACTAATAAATCAAAATTGTTTTTCGGCATCATTAGACCTGAAAGATGCGTATTTTTTAATAAAAATACATCCGGACTCTCGTAAATACCTCAGATTTACACTAAAAGATGGTAATAATACACAAATGTTTGAGTTCAATGTCCTACCATTTGGCCTTTGCACGGCTCCATTCATTTTCACCAAACTGATGAAACCGGTTATGAAACTTTTGAGATCATGTGGTTTCTTATCTTCGATATACTTAGATGATATATATCTAGTTGGAAAATCTTACTCTGAATGCAAAGAAAATATAAATATTACTTGCAATTTATTGAAATCTCTCGGATTTATTATTAATGGTAGAAAAAGTAGATTTATTCCTTCAAAATGCTGTCAGTACCTTGGTTTTATAATTGACACACAAGAGTGGCAAGTTCGCTTACCTTCAGAAAAAAGAATACGTATTTCAAAAGAACTTAAAATATTCTTACATTTAAAACAATGTACTATCAGAAGATTTGCTCAACTAGTAGGTCTTTTAGTATCGGCTTGTCCGGCAATTGAGTATGGATGGCTGTACGTAAAGGAATTAGAGCGGTGCAAGTACCTCAACTTGCTAGGTCACGATAACTATGACCGGCTCATGACCATTCCCACTTCCCTGTTGTCAGACTTGCAATGGTGGAAAAACGCCATTCGTACTTCTGTGCATAGAATTAGGAATGACGTTTATGCCCTTGAAATATATTCTGACGCCTCAACAACGGGATGGGGGGCTGTGTGTAACGGGCAGACCGCCAGTGGTCAGTGGTCTCAATCCGAAAAAGCCTTGCACATAAACTATCTCGAACTTTTAGCCGCTTATTTTGCTATCAAAATATTTACAAAAGATACGAGTGATTGCTTAGTATTATTACGAGTAGACAATACCACTGCTATGAGTTATATAAATCGTATGGGTGGAGTACAATTTCCCCATCTTAATAAAGTTACTAGAGACATTTGGCAATGGTGTGAGGCTCGTGGAATACTCATTACAGCATCATATATTAAGTCGTCTGATAATGTCGTCGCGGACCACGAATCCAGACGATCGCATCCAGACGTTGAGTGGACATTATCTGATGCAGGTTTTTTTCTCTTAACAAAAACATTTGGATATCCACAGATTGACCTTTTTGCTAGTCGCCTTAATAATAAATGTGATATATACGCATCTTGGCACCGAGACCCTAACGCGTTCGTCATAGACGCATTTACAATAAGCTGGTCAAATATTTATTTTTATGCCTTTCCCCCAGTTGCAGTCATATTAAAGTCTTTAAGAAAAATTATTTCCGAGAATGCAGAAGGCATCGTAGTTGTGCCGGCGTGGCCGTCTCAGCCATGGTACCCTTTGTTTACCCGGCTAGTTACTTCTAATGTTATAACATTCGACTCAAACCACCTTATTTTCCCCCATTACAGCAGTGGGAACATACAAGCCAGCATTACCCTGGTGGGCGCAGTATTGTCAGGACGGCACTACTGCGAAGAGATACACCCGCATCAGCAATAGACATCATGCTAGCGTCGTTGTCCGAAAACACTATGAAACAATACGACGGTTGTTTCAAGAAATGGTTTTTATACTGTACTGAGAATAATATCGACATGTTTCAACCATCTATTCCGGTAATAATAGAATTCCTAACTGAGGTGTTTAACAGTGGCAGTCAGTTTGGAACTGTTAATTGCTATAGAGCTGCAATTTCATTATTAGTAGGTTCATTAGCCCAAGATGATCGACTCACAAGATTTTTTAAAGGCGTGTATAGACTTCGACCTCCTCATCCACGCTATAATGAAACATGGGATACAAGCAAACTCTTAGACTATTTAGCTTCATTAAATCCCAACGAAATGTTGTCATTTGAACAATTAACTAAAAAATGTGTCACATTACTCGCTATTGTCACAGCGCATCGTGTACAGACCCTCTCAAAAATAAGCGTTCTTAATATAACTGTTTCCACCGATCAAATTGTTATTAAAATTCCAGAATTAATTAAGACATCCAAGTTAGGTAATCCTCAACCTACGTTATATTTACCATATTTTAATGACAGAGTAGAAATATGTCCTGCTAATACTTTGATCTCATATATGAATCGATCTAAAGAATTCAGAAAAAGTGAACAATTATTTATCGGTATAAGAAAACCCCATAATCGTGTTACTTCACAGACAATAAGTAGGTGGATTAAAGCTACTCTCAAAGATAGTGGAATTGACGTGTCAGTTTTTACCGCACACAGCACGCGACACGCTGCTACATCAAAGGCCTATAGACAAGGTGTTAACATTGATTTGATTTTTAAAACCGCGGGTTGGACAGGTAATTCCACTACTTTTGCTCGCTATTACAATAGACCCATTACTCAATGCAATGATGATTATACTGCCCTAGCAAGAACCATAATTTGTTCATCTAAAAATAATTGAATAATTATATGATCATAATATTGTTTAATTTAATTTTTTGTTGAAACAAAATTAAACCTATAATAAAAAGACTACCTTTCTTTATTTTTCAACAATGATGATATGATATTTTTGTCATCTCTCAACATCTACATGGTATAATAAATAACTTATCAAATATAATTTGAAAAATACTAATCTCGAGGACGAGGCACGAGTATAATTAATGATTAAACGAACTTACCTGTACGTGAAGTTCAATCATAATTATACGAAGTGCCTCGTCCGAAGAGATTAGTATCTATAACCCTCCCACCCTATTAGTTGTTCCTTCTTTCAGACAACAAACCCCTTAGTTGTACAAAAACGTCATTATCATCCTGCTCTGAACTAAATGAGGACAAGAGACTGAACTCGTTACAAGATGGCGGTTTAAACTACCTCCAACAAATGATTTTTTTTTTTTTTTTAAACCATAGTGCAGGAAGTGGTTTCACTATGCGTTACTACATGGTATAATAAATAACTTATCAAATATAATTTGAAAAATACTAATCTCTTCGGACGAGGCACTTCGTATAATTATGATTGAACTTCACGTACAGGTAAGTTCGTTTAATCATTAATAATGTGTAGTGACATATGATATACCCCCCAACCCCTTGAGTATCTCAGTAAAGGTGTGGGGCATTACTGACACCTTACGCGGACTTCTTTTGAAAGAATTTGAAAAGTGACCTTGCACTGTTTTGTTTCATTTACCTACAATTAAGCACGTTCACAAACACATAAACGGTTAAAATCCATCATTATAAATAAATAAATTATTTCCTTTTTACATTTATATTCGACTTAACTTACAATAAATTTGTTTCTATACTGACTCAGTACCCTTGCAGGGTTCTTAGCTTAGAGCATTAAACCAACTGCTCTAAGGTTCTTAGTGAAGTTATGTTTAGTTTTAAGCTATACTAATTCAAATTCAAACTTTTTATTCTTGTTGTAGGTACATACTTAACAGATCTTAATGCGAGTAAAAATTTAGGATTCTGGTACCCATTTGGGGTTAGAAGCAAGGATGGTGCTGTTCTACGTTATTGGTTTTATTCTTGCCTACTACAATCTGATATAATTATAATAAAATGTTCAAACAATCCAAAATTACTGAGCGTAGAGCTAGCAAGTAACGTAGGGATTTAGGTTGGCAACGAGCATGTTAAGGCAAAAGCAAAGTTGTTGCAAAAATTTTATGTAGGCACGGTTAGCAACGAAAGGCGCAGAACACTATAGAATCGTCTCGTAATAACATCATAAGATGTTGACAAGCCTTAGTGCTATCCTTTTTTTGCTTTGACAAAGTAGTTTTCGATTCCGAGTTTTTAGCGACTTTTGTTGCTGGCTGTACTTATAGTGCTAGAAGCACTAGAAAAGGCAGTTCCTTAAACTCGTGCACATTAATTAAAGAAAACCCTACGCGTTTAAAGATCGTATCGTATCCTAATCGATAATTAACATAACTTCCTATCTACTGATTTTTATTTAATATACCTACATAACTACCTATATTATGATTGTTTTACTAAGGATTGTGTAACAATGTTATGTTGTATAAATATTAGATGTTTAGGTATACGAGGCAATGCAGTCTGCAATGTTTGCAAAATTCAAGGGTCATATGATCACTAGAATAGCTACATTGCAATAAATTAGTGACCACCTATATATTGATATACTTACCTATACAGGGCGTCCCACGGCCATGCCACATGGAGGGAAAGTACCTTAATTATTGTAGATAGAACATTTTACTGAAAGAAGACTTTATTTTAATTTTAAAAATAATTTAAACTGCATTCATACATTATTAAATAATTGTCTGGTTGAACCGGGAATCGAACCCGGTACACGAGAAAAAAATCAACCCGTAGTTTTATCATACTGATCGGAATACTTCATCATAAGGATTATTTTTTGCTAAATAACATAGCATCAGAAATAAAAGGAAGACCATGAATTTTAACATTTAATGTAAATTTTTACTTTTTATTTTCAAGTGCTAATTGCTGCACTGAAGCTAAAAACTGAAAATAAAAAGTAAAAATTTACTATAGCGTTGTGTTATCAAATTTGTAGTATTTCATCTGCAAAGATGAATCTGCATAGCCAACGGTTGCAATGGCCGTTGGATAGATGGCGCGCTGTGCCGCTATTAGCACTCTAAAAATTACAAAAGCAATGACAAAATTCAGCGTCTACGTCAGCCTTCCCGGTAGCATAGCGGTCAGTGCAGCCGCCCGGATTGCGGAAGACCCAGGTTCGATTCCTGGCTGGGTCGGGTAGGCGTTTAATTTTTTCACTGTATTTTGAAAATTTTATAAATATTTAATGTAAAATTATGTTCAGAAAAATGAAAAGCTGACATTGCCGTAAGGACATAAACTAAGATTCATTTTAAAGTACCTATTACTAATGAGTACCCACTTGAAATAAAATAATAAAGAGATTAGTAGGTCCCTGGTTGTATGCAACAGTTTTGTCCATCCTTACGGCAATGTCATTTCTGAACATAATTTTACATTAAATGTTAAAATTCATGGTCTTCCTTTTATTTCTGATGCTATGTTATTTAGCAAAAAATAATCCTTATGATGAAGCCTTCCGATCTGTATGATAGAACTGCAGGATGATTTTTTTCTCGTGTACCGAGTTCGATTCCCGGTACAATCACGCAATTATTTAAAAATGTATGAATGCAGTTTAAATTGTTTTTAAAATTAAAATAAAGTCTTCCTTCAGTAAAATGTTCCATCTACAATAATTAAGGTACTTTCCCTCCATGTGGCATGGCCGTGGGACGCCCTGTATATTGGTACATAGCAAAAATCAAGGTGAACGGTATAAGTAAAATACTATTTATACATAATAACAATAGCAAATTTAAGGTAAAGGATCTTTGAAATTTCTTATTTGAGAGAGTTTTGCCACAGTAGGGAATCGAACAGACAGTCGTATATTAGCCGGGAACTGAGGGCCACGGTCCATTCTGTGTCGCCATAGAGGGTTTGCCCATAATTGCAACGCTGGACATGCGGGTTGGCAATCACAGTGCGTCGCTAATCGCATTGGTGGCGCTGCTGCCCGACACCGGTCTGTGCATTTTGTGGCTACGTTTGTTTGTGATGGTTACCCCGCCATCGGTCGGTCGTCGCCAGAGTCTCGTCTGTTGGCCAGCAGGGTGCACCACGCGCAGAAGAGGTTGGCTAGGGCCTCGAATGGTGTTGGACTCCTTAGACCCCTTTCACACCCTACACACACCTTTTTTCTTATAATCATTGAAAATGTAATATTTCAACAACAAATTTTTGACTTTAGCTACAATTTAATACAGACAACTTTGCTTCCTAGCTGTCTTCCAGCTCCCATGTTATCTGACGACGAAAACCGGTATCGAATGTCGAACACACAAATTGCAGATTGCCTCAAACGGCAGTTTCAGCTTCACCGGGCTTGTTTGGGGGCGGCGAGAAACTTAAAGGGTTCCTCAAACCGTGTGACACGAATCACCTTCGGAGGTTTTCTAGAGGGAACGGCATCACGCACTAGTGCGTGTCCCCGCGCGCTGCTAGATTCTCCGAAGGGTTCGGATCGGATCGGTGTGGGTTACTGTTTCGAACACGGTGCTGCTACTCATATCCATAACGCACCTAAAATTTAATATTCATAGTCACTCAAATTAATAATCATCCTAAAACTATACTTCCACCTACTGTTTTTGCTTTCGCAAAAGATACTTACTTACCATGGTAAGTTTATAAAATAACTTACATAATAAATATGTAAGATAAGGTAAATAATTTTACCTTTGAAATGAAGTAGAAATGTCATTTATTCCAAAAAGTATTTTCTCGGCACTTCTTCACAATAAAGATTTGTTATCTCTTCCAAAAGCGTAGCACATAGTAGAGAATACCTGAAATCAAATAAATATTACGAATTTTGTCCACGTTATTTATTTATTTATTTATTTATTTACTTATTTATTACAAACACATGCAGGTTAACAGAAAAGGTGTCCAACACACCAGCAAGTTATAAAAACAACAAGTTTAAATCCTATTAAATAACATAGGCTAGAGACAAAAATATAAATCTATAATTAATGACAATGTGCAGTTACGGCCACCGCTAAGGGTGCCTGTATGAGTTGTGTTTACTATCCGTATTCATTCGATTACGATTACGAAAACGAAAACTAATATGGCATTGAAACATAGCCTCCTTGCGACATACGAAAAGAGTTAAAATTATGCCATACAAATTCTCGTTTTCGTTAACGTGATCGACTGGCGAGTGTACCTAACTCACACTAGGCCCTCAGATGTGTATATACAACCCCCACAACCACACACTGGCCACAACTGGGCTCGCTTAGGCACAAAAACACCGTACTCGTAGAATAAGGCTACGACGACCCTTTTTTTTTTGAGAGTGAGAATGCTGATTGCCTCTAACTGCATTTTTAGCGTCACCGGGCTTTTTTGGGGGCGGCGAGGTACGTAAAGGGTACCTCAAGCCGTGTTGAAACGAATCACCTTCGGAGGATTTCTAGAGGGAACGGCATCGCACACTTAAAAGTGCGCGTCCCCGTGCCCTACTAGATTCTCCGAAGGGTTCGGATCGGATCGGGCTACGACGACCCGGTTCACACCCACTCTATACCAGGTACAGACATGTACCTGGGCGCTTCTCTCCACCCCCACGACCCGGTGAACCCGTGATGAGTTCCTAGCCTGGAGAGGCGGCCTCGGATTGTTCCGCTCCCGATCCGATCCGAACCCCTCGAACAATCTAGTAGGGAACGAGGACGTCACGTTCAATCAGCAAACTCTCCAAAAAAAGGCAGAGGAGGAGGCCTGTGCAAAGACGGACTGAGTGAAAGCTGCGGGTGATGGATGATGCCGAATTATTCCCATCTCTTCCCCTGCTTTTTCCTTCTAGAGAGATAAATGTTCGCTAACAGGGGAACAGATCGAACTTTTTATTCGTATCTGTCACCCAAAAAATATGCAAACTAATGTCAATGATTTATTAGTGAAGTATTGCAATTTATTTACTTATTTATACTATTAGGTCCTGCTATGAAATTGACGTTTTTTTCTCACTTATTAAAAGGTCTAAAAGTACTTAAAGTAAATACCGACTTTTAATATTATTATACACCTTTAATTAGGACTATGTTATTTAGGCTTCAGTAATAACAATGATTATTAATTTTGTGTTCTTATCGCCCAATATTTTTTTAAATTGACTACTTTTTATGTTCGCGGAATTGTCTTTTTGTTTCATTGTAGCTTTGAAGGGACTTCATTTTTTTTCTTTAAATGTCTGCTGTATTTAGCTAGTGAAACAAACACACTACTCTATAATTTTTATAGTGTTAACATAAATAGATGCTAAGAAAATTAAAAAAACGTTAGTATGAAAAATAAAATTTTATAAAAAATCTTCATACAAAACGTCAATTTCATAGGTAATTAAGGACCTAATATTATGGCATACACACAGGTTACACTTATGCTACGGCCACACAGAAGTCTGGCCAAGTTATTACTTGGATGTAACTATTGTCACATTTCAGAACACGGTCAAAAATGTAATTATTGCTTGTCGTGAAAACGGCAAATGTTCGCGATAGCGCGATAGTGTGGCCGTAGCATTAAAATAAAAGTAAAACTACACCAATTTATGATTCAATATCCCAATTTAGTTGGGTTGAACTAGATTGAAATAAAAAATTGTCTATGGTAGTGGCAATACCAGTTGTTCGACAGTAACCAGTCATCAATTCTTTTTTTAGTTGATATTACTAGCTGTGCCCCGCGGTTTCACCCGCGTTAGTGAGGCAACCTTAAAAGCTAGACATATGCTGTCGCAGACTTTTCTTTAGAAATTTTAAAGGGGAACAATTTCGTAATACATGATTTTTGCGTAACTTTCACCGTTTACGCAGCGCACGCAAGAAAAGCTCTCAAAAAATTTTCATTGCTGCTCCACTTCTATTAGTCATAGCGTGATTTAATCCTACTAATATTATAAACGCGAAAGTTTGTAAGTGTGGATGGATATTTGTTACTCTTTCACGTATAAACTACTGATTGGATTTGGTGAAATTCGGTATACAGATAGTTTATAACCTGGATTAACACATAGGATACTTTTTATCCCGATATTCCCACGTGAACGGGAACCACGCGGGTGAAACCGCGAGCGGCCGCTAGTATAGCCTAAAGCCATCCTCAAGAAATGGTCTATTCAACACAAAAATATGTTTTCAATTCGAACCAGTAGTTCCTGAGATCAGCGCGTTCAACCAAACAAACAAACAAACTAACTTTTTAGCTCTATAATATTAGTATAGATTTTTTGGCGACGAAGACTGGTATCAAACACATGGCTTAAAGTGACGGAACACTGGTGATATGCTACTACGATACCGAAAGCATGACAGTAACTTCTGACAGTTGCTAAACGAACTGTCAAAAGTTCTACTTGAATCGGATATGCTTCATAGGTTAGCGACAGGTTTGCCTGGGTTTGCCCGGAGTCAAAGTAGGTACCTTTAGCGGAAATCTAATCAAAGTCAAGTCAGTGCTTTGTCACTCGGACACCGGAGGCGCCAAATCGCATACACACCATCAGCTTATTTCTATGTCCCCACTGCTGGGGCACGAGCCTTCCCTATGGATGGATAGGGAGAATGGGCCTTAACCCATCACGCGGGCCTAGTTCGGATTGGTGGTTGTTAACGACTGCTAATGCAGCCGGGACCAACAGCTTAACGTTCCTTCCGAAGCAAGGAGGAGCTCGAGATGATAAATTTTTGGTCACCCATCGATGACCGGCCTTTGCGAAAGTTGCTTAAATACAGCAATCGCACACCTAGCGCGTTAACCACTGCGCCATCGAGCTCCTCAAAAAATTTAAAAAAGTCAAATCGCATAAATTCAGTTAAATAAACTTTTTTAATGTTTCTTCTTTCTAAACGCTTCAGCTTTTCCTAGGCATGGACATCGTCATTAAAATTGACTTAATTTTCAAATAGTGTAGTAGGTACTTTAATGTTTTAATTGGTAAAAAATGTATCGAAGGGGGTAAAAGGAACAACTACAGCCTCTTTTTAACTATTTACATTGTTTTTAAATACTCCTTTCTAAAACCAACATGTAAGTTTATACAGAATAAACGATTTTACACAGCTACTGGCTAATTAATGCATGCACTTGGAATACACCACACTGCAGATTTGTGTGCATAGTCCTTGACCCAATGCAGCTACCACATAAAACAAAAAGCTCGGAACGTGTCGGTGTCGACTTAGGCTGGCTTTCCACCTGATATGTGCGATGTATAGCTAAGCGGTGAGCTAGGAACAAATCCTCCAATAAGATGACTACTTTACCGCCCTAACGAGGCAAGGAATATTGTAAAGCAATCCTTAATCCTTATCCTCAACACTGACTGTGTTGCCAACTTGACGAATTTCCCGTCATATCTAAGGTAAAAACAGACACATTGGTCGTCTAACGGCTAACGTTTTTTGTTTGTTAGTATTGAGTAAAAACTTTTAGATATCTTAGAAGATTTTGTCTGAAATTTGTTCGGCGTCATCTAGTTACTTTCTATGAAAAGGGTCACTATATTTAGTTATCGACCTAAAAGTGGGTACAGATGGCGCATTTTTTTAGTGGACCTTGTAGTTTGTGGTCTGGTCTGATAGAAATCTTATTATTGTTAGTGGAATTTCAAAATTATAGTTGACAACACTGCCTATAGCTACCTCGCATAGCTCTAGAGGAAACGCAGCCTTAGTAACGCTATTATTTTATTATCCGAAATACATTTTGACACTGTATCCTGCGCATTCCTATAAATTATGAATGAGGCGAGGACGTGCCTGTTTTTTTAAGTATTTTTTTATACTTAGTGCGGCAAATGTCGCCACTCCATCTGATGTTAGGTGGAAATGGAGTCTATCCGCGAAGAAAACAGGTGCAGCGAGAAAACAACGCAGCATCTCCACGCCTCGTTTGAAGGACCTCAAATATTAAAAGAAGGACGCAAAGACTTGTTTTATTTACTGTACCTCAATAGTACAGGAAATCAGGAAAACTTGGAAACCCTGGGGGAGACTTATGCCCATATATTAATTATAGTTTGACTTTGTTTTACCTAAACAATTTTTGACTTTTACTAGAGTACTGTAGTGGTGCTGTATGACATTGTGGAAATTGAAACCTTTACATAATTATCTGATGTAAATTTGTTAACTTACATTTTTTATTTTGTTTTTTACATGTTGTAATTGTCTTATATATATTTTTTGTGTTTATTTGTAATGGAAAGTGTTCTGCTATGATAGGGCATTTTCCAATATTTTTGACGCTGTAAGGGAGAAAAGAGCTGGACACTTGCTGAGTTTCTTGCCGGTTCTTCTCAGTACAAGATCTCCCGCCCAGAGTAGATTTACGAACCGATGGCATAATGACATTCACAAGAGCTACTTGTAGCCTAAACTGAATAAATGATTTTGAATTTTGAATTTTGAAAGGGCAAGCGGATAATCTTACCGATGTCGAAGAATAGAGTTATTATTATTATTATATTGTTATTAGTCAATAATCGAAAAAGTAATGCATGAAATTTTATATAAATTGTATTGAATAATTGCAATGAAATGTATATACAATGTTATTTTTAGTTTATACAAAACCTGAAAACTGTTTGTTCAGAATCAGTAATGGAATCGATTTCAATATTTTTTATGCCATGTTACATTTTGACCAAATAATATTTACAAAATCTCAAATAAAGTATACCCTACTAAACCACACAACGGGACAGCACAAAAACTTGTAACTTCGTGAGTTTTCAAAATATCATTTTTTTTTTGTACTCATTCTTTATATGAAAATATTTGACCCGTGTTTCGATTTTCGTATAAACTAAAAAAAAGTTGTATATATCCGTAATAAAGGCTATTTGTATTTGTATAATAGTACACAGTCAACGTCAAATTGATCAGAAAATAGTTAAGCATTAATTGGTCGCAGAACATAATATTATAAAGTGTTGAAAAAATTTCCACGAGCAGGATTCGAACCCCATGTCCATGACTTACGGGCGAGGTGCAATACCAACTATGCTTTACATTTCATACCTAAGCCTCTTAATGAGTTCGTTTTTAAATTGTTTTTGCTTAAATGAAAAATGTTGTGTTACTGAAAAAAACATACGTTAGTCATAATATTGAGCTTCATTTTGTAAGTCTTACTTTAGGTTCGCCTGGTAAGTTACCACCATTTTAGATAGATAAATAGATGCGCAAACCACTCCAATGTGGAATTGACGCGTTCTAACGCAAAGCGCGTTCCCTAGTAACAGGACAGGACTAGACGCCATTTTTGGAGTAGCGCCAAAACAAAGAACATTTCGCGCCCTAACGGTGAAAGTGGCGCCAATCGATAGCGCCCCAGCGATAACCTACAGCGACAGCGAACAGCTGATTTCGACATTTTACGCCACTTGATCTAGATATTTTTATACATCACTTTATGTACATTTTACAGCGGAAAAGGTCCTGTTTCAACACACGACGAATTTGTTGTGAACATGTTTTTTATTTTATTTAAATCGTAGCTATAACGCGTCTGATGTGCCTACCGGCTTTTGGGGCTTTTGCGTGAACTAGAGCAGTAGGTTTTGTTCGGTAATAGGTAAAAACATATAACTTAGCACGCCAAACGACTTAAAATAAAATAATTGAAGATACTCGTGTACATACGTTGTGTATACAACAAGCGTTAACCATGTCTTAGGTAAAAGATATATGGTTGAATTATTTATCAAAATAGACAGTCTTATATGCTGCTTATTGTAGGTACACAATGTATTGCACTATTGTTTAGCACAACATCAAAATGATTACGTGAAATTGTTGCTTACCTCAGTTGTTAATACCACGTTAGGATATAGGTAGCACATGTATCAAGGAATCTGGGTATGGTCGGTTGATGGTTAAGATTATCGCTTGCGGCGCGGCAGGCCGCCTGCGCGGTGGCGGCCAGCGGTGCAGCGCGCGCAGGACCGGCTGTCAGCCGGGCAGGCGGCCCACTCCGCCGGCACACCGACCTCGAGCCACACGCGCCCATCGCTCGCTACGCGAAGCAACGCCGGCCCCCCGCGGCCAGGAGCCCTCCTCGGCGCTTCTAACACCCTACTACTACTCCACTCCACCAGCGGGGGCAAAGCGCCACGGACGCCGGCGTTCGCACACAGGGTTCGCCTACAAAAGGTACAAATTCCATTTATACGTTATCAATGACATGGTCCGCCCCAAAAACGCTTTACACTCGAACACAATCCGGCCGGCACACCATTAGCAACTTTGCAAATGATATACCATTCGTCGTGTTAGTGTTACTGCATTATGACAAAAAGCAGAAGTACTCGGCAAGTACTCTATTTTCTTTCCTAGCACAAACGTGCGGTTAATCCTCTAATTGGCCAGTAGAGCATTGTGTTTGACCTTCCCTCATTACGGCTTCTATCGTTGAATTTGCAATGTAACATTCCGCGTAACTAAGCGCTTTTCTATGAATGTATGTAGAGTAAGGCCTCGACATATTCATATTTAGTTAGTATAATTCTATAATATACCTATTTAGGGTTAATTCCTATTCCTCTATGTCACTTTAAAAAAGTTCTAAAAAAGACAACTTTCTGCGAATCTAGAGAATAAATAACCTATTTATTCATTGATTGAAGGAAACATAGAAACTCCTTTTTTCCATGACATAAAATAACTCAACTGCTGTAAAGTTCACACGATTTAATAAGATGAAAGACAACTTCTCTATAACCTCTTTTCTGATCTTAGAGAGAAATTCGTGGTATCTACATAAGTGCAGTCAAGTGACGTAGATCAAAACAGCCTATGAATTAATAATTTTATAAATAACGCCAAGGGCGACTTATACCACTTCATAACGTAAGTCACATAGCGTGTGACATAAGCTTCGTCTTTTCATAATCATATGACAAAGACAGAAGTAACAGCCCTTAAAACATATGCAACTGCTCTTAACTAATTTAGAACTTATTTACTGATTATTCCAACAACGACTTAAAATCAAGAGCTGAGTTTACCCAAACATTTTACAAGTAGCATGACAAATAAAGCAAATAAAGTACGACAATGTTGGTGAGCTTAAGTTAATTTTGGTCAGTCTTAGCTCAATATGGTCACAATATGGTCACTCTTAGCACAATAGAAATAAATACATTGTATACCTATATAATATAATACTAACAATAGATGAAGAAAAATCTGAAATAAACGATATTTAAATTATTATTTTTTAATTTATTAAAGTTAATGTTAATGTGCTTTAGTTCATTTGAAATAGTTGACTTGAGTTTTTACAAGCATCTTAATGGCACCAGGGTTCCTAGTGTGTTTTGTTTACTATCCGTATTCATTAGATTACGTGTATGAAAGCGAAAATTAGGTATGTAGTATGGCATTTTTTTAGCAGCGCCTCATAAAGTTATTGCTATCCAAATAATTCTGGTTTTCGTTAACGTGATCGAATGTTAAAAATAACTCACACTAGACCAAAAAAAAAAAAACAAATGTTGAAAAAAAAATTCCACGAGCAGGATTTTTTTTTTTTCAACATTTGTGTTTTTGTAATTTGTTCGCAACAAAATTTGCGTTAAAAATTATATAAACAAGACAAAAACATTTCACACTAGGCCTTCAGTGTTGGACACAGTTTTCGTCGCCAAAAACTAACATAGATCTTCACATTCACATAGATTGGTGGTCTGTATCCAATTGTTCGCTAAAGACTAACATTAGTTGCCAACGCCTATTTTTACTGATTAAGGAAAAAAAAGTCGAGCTCTGCTTCTTATCGAACAATAGTAGCACTACCTCAATTCGTCGTTGAAACTGCAATACTGCAAAACCAACAGTTGCTAATAACGCGGAACTACAAAAAAAAACAAAAAAGAAACGCGCGTATAGGTTCTAAATAGCCATTGGCGTCGTCCCGTGTGCTAAAGTACTTAAATTTTGACATGTTTTCATGGTGTCGCCATCTCTGAGGTCCCGGGTTCGATCCCCGGTCGGATCAATTTAGAAATACCTGTTTTATTAAATTGTTTCGGGTCTGGGTGTTTCCTATGTATAATAAGTATGTATTTAAGTATATTAAGTATGTTTATCCGTTGTCTAGTTAACCATTTCTCGAGTTTCTTAAGGAAGCTTTTCTTGGGGCTAGATAATTGGTGTGAGTGTGGGAAACATTTATTTATTTATTTATTTTTAATCTTTAAATATATTTATAGTTTAATCAGACGAAAGACGTAGTAATAAAGAATATGACAGGTTTTTTCGCTCTCCTGTAAAATTGGTCACTACCAAGTTCCGCGGTATTAACCACTATTGGTTCCGCGATATTGCAGTATCAACGACGTTATGTTGTTTGTAGTTTGTTCAGTACCTATTATTTATTAGGGAAACAGACCGGCTTTTCCCGTGGGGGCTGTTTTTAAATTCAGTAAAGTGACTGTCTAACCGTGTCAGATAGGATTTCGCACACAGATAGGATTATGATTTCTTCAATTCTTACAAGCGTTGTTTTATTAAAAAACGTAACCGTACCGAAGTGGTGTGAGATATATTTACGACCTTCATGCTTCGTGATGGACATAGTGAATAGAATCGACATTTTCTTTGCTTTTTGCACTGACTTTTGGTGTTATTTATGATAAATTACTTGCTTATCGCTTTCGTGGTTCTGGTTTTTTAATACATTCATATTGTGTTATTCGTATTTTCTTGATGGTGATACTTTTTTTTTTTATCTATTTTTAAATAATTTGCTTTGAGTTTTATTAAAGTTAGCTATTAAAAGTATATAAATTTGTCCTATTGAATTAAAGTAACAACTAGTAAAAATAATAAATCTATAAAATTTTCTAAATATAACAAATAGATCTAACTAGATTTTTTAAATAATAATAATAATAAAATTTTACTGCACAGTAATAACATTTTTGAAACATACAAACATACATTATAAACAAAAAAGTAACAGTGCAGTCACAAAATGCAGTAATATTATATTTAGACAGAGGTCCCCAAACTCGGCTAAGCCTGTATCTTGGCGAACCATATACATTGTTTAATTTACTGCATCGGATAGTATTCAATTAAAATAAATAATTTATCTTTGTTGCCTATGCATATTTTCCTTTTAATTAAACTTATTCATCGAAATAACGTGCACACACACAATTTTTGTTTTCTTTTTGCGAAAGTAAATTTCAATTTCCGTTGGTAACGTAGACAACGCACAATCTGTCTAATATGATTTCCACATCAAAGACTACTTTACGAAAACCGCTAGATACTTAAATTACTGTCCTAGCCGACCTTGTACCACTAGAGAAGCGATGTAAAAAAAAGAGAAGTCTAGCCCATTGTCCGACTAAGCCACTTCCCAGCCCTATCGATCACTGAAGGTTAGTCTCATAAAAGCGATCTTCTGCTTGACCCATAAGGACTAGTTTGAGTTCGTCTTTGATCCCTAAAACTTTTATCTCGAAACTTGCCGTCGCCTCGCCGTAGTCATTTGAATTTATACAGTCTTAAGTCGCAATTGAACTCTTTGAATCTTATTTAAAACTTTAGCATTGTATGGGATTTCAACCACTCTTCTAGACTGTCTAGTCTTTTTGGGTTTAAATCTAAAGTACGGTATGAGGTTATTCACCCTGCCTATGGTGCTTCGGTAAATCATGGATTGACTATTACATTTGTAGGAGGTACCTTTAATTTTTCGGCAATTAAAATATATTAATTGCTAATATTAAATTTATTTTGGGGGCCTTGCTTAGCAGTAGGGCGAAATAAGCCAGCTAATACATATGTATACTAATTTACATATATATATTTACCGATTTTATACTCGTACTCCATAATTTTGCACGGCAAGAAGAATGTATTAAGGCAGAACTTGTTAGTTGTTGGTTCCAAGAGATGTTGAGAGTAGATCGGTAAAACAAACGGAATTTGCCCGGGACACTTTAATCACACTTACACCGTGTCGCTGTTAATGTTTTTAGCATTAAAGTACGAATAGGATGGCATAAAACGAGCTGCGTACCGATGGAGCACAATTAAAAAGGTATTAGTAACCTACCTTCTAAAAGTTAGCACACTACTCAGGTTACCATTCCGTTTTAGTGTGCCTAAAATGGATGTTTTAATAGAGAACGTGACATCTAATGAAAAAAGGTGGTTGAGTTTCCGTTCGATTTAATAAAAAACACGACCATTTACCTAATCATCGTAACTAAAACATAACAAGTTAATATATTAATAATTATGTTAATACGAATTCTTGATAGTGCAAAATCATAGCGTCAAAGGAAGGCGTCAAAAAATACGCTTTACTATTTTGTTAAATTGTACCTTTCGTGTGGTACTAGTGTTCGACACAGTACACCAGTGTTCATCGTTCATCATCATCATCATCAGCTCATTTTATGTCCCCACAGCTGGGGCACGAGCCTTCCCTATGGATGGATAGGAAGAACGGGCCATAAACCACCACGCGGGCCCAGTGCCGATTGGTGGTTGTTAACGACTGCTAATGCAACCGGGACCAACGGCTTTACGTGGCTTCCGAAGCACGGAGGAGCTCGAGATGATAAATTTTTGGTTACCCATCCGATGACCGGCCTTTCAGAAAGTTGCTTAAGGCGACGCATCGCTAAACAATTAATCTAATACGTTTGCGCCCCGTACCATAAGAAAAACTGTTTTTTTTTTCTTTCTAATTAAAACTACAAATAAGTTTAAAAAAATTATCTGGTTTGCCTGTAAAATGCAAATCTATGTTTTAAAAGAGGGTACTTTGATATTTTTTGTTTGTTTAAAAGTTAACAAATCGTATTTCTACCAGCAAAATGAAGTCAATTAAATGAAAAATCATGTCATCAAATATCATTTTCATATGTTTTGTAATTGTTGGCAAAAATCAAGATCCCCGCCACGTAAATTTCCAATGCGTCACCTTAACCTCAGCACTCGCAGACCGGGTGCGTTAACCACTGCGCCATCGAGCTCCTCTCAGTGTTCAACACCATTTAATATAGAGTCACCAAAAATAGTATAGTTTCATTGAAAATTTACTGGATATCAGCTTGAGCAGGTAGTCTGTATTCAATAGTTGCTAAAATCAAAAATTTGCTGCTGAGCTCTGTTTCTAACAAATTAATGATAAAGAAAAACGAGCGAGCCTTAGTCGCATAAGATTTACATCTTACCTTAGAGCATTTTTAACATTATATTCTGAAAAAAATGGGTTAGGTATTACATCATTTTATAACACAGACCAATATAGGTCTGTGTTTTAAAACTGTAAAATAAATGCAGTAGCTTTAGTATTGATATGTCAAATGTCTTCTAATGAGTATTATAAGAAGACATTTGACATATCAAAATGACCTTTGATAGTCAAATGACACATTAAGTCACATATAACAATAACATGTCATGTTCATAATATCGATTTTAAATTTACAAAATGACGCGCGCTTGCGCGCCCCGACTTCCTGTCACACTGTTACACCTTCTTCCGTCACATTTCACGAAATCACTCTCACAAATTGTATATTGTATAGAAAGCGAGCGGAAAGAGTTACCCATCAAAAAATTGTCGATCACTGGTTTAGTCAACAGCAAAGGTAACCGATGATTGGTCAAGTTTCAAAATATGAAATCAGTATGAAATAAACGCGAGTAGATCCGTAAAAGTTGTTTCATTTCAATATGAAATCAGTATGAAAATCAAAACTTTTTATACGCATATCGAAAAACCTTCGAGTGTCTACTAGTACCTGCAGACTTTGACTGTAGTTATATAGAAAATATCGAATTACACTACTTAATTTTGAAACCTAGTCAACATCATTTACTTTTGCTGTTGACTGTTCCTGTCGAGCACTGGTGCTTTAACCTTACTAATAAAAATAAAAATAACACACCGTCTGCGGTTTCTTCTTTCCAATAATTGTGTTACCGTAACAGTATAAAAAGTAAAACTAAACGTAAAATATACGAAATGTTCAGTGCTACTAGTTGCAGTGTAAAGGTAGTTAGTCATTGCAGGCACGCGAAGGCTTAACACCTTACCGTCGACGAGTTTGGAAACAAAACACTTTACTATCCGATGTCTTAAGCTGTTAATAAGCTTCATAACTTAGCTTAATGCTAGAAGTAATTTGATATCCACATTTTTGTTAACGCGCTGAACTTAAGCTTTTCAGATTTTTTCAGGTCGGAGAATAGTCGGAATTTTCCTTTCTAAATATTTACTAATAACCACTTGCTTGTCTAATAGACTTAATTAAGCATTTGGAGACAATCAAAAACTTACTTAATTGTCTAAATAAGCTTTTTGCTCCACTTATACTCGTAATCTGTTAGTTTTTATAAAGGTAAAGTGTTAATACATACTTGTAAGTCATGTCGTCACGTCGTGAACCTAATATATGTATATATAACGTTAGGTAAATTCATGTAGTTAGACGGTATTTCCATCTACGACCGTTACGTAGCGTTCTTTTCATGCAAGTACGCGCTCGCGTTACAATGAGCGTACGTAACGCTTCTGCTACGAACAATCGCGTTACGAAAGGTCGCTACGAAGACCGTCAGCATCGAGACGTTTAAATTGCGTGTTATTAGCTTCACGGCGCGCTCTTTTTATACATGAAAATGGACAAGACGTAATTCATCATCATCACCAGCTCATTTTAGGTCCCCACTGCTGGGACACGAGCCTTCCCTATGGACGAATAGGAAGAACGGGCCATAAACCACCACGCGCGCCCAGCGGATAGGTGGTTGTTAACGACTGCTAATGCAGCCGGGACCAATGGCTTTACGTGCCTTTCGAAGCACGGAGGAGCTCGAGATGATACATTTTTGGTCACCCATCCGATGACTGGCCTTTCGAAAGTTGCTTAACCTCAGCACTCGCAGACCGGGCGCGTTAACTACTGCGCTATCGAACTCCTCTTATGTAATTATATATAAAACATTATAGCATCCATAATGAACGGTGTGTCATGTAGCATATATCGCATTTTTTAAAGCTTGCTTTCGTTCTAAAAAATGTCGTCTGTTGGAGGTCTTAAGACATTTTGTGTGTTAGACCTAGCAAACGTATTCCACACATATAGTACTACTAGACTACGAATATAGCAGCCACTTATTCCGCTGTCTGTCACCAGGCTGTATCTCATAAACCGTGATAGTTAGACAATTGAAATTTTCACAGATGATGTATTTCTGTTGCCGCTATAACAACATTTAAAAAACAGAATAAACTAAATATTTAGGGGGGCTCCCATACAACAAACGTGATTTTTTTGGCCGTTTTTATAGATAATGGTACGGAACCCTTCGTGCGCGAGCCTGATTCGCACTTGGCCGGTTATTATGTCTCCACTGCTAGGGCACGAGCCTTCCCTATAATTATATAGCATAGGATGTAGGATAGACAGATAATATGTTTGTTAATATAAGGAGTATTTTACACTTTTAAGGTTTTGATTACATCCTGACGATGACGTTTCGAACCCTTTAACAGGGTCCGTAGTTGCAGGAATACCAAACCGACTTGATACCAAACCGACCATTGGAATCCTTGGCGTCGATATTTCGAGTGACGTTCAATTTCGCGGTCATTTGGAAGGTAAAGCTAAATTAGCTTCGAAAAAGCTGGGTGTGCTCAATAGAGCGGGACAGTATTTCACGCCGACCCATCGCTTACAGCTTTACAAAGCACAGGTCAGGCCTCATATGGAATACTGTTCCCATCTTTAGGCTGGAGCGCCCCAGTACCAACTCCTCCCATTTGACCGCATTCAACGCAGAGCTGCTCGAGTTCTCGGCGACGTGGTAACCTCTGGTCGGCTCGATCCACTGGCCCTTCGGAGAGACGTTGCTTCTCTCTGTATATTTTATCGCCTTTATCATGGGGAGTGCTCTGAGGAATTGTTCGGTTTGATCTCTGCCGCTGATTTCCTTCACCGCACTACACGCAATCGACTGTCTTTCCATCCACACCATCTTGATGGATGGCGATCTACTACTGTGCGTTTCTCACGTAATTTTTTACCACGAACTACAGTGCTGTGGAACCAGCTCTCAGCGGCGGTATTTCCGGACCAATATGACTTAGGAATCTTCAAGAAACGAGCCTATTCCTTCCTTAAAGGCCGGCAACGCATCTGTGATTCCTCTGGTTTTGCGGGTGTCCATGGGCGGCGGTAATTGCTTTCCATCAGGTGACCCGCCTGCTCGTTTGCCTCCTTCTAATATAAAAAAAAAAAAAATAATACTTTATTAATTAGTTCTCATCTCATACCTTTAAGATCAGATCTTGTTTTGAGATTTCATTACGCTAGAAGGTAGGTACCAATTCGATTTAATGATATCTATAGGTGTACGACGAACGTAAGTGGTTCGTGCAAGGCTTTTAATAAATATCGGATACCGCTATCCAAGAATGCGGTCTCCGAGATTTCATTCAAGTAGAGACGTTGGTGGAATAAATTTATGCCGTTTTGATCGTTATTTTCACCATCCCATTTATTTCCGTGGAAAATATGATGTCGACTTTGCCTAACAATTTCATTGATTACTTTCTTATTTTATAATTTAATAGAAGTTTTAGCTTTCTGGTTGAAACAATATCAGACAGTTAATTAGTGATATAGTTTATTACTTTAACACATAAGTGTAGGTGGTGGGTATTATTTGGTGACCCATAGCAGCGGTAATTTAGGTAACTGATAAGTTTTTAGGTTAGATACTGAAACAGGTGAAACTTCTAAGGGTTTTGTTTAAAATATGAGAAATAGACCTTTGACCTGCCTATATTATATTATTCAGCCTGTAAATTCGATGTAGAGATAATCTTAGTTGATTAAAGTAAATAAAGACACTATCTCTAGGAAAGTCACCCTGCCAGATTTTTTAAATGTAGGTTGTGCGCTATGTTATAAACCCTTTTCTTTGAGCATTTAATAGTCGTTTCTGAAACATTGTCACAGTTTACATAAGCAATGAATTGTTACCATAAATGTTTTTGTTTGAAAATTAGTACCTTACTTATATAAGTGCCTTACCTACACACAGTCACTATAAGAGAAGTTGGTTAAGTTCCAGGTATTTTAGCACAGTGCTCAAAAATAAAGAATTAGATAAAGTACCAGCATTCAGCACTCCAAACACGTATTTCGTTCGCAACATTTTTCTTTAATTCGTTTGGAGTTTTATCTTTGTTGTTCGCACATTTAATTATTAGCTTATTAACATACCTTATTAGACATTTCTTAATATGCAATCAAAAGCGTCTAGTTTAATATTATTGTACAAGATATGTATCATATTTTCAGTAAAAAGAAAATAGGTATATATTCTGTAAAATATCGTTATATTACGTGCTCTTATAAAATACGTTATTGTTACGGATACCAACGTAGGGGTATTTTATATGAATGATTGATGATAATCTGACATTCTGCTGCATGATATACTATGTTCACTTCGCGTTGTTGATAACGCAATACATATGTAAATCGTGTTTAGACATTGTCGCGTTACTCGCAAGTGCCGTTGAGTTGTTTAGCTTCACAGGTGTTAATCATTGCATAATCTCTTTGTTATATACATTAAACATTCATAAAAAACAAACTTAATCTACTCTAGTCTAGTGGTTAGACCACTGTACCCAGAACCAGAGAAACTAGTTGCGTTACCGGTTTCTCAATAGAGGTTACTCGGTTTGATGGTTTTCAAGTTTGCCTGGCTAACTATTACCATCTTATCCAGGTCTGTGAGTGGTCTAGGATTCTGGTCAAAATGCGCTTCCATCTATGGTCTTATCACCATTTAGCATCTTGTGAGATAACGGCCTCACACAAAATATATATAAAAACACATGATTAATCTTGTACTTTGCATAGCTATCAAAACATAATTTGAACTTTGACTATGATGGGGTACTAAGATTAGAAATACGGTCACAAAGTTGAGGTTATAAAGAGTAGGAAATAAACGGGTGGTGCCTATTCCAAATTACGATATTATAGGAACATCGCGTGACCTCTGTAGCGTGATAACTTTCTAAGCTCCTAAAATATTATTTACGCACTTCCTTGAAGGCTGTATAATAGTAGTTGGAGTATGTTGTGCAAAGAGAATAACGAAAGTTTATGTTATATATATATCATGAGAGTAGTCTAGGCCATTCAATAAAGACGAGGCAGTCAATTACCACAGTAGCTCAATAGCCAAAAAAGGTTATGACCTAGTAGTATAAGGAAGTTGGTCTCATCATCTTATCTTAGAGGGGCCTGCCGAGATTTCCATCTCTTAAGTAGCATCGACTCACTGGATTTTTGTATGCAATCCCATCTTTTACTCTTCGTGCATAAATTTGACAAAAAGACTTGTGTTTGACGATAGTAGTTATTTTATCACGAAGACATCCAGTCCACGTAGACATCCAGTTAGATGGGAAGAAGTATTAAGACTCAAATTATAGAATTGATCTGTTTGTTAATAATTTTTGTATTTTCGACTTTTCGTCATTTGTTTACTGATTACGTGACAACTCTACGTTGATCAAGGGTCATGCGACATTCATGTCAACCAATACAAACATTATTATATAACTTAACTTCTCTGTATTTTCATCATCATTATCAGCCTATTTTAGTCTACTGAGGATCTCGATGGCGCAGTGGTTAACGCGTCCAGTCTGCGAGTGCTGAGGTTAAGCAACTTTCGCAAGGGCCGGTCATTGGATGGGTGACCGAAAAAATGTATCATCTTGAGCTCCTCCGTGCTTCGGAAGCTGCATAAGCAGTCATTAACAACCACCAACCCGCACTTGGCCCGCGTGGTTTATGGCCCGTTCTCCCTATCCATCCATAGGGATGGCTCGTGCCCCAGCAGTGGGGACATTAAATGAGCTGATGATGATGATTAGTTTACTGATGGACATAGGTCTTTCACAGAAGTGCACGCCACTGAGCATACGATCCGTGATTTAATTTTCACTTCAATGTAATTCATATAAAGTCAAAACATTTACACTTCGACGTTTACAGTAATTACCGCGCAAGAATAACTAGGAAAAAAAATTATTTTACACAGTTTTTACTGCGTAGTAAAATACCTCTAATGAAGCTACGAGAGTACTCATGACGCCCGCCGTTCGACTTACAAACAGAAAATTAATTATACAACACTTTCGACTTCGCAACTTTAAAGGTTTCGTCTTTATAATTAACAAGTTTTCATGCTTTGAAGTAATTATTACACATACAAAAAGGTATAAGCTGAAGGTAAGAATGATTTATGAGATGACAATGTACAAGGTACACGCTACGAACACTAAATAGTATGATACTGGCGAAAACTGTACACAATCACATCCTACATCACATACACATCTATAAAACTACTTTTCAAATTTCTACATATTTGTCCATGTAGGTACGGCTAGTTAACTATATATTTCGTTTACCACCTTATATTAGCATTCGGTTGCTCGTTCTTCATTAGACTAATAGGTTTATTTTTGCAACTTGCAACAATTTAATTAATCTGAAGTAAAGCCTTACCTACTTACAGGAAGTTTTGTCAAAACTGATAAAACAAATTTCTTCCGTCGACGTACGAAGTAAGCTTCAAGAACATTAGTTCTTGGATGAAATCCGGCAGACAGATAGTTTATAACTTTACTTTTTATCCAGATATTCCCACGGGAACGGGAACCACGCGGGTGAAACCGCGAGCAGCCGATAGTATGTATATAATTTGATAAAAAGTAAAGTTATAAACTATCTGTATGCCGGATTTCATCCAAATCCATCCATCAGTTGCAACGTGAAGAAGCAACAAATACACGAACATACACATACACTTTCGTATTTATAATATTAGTAGGATTAGTATTATCTCGATGTCTGTTCAATCGGAAGCATGTAAAGCGTAACAAAGCTGTTACATGACTTCTAGTAACTACGACCTTGCTACTCACTACTTACTACCTGGCTACAGTGTCTACCGTTGACTTGCGAACGACTATACGTACGAACATGCAAGGAAAGTCGATACAATTATGGTTATGCTAATCAAAAACATTATCGCGGTGACATTAAGACACCGGTACACATCGCGTGAGAGCCTATCAGACAGAACTCATTGCTACGAGGCACGAGTGCGATTTTTATACATAATTCGATCACGATGATCACGTTACCGAAATCAAGATTTTTATGGCATTAAAGCAGCTTTCCCTCGTTTATCACTCTGTAAAATTAAAAGGTGCCATCTCGCACACCTGTGCGAGTTTAAAGTGTGCGAGTTGACGAATAACTCGATCTTTGATTTGAAACGTCCTCAATCGTGTGTCGATGGACTTGTTTGACTTGTTAAAGTTCCCATTGTTCTAATGTCAAAATCAGGCTACCGACACACTATTGAGATGTAGTTGAATTAAGTAACATGGAGCCCTGTAGGCGCTGCTGTGTTTTTCAATGCCATACAAATTTCCATTTTCGTTAGTAACGTGATTAAATGGTGGTCATACAACTCTGATTCAGCTGAATCAGGTTAGAACTACCACTCAATTGGATTCCAGTTTTTTTATACATCGGAGTGGCAGTGTTCGACACTTTAAGCCCAGTTTTCGACACAGTTTTCTTCGCTATAAAATAATTACTTTATATTATGCTAGCGTAAATACGGAAAACGTAAGACGTTTAGGAGATTCCTTTGTTGAACATGATAATTTTTTAGTGAAAATAAAAGAAGAAGAAAAAGAAGACTTCTGAATTATAAAAATGGACGAAGAACAAACATTTACTTTCATCGAAAGTCAAAAGAAGAAGCGTGTGCTACTACTGAATTTGTTGATAGAGCATTCTGTGAAGCATTTGTTTTGTGGCATAGTGCCCTGTCAAGGCACCGATGGTTAACCGGGCCTGCCTTCTAGGCAGTAGCCTCCGCATATGAACTCAGAACTTAAATTAAAATTTTACTGGGTGACTGCCTAGGAAGCAGGTTCAATAGTCGCTACAGTCTCTGTTACTGACCCTATTTATAATGATTAAAAGAGAAAGTGTCGACCATGGGTTTCTGTCGAACTCAAAATTAACAGTGAACAAAAAATTCATTGATTTTTTCGTTAATCATAAAATTCATAAGAAATAGGGGTCACAACTAAACTTAGTTTGTGACTTTGACTCTTTAAATCACCAATCTAACATTGAAAACTGCTAACTATAAAAAGGCAAATTATAAGCACGAATAACTTACCATTTCGTTAAACAGTGAAAGTTGAAAGTGTACGTGCAAACACAGAGTACATAGAGTATAGAACAATCGATAGTAAACGCGTAAGTGGCCACTGCAGTGGTTCGGCTCCGCAGACTCAAGGGCGGCGGGCTGCGGCTAGCGACACGCAGGGTTGGCACTTCCGACTCACCACAAAGCGTGCCACATTTTTTTAAATGTCACTGAGCCTGCAAATGAGCATATGCCTGATGCCACCGTAACCTGCTTGACGTATATGAGTATCATGCGCGCCTTGTCGAAGCCTTGTCTTGTCTGAAGCAGCTTCAGTGTAGCTTAAGTTAATTATATGCTTTGAAATTTCATTTATTGTTGCTTGGCAGCAGAAATAGGTATTGGGGTTGATGCTGTTCAGATGAATTCGGAGTAGAATCCTACCACCGAGTCATTACATATTATAGAGGACCATAAAAATACATTTCCAAAAGTTTTCTGATCTACGTAACATAGTGATCAAATATATATAATATACTATATTATTAATATTACTATAAAAAAACTGAAAGTTGATGAATTATTTTACCAAAACAATAATTAAACACTGTCTATTCAGAAAGGGTTTCTATACTCGTACCTATATTTTGAGCAACGTTCAGTGCCAACCCTAAATAGGTGACTATCTGATTCCTGCGTGAAATAAGTTGTGTAGGTATAATTAGTTAACTGTCAAAACCTAAGTAATATAAACTCAATTAGCATTATCTTGACATATTCAAAAACCAGATCCGGTTAGGATGTGTTAATATTGTTTATAATGTCCTTATTGTTGTTTTATGAAATTATGAGATAAAATAAACCTTTATCAGATCACCATTATAGTATATCATTACTAGCTGACCCAGCGGACTTCGTATCGCTTTGACAGTTTCCATGACAACAATACAAACAAATCATTTCGTATTGGAAATATTTCCAAAAAATAAAAAAGCCCTTATCATTTAGGGGTATAAAAAATAGACTACGACCGATTGTCAGACCTACCGAATATACATAGAAAATTTCATAAAAATCGATCGAGGGTTTTCGGAGGAGTATGGCAACTAACATGTGACACGAGAATTTTATATATAGAAGAAGATAAATCTATTGCATATATCTATTACTTTGAATTTTTCCTGAAATTACATTCCTGAAATTATTTTAATTTCTTACAAGAACGTGTTACGCAGCTCGACTACCAAAGTGTCTATGAATTCAATTAACTGGAAAAACAATACTTTCATTTTATAAAGGTAATGCAGGCCCTTCCTGATAGAATAAATAGAACATTTTAATTTTTTACCTAAAACACCATATTGAAAAAAAAAATTACAACCATAGTAAGTATTATACTTATCGATCTGCCGTCATTACTTTGAGTTTTTGTTTAATTGAGCATGACAACGTACAATGAAACATAAAACAGTACAATAGGACAATAGATGGAAACAGTTAACTATAAATTGCTTTTGAAATGACTTGTTTTCAGACTCAATAGTAATACATATTTCATAACAACACCATACATTCCAGATTTTGATAAAAAGGAGTGTTACTTATGTAACATGTTTCACTCCGGATTTGTCTCATATCCTACTAATAATATAAACGCGAAAGTTTGTAAGTATGGACGGATGTTTGTTACTCTTTCACGTAAAAACAACTGAATGGATTTAAATGAAATTCGGCATACAGATAGTTTATAACCTGGATTAACACATAGGATACTTTTTATCTCGATATTCCCACGGGAACGGGAACCACGCGGGTGGGACCGCTAGCGGCCGCTAGTATATCATATATCTTTGTGAGATCGCCTCGGTAGCCAAGTGGCAAAGCGCTCGGTCCGATACTCGAAGGTCCTAGGTTCAATTCCCAGGCCAGGCAAAGTGTGTTTCGGATTTTTCGGTACACCAACCCACATTTGGCAAGCGTGGTGATTAAGTCAATAACCCATCAATTGTAGCGATGACTTTATTTCAATGATGTTGATGGAGGCCTTTGCCCAGAAGTGGGATAAAATATAGGCTATTTTACTTTACTTACTTTACTTTACTTATGAGTTACGTAAGTGTCTGGGTGTATAACATGTATTTTCGTGAAATACTCTTCTTTTTCATAAAGGCTTTTGAATTCAAACTTGTACAAAAGTGTTTCGTAACAAAACTCAAACAATAAAAAAGTAAGGTATTGTTCGTATGGAGTTTTTCACCGTTTTCGAAGCCATATAAAACCTCTTTACAGCTATTTTTAGAAAAAGTTATTGCGCCCTCTTTTGGTTTTTTCCCATTTTTTCTTTTGTTTCTTTTAATTAAGAAATTTGCACGTGAACCGTAGGGTAGGTTGTGTATAGACACACACTGATTTTAAGGCCCTTGACTGACTCTAACCATATCTGTGGTCTAGTGGATCACGTTCTCTGACCCAGAGGACCGGGGTTCGATTCCCAGCGGGGAGTACACGTTTGTACTCGGTTTGGTTGGTTGTAGGGCTAGGTACCACCATATTTTTTTTTTATTGGTTATAGGCAGGCATTTGACTACACCTCACCTGATGTTAAATGACGGTGCGGTCGAGGATGGAACATGCCTGCCTAGAAATAGCCTATTCACTCTGACCTTGAAGAGGTCTAGATTATACCTTTCTTAATATGTTGCCGTAATATCAATGTTCGTAGCATTGTTGTGTTCCAATAGTTAGATATAACATAGCCAGTTTCTCAATAGTTGAGTATTCCGAATAAAGTGCGCTTCCACCAGCCTTATCACCCTTTAACATCAGGTGAGAGGAAGTTTAAGTGCTAACACGTAAGAAAATAAAATCTACTCGTTTAGCCTGACGTTTCGAACCCTAAGCAGCGTCCATGTGACCTTGTGTGCGAGTAGACCCACACTATATTGTTTCATTTCAAATGTAAAATATTTGTAACATAGGTATTGAACGCCAATATAATTTGAACATTCGGGGATTTGAAGGTTGTGCGACCGCTACGCTAGATGGATTTTGCGATTTGGACATCCTGCACCTAAACAGTTACATGTTGTGATTTGTGAACCATCAGGAATACCCCTCGATTCCGAACGCTTCGGAGAATCTAGTTACGAGGACACGCTTGCGAAATGCCACCCCCTCTAGAAAACCTATATGATATTTTTACTCTTAAATTTTTAGAAAAGGATTAAACATGACAAGACTTTGTGACCCTCTTTAATGTATGATTAACAGAACTCAAATTATATTAGTTAATACCACTTTAGCTTAACTACATACTCACTTCCTCCGCCAGCGAAAATACTGTTACATTTACCAATATTATAATCAGAAATTTTTGTACACTGATCTCCAAACTTAAGTATGAAGATGGCACTCAAAATTCAATTCAAAATCATTTTTTTAGTTTAGGCTACAAGTAGCTCTTGTGAATGTCATCATGCCATCGTCGGTTCGTAAGTCTACTCTGGGCGGGAGATCTTGTACTGAGAAGAACAGGCAAGAAGCTCAGCAAGTGTCCAGCTTCTTTTCTCCCTTACAGCGTCAAAAATATTGGAAAATGCAGGGCACTTTCCATTACAAATAATCACAAAAAATATAGAAGACAACCACAACATGTAAAAAGAAACAAAATAAAAAA
The DNA here is from genome assembly GCA_947562085.1 of Eudonia lacustrata. Classification (NCBI taxonomy): domain Eukaryota; kingdom Metazoa; phylum Arthropoda; class Insecta; order Lepidoptera; family Crambidae; genus Eudonia; species Eudonia lacustrata. The sequence goes on from OX387320.1 coordinate 5,832,987, forward strand.
TCTAAATTAACTTTACATCAGGTAAAAGTTTCAATTTAATTCACTAAATGATGATGATGATGATGATGATATTACAATCTTTTTGAAATAATTGTTTTGGTGGGTCTAATTCCGGGTACACTCCATTAGAACACTACTGTATTACACACTGAGAATTCGAATTTCTAAACTACACAAAGCTGTTCAATAGAAATCCGATCTCCCCATATTAGTGTGATCAATCCAGGGATACATAAATATTATATTTGGCTGGATAGTTCTGTGCCCGATGCCATTGAAAACCTTTGCGGATGTTATTACTACATCTTGAACCTTCTGAGTTTCTCGCCACTCGCCATCCCTAAAATCCACATCCGCAGTATAGAGTCACATTAAAATTGGCTTTTGGGCTTGAAAAATTGGAACTTTGACATTTGTACGAAATACTGAAATGTATGAAGGCTTACAGACTTTTATTAAAGTATTTCGTTACGTTCAAAGATCATCCAAAAAACACAGATATATATAAACAAACTATTACTTACTCGTTGTTAGATTTCATTACATAAATCGTTGTGTTTTCAGTACTTTAAGGTTAGCGAAGAAATATGTTCCTGGCACGCTTCCTATTTTAAAGGTGATAAATTCTTTGCCAACTTGCTCCACAATTGGACAAATGTATTGTGAAGTATTAAGTTATATAACACGTGATCTAGATATTTTCTAGTAACAGCATACTATCATAGCTTTTTATTGAAGTGAAAACTTCTTTAGCGGCGTTGTACACTTTTTTGGGTAAAAAATGTTAAATTCGCGTCAGGACACGTGACCTGATCGAAAATTCGTAAGACGGATGGAGAGTCTGTAGACAGCCGGTGCGGCGTAGGAGAGGAAGTATCCCCCTCTCTTTCTACGGCGCGGCGAAAATGTATGCCTGCTGTTTCGTTTAGGCGGCGCAGGGCGCTTGCGCGAATAAATTGTCATGTTTGTGTACGATAGCGCAATAAATAAATATTGTATTCTACCACATAAATGATAGTACTTTTATACTGATAATTGAAGCAATTCGTGCAAAATTATTCCCTAACCATTCCAAAATATCAAAAATGCAAAACGTTAATATTCAAGTTTTCACTTCTGCCGGCACTCCCGGAGTGCAACCCGTCGTTTTTTTATTTTTTATTATTGGAATTACACGTCTCAAATAGGGAGTCTCATTTATAGAGATGAGATAATTTAATCAGGTTGAATAGGCTTAATGCAACTTCACCTTCAGTGTATACTCATTGTCACTTCAAAATTTTAAAAGTATAAAATAGGTACCTATGTAATTAATAATCTTTCTGAGTTAATTAGAATTTTTCACAACCACTTGTATTTAACGCGAAAGCTCATCGTTACCAGACAGTGGTGTGTTTTAAGTAGTTACCTAATCTACAGCGCTGACGCAAAGTCCCAACAGTTTTGTATTACCCACAATGTAGATAGCACACGAAACAAAAGGCTGAGCAACAATGAACGCCCGCTTGTGAGGCATTCGTAACATTAATTATAATTATGAAGCGGTTGTCGTTAATAATGTGAGAAGCTTTGGTATTTAGTCGCAAGAGAAATGTCACAGTTGAAAGTCTTGACAAACCAACTTTGCATCAGAGTTATATTCACTATCGCCTCTGTAGTCTAGTGGTCGATGATCGATGATTCGATGATCATCGGTTTCAGACCCAGAGGTCCTGGTTTTGATTCCCATAGGCTGGTACATGTTTTCGTTCCCGGTTTGATGATTAAGGTTCTTTAAATCATCATCATCATCATCATCATCATCTCAGCCAAAAGACGTCCACTGCTGGACAAAGGCCTCTATATATAACTTTACGCAAATTTTGTTGCGAACAAATTACAATTTGAAAAAAGACAAAGTGTTGAAAAATAATCCATGAGCGGAATTCGAACCTGCACCCCATGACATGTTGGGTCAGGTGCACTGCCAACTATGATATCGTGGCTCAATCCAACTCGCCGAAATTAATCAACACTATCTACTCTTACTCTGTAAGCCAAAGGAACCCGCAATATTCAATGTCGACACGACAACTACATTGTCATGGGGACCAAGTTCGAATCCCGCTCGGTTTTTTTTTTGCAACACTTTGTTTTTTTTTATAATGTCTGCAATAAATACTTTTAACTTTAACGTGGAAAGTTGGAGGACGTAATTTGTTCTCAAAAGCTTACGCGAACACTACACTTCGGAATGATGAGTTTATACGAATCTATTCGCATTTATACTAAGTATTATTGTTTTAGTCAGACGTATCTGTGATTGAACTCTAATGATGTACGTCACGAGGAGATATGATATCACTTGTTGCATTGAAAACTACACAACTTATAAAGCTAAGAAAGTTGATTCTACATATTTTAATGGAGTCTCTGTGAAAATGTCAAAACATTTTCTCAGCAAAGAACAATTTTACTGAATGTTATTTATAGGTCCTTAGCTGACAAACGAGACGCCTGGGGTTTCAAAGGCGTTACAAAGGTTTCTAAATCGATCATTAGACAAAGCAATAAGCTATTCGATAAAAGATAGCGAATTCCTTAAAAGTTGTCTTGGAATCTAAATAAAAAACGAAAACTTTAAATAAAACTAAACTTACTTAAAAATCACTAATAAAACTTATTTGCTTGTGATGTTTGAAAAACGATATATAAATTAGTACCCGGCTACACTGTAAAGGTCATTAACGATCTACAGCAAAATCGTTTAAAAAAAGGAAAAACAAAAAAAAATCTTAAGTATATCTAAATAGATAGATAATACTTTTATTGCAACACTATGAAACATAAACATGAATATAAGAATATAAAAAACTTACAAAGTTACAATTTGGCGGTCTTATCGCTTTGAAGCGATTTCTCCCAGATAATCAGTGTTAATGTACTTACTAGTAAATTTAACTATTATGTATTCTGTGCTATAACTAGTAAACCTTACGTGTGTGTTTGCAAAGCACTTTAATGCTTACAACAAATTTATCAGTTATTTATTTTGGAACTTTGATTAAGACAAATGTCATAAGCAGTCGAGCCAGTTTCTCACTTATACATGAACAGTTTGTGTAACTATTCTCGTTACAATTAATAATATCCACGTCATAAACAGTTTCAGATTCTGTGTGCATTCAAACTAAAATCTAAATTATTAAATTAACATTTCACTTACTGTGACAACACTGTATTAATTATCGCCTCTATTATTTTCCATTTTAGTCTAAGAAAATTTTACATTTTGCTTAATTCGCTTAATAATTATACTAACACAAAACATTAACTTTTAAACAGAGAGCATGCGTTTTAATTATTACAATGGCCTTATCTATAGGGATTCGGGATAAAAAGCACATGTCACTTAATCGGGGTACTTAAACACTGTGAAATGTATAACACCAATAATATAAAATATATACAATAGTACAGCTAACTTAGGTTTAAAAGTTAAAAATCTGTTGATTAATAACAAACAGGGACTTTAAAATGTCGAACAAATTAATGTAGTCAGAAAAAGAAACACTTCTGCCGGTTTTACCTAAATAAATGTAAAAAACACCGAGGACTAATACAGCGCCTGACGTAAGTCATCACTCAGATCTTTGAGCGAAAATGAATTTTGTTAAACCATTTTCCGACTCTTTTATTTTCAAACCTAAATACTGGTGGTGCCTAACATAACACCCCAGCGTTTCATGCCTTTGCAGGCAATAGTAGGCAGCAGGTTGAAAACTAAAGCACCTTGCTGGTTTCACTCAACTTTCGCACTTATAGGTGTGGTATTAAGAAATGTTTAAAAAAATTCCGCACAGAACAAAGGCTGGCGCGAACACAGGTGAAGGCGCAGGACACTTTGCGGATATGACGTCACGCCGTCCTTGAACCTTAACACATTCGCCCTCCATGTTCGTTCGAAATTTATGTTCCGCTGCAAATCTAATTGCAGGGTGAAAGCGATTTTTTTAACGAACACGTAGAAGTTTTGGTTTTATGCCACGAAAAATGCAGTTCATTTTTGAACGTGTAGAAAATAGAAATGGTGCTTATGTAAGTTGAGGGTGAGACGTAGCGTGTTTTTAAATTATAATGAGGAGTAAAAATATGTATTTTATTATTCTTAGTAGGTATCGTTAGTAGGTATGCTTAGTATTTAAGGCAAACACGAACACTCGACAATGACTCTTTAAGTTTACCCTTAATAGAGTATTATTATGAGAAAGTATTAAATTGTTACCATTAATAAAAAGAAAGCCAAGCCAACTACAATTTGCAGTACATAATTAATCTAACAACTTTAACATAATTGCTCTTACATCATGTTTATTCGTAAGCAAATATGAAAACTTTAGAGCCATTCTTTGTTTTAATTTATAAAAATGCCTTGTTATCTCTAAGAACTTCTAACAAGATCGAGAACATTATGTAAATCAGTTTTTATTCGTTCATAAAGTAAACTACATAAGGATTTGTAGATTTTAAATAACTAAGAGACCTCTCTGTCATACTATTGTCGTCTACAGATTTTTTGCTTTGTTTGGGTGATGGTCACACTCAATATTTTTGAACATGATTGATTGATACTTATAAATAACTTACAGAAACTTACTTACTTACTAAGTTACTTTCTTACTTTTACTGGATTAATGCTATACTGTTTTCTAAAGTTAACGCGAACACTACTCATTGAAATGAAACAACTTTTACGGATCTACTCGCGTTTATTTTACACATTAGTTTTAATAAATACCTATTTATCCTAACGTTTCGAACCCTTTGCAGCAAACACCACAACTGTGGTATAACATCTGCAAAGATGAATCTGCATAGCCATAGACAAATTCAACGAGTCTTCTGGGGCCGCGATAGCTCAGCGGTCAGAGCATTAGACACCGGTCCAATGCTTTGACCGGATCATTTCACCGGATAACCGTATCCAAAGGTCGTGAGTTCGATTCCCACTCAAGCTTCCTGAGGCTGGTTGATATTTTCTAGTAAAATTTTATCTAGTAAGTAAAGATAATTGAAACAACCTTAATTCAATTAATTAAATCTATATTAGGAATACCAACAGCTGTTATCACACTAATATTATAAATGCGAAAGTTTGTGTGTATATCCGTATATTTGTTCCTTCTCCACACTGCAACGGATGGACGAATTTGGATAAAATTCGGCATACAGATAGTTTATAACCTGGATTAACACATAGAGAATTTATCCTGATATTCCCACGGGAACCACAATATAGATATACTAAAAACGACAATTTAATTTTCCAATACAAAATATTTGTTTGTTTTATTGTCGTGGAAACCAAAGAGAATTTAACCACTTGATGGAAACTGTCAAAGCGGTACGAAGTCCGCCGGGTCCACTAGTACGTACATAAACGTATAAACTACCTAAATATGATATGCTTGTAAAATAAAAAACCAAACAATCCTACACATCATGTTATCCAAGAAAAGTGACATGACCTCTCGCTACTTACGCTCCAGCGATGCATAAAAGACGAGGCTTGAATACCATGCGACCTGGGAGCAACTTCTAATATTGGAAAAAGAAAACTATTTTATTATTCCTGCTAAACGATAATGCAAAATGTCGACTTCGAACTAGATAAGGTTTATTATAAATAAAGAGAATTTTATTTTACACTAGGGCCCGTAACGATGATGCTACATATCAAAAATAAGATAGTATGCAAGAGCAGACAAGCCTCCACAGGAGGCACCCGTTCACGAGTATGACATATGAATCAGCTATCGCTTCGCTCAACCATATTTTAGGGAACGTAACGACCCGACACACCCGCACACACCGCCACCGCAGAGACAAAGTCAAAGTCAAAGTTAAATATTTTTATTCAAATAAACTTTAGAAAAGTGCTTTTGAATCGTCTAAATTTTTTTTTACCTACTACCCACTGAGCAAGTAATCACTACGGGTGTGTTATATTGTGTAATGTTCGTTTTACTGATTTAATGTATTTTTTATGCATAATTTAAAAAAATATTTATTACATTTTGTACAGTCGAGTTCCATAATATGTATACACTTTTGACAGATGTTGATTCTTATTACAAGGTAAACAAAAGTTACAAACTGTCAAACGTGTATAGATATTATTGAACTCGACTGTACTCCTTCACTATATAAACTATAAGCCGTATAACTATATTGCCGTGGCAGCCTTTAAGTAAGACAGCACTTAGATTAAGACCTTTTTCAATGTTTCTTTTTTTTTTGTAATTTTTTTGGTGTATGTTTTGTTGGTTGTCCTTAATAAATAAAATAAATAAATAAATAAATAATAGTGCGAAATTTCATACTGCTCCGTCTTCGCATTTTTTGTAAAAAGGGGTACAAAGTTTTTGCTTCACATATTAATATATTAGGTCCTTACCTATGAAATTGATGTTTTGTATGAAGATTTTTTATAAAATTTTATTTTTCATACTAAGGTTTTTTTAATTTTCTTAGCATCTATTTATGTTAATACTATAAAAATTGTAGAGTGGTGTGTTTGTTTCACTAGCTAAATATAGCAGACATTAAAAAGAAAAAAATCAAGACCCTTCAAAGCTACAATGAAACAAAAAACAATTCCGCAAACAAAAAAAGTAGTCAATTTAAAAAAAAAAATTGGTCGATAAAGACACAAAATTAATAATCATTGTTATTACTGAAGCCTTTGTAACATAGTCCTTATTAAAGGTGTATAATAATATTAACATCAAGCATTGACTTTTAGAAGTAATACACCTTTTAATAAGTGAGAAAAAAACGTCAATTTCATAGGTAAGGACCTAATATAATAGATAGATGACAATAAACTCATCACCGCAGTATAGGGGAGTCCCACTAGACCACAAACACGCCCGAGATGCTAGGTACTCGTATAGACAATCTATTAAAAATCCCAGACGAGGTCGGAATTCATGACTCTCCAAAATTTATGTCGCTGTTAAAATTTAGGCTTACATAAAACTGTAAGTAGGATACCCAAGAATACCTAGATTGTGCAAAGATGTAACGGTCACAAAATTATGTCAAGGTTACATAAAATAGGAATGTGTCTTTAGCTCACCATATTTTTAGTTATGTAAAGACTTGTAAAGAAGAGCTGACTTCTTTAGCTGTTTCCTTTAGTTTATACTGCATTTATTTAATTTACCCTTTTCCATAGGCAATAAACAAAATGGTAGATGTTTATTATTATTTTTGTTTAAATTTTTCCATGCATATTTCATTTATTTTTGTGTTATTTATTTAGACTTCAAAATTTTAGGTTCATATTTTTAAGTTAATAAGTTTCCATTATAAATTGTTACTTTCTTAATATTATTACTAATTTTACAAACCTACATGAAAGTATTCCTGTTATACGAACCGTGGAGTCTCTGGCGACCTGTAATACAGGTTCTTTAAGAATCTGTTCAGCACCAGTCTCTCAGTCACAAATCGGGGTTTAACCTAATTAAGTAAATTAGAACTCAGTATAAATAGTGGCGATTGCTTAATTTCAACCATGGAAGAGGTTGCCCAGCTCTGGGAAAGTATATAGTATAACCTTACTTTTTAATTCACTTTTAAGAAGAATGCATATCCGCATATGCATAGAATAAAAATGACTTGGATTAATGTTTTAACCTTTTCTCTGTCTCATGAATCACATGTCCTAATTTTTGTGTTATTTACCAGTTAAGTTTATAATACAAGCAAATGACATAGATGATTTAAATGTTGGCACCTAAGAGTCTAACTAAAGTCCCAGGTAAAGTTGTAGGCAGCCAAGAGCCTGATTAAATTGGCTCACTAACTCTTGTTGGAGATTAAAATGGAATTGGATCTTATTTTTTATTAATCTGCGAGAAGTGAAATATGATTTATGCAGTCTGCGTCTGTGTAAGATGGATAATATTATTAGGTACTAAGATATATGCAAAAATGTGGTTTGTTAGATGTTCCTAAACATAGAAACAGCAAAATTACAACAAACTTTTAACATTGCCTTTTTGAACTTAATAAATTACGTTATAGACCACAAACGTGGACGAAGTTGTATCTTTAAGAAAATACACATTTTATATGTTTGCATTAGAACATATATACACACGAAATAAATAATGCAGTATTTATTGTTGCTATATATTCCCGTTTGCAATTGATGGCGGTATATTTTAAGGTTAATAGAAGGATAGCACGCAAAGTTACCATATACGATTACGTAGGACCTTGTTTTGAAAGAAGGTATGAAACTGTAACAAAAGTCTTGTCTCTTCTGATAAACATTAAAAAAGACAAACTTCGTAGTATTTATACATGTTCTCGAAGTCGTAGAGTGACATTATCAGTATTTCTTTTAATTTATTTATTAGGTATACCAATGGTTAATAGATTTTTTTACATTTACAAAATAATACATCTTATATAAATTTTACAAATAAATGCACAAGCAGTAAATAGGCAAACACCGCATTCACTGTGATGAGGGCAATTAAAACAAATATAAAAAATTTAAAACTTCTTATCAATTAGTTTTGTATTTTATTTTAAATAATATAGTATTACTTACATCAACAAAAGTCATAATTTACCGCGTAAAGATATAAATCATTTATGTTCTACGACAGGTGTAGTTACGCTGTAGCGTTGCTACGATCTTTCGTAGCCGTTCGTAGCAGAAGCGGAATTATTTAGGGAAAAACATTTACTATCAAATTCCTGCAACTAAAAACTCTGAATAGGCGTACAAGAATATCTTATATTTATAGAGTGATTAACTTAGCTTACCTTAAATATATTTACCCTCACCTACTATACCTCAAATATTTATTATAGCAGTTCGCACTCGCGGCTTCAATTGATCTGATATACCATAAAGTATACTATAAATTGTACCATTGACTTTAACGTAGTCAAACCGCCATTTCCTGATCTCTTACCGTATTCCTTACATTGTAAAGAAGTGCGTTTATTGGTCTTTACTGTCTAATTTAGTCGGTGTATTTTACTCACCGATATAGAATAGCATCCCCAAAAAAACCAAACAAAAAGAATATTAAAATAAATCAAAAAATCCGACTGCTAAAACAACTATATAAAAAATAACCGTTAAGGCGACGACGCACCGCTAAACAATAAATCTCATACGGAGCGTTTGCGCCCCGTACCATAAGAAAAACTGTTATTTTTCCTTCAAATTAAAACTACAAATTATTTAAAAAAAATGAACTACAATATTGAAGTGTGTGTTAAGACTAATCTACTAAGAAAATTTAGATGCTTAAATCGGTCTGGTTAAAAGAGGTTACTTTGATATTTTTTTCTCTGTTATAAAAGTTGACAAATCGTGTTTCTGCAACTAGCAAAATGAAGTCAATTAAATGAAAAATCATGCCATCAAATATCACTTTCATATGTTTTGAGGAGCTCGATGGGTTGAGAAGCTCGATGTCGCAGTGGTTAACGCGCCCGGTCTGCGAGTGCTGAGGTTAAGCAACTTTCGCTAAGGCCGGTCATCGGATGGGTGACCAAAAATTAATTATCTCAAGCTCCTCCGTGCTTCGGAAGGCACGTAAAGCCGTTGGTCCCGGCTGCATAGCAGTCGTTAACAACCACCAATCCGCACTGGGCCCGCGTGGTGGTTTATGGCCCGTTCTCCCTCTCCATCCATAGGGAAGGCTCGTGTCCCAGCAGTGGGGACATAAAAATAAGCTGGTGATGATGATGATGATGATGTTTTGTAATTGTTGGGAAAAATCAAGATCCCCGCCACGTAAATTTCCAATGCGTCGCCTTAAAAGAAAAAACTGAAAAGAAAAAAACATGCTCTACGATCCTCAAGAGACAATCATCAAGCGGCCGTGGCTAGCTCAATTAAATCCGCACTTTGTTTAGTTGGTGATTGTCCCCGCCTGCGACAACTATCAATATTCAATGTATTTAGAAATATTTCACGTTGCATTCAACATTGCTCAAATTGAATTCTGTGATCGTAGAGCTTGTTTTTTTTCAGTTTTTTCTCTTTGCAGTTATTTTGTATATAGTTGTTTTAGCAGTCGGGTTTTTTGTTTTATTTTAACAACTTGGTTTATTTCAAACTTTTTAGTTTGTAAAGTAAATGACCAAGCATTTTAAAACCTACATAAAATAATTGTATTAAAACGCCTTACTCTTTTAAATAGCAAAGTCATATACCAATTGCCGTAAATACGAAACTCTTGACGTCTAGTACTTTTGACTGACAAGTTCTTTGAGTTTTTTAAGCATGTGAATAAAATCTGCAAATATTCCCGAAACAAAACACCATAAAACATTGCTTTACCTAAATGAAAATTATTAACTACATCTACGTCCATAGAAAAATTGGCCATATCCTTTAAATTCCGTAGATGTTGTAGTTCGTTTAAAGAATTTTGATCGTGTGGTCGATCTAACAGTTTTTGGGGGTCAAGACTACTAATAGCTAACCGGCCAATGATATTACTTTTTTTTATAGCCTATGTCACTCCCACAGTCAAAACAAATCTATATCATATCATATCATACATACATTCATACATACATACATACATACATTTATACATACATACATACATACATACACTCGAAAAACATAACCATCCTTCTGACGCAGTCGGGTAAAAAGTATATATTTTGTTCATAATATTTGATATGATGTCCAGGTAGACCAAAAGGAAGATGGTGTGACGACTTTAATAGGTTCATGGAAAACTGGCAGAACGTTTAAGGAGACTAGAAGGTGACAAAAAGTATAGGAGGACTTTTCTACTTTGGCCTTTGAATAAAAATAATATATTTATTTACGAAAATTATTATAAATACTGCTCGACACGATATCGATAGGTAATTCTATATTCACACAGGCAGAGCACTCCTGAGGCGAATAGCTGACAGTTATTTACAAGTCGATGCCGTTCGGTCGCATTTATCTGGAAACTTTCAGCGTAATAGGTCTCGAAACGACCGAAAGGGTTTCTCTTCCATGAATGTTTTGTGCATAGTTAATTTCAAAACCTAAAGAACTGAATTGGCGAAGTAAGTCAAATATCAAATACCACATTTCTGGCGACTTCTTGGTGTCTTGTTACGTTCTAGTCATGAGTTAATTTAAGGTATCCTAAAATACGACCACACCAGTTTGTTTGAGAGGCTTTATTGATTATTTTAACTTGTGTATTTATAAAAACACAAATGTTGAAAAAATTTCCACGAGCAGGGTTTGAACCTGCACCCTTCTGACATACCGGGTCAGGTGCTCTTCCAATTGAGCTATCGTGGTTCTAACCAGCCCGCCGAAATAATTCAACACTATTTACTTTTTACTTTGAAAGCCAAAGGCGCCCATTCAATGTTAACAACTACCGTCATTAACATCCGATCATAATATTTTTACAAATACTAAAGATCAGTTAAGAAGTAGGCAAGCTATTTATAAATGTTTATATAATTTTTAACGCAAATTTTGTTGCGAACAAATTATAAAAACACAAATGTTGAAAAAATTTCCACGAGCAGGGTTTGAACCTGCACCCTTCTGACATACCGGGTCAGGTGCTCTTCCAATTGAGCTTTTGCAATTGATTGAAATTTTTTTCAACATTTGTGTTTTTGTAATTTGTTCGCAACAAAATTTGCGTTAAAAATTATATAAACATTTATAAATAGCTTGCCTACTTCTTAACTGATCTTAAGTATTTGTAAAAATATTATGATCGGATGTTAATGACGGTAGTTGTTAACATTGAATGGGCGCCTTTGGCTTTCAAAGTAAAAAGTAAATAGTGTTGAATTATTTCGGCGGGCTGGTTAGAACCACGATAGCTCAATTGGAAGAGCACCTGACCCGGTATGTCAGAAGGGTGCAGGTTCAAACCCTGCTTGTGGAAATTTTTTCAACATTTGTGTTTTTGTAATTTGTTCGCAACAAAATTTGCGTTAAAAATTATATAAACATTTGTGTATTTATGTTTTTTGTATACAAAAATAATTCTATTCTATTCTTTAGATGAGTTTTCTGGACAGACAGACTTTTAGACGAAACAAATACACAGTACGACACACAAACATCCATAATATCATAGGAACAGTTACAAAACTCTACTATAAAGTATCATTCAAGGAAATATTGCATACAACCTGCATGTAAAAAGTACCTACATCGATTTAAGCTTCTTACCGGCGGAGTACTATCACATATAAACACGCCTCATTTCGTCCATTTGCATCGCACTGCGTCTGTGCATGCAGTAAAACGTTCCAACCTTGACCTGATGCAGAATGTCGTTAATATGACATGGACGGACCGACACTCCATTGTTTTGCATCGCTACAATTTACTAGTGATACTAGTCACTTGCCTGCTTTGTGAAACGTTTGTTTTAAAACTAGTAAGCTTTTATTTTAATTGGTGTTATTAAATAATTTGTCGTGAGACGATTATAATTTTATTTTTTAATGTAATAAAGAACATCGATGGTAATTACTCTAATACAACCCAGTATTCAGAATGTAAATTATTATAGACTAGCGGCACGGGTGGACATTTTTTTTAAATAATGCCTATGTTACTCAGCGCTAATGTATCATTCTAAATTCTAATTCTATAATTCATTAATTCTTTTAAATTGGTCCAGTAGTTTTTGAGTTTATTCATTGCAAACATACATACATACAAAGATACAAAGGTTTCCTCATTATAATAATATGTATAGATTGAGCTATATTATATTGTTAATAGACAATAATCTTAGACGATGTGAATCTATTAAAGTTACTGGTTCAAGCAGTAAAATGCAACCAATCAGCATTTCTTTCAAAGGGACTCTAATTTTTTTTTTGTTTATTTTGTTTTATTCATTATCAAAAGTGGAGTCAATAGTAATATGGTTTTTTTTTTTATATCAAGCCTATATATAAAATATTTTCGATGAACTCTATGGATGTGCTCATTCACTTTAAGTCTGGATTTTGCTCTTGTGTCTCTAGGGTCTAATTTCTTATCTTGTAGAGCTTTTAAGTTTATCCGATTATAAAAAGTCACTTTTTAAAATTTTATATTATTTTCCTTTTTTTTATTTGGCAAGCGTAGTGATTAAGCCATTAGCCATTAATTGTGGCGATGACTTGATTCCCATGATGGAGGCCTTCACCCAGCAATGGGACAGTCATAGGCTGTTTACTTTACTTCACATTTCATTGTGAATTGAAATATAACAATGGATAGGACTATCTGTATTGTTTGTCTACGTGTCCAGTATGTGTGTATGTGTACATTATGTATAATATTAAATTGTTTTAACGTTTGTTGCAGAGATGGAAATCGTGCCCGAGGGAAAAAACTTTCGATTGGTAACTGAAGAAGAGCTCCCAGCTGTGGCCGATATCTTAGTGCAGTATATGCCTGAATCTCTAAAGGTAATAATTAATTAATATCTTATTATTACATTTCCTAATTTAAAAAAACATATAGCTTTTTAAAAAGGTTCATTTAAGAAAACATGTTAGGAGCTCGATGGCCGCAGCGGCTCTGCGGGTTTTAGTACGATCACATGCAAGTGCTAACCGTGTTGTGGATGTCCCCGGATGGGATGATGTCACCAAAAATGTAAGATTTTTTTTATTTGTTCACAGTTTCATCAGACGATTCAAACATATCTTAATAACAAGGTGTGGGACTTCCATTTTTATGTAGCGAAGAATTGGCCCGAGGACCCGATCTGCTTGCACTTCCCCGGCTGTACTAGTACGGTAAGTTTATAACTAGTTTTACGTTTAAAGAGTCTTAACTAAAGAGTACTTAAAATTTTTCTAGAATTAGAATGATGATTAAAGTAAATTCGTGAAGCGGTACCTTTAAGGCGAGGGTTTCCAAAAAAACGGTGTTTTTAAATGAATTTTATTCGAAATGTATAAGGATTTTAAATTCAAAAAATATATGTTATTCATTGGCCTTTTATCTAGTAATTTCGGCTGGTGTTTTCACGATATTTTACAATTTCCTGCATCGAATATAATATCAAACATACTCTTATTACCTATTAGACTAATATCATTTTATTCAGGCTATACACCGTTTCAGACAAAGAAAAATATACCAAACTTATTGTCTTTGAATATGTAATAGTTATTGGCCATTATAATTTTAATAATAAGTAAACGTTCAATAAAATTCACATTATTGCATAATTCGACGCTCGCGCCATCATTCAGTCCCGAGCGGAACGCCTTGGAAATTCATCTCACAGGTATGGTCGCGGTTCGTGCGTCGTCGATTTTTAGTAAACAAGCAAGTTGGTCGCGATTCGCGCATTTTGTAAAATGTAATAAAAAATGCCGTCATGGAATAAATCGCGTTTCGTGCGCCCAATAATTTTAATTTACTTTGATGGTCGCGATTCGTGCGTCGTTGTTATTTTACACTAAACCCATAGATTTTCTAAGCGATTAGATATGGCATAGTACCTAATAAGTCATAGTATATATATGAAATTGACAGCTATCCAATTATAATACCTTACACGATATTATCAAGAAACTAGATTCTCTAAATCTAGTTTCAAAAAATATATTCTTTATAAAACTTAATACTGCTGTTTTTAGTTATCATTATTTACAGGCTTTTGTCCGTAAATAGTAAGGTATTTTATTTTAAAATTTGATCAATCAGCAGTGAAACACAATAAATAAAACACAATAGCAACACAATTCTGTTCTGTATTTGTCTTTTATTAAAATGATCTATAAAAATCAACATTTTCAATTATAATTAAAGTACACGTAAGTAACATTATATTAAAATTCACATAAATAATAATTACTTACTTCAAAAAAGAAATGTGTAAAAAATTCATAATTTGTAAATTCTTATCAAACAAATCCACATGATTAAATTTAAATCTAAAAAATCACATAAATCAGTCTCATTTCAAATTAAACTTGAAAAATCACAAAAATCAGTCTCGTTTTCAATTAAACCTTATAAAAACACAAAATCAGTCACATTTTTCTTCTTTACATACAAATACATATAAATACTTTAAAAATGGAAAAAAGGTAAAAAATAACAAAATGATACACTTAAACCTAAAAAATCACAGAATCAGTCAAAGAAGTCTCGTCTCATTAATTGTCGGTTATATTTAATATACCTAAACCTAAAAAAAACACTTTTAATTGCGCATTATTTAAGAGTCAATAATTCAAGACAGTCGGTAACATTTATGATATTATCTGTCAATAAACTTACAGTCATTCGTAAGTGTTCATCCCGTGAATGGTGGACTGGGTTCGATTTCTTCGTGTATTTCTTTGTGAAATTTTTATGTGCGTGTCTTTTAACTCGTTCATAATTTTTTGAATATATTCAAATAGCAGACATGGCTTTCTTTTGTCAATTCTCCAATTATTTAGTCTGTTGTTCCAGCCTTCTACAGCGTTAGTTGTGCGATGTGGTTGATCATAGCAGCACCAAGTTCTTCCTAAATTTTTGTTGTACATCCATTGTCTCTCAAAATAGTCAAAAAAAATTACTACACATTATGTCTCTGAATTATATTTTTGTTTGATATAATTCCAGCTTTCGTCAATGTGTTCAGCAGGCAGTAACGCCAGGGAAGTACACAACACATCGAGCTTTTTTCTTTATTGCTTGATAGAAATGAAAGTAGCAGCCGGTTACTTGTATGTCTTGAAAGTGTTTCCGTAGAGCACTTAAAGTTCCACTCTCATAATCAATTTTTCAACTATATGTAAAATAATAATACTTACCTTAATTAGTCGTTCATCTGTACCACACATTTTATTTAAAAAATAAATTCATAGACAGTTTGCCTTCAAACTGTACCTACAAAATATTAAACAAGGTTGTTATGTTCCAATGTATCTAACTCTATGGCTCTACGTGCCATTGTTTTTCTAAAGCGCTCGAAACGCGACTATCAGAATGAGCAAAATTAATAGGACGCACGAACCGCGACCATTCGGTGAAGGCATTTTTTATTATATTATACAAAACGCACGAATCGCGACCAACTTGCTTGTTTATTAAAAATCGACGACGCACGAACCGCGACCAATTCATCTCACAGTCGGAAACGCTCGCCTTAAGGATCGGTTTTGTAAATTATATAACTTCCGCTTTGTCTTCATCTGCTTCACGCAGAAGAAGTGCAAATTACCTTAAGAAAAACATGTGTTTATGTACTTTACCAGCATACAAATTTTCATAAAAAATCCGATTTCGCCGTGATTGAAAATAAACTTTTATACAGTTTTATTTTCTAAAATTGACTTCTGAAACATATACGTAGACATGTACAGGTATTCTTAAGCATTTATAAATATTTCACAAAGCAGTGGATAAGGTCGAAGAGATAAGATGACATTTTTGTGTAACTGAGCCTCTCCAATGAGGTCAACTTAGCATCCTAATATTTCGTCTTTCGTCAAGTTTTTATGGGTTAAAAGCAGGCGGCATTAGGAGAGATCGCGTCTCGCGGCGTCGAGAGATACTCATCTTCACTCGAGTGTAACGTTACGTTTTCACGTTGCTCTGCAGGGAAATACTT
Organism: Eudonia lacustrata; assembly: GCA_947562085.1. Classification (NCBI taxonomy): domain Eukaryota; kingdom Metazoa; phylum Arthropoda; class Insecta; order Lepidoptera; family Crambidae; genus Eudonia; species Eudonia lacustrata. The sequence goes on from OX387320.1 coordinate 5,849,612, forward strand.
TTCCGCAGCCTTTTCTGCGAACTTGCTTTCGAAAAATGTTTTGTAATTAGCGAAACCATCATAATTTATTTATGAAAGTCCAACTGCCGGGTTCAGGCATATTCTTATAGAAAAGTAAAAAAAGTTTTTATGCAAATAAGCTCACCCTATCAAGCAAACTGTCTTCAATCAAGAATAGTATGGTTGGAATCTTGATAGTTGATTTTTTTACCCGATTGCGTCAGAAGGAGGGTTATGTTTTTTTTAAATATATTTTAGTAACCAATATAAATCAGCAAACATTTAGTTGATGATAATGATTCTTTTCCGATCGATTTCGGTCTTGGCGACCACTTCGACTCTAGTCGGTACGACGCCGGCGCTAGTGCGCCTGTGAAGATAGCTAGCATACTAACTTATAGATTATTACTATTAAATATATTTTGTTTATGTATTAAGAAATATAGGTACAAAAAGTTTTATGTTGAAAATACACAAAAGATATATTCAAATCAACACAAATATAATTTTGTTATTAGTATGTATATTAGTATACATACTGAATACATACTATAATATAACAGAACTTATTTGTTATTTGTGTTACAACATAATCTAAATCCATAGATTATTTAACTATTATAACATTAAATCTGTAGCTAATGACTTTGGGACCGTACATTGTTAGGGCTACTAGCGACGAAGCTGAGTCACTGATTGCCATCAAATACTTTTTTACTAAAACTGCCATGATTATGCGTGTATGTGCCTTACAAAGCACGGTGAAGATATGATACTACATATACATACAAAAAAATTTTGGCGTTCCATTTCAAACAAAATTTTATAACAGGGATTAACGCCCGATCAGTCAGCCCCTGACCACGGCCGGTGCAACTCGGTCGAAACGTCGGGTATAAAGGTATGCCTATGATACCTTATCTAAGTAGTTTGCATTAATGCCCGAAAAAACATTGCTTAAAACTATCACAATGTGATAGTAGTACCTAGTGTGGAGATGTCATCTCCACTCTTCTTTGGTCACCCCACTCAGGGACCAATCGTTGAAACTCCATTTTCACGTAACCATATCATGCAACAAGTTTGGAAGAAAGATCTTAAAATATTTTGAAAATTACTCAGAAATTAAGGATTTCGAGTGAAGTGCACTCTCATCTTCGTTCTTCGTTATCGTCAGATAACATCATGTAAGAGGACCAAGAGTTCGTCTTTTACAGATTTTAATAAGTACAAGTAGAAATTAAACCTTTAAATCAGCCCAAATCTTATAATTCCATAAAATGAATCAAATGTTAATTACCAGTTGGGCATTAAAAATGGCGAAATATCATGATTCACCCTAGGGAAATCTCATTAATTGAGTTGATGTAATTTTAATTATCTGTGCTTAACACGCCATGTAATCAATGACGGGATATCTACGAACAGAGTTTTTGAGCTCTGTACTCACTTGGGGACAGTCGGGAGTCATATCGCGTGCAGTCGCGATTCACTCAAGTGGACAACGGAAAGCCGTTCATGCCATCGGACATTTCTCTCTCCACACATCAAGTCGTCATTGACATGTCAACCTAGGAGTTAGTGCTTGTATGATGCTTGTTAAGAGCAAAACCGTGCAAATGCTGCTATTATGCGATTGTTGAGACGATTGGACGACCGTTGACGACGATTTTCAACGCTCGGTGTATATAGTACGAGTGTTTTTTTACCTATAAGTTATCTATAACTTGTTTGGAATCGAAGCAACGAAAAGTAGCGCCTTTCTAGCGCATAGTGACATTATATTTTAACTATTTAATATAAGAATACAATATAGTTATATAATTTAATTATTTTTAATATATAATTATATTGTATGCTTTTACATGACTTATAATTTGTCAATTAGGAGTTGAGCCACAAGGCCACAACCTTCAATAGATTTTGAACTAGTTACTAGAGATACTCAATCTCTCTAAGTAACAAAATAACAGGGGATTTAAAACGATCCATTTAATCTTTAGTTTAACTGTTTTGTTCCCATACTTTACAGTGCTTGCGTTCATGGCACGCTTTATTATTAAGCGAAAACCACACAGAAGCGACGACGGGATGCGACAACAAGCGAACAAGCAGACAAGGTCGGGGCGCGGACGCCTTGTTGTATGGTTCGTCCATTCCTTTTTACATTAATAAAAGACAATGTACACAGAGGAGACAAGGGGTGGGTTCGGATAAAGCGTAGCAGTAGGGGGCATGGTTAGTCTAGTCCATGTCTCGCCCTTGTCAGTTGTCTCATCACTTATCGCCTCTGAGTGGTTTGAACCTCTTTGGTATTAGAAAAGAAAAATAACTTCCTTTTTTTCTTATCTAATAGTTTTTATTCAATTCTTTGCAGGCATGATTTAATTCAAAGTTTCCTTACAGCGCGGAGTACGACCACACAAATAATAATTTATGGACTTACCGAGTTACATAACTAAACGTATTTGCCATTGTTATGTGGTGTTCCCTTGTACCCGTTCATATGCCCAGTTGTTGTACATTTAGATGTTGCCAATATCCTTTGTAAATAGAAAACCACTTTTTCAAAGAACTATTTTAAGTTTTAAAGCTTAGTCTAATCTTTTTACGTACTTTAATCCAACTTTGTTAGGAGTCGTTAATGAATCAAGTTTTCGAGTGTTAAATTTGTCTTATTGTGTAAATGTGCCTCTAGGCTTATATTGAATAAATTATGTGACTTTGACTTTGACTTAAATTCTATTATTCTAGCCAAATTGCTTGCCGTACGAGAGCGTGACAGTGTTCTGTCCGTCGGAGCGCGCGGAGCTCGTGGACCTGGTGACGTCAGAGGACCTGCTGATCGACCTCACCCAACCGCTGTACCTGAACTTCACGCACGAGGCTATCGTGAACCGCTTCGAGAGACACTATGAGGCGCACGACAAAATCACCGGGGATGTCTACGTCTGTGATAACCCTCCAACAGAGGCCACCACTGAAGGGTTAGATGTCAAACCTTTTTTTTTAACCTTCTTAACACGTCCGCTACCAGCTACGAGTATTCTCGTAGCTACATTAGTGTAGTTTGTTGTAGGAAGCGGCGAATAACTTTGTCAAAATCTGGATAATTCAAATCTTTTTGATGTTATTCGTTAAGACTATGTTATAATTAGGCTGACGTATCTATAAAGGATAAAAGCCTCTAGTTTCATAAACAAATTAAAAAACACTTTCGCTTCTATTTAACTTGGAGATTGGACGTGAAGCTTCAACTTCAACTTTAAATAATTCCAGTATATTTAGCGGGTTCTAACTATAAGCCATTACAAGCTTTTGAAATTAATTTTAAAATTTTCTTTAAAGCTTTCTACCTTTCTAGAACAAATAATACTGTGGCAGGCACTATCGGGATCGAGACCTGCAAATTTTTCAATATGTACCTTTAGCTCTACCTTATTACTCGAACCACATTGCTTATTTTCTTAAAAACTTTTGGCACAGAGAGTAACAAATCATTAATTTAATATGTTATTTTATATTACAAACAATACTTGTAACTAATAAAATGTTACAACGTGCCTTTAACCGTCAGACTGCCATCGGACGTGGAGCTAGTGCGCCTGGAGCCGGAGCACATGAAGGCCGTGTACGACCTGTACCCGGCCAGCGACATAGAATGCCGCGAGGTGTTCGAGAAGCTGGTGGCCGAGCTGCCGGCCTACGGCATCTTCGTGGAGGGCGCGCTCGCCGCTTGGATGGTGCAATCGTACTACGGCGCCATGTTCTCTATGCAGACGCGGCCCGAGTTCCGTAGGAAAGGCTACGGCATCTACCTGGCGCGGCGGCTCACCAAGGAGGTCGCAGCTCGCGGCTACAAGCCCTTCGTCGTCATTCGTCCGGAGAACGACGCATCCCGCTCTCTCTACACCAAACTCGGCTTCGAGAGGCGTTTCAGAACGGTGCGCGCCGTTTTGCGCCCCCGCTAACGCGTTGAAAGTTGATCACTAGCAGATTTTATTTTTTTAAGACTTTTGAAATCAATCTAGCTTGCGATCTTTGATCGCTTAGAGAATTTTAGTAGTAGCTTTAAGATTAGCGGCTGCCGTTCTCGGTCTGTAAACTACCCTCGATAAAAAATTTACGTCTGCCAATAGCGGTTAATTCTAAAGTTTACTAACTTCTTAACAACGAAATGATTTTGATGTTGGTCATTTAAAAATGTTTGATAGCTTTGCATTTTCTTCTGCTTCCGACAGACACGAGAACAGTTGCCGCGAGCTGCGTTCTCTTGCGCAAGCCTAGTCACTGATCTCAACGACTCTAACGTGCCAAGATGTGTCCTGAACCTGTTATACAAGCCGTGAATAGTTTATGTAGCTAGATCTGTTATCGAAATTGTTAATTACTGTTATGATATGAATCAAATATCTGAAGTGCTGATTGAATAGTGAATATCAGCCTAAAGCAGTTTAAAAAGTTATAAATGTTGGGTAATAAATAATACAAAATTTTGTAAAATAGGTTCCGTTATGCTCTTGGCATCGTTAGATTCTCATTTAGGCGATCGCTTTATAACCACTTGTTGATCGTACGGAAACTATTCTGTCTCATGGTTTATGAAATTATGGGACCCGTTATGACCTGTGTGTGATAAAACGTTTAGTGATAAGCATGTTGAACTGGACATGCGAGAGGACATGAGAAAGACAGGTTGCCGTAACGCACTCCCCAGTCTGCACAATTCGAAAAATAAAGCACTATCAAGTTATCCTGACTAATGCAATAAGACTACATTCACGAACATTTTCAAAATGGAATATAATTTCGATCAACCGATATTATTTTAAAATGTGATATAGAAAACTGTAATGAAGATCTAAAGATGACTTTTCTTGGGTGGAAATGCTGTCATAGATATGTGCTCTATATGGTTATAGAGAGAGAAAAGTTGGGAACTGAAAACTGACTTTAGAAATCGCGGCCACCCCAGACCATAGCAACTACAAACAAAGAAACTAAGATTATTGTCAGATTGCATAGTGAATATATTTTATACATTTATAGCTAAAGCCAGTTTTCAGCTTTAGCTTTTCTGGATAGACTGGATTTTTTATAAATCGACTAGTAGTTTGTTGGATAAAATGAAAAAAGGTCATTTAAAATTTCATACGAAAAGTAGATAGGTAGGTATTTTAATACGGGAGTATATTTTACAACTATTACGATTATCTATTGGAGATTTGCTATGCGTATACCATGATGCTATAGATATAATTTAAGTTTTATTCAATTTAAGTGGAAGGTATTATTCTATCGTGTGATATATTTATTGCTTAAATTAGACACTTTGTACCTTAATTTTACTTTATGTATTTGGACTATTATAAAGACTGTTGTGTTTATGTAAAGAAATGTGTTATCAAGATATGCTGAAAAGTAGGAAGTTGATATTTCTAAATTGTGTTTTTAGAATGTTAATTCTATAATTCTATTCACCTTAATTTCTTTTTCAATATTTATTTGCTGGCCCGCTCATATCTAAAAGAGTCCATTACTTTGCCCGCTCGCAACTTTTCTGGGTTACTGGGCATGGAACTAAATATACTTTGACTGTTTAGCATCGATAGTTCGTTCAACGATAGTTTTTTTTTTTTTTTTTTTTTTATACTTAGCTCGGCAAATGACTCCATCCCACCTGATGTTAAGTGGAAATGAAGTCCAGACGCGAAGACAACTGGTGCAGCGTGGAAACAAACGTAGCATCAGTTAACTTCACTCTGCCGGCCCACAAGGTGCTTCTTCACGCCTCTCTTGATGGACCCCATATCATAGGAAGGAGGGAAAACGTGTGCTGGTAGCCTATTCCATCTTTTGGAGGTGCGACAAAGAAACGAGTCACTAATTTAATTTAAGTCACTAATTTAATGGAATACACTTTCTTTGTGCCTATTTTTAATAGAGAAAAGCAAAATTTTATAATTACAACATAACTCCTAGAGAAACTAGTAACCTAGTGAGTTTTTTATGAGATATTTGATTTGGTGACGGTTAAGGTAAAATTGGCAGCAGATATTGTCAAATTTTGCTCAATACAGGGAGCTTCCATCTATTCGTTTAAACTAAAAAAAACAATTGTTTTCGATAAAATTACGGCCAAATTATAAACTATCGGCTAAAGATTGTTATAAAATATGTGCTTGTCCCTAGTCGCGAGAGATATTGAGAGCTATCTTATAGGATAACAATAACCTCTAAACTCTTCTACGTATTGTTTTGTCGTCATCGATTTTTATTGAGCAGGTGACATTGATGTTCCAATCATACTGTTTATGGAGACTTGTAAGAATGTTTAAAGTATTAGCTGTGGGCGGAGCATATGATTGCAGCACTTTGAATGGCAACCGCATATCGAAAGGTGCAATGTAGGTAATCCTCCAACAAATAAGTAAACTATCTATTGTTGGTAGCGCTGGTTGTCGCTTGTAACACAACTGGAGCATATGCTCGCAGAACTGACGGCTTCTGAATAGCGATAGCTTAGCGAAGGGCGTAATGTAGCTAATCCTCCAACAAAATAAAGGCGTGGAAAGCCGCTTGCAACACAACCGGTAGCTATGAAATTTTTGAAGAAGCATTCTAAGCTGCTGTCTGCTATTTTGTCTAATACAAAGACAAACATGGTTAAAGTATTCTTGTTAAGATTTGGTACAGTCATTGTCACCCGCCTAATTGAATTCAGTCATTTGAACATCATGCTAAAGCTTTCCTACTTCCTAAGTGGGTGAATACCTACGTGTCGAATAAGTAGTTCGTGATTTCTTAAAATTAATAACTTTAAGAGCATTTTTTCCAGAACACTATCCATAATTATATTGCAAAGGACACCATGTTCCGTCCTATTGATTGCAGTAACAGTTATTGCAGTTAAAAATCAGAATATTTTTATCTTCTGCAAAAATATTATGAATGTAGTGTCCGTTCTTTATTGTTTATCAGTTTATCACTTACCTACCTTGCAAAGGTATTGAGAACAAATAATAAAAACCAAACTATCGATATGTGAGTTTTATTTTAACTACCTACAGGTTGACTGAAAAAGGGTATAGGTAACATCTTAAAAGAATTAAGTCGAGTTGGTATTATAATTAATACAGCAGATTTCGAAGTTAGCTCCTTAAAAGAAGCTGTTTTGTTATCGCCTCTGTCGGGATGTTGTACTTTTCTTCAAACAACTTAGGTAGGTACTTCAAAAAAGTCTTGTTGAATCTTCTTCTTCGTAGCTATACTACACATTTAGATAGATAAGATAGATAATACTTTTATTGCAACACTATAAAACATAAACACGAACAAAAGAAAAACTATAATAATATTACAAAGTTACAATTTGGCGGTCTTATCGCTTTCAAGCGATTTCTTCCAGACAACCAGTCGGATGGATAGAGCTAATTAACTTTAAGATCAGAGGTGAAACTATGAAAACATACTAGATAATGATAATAATGATAAACATATACTATACCTATATAAATATCATCCAAATAAATAAACCTACTTAAACATAATAGTAGTCTCAGGTAGGAAAGTAGCGGATATGGCAGTTTTACCCTGTCCTGACAGGGTTAATCGGAAAGGTAGAACTTTTTCACAAGCTCTTTAAATATGTGAATGGATTTCGCACGCCTGATCGCAACTGGAAGCGAATTCCAGAGACAAACAGCTTGGACGGTAAAAGAATAATCATAAAAGGTGGTGCTGTGTGGGGGAGTTTTAAGGCTTAAGTTTTCTGATGACCGTAATGAGCGCGAACCTGAACAATTAAGATAACTGAAACGTTCCTTATGATAAGAAGGATAGGTGGGATTAAACAATATGTTATAAAGAAGGGAAAGTATATGAGTATTCCGGCGAAGACGAATAGGACCACTTGAGTTTTAAGCGATACTCAGAAACATGGTCATATTTGCGCAAGCCGAATATGAACCGAATACAAACATTTTGAAGACGCTCAAGTTTATTTAGCTGGTCCTCTTTAGTGTAAAGTAAGTAAGTAAATAGCCTATAACTGTCCGACTGCTGGGCAAAGGCCTCATTGTCAAGTCGTCTCATTGGTATTAGCCTAATCACCACGCTTGCCAAATGCGGGTTAGTGATCACAAACCCGGGCTATGCACCGAATAATTTCGAAACACACTTTGTCTGAGGTCGGGGGATCTGGTGCTCTAAATGACAGGCAAACTATTGCCTATTTTAGACACCAGTTTTCCACAAAATAATTCCTGTAATTGTACTTTAAGCTAATTATACATTTGTTAACATTATTTTGTGTTGAGAAAATAAACGGAAACGTATAAACGTATAACACTTTGCCCGATCTGGGAATTGAACCCGGGACCTTCGGGGATCTGGCTGGTCGTTTAGCCACTCAGCCACCGAGGCGTTTGGTAAAGTGTGGTCGTGGTCATTTCTGTAATCCTACCTAGTGTGTTTCATTCTCTATTCGATCACGTTAACGAAAACGAAAAAAAAATATTTTTTTTTTATTGACACGTCATAGTGACTACATCCTGCCTGATGGTAAGCAGCCGATGCAGTCCAAGATAATGAGAGCGCTCCTCACCGTGGAACAAGCACGGTAACAAGCGCACCCATTCATGACGGATTGCATAAATGCCGTTTCACGCCCCGCTTAAAAGACCCGGGACAATAGGAACGGGAATTGAACATTCATGAAACACATGCGCCGGCAAAGAATTCCAAAGAATGGTCTTACAGAGGAACGACTTGCCAAATTTTTTGGTACGAGTACTGATTGTCTGTACAATTATGGCATTAAAGCAGCGTTTTCTGGTAGAAAACGAGGAGAATTAAAATGCTGTACTTACTTAGGGTATTTGACTACAATGAAAATATTGATCAAACTGTTGTTAACTTAATAGTAAACATGTTTTTAAACTAATTTAGCCAGCACATAATTTTAAAATAAGTATGATTTTTATAAAAAAATCATTAATAACATAATAATTTTTTTATGATTGACCACGTGATCAAAAACGCACGGGATGACGCTGAATCTGAAGTGACGTCACCAGCTTGTAAACAATAAAATGTCAATCAAAGTTTTGTACGTTTGATTTGACAGCAAAAAGTTTGCTTACAAGCAGGTGACGTCACGACATCACGTGACCTGCATGCATGGCGTCTTCAGCGTTTTGGCGGCTATTTTATTAATTTGAATTTTAATGGCGATTTTCATAAAAAAATCAAGAAATTCATAACGAATTAATCAAATGGCAAATATATTATGCTATAATGAACCATTAGACATATTTTTCTAAAACCTGTCAAATACCCCATTTTCGTTAACGTGATCGAATGTTAAATTTGACTTGCACTATGGACCTTATTAGTGGAGTGACCATTTCTTTTTGACGGTGTAGCCGTCCGGAGTTTCCTGTTCAAACAACGGATTATTCACACCTGCCCTAATCCGGGCTCAAGCTTAGCCAAAGAAAACGATAGCGAAGTTCGAAAAGAATAAAATGTATGGGATTGACATAAGATTGATTTAGCGCGGCTTATGTCAATCCCATACATTTTATTCTTTTCGAACTTCGCTATCATTTTCTTAATGTTATATTGGCTGAGCCTACTGGTCCTAATTTAGTATGCTAGAGTATGCCGCTTTGTTTTGACGTTTAGACTATGTCAGGCCACTGCATACGACTACGGACACTTTCAAATAACATAATCGAGAGACTAGTGATGCAAAAGTCTCAGTCCTGTAAGGTCTAGACTTCATTGTACACAACTCAAGTCTAAAAAGAAGTCTAGAGTTTCCAGTATTTTTATAGTAATAAGACTCTTTCGTTACACTAAGACTAAAAGCCTTAAACGACTCGAGATGTTTTAAAAAGGGCTAGCGCCTGAGTCGTGCTCGATATTCAATTACAGCTCAAGCTCTTAGGTTATAATGCGATGGATTTATGGTTGGACTTGAGTGTCATCATCATCAGCTCATTTAATATCCCCACTGCTGGAGCACGAGCCTTCCCTATGGATGGAGACGGAGAACGGGCCGTAAACCACCATGCGGGCCCGGTGCGGATTGGTGGTTCTTAACGACTGCTAATGCAGCCGGGACCAACGGCTTTACGTGCATTCCGAAGCACGGAGGAGCTCGAGATGACAAATTTTTGGTCACCCATCCGATGACCGTTATTTGCGAAAGTTGCTTAACCTCAGCACTCGCAGAGCGGGCCTTTTTCACTTACTACTGCTAGCAAATAACTTTAGAGCTTTAAACAACAAATTCACAAAATGGCATATAAATGTTGGGCTCGCTCGACTCGGCGTCATCTTTGAGTTTTTACCATAAAGCTGTAGATATAAGTGGAGACGGAGAGGCCTGTAGTCTCAGAACAATAACTAAAGCTCCTGTAAAAAACTATCATAGCTACCTCACTTTTCTGGTGAAGGACCTGTCTCTCTATATGATAACCCTGACTAATTCATGAAAATCAGGACTTTGAAATGAAGTTCTTCACTTCAAGTCCTGATTTTCAAGAGAAAGAAAGCAAACAAATAATCCGTTTCAATTCATTTATATAAGAAAAAATATTGTACCTATTAAATATAATACAACGCTTGAAAAAACTTGAAAAAATAGTAAATTTTTACCCTAAAGAATGTACTGTAAGAACGCGCTAATACTGTACCCACCGCTCGCAACTCGCACCTGCACATTTTCATTACTCGCGCCGATCTGGGTGCCTAGATCGAATTTAATTTACCATTCCATCATGTTAAACGGATGAAACGACCGAATCGTATAAAAAGGAATAAATGATTTTTACTTTTTTTACTCTCCTCTTATTTAATTACGAGGCGCTGCTACATAACGTTAATAATAACTAGAATTAGGTTAATTATAGTTATAGACAAACGAGGAGATTAAAAATTTTTCCATACAAATTCTAATTTCATCAACGTGATCAAATATTGAATAGTAATTTAAACTCGCATTAGGCACACTGATCAGTGTGCCAAGCACTCATTTCTTTTTATCGTTGCGTAAAAGAGAAATTTTGTATGGAAATAACCTTTCAATCAACTTAATTCAAAATTTGTCTTCACAACAATGAAGCATGCCTATGTGCTTATATCGAAGAGGTATTTTTTGAGTCCCATTTAAATCAATTTTAAGTTGAAACATATATGGGTATTTCAAAAACCAAATTAAAAAGTGCCGTTCGCAATCCCACCCAAAACAAAGAAACTCAAATCATGGTCACACTACGCTACTGACACATTCAATTCAAAAAAAAAATTCAAAATTCAAAATCATTTATTCAGTTTAGGCTACAAATAGCTCTTATGAACGTCATTTTAAGCCGGTTCGTAAGTCTATCTACTCTGGGCGGGAGATCTTGTACTGAGAAGAACATGGAACAAGCACATTCACACATTCACATTTGCACATGGACATTCTTCTCATGTCCTATTAAAGTGATGTTTACCCATTTGATAATTTAAGTTTTTGTAATTTATCACTTAAAATAATTACATTACTTGCAATGGCATCTGCTCAGCGAATGCAAAGTTTAATGAAAAATTAAAACATATGTCTTGTTAAAAAGTATTACATATCAATAAAAATCATTGATCTAATTAAAACATACAGACCCAGCGCCTACCAACCACTTGTCGACTTCCTTCAATTAAAGAAAATCCCAATATATGTCCAGCACAGGCTTTACAGTCAAAACAAACAAAACTTTAAATATTAGAATGATGAGAGTTGAGAAAAAGTACAATTAGCATAAAAGTGGAATATATATGGTATAACAGGTCTGTTTAGTGCACGCAGCACACGCGGCCACCTCGGCCGCGCGCCACTTTTGGATTAACCATGGGTCTTAAGACTGCGGGCAAAATTTCCCGTAAATATTATAATCGAGATATCAGTACATCTGTAGACAATAACAAATTAGCTAATCTTTTTCTTTTCTTTAATACATAAAACATAAATTTGTGTACATTTTTACAATAATAATACTAGAAAAGTTAGATGGGTATCGTTTTCTTTAAATAATGTATAAATCACTTTTTGTTATCTGCTTAAAATGTTGTTGTTAAAATGAGTGTTTTCCTATGTATTATAGGTAGTCTGCATAGATTTCATATGAACTCTTCATGTAACAAATCAAATTTTTCTTTTGAAGCTCTAAACATCTGCATGTTAACTGGTAATCATCTTCGAAGAGATACGAAGTATAATTAATAATTAAACGAACTTACCTTGTGAAGTTCGATTATAATTATACGAGTATCACGAAGAAGATGATTACCATACTCCCACCCAACCCAACTTCGAATACATTCTCCTTCCTTACCCCTTTGAAAAATTTGATTTCAGTTACCTCTAAAATTAATGGCGGCCATCTGGCGACCGGCTGTGTAGGGCGGCAGGGAGTGAGACAGAGATATTTTTTTTTTCTTTAGTAGCTTTAAAATATGTGACAAGAACTGCATCAGACTACGTACTGCTGCATGTTAACTGGTAATCATCTTCTTCGTGATACTCGTATAATTATAATCGAACTTCACAAGGTAAGTTCGTTTAATTATTAATTATACAGTCAAAGAATATTTAGAAGATAAAACAGCCTGGCTATAATAAAAAACATATACCTACATAATACTACTTATAAATAGTGTCCTGCAGATAACAAAATAGCGTTGCATTGAACATTACAATTAGTTTTTTTTTATTATTATTAACTATAGTTTTTTTTAAACTTTTACTAGTACTGTATGATATTGTAAAAAATTAAACTGGTAAATTATGTTTTTGCTGACTTAAATATTTTATTTAGTTATTTTTTATTTTTTTTGTTTTTTTTACATGTTGTGATTGTCCTTCACATTTTGTGTTTTTATTTGTGATGGAAAGTGTCCTTTATGATAGGGCTTTTTCCAATATTTATGACGCTGTAAGGGAGAAAAGAGCTGGACACTTGCTGAGTTTCTTGTCGGATGTTTCATGTTCTTCTCAGTACAAAACAACATGCTAAACACATCACTGTGTTTAGCAAATGAATTGATATTACAACGTACAAGAACTATACAATTATAAATAAATTGAGACGCCACTGTCAAGACATCAATTTCTTTAAAAAGATTTCTTAAAGAAGTTCACATTGATAACAAACATTAAATTAATAAAAAAATCATTTCATCCAACCAACCATCCAACCATCCTAGACAGTTGGCTACTGTAGGGAAAATTATGAAGTGTTGCAGGTTTTTTGGAAAATGATCCCTGGGGATGACAATTTGTACAGGAGGTTTCAAAACGGACCAAAGTTACTTATACAGAGTGATTTTTAATGCGTTGTTTTGTGTTATACACTTTTTACTAATTCTTGCTCGCATGAATAGGCTTTTTATTGTTAATAAATGAAAATCTTTAACTATATTGGTTAATATAATGTTATGATGTCAGACTTATAAAAGATGGTGGTAACTAACCTAACCTAACTTTGATAAGTTTGGCTTTTATTAAGAATAAATACAACTCGTATAGCCCACGTGAGCAAAGCCGTGAGCATAAAGCTAGTCCTACTAATATTATAAACGCGAAAGTTTGTAAGTATGGATGTTTGTTACTCTTTCATGTCCCACAGGAACCTGTTACCGGGATAAAAAAAGTATCCTATATCCTAATCTGGGTCATGGTCTGTCTATGTGCAAAGTTTCATCCAAATCCGTTCAGCCATTTTCACGTGATGCGCGGTCAAATAAACAGACAACAATTAAACAGATAAACAGACAAACATACAAAAACTCTAAAAGTTGTTGGAACATGTTCTGTTATTGATTTTAAGTATCCCCAGCCAACTTTTTTTCGAATATCTTCCATGTACATACTTTCGACCCTCTTTAGCTTTATTATAATTGTATAGATTACATAAGTTCACGGAACAGAGTAATGTTATGAAAATACGTTTATTTCCAACACAAAGATAAAATCTACATAACTGGAGCACCGTTTTTATGTTCTGTCATGGTAAATATCAAAATTGTGTGTAAAAAAGGGTGCCTCAATACACTTGCACATTATGATAATTGACTCGACATAAAAGTAAACATCTGTTTAATCGTTGTTATTAGTTAATACTACGTTTACCCTGGACAGATAATAGTAATTATATTTTAGTTTACCCAATTATTTATATTCAATAAATCAAATCTACCGAAGATTTGATTTATTGAATATAAATACCGCTCAACAAACAAGTACATTCCTAGGCTGCCTCAAAAACAGGCCTCTCCACTTATATCTACAGCTTCATGGTTTTTACCCTTAGAGTATTAAATTTTTACCCCATTAGAATCTTCTGGCTAAATAAACTGACCGCACGAAGCCAATTAACTGAAGAAAAAATCTGACTTTTCCACGGCTCTATACCTAAATGTCAGGGCTTCTTGGCGGGAAAGTGAAGAGTCATGTCTGCGTTTTTGTTTTATTTTCAAAAATTTGTGTTAAGTTGGATATTAATGAGAAATAATGTTGGATTATTAACCGTTAAGTGTTCGTGAGTGTGCATGAGTGTTGGCAAATTAAATAAAACAGTGCAACGGCACTTTTCAAATTCTCTCAAGAAGTCCGCCCGAGGACTTGGGGGACGCCCCATATCTTTACTGAGATATTGAAATTCATATTCATTTAGAATGAAACAACTTTTACGGATCTACTCGCGTATTCATATTCATTTATTCACCATAAAATCATAATAATAAGTACAATAAAAAATGAACGAATAGGCTTTATGGATTTCATCCGGAGCCGTAAAACAATACACAAAAAAAAAATACATTGGCTGTCAAAGATAAATCTTTGCAAAATGGCAGCCACATGTTTATAAAATGCAAATTGTGGTATTTGTAAGTACGTTAGATGACTGTTTTCGTTTAAATAATGACGAGTTTAATTAAAAAAATAGAGCTTTTAATAAAGAGAGAGAAGACTACCCCCGAAAGGAAAGAAAAAGATGACTCCTCAAAGACTTCAAGTGAGATTCTTTCTGAACTATTTGGTGCTTTCAATGCTGACCCACCAAAAATCGATGAAAGCTCCGTAAAAAAGTCTAAGAAAAGCAAGAAGAAACACAAGAAGGAGAAAAAGAAACGGAGCCGAAGTGCTAGCAGCAGTAGTGATTCAAACGACAGTGATTATTCCCACAAACGTAAGAAACGAAAAAAGAGTAGATCAAAAAGAAGGAAAGACCGTGATCGTTCTCCTTCTAACGGTCGGTCAAGAACTCCTGTATTAATTAAACCGGATCCAATTGTAAAGATTGAAAAAGATCGTCGAAAAGATGACAATGTAATAAAAATAAAAGAGGAACCTAATTTTGTTATCAAAAAAGAAATTAAGATTGAGCCAAGCCCTGAAAAGGTATCTATTAAATGCGAAGACAAGGATATTATTGATACAAGTTTGATTCCCATGCCAGAGTCTCCTACTAAATTAGATGAGAGTGATTTACGGCTGAAGTTAGAAAGTAAGAAAAATGACGAAAGTCTGTCCAAAGGTAAAATACAGATCAAAAACTTGAAATTCAGTGCTGTTTTTGAGGAAACTGTTAAAAAAGCTGAGGAAGAAGCAAGAAAGAAAGCTGAGAAGTATGAAGAAGGCGAATACACTGACTCATCAAATGAATCTGTGAAAGAAGTTGTTGTTAATTCACAGTTCCCTAAGAGCTCAGATCCTGGTGGCATTCTCAAACAACAAGCTGCCGAAGAGATTAAATTGTAAGTCTTTTGTTTTTGCATCTTCTCATTTGGATATTATGAGTATATTGATTATGTCGTGTTGTCTTACATACTAATATGTTTGATCTCTTGACTACTAACTTTTATATAAGTAAACATTAATCAGTATTTAATTTTAATAGGTACCCATTAATTTTAATATTGACATATAAATGTAGCTTTAGCCTATTCTTAACTGATTTGATATTTGTAAAATCCTAAGATTGAAAGTTGATGACTTTCATGTTAACATTGAATATTGATCACTTTGGCTTATAAAGTAAGAAGATAGGGTTGACAATATTTGCCTTATCCATATTATCAAACTGAGTGTAACCTTGCTATAGTATTTTCTTACAACTCTTTTGAATTATAATTTGTTTGTAATATATTAATTTATTACTTATTTATATCAACAGACCTGAAGAAGAAAAGAGCAGTTCTAAAAAGAGCAGTTCCAAGCATGCAGAAACCTCACATAAGTCATCACGAAAGGACACAGATAAAATTAAAGAAAAATCTAGCAGTAAAACAAAAAAGAGGTAATTTATTTATATAGTAAAAAAAAACAGTTTAATAAAATCTTGGGCTTGTTGCCTAATTCCAACCAGGTATCATAATAGATTACAACCCCTTTCAAAGGTATTTTGCTTTTCATATTGCATAGACTCCAAATAAATGTAAATTAATTTCTAAAGTTCTTGAATAGTTTTCAAATGTCATGTCACAATATGGTGGATGATTAGGTTTTATTCCTTTTTTTATATATATCTTACGGATAATCACTTGGCCTTCATCTCACATGATTAATAAGTGATGATAAGGCCTAAGGTGGAAGCGCACTTCACCCGGAATCCTCAATTACTGAGGCACTGCCTATCTTATCTCTAGCTGCCGGAACAACAATGCTACACACATTGATGTTATGGCGACATATTTAAAATTAAAATCTTACGTATGTAGATCAAGCAGCAAATCAAAGCGATCACGTTCCCGCTCCGCGTCCCGCAAACACCGGTCGAGTCGCGAGACGCGACACCGGTCGCGGTCGCGTCACC
Organism: Eudonia lacustrata; assembly: GCA_947562085.1. Taxonomy (NCBI): domain Eukaryota; kingdom Metazoa; phylum Arthropoda; class Insecta; order Lepidoptera; family Crambidae; genus Eudonia; species Eudonia lacustrata. The sequence continues at coordinate 5,866,474 of OX387320.1, forward strand.
GGTCGCGGTCGCGCCACCGGTCGCGGTCGCACCGCCGGTCGCGCTCCAGGGTGCGCCCGCGGCATCCCTCGCCACGCCACAGGGAGAGGGAACGGGGTAGACGGTCGAGGTAAGCATTGATTCTTACAACCTACATAATAATTATAAATTAAGCTATTAAATAGAGTTAAAATCCTATGTTAACATGACACTTTTTATTTTATTTATCCTTAATTCAAATTAATTATAACTTATGGATTAATAAAATAATTATACAGTTTCCTACAAATTAAGATTTCACCAAACTGACCAACTGTTTATGTTAAAAAAAAAAAAATGGTGGATTTTAACCTTCGATATGCACAAGCGCTGATCAGCGCCGCCAAACAATAAAGATTCTGTATGTATTCACGGCAGACGATTAATTAATAAATGTGCCACAATCACACCAATTACTAAGTTTTAAATAAAGCAGAGCAGATAATATTGCTCCTTATTATTACACCATATTTTCACACTACTAAGAAACTAACTAACTTACTTACCACATGAGAGAGATATTGGACTATTACCCACCACGCAGGTCAAACAACTAGCTGGACTAACAACTGCCATCTACGAACTGTCTCGCTATGAGCCATCACTTTTGTAGCCTAACAATGTTGATGGTTTTTTCAACTTTGCAGCAGATCGCCGAATGGAGTGAAGCTAGCGGACAGTGAGAAGAAACGCCTCTTAGAGGTGGCACGTAGGAATGCCATCAACATGCTTAAGAACGGCGCAGTGCCGGCAGGCGCGGCCGCCCTGCCGCCGCACACCCGCAACCAAGTCATGGCTGCCATACAATCGGGGGGTGAGGCACAATCAAAATCTTTTTATTTAAAATTTTTTTTTTTTTTTTAATCAATAAAAATAGGGTTCAGCAACAGATTTTTAACTTTAGGAACAGCTGAAACATCTGTCTAACTGATGATGTGATGACTGATGGGGATCGTAAAGGTAGTGTACTCTTGGCAAATAAGGCAACTGCTCTTCTGCTTGAGCTGTGGTGTGTGTAACCCTTCTCATAACTGGAATATAATTCTTATTTATCATCATCATTAGTCTTATGCATCTACTTAATATGATTTAGGTTAAAACATTTGTGTATGTGTAAATAAACTAAAAAGTACTAAATCCTATAAAAGTTCTTATTTATGTATTAGTGCAACTATGAGTTTTTCACAGGTAAGTCTGTTGATGAGCTGACGGACTTCTGCAAACACTTGTCAAAGAAAGAAGCATTGGGTGAACTATCTTCAGTCTCATCGAATGATGAAGATATGAGTGAGAATGAAGACACTATTGCATTCCATCACCCTTTCCTTGTGAAAGAAAAGGCTCCTATTGTGATGAATATAAGGGTGAGTTTTTCTGTGACAAACTGTAATTACAAGTCTGTATTTCTTTTTCATTTTGATAGTTATACAAGCCAAAAAAAATATATATATATATTTTAATTGATATGTATCACTTCGCGCGATGCCACACAATTATTAAGTTTAATTATTCTAAATATTATACTTTATATAAGTAAATTGCTTTATGACCGTTTGCTTATTAAGAAATAAATAAACTAATTTGATTTCTAGGGCGGCGCTCCACTACCTATAAAGTCAACGGCTATTGTAGCCAACAAGGACGAGCTTCGATTACAGTTTCCCGTCTCCTCCGGATCTCAGCATAGAGAGAAAGCATCAGAATGGGTGCCCGTCTCACCGCCTAAGAAAGATATGGTAAATACACAAATTCACAACCTTTAATGTTACCGTCAAAACCCATTTTAGTCTAAACTAACAAACAAAAGTGTTAAAAGCAAAGAGTAAAAAGTGAAGTAAAGTAAATAGCCTATACTTGACCCACGGCTGGGTAAAGGCCTCCATCATTGAAATCAAGTCATCACTACGATAATAATAATAGGCATAACCAAGTGGCCAGGATTATCTACCAGCAACTTGCTTTGAAATACAAACTTGTGGATTCTGAGGTACCGTACTACAAGTATGTGCCCGACTCAGTTCTCGAAAATGACCATGACACATTGTACTGGGATTGATCTATCGTCACCGACAGGACTATTGCAGCCAATAAGCCTGACATTGTGGTGATAGATCGATTAGCGCGCCGCACGATGATTGTCGATATCACCATTCCCCATGACGAGAACCTCGTGAAAGCTGAGAAAGAGAAACAAATCAAATATCTCGACTTAGCACATGAGGTTGTCGACATGTGAAATGTGGATTCGGCTGTCATCGTACCGATTGTTGTTACGGCCAACGGCCTGATGGCCAAGAGCCTCGATCAACATCTAATGAGGCTCTCGTTAGGCGGCTGGATCAAGGGCCTGATTCAGTAGGCAGTTCTCCTCGATACGGCACGCATTGTGAGGAGGTTCCTGTCTCTGGAGCCCTAACCACCGGTAGCTTGGACCCTAGTCCCGATGCCGGCGGACCCCTTTTTTTATATATTTTTAAATTCTTTATTTATTTTGTTTTTCGAAAATATTTAAAAATGAAAATTTATATGAGAATAAGTAAATAAAGGCAATAATAATTGTTAAAAAAAATATTTCTTTCCAATTGTTACATTGTATAATTTGTGTAATTATATCTTATATTTACAAAACTAAAGTTCGAGAGAACTGGTGCCCGAGCTAGGTAGGATTAGTTCCTCCTGTTAAACGGATCACCAGGCTCACTCCGCCAGTGTTTTATTACAAGCTAGATGAACAATGATGGGTAATGGTTTTGACTAAACACAGTTTAATATAATTATATTCGTTTTGCCTTGACAAAAGTTGCCCTGACTAAACTGGGGTTTTGTTGATGGTTACAGATTATTATTATTTATGTCTGCACACTAATGTAAACATTGAAATGTTTATTGTTTTTGCAGCAAATAGCTAAACTGAATACCAAACCAACCAAGACTGATCCCCCGGCTGAGATAACTAAGTAAGTTAACACATGTAATGTATGTTTAATAAATATTCAGTTTATGGAAAAGCAGGGAGGTAAATTGTATAGAGCAAAATAACAGCACACGCTAACGATTTATGCTACCCTTTAGAGAACCCTTTATAAATATCTGTCCATATATTGAATACCATAATTTAAACTTTATTCGGTTGAAATAAAGTCGACAACCAATAGAGAAATTTGACTTGCTGTACCATGTTAAAGGTTTAAACTACAGACTTTGTCACCTAGAGCAAATCAAGTCGATCGCAAGTTTTCTAACAACATAAAAAGGAATCAGTTCTTTATTTCATATGCAATAGATTCGTTTTCATTTGTACAGGGAGCCACTAGCGCTACCGGCTCCACCAGAAAAACCTGCCCCCGCCTACCTCACTGGTTTCACTTCGGGATCACGTAAGTCTTGAATACTATTATATTGCAAATAATATTTATTTATTTATTTGTTTATGTTAGAGAATTTGAGAAGTTAACGTTTTTCTTTATGGGATCGCGTTATCGAAAACGAAAATAATATTGCATCAACCATGGCATGGGCTGTCTGATCAGTAGACTTGAAAAGAATAAAATGTATAGGATTGACATAAGCCGCGCTCAATCACGTGGTCAATCTTATGTCAATCCCATACATTTTATTCTTTTCGAACTTCGCTATCGTTTTCTTAATGTTACTTTGGCTACCAGCACAGGTCAGTTTAGCCCTTAACGAATTAAAAATCAATAAATGAATTATGAGGAGCTCGATAGCGCAGTGGTTAAGGCGCATGGTCTGCGAGTGCTGAGGTTAAGCAACTTTTAGAATGGCCGGTCACCGGATGGCTGACTGAACATTTATTATTTCGAGCTCCTCCGTGCTTCGGGAAGGCACGTAAAGCCGTTGGTCCCGGCTGCATTAGTAGTCGTTAACAACCACCAATCCGCACTGGACCCGCGTGGTGGTTTATGGCCCGTTCTCCCTAACCATCCCTAGGGAAGGCTCGTGCCCCAGCAGTGGGGACATAAAAATGAGCTGATGATGAAATGAATTATATTGAAATACAAAAGTTAAAGTGTTATCTTTTCATGTTATACAGGTGTTTGGTAATTTTCTTCATTATTATAAAATTTACCTATGTAAATGATATAAGTCATAGGCGGCTGGCTGCGCCAATTAAAATATATAAATGTCTTGATTTTAGTACAAAAATGTAGTTAAAATCAAGACATTTATATATTTTTTTTATTTCGTCGATTGTTTTGGTTAATTTTTAAAGAGCTAATTTAATATTGTAATAAAAATATCTTTATGTAAAAAAAACACAAATGTTGAAAAAATTTCCACGAGCAGGATTTGAACCTGCACCCTTCTGACATACTCGGTCAAGTGCTCTTCCAATTGAGCTATCGTGGTCTAACCAGCCCGCCGAAATTATTCAACACTATTTACTTTTTACTTTGAGAGCCAAAGGCTCCCATTCAATGTCAACAACTACCGTCATCCTGCTCGTGGTAATTTTTTCAACATTTGTGTTCATAATTTGCGTTAAAAATTTATAAACAAAACAAAAAGATTTTATCTTTATGTAGTTTTGCTTTTTAAGTTAAAGTAATACTCTTAAACCGTTTTTCTCTAAGTACATAAAGTTCCCGGATTTTTTTTACAATCTACCCTATTTTTTTCAATCGTTTCACCGTCAAACACATTTTTGACATGGCAACACTGCTAACTAAGTAGGTCAGTGAGCGACGGGAGCCCGCCGACTGTGGACGCACGCCCCGCCACCTGAGCTCTTGACTACGATAATCAATGATGAGGAGTCATCGTTAGATAGATCTGCGTATGTACGTTTTGTTTACGAGCGGGAAACGTTTTTGTCTTCGTACAGAAGGCTATATAGCGTGAAAGACGCGGTGCTATAGACAATTGTTGAATTACGTTTTAAATGTACGTATTTAAAAAAAATACTGTCTCATAATTACATCTAATAGTGTACGAATTAAAATATTAAATTAATTACATAAAAGTCATTATAGGTGTAACAAAAATAAAGGTAAAGGCCCGTAATAGGTTTTGGTCTGGTAGTTACCTACGTCTGCCGCGATCGAACGCCATGCTGACGCTTGCGTAGCTTGCTCGTAGCTTGCAGCGCGCGGCTTTCCCGCGAGTGCCACTGACGCCCTAACTAACTACTCACTTAGATTTTCTTGGTCCGATAAATGGTAAAACATTTTTAATAAAATAGTAGACGCTTATTCAAAATGGCTCGAATGATTTTAATAGATATATTTCACAAGTAGTCATTAAAAAACTTTGTAAAGTTATGGCACATAACTATTTAACAGTTATGGTGAAAAGTAAACTACGTAAATATGATTTTGCATATTATCAGGGTATTTTTTTGCTATATCTTTTAGGGTTATACACCTATTACTTACAAAACGTCCTGTATATGGTTTTGACGACGACGCTTCGTCAACGTCACCGATTTAAGCAAATTTACGTATTTTCAATTTAATTTATATGAATTCGCCAGAGCTGGCGTCGGTTCCTGCATTGCCGGCGCCGGGTCCGCAGGCTTACCCGCCCGGCATCGAGCCGCCCAAGATTGTAAGTGATTAGAAATTATAACCATAGTCTGTTCAATATAGCTTGATACCCATGACAGATGTCAAATTGACATGCCTAGGGTTGAGACAATACTGAGGTAATTGCATCAAATGATAATTAAAGTTATCAATTGAATATCATTATCCTGTTCCTATCTAATGTGCCAATTGATTTTCTTTTCTAATTTTTGAAGTTCTGTAAAAACGTCATATACTCAAGAAAAATTAATAAAGACTAATAAATTAATGAATATTTAATTGATTATTTATTATTATTATTTTTATCCCAACACTAGTATTTATTTGTAGTGAAATGACCTTGTAAAGAAGTATGTTTATTTTATTGTAATGTTTTAAAATTATGATAAATGTGTGTTATGCGGGAGTTTATTGGGATAAATTTAATATAACATGTAAAATAGAATCACAAAAGTAATTGTAGTATATTAAGTGATGGATTTCAGATTATAATGTTATTTTAATATAGTCAAATAATTTCGTACGCTTTTACAAAGTCACGTCTTCGATTTTGATGACTTCTGTCACAGGTATCCAGCTATAATGAACAAACTATAACAAGTTTATACTGTATCTATAATGTTGATGGTCGTCCAGATTCGGCCAGACCATAAAGTTAATATACTAACGGAATAGAGCAACAAACACGAGCTGTCAATTATTAGAATTAGGATGACATTTGTGTGTGTAAAATTGTTTATGTACGCGTGTCAGTGATGTATGTCATGTCGCTTTTAACATTAATATCGATATCGATAATATTAATTAGTAACAATATTAATAGAACTGAAATAGGATGGGATGGGATTTTGCATGGCTGAAACTACAATTCATTGAGAAAAACTCAGAAGATATTTTAAATAATTTATTTAACATTTCTGATTGCCCATTGAAAAGTATTATTTAGTATAAGTGATTTCTCAAAGTTAGCTTTGATACATTTTCAATTTCGTTTCGTACTTCACAGGCAAATATGTTTCAATTATACATTTGATAATAAGATATCTGTGTGCCATTCCGTTTCTGTCATCAGTCTTGCAAATACGTACCTACTTACCTATTTTCTGTCCTGTCCTGTCACACACCCGAATCTTATTCACCCCGACTTCACGTATTACTAATGATAATACCTATTCTAACAGTCAAAAACTGATACCTATGGATCGGCTAAGAATCTTAAATGGGATTACACTTCCAGGTGATTCATATCTAAACGTCATATAGGTACTTTAACAACAGTAATACATATTCGTACGAAATATCAATAACTTGATGCACCCCTAGTGTAAAATGAAAATTATTTCTTTACATAAAATATTCGTAAATCCTGCATTATGTGTATTCGATCTTTGCTTCTTACATAAATAAATGTTTTTAGATGAGAATAATTATCACACTTAGTGCTTAAAATTCGAAGCGATTTGGCAAAAATAAATCCTAGGTCAGGAATGTGTTTATAGTTGTTCCATTATCTCCACTTTTTTATTGTAAAAGCCCCACCCGACTTCATTAGACATTTTTTTAAACTGACATGCGTATCTAGGTAATTAATTATATGATTTCAATATTATTTCTTGCCTTTTTAGAGCTGTTTTTACTTTTTTAAGTTTCCTGTTTCTCGAAGACTGGTTTTTTTTTTGTTAAAAATTATTATCACAACTAATTAAAAATTATTAAATTATTATCGAACTATTACGGCACTATTTTATTTTGTTGCTGCTGGTGACATCTCGCTCGCTCAGCCCTTTGTTGCTCTATTCCGTTGGTATATTAACTTTATGGGCCAAACAGGACGAGACATCTGTCAGCGCAATTGCTATTTTTATTTTATTTTCCATTGTTGAAAGTTATCGACGAACAAACATAATCATTCTAACGACAATGAGTTATTACAATTCAAGATGTAATCGGCGCAATCAAGTTTGGGCTGAGAACTTTGAATGCACGTTAAAAAATATACTTTTATATGACTTTGTTTTTTGTCAACCTTACTAGCCATACAATATGTATAATATGTCGCAATACGTATGCTTGTGTCCACATGTTTAAGTCAGTATTTTATCACATACACTAGAAGATTTCAGTAAAAAGACGTAATAGATTAAAATATTCGACATCTTCCATGATTTCGAGGTACCCTTATCCTCATTTCCCTGCTAAATATATCTAATACCTTTAAACGAGTAATTCTTGTATATATGTATATTATATAATATGAATCTCGGAAACGGCTCCAACGATTTTCATGAAATTTAGTATGCAGGGTATTTTGGGGGCGATAAATCGATTTAGCTAGGTTTAATTTTTAGAAAATTACCAAAAAAGGAATACCGAGCAAAGCTTGGTCATCCAGGTACTATTAGTTAACAGCACTTACCTAAATCAAAGTTTTATAGAGACAATGGTGAAATTGTATAATTGTTATTCAAAGTTACAATTTAGTAAAATCTTTTTGCAGGATGTGGCAGCAATAGTATCGCAGAAGATAGCGATGATTCGCAAGGAACAGGAAGAAAACGAACTGGCTACTACTACATTAGGCGTGAGTATGCTCTGTAAATATTATAGCAGCCTCGGTGGTCGGTCGTCAAAAGCGTTCGGCTCCAAATCCGGAGGTGCTAGGTTTAATTCCCAGATGGGCGAGAATGTTTCGTGTTTTTCGATGCGTAGCCCCTGTATGTGATCACCAGTGAGCGGAATGAAGGGGGCAAATTTACCTAAAGTTCAATTACAAGGCAAAACTAAGAATTATTAAAACCACCAAATATTTTTTTATCGAATCCTGGATCACGGAAATGTAGTCTGTACTAATATGAAACTACTCGTGTTGCTGTATTGGGTGGGTGAATGTAGGCTCAGCCAAAGTAACATTAAGAAAACGATAGCGAAGTTCGAAAATAATAAAATGTATAGGATTGACATAAGCCGCGCTAAATCACGTGGTCAATCTTATGTCAATCCCAAACATTTTATTCTTTTCGAACTTCGCTATCGTTTTCTTAATGTTACTTTGGCTACCGCCACTGGTTAGTTAATAGAAAAACTTTTTATCATAGTTAAAACTATTTGTTTTAGGCCTGATTTTTCAGTCGTCACATAAGTTTTATCCAACAAATAACATTGACATATTTCCTAAAGAGAATCTGTTATTATGTCAAAATTATTCAATAAATAAACTTTAACCGACGATTGAAAAATCAGCCCTAAACAGAATTTGTATGGGAATGGCGAACTATTACGGCACTATTTTGTTCCCTCAGTGAACTGAGGGAACAAAATTATTAGTAAACACTGAAGTGTTTACTAATAATTTTTTAGGTTACAGAAATTCATGCTTAGGTCAAATCAAAAATAGGTCCTATGTTTTAAAGAACTGTTATGTGATTTCATTTATTTATTTAATGTATTGGAATGATTTATTGTTGCTGTCAACATAAAATAGTCTCAGTTAGTTCTTATTTATATTACTTTTACAGTTTGGTTGGGGTGCATCAAAATCGACACTCGGCGAATTCACTGGATCGACGGGGGCACAGATACTGACGCCACGGGAGCTAGCCAGTGGCACCCAGGCGTGGGCCAAGAAGGTACGACCCATACCACAGCTGCTGCAAACTGACCGTTACGAAAGGCTTGTGATTAAGTTCTTTAATCATCACATAGATATTCGTCGGTTCGATTGTAATTTTAATGGAAATGTCAGGAAAGTTTTTTTTTTTAATTATTATATTAACGCCATTTTCTTACTAAATACTAGTAAATATTGGCTTTCTTCGTCTTCTTAATATAAGTTTATTTAAATTTAAAACACCTTTTATATTATATTTGAACACACATATTTATACACTTACATAACTTACTTCTGTTCCTATGATTTGCACCTTTATCAACAGCCTCCATGTTATATTGTATTAGTTCCTGTTTAGGCTTTTGTTGCTTATTAATGTACTTATTGTGTTAATGTCCATGAGAACATCTATTTTCAATTACAATTCGTATTTCGCCTTGCGTTTATTGGGCAGTTGTGCGTGTCAGGGAATGTGGGTTTATACATGTTTAGCAATATAATAGAGAATAATTAGGTTTGTCAATGTTCTTGGTTTTTAAATCAGATATACTATTTGCTAAGTTAGCAAAAATTGTATCTATTTATCTTCTAATACTGTTAGTTGAATTATGTGTTCGATTTTGCATTACTTTAAGGACTAAAGGTCGCTGCATACGTAACGATATAATAACTCGGACGGAAAAGGACGATGTCGTGACTGCCTCGTTCAAAACGGGAACGTGGTGTAAATGCATACGCACCGTGACAGTGACACGGATCTAACTTGCTAGTGTTGTGAACAAGGAAAGATGGATTTTTCATTTCAAGAATTGGCTTTAATTGCTATTGCTCTAGATGACGAAGTAGCTACGACTGTGAACAAGAAAAGGATATTTTCTGTAAAAAAAAAAACGGAATGGAATCATAATTTTTAATTAAAATTTATCGTCAATTAACTTATGGCATTAGGGCTTTATTTACTTCAATTATATTTTGTTTAGATTAGAAAAATGTTAGGTATATTCTGAACCTTGATTAAAAACAACTTTAAAAAAAACTCAGATGAAACCGTGTTAGGTGTCTTTTTCATAGAGATACAGATTAAAATCTCGAATTTATATGCGGATAAAAGTTGTTCTGGTATTATCTTATTTCTACAACAATAAATAAACTTGTAATAAATATTATGTAGTATAATAAAAATAATACATACCCATATAATATATACTAAAGGTATTGGTCTCTTATTATGATATAACTTTTTGTGTTCCACATAATTATGTTCATATTAATTTAATTAATACATGTATATTTTTTTAATTTTTAATTTATTCAAAAGATCGTATATTTTGCGTACGATTTCGATTACTCGATCGTACATCGTACAACAGCCAAAAAGGTCGTATAAATATGATTTAAATCGTATGGTTGACAACACTGCTTCTCTCCGGAACGAACGGAGTGTGCGTGCATACGTAGCGGAAACACGGACGGGACGAGGCACGCGCGGGGCGGGACGTGCCAAACATCGTCGGCGACGATATTTTTCCCGCCCCGTGAGTGGCACTTTCACGTCCCGTCCGTGTCTCCGTGACATATGCTCTTTCATATACATTTTGTATAAAACGATATTTCCAAAACCTCACGTCCCGTCTCGTCCGTGTAAAAACCCATGTCACGAATACAGCGACCTTAAGTTGACTGGTAAAAACTTAATTGCTATTATTCTATATATTTATTTCGAATTAATTGGTGAACTTGACAATTATGTTTAAATATCATTAATTAGGTAGGTACATGAATATCTTTAGCGATGATTAAAGAACGTTATGATAAAAAAAAACATTAAAAGTGTCAACCGAAACCACATATTAATGTTATCGTGTTTTGTTACGTTTACCAATATGAAGATAAATTGTGTTTATTAAATGAAACATAATTTTACACTCGTACAAAATATTGAATAATAATTATAACATAATCCCTTTTTCCCCGGCACCATCCGGGCCCCCGTGTGGTGCCGGGGATAAAGAATTGCATCACCCCATCTCAACCCGTGGGTGTCGTAAAAGGCGACTAAGGGACCATTCCAGAGGATGGGCAGCAGCATCTCTCTGAGGTTACCTTCAACCTACTGCGATCGCCAACCCGCCTGCCAAGCGTGGCGATTATGGCAAATACCCCCCATGACATGCACACCAGCAAAAACCGGCCCCTAGTCCCCGGCGGCCCCGCTCGCCCTAGCTACGGTAGCGGCCAAGGCAGCGACGGGGCAGGGGGTGCTAAGAATCTCCGGCAGAGACCTGGCTACCGCCAACAACGAACTCTGGCCCTGGCAACATTTAACACGCGCACATTACGGACTGACGAGAAGATTTACGAACTGGAGGAAGAATTGAGCAAGATACGGTAGGACATAGTTGGATTATCTGAAGTCCGAAGAGAGGGGGAGGACTCGATAATCCTCAAGTCCGGTAACTTGCTCTATTTCCGGGAGGCCGAACAACTGTCCCAAGGTGGTGTCGGGTTCATCGTCCACAAGTCCCTCGTGAACAACGTTGTCGAGACCGGGAGTGTGTCGCCTAGGGTAGCGTACCTTATACTCAGAATAACCAAACGGTATTCGTTGAAGGTCATACAGGTTTATGCTCCTACTACGACACACCCTGACGATGAGGTGGAAGCTACGTATGAGGACATCTCTAGAGCCATACAAGCCTCCAAAACTCATTACACCGTTGTCATGGGAGACTTTAACGCAAAACTGGGCAAACGAAGCGGCGATGAGATGAGAGTGGGACGATTTGGGGTTGGTAATCGGAACTCCCGGGGCCAACTGCTGGCGGACTTTCTTGAGAGGGAGGGCCTCTTTATGATGAACTCCTTTTTCAGGAAAGCTGAACACCGCAAGTGGACCTGGATGAGTTCCGATGGTGCAACAAAAAACGAGATTGACTTTATCATGTCGACGAGGAAGCAAATATTCAATGATGTCACTGTGATCAATGCGTTTAAAACTGGCAGCGATCACCGGTTGGTAAGAGGCACATTGAATATCAACGTTAAGCTGGAAAGACGTCGATTGATAAGGTCTACGCTCCGTCCTGCACCCATCCAAATCCAAAACCCCGAAAGCTTTCAGCTCGAATTGCAGAATCGCTTCGAGCGCCTAAATAATTGTGAAAATGTGGACGAATACAGCAACAGGTTTGTGAAACCTGTCCAAACGGTTGGGTCCAAGTTCTTTAAAACCCACCGTGCAAAAGGAACCAAAAAGTTCTCAGACCATACCCTAAAACTAATGGAAGAGCGGCGCGCAATGGTTCTGCTTTCCTCAGGTGATGCGTCTCAGTTTCGGCGGCTAAATAGGCAGATCTCGAAGTCTATGACTCGCGACACGCGCCAATTTAATACTAACCGTATTAAAGAGGCCATTGAGCGGAACAAAGGCTCAAAAGTGTTCGCAAGAGATCTGGGTATTGGGCAGTGCCAACTGACGACGCTGAAAACCGATGACGGCAGAACTGTCACGACCAGGTCCGATGTTATGGGAGAGGTCGAGAAGTTCTATGGACAGCTTTACACATCCACACGGCCACCTGTACAAAGCTTAGCTAAAGACCCTAGGGCTAAGTTAACCCGGCACTATACCGAAGACATCCCGGACATCAGCCTATACGAGATTAGTATGGCTCTCAAACAGCTCAAAAATGGCAGGGCACCAGGTGCTGACGGAATTACGGCCGAGCTTCTGAAAGCAGGTGGAAGACCGGTACTCGTAGCTCTTCAGAAGCTATTTAATTCCGTGGTACTGGGGGGCAGAACGCCAGAGACGTGGCACGAAGGTATGGTGGTACTGTTCTTCAAAAAGGGCGACAAAACCCTGCTGAAGAACTACAGGCCCATCTCACTTCTAAGCCACGTCTACAAGCTGTTTTCGAGAGTCATAACGAATCGTCTCGCACGCAGGTTTGATGACTTCCAGCCTATCGAACAAGCCGGTTTCCGAAAAGGCTTCAGCACCATAGACCACATACATACGCTGCGGCAGGTTATACAAAAGACCGAAGAGTATAACCAGCCTCTTTGCTTAGCGTTTGTGGACTATGAAAAAGCCTTCGATTCGATTGAGACATGGGCCGTGCTACAGTCTCTCCAGCAGTGCCAAATTGACTATCGGTACATCGAAGTGTTGAGGTGTTTGTATGAAAGCGCCACTATGTCAGTCCGTCTTCAGGACCAGAGCTCGAAACCTATCCAGTTGCAGCGAGGAGTGAGACAGGGAGATGTGATTTCTCCGAAACTGTTCACTGCTGCACTGGAAGATGTTTTCAAGCTTCTGGACTGGAAAGGACTCGGCATCAACGTCAACGGCGTATACATCACTCACCTTCGGTTTGCTGACGATATAGTGGTCATGGCTGAGACCCTGGAAGACCTCGGCGCAATGCTCGGTGACCTCAACAGAGTCTCTCAACAAGTGGGCCTTAAAATGAACATGGAGAAGACGAAAGTTATGTCGAACTCACGTGTCGTACCCACTCCTCTGAAGGTTGGGGACTCTGCCCTTGAAGTTGTGGACAATTATGTTTACCTGGGACAAACGGTCCAGCTAGGTAGGTCCAACTTCAGCAAAGAGGTCAATCATCGAATCCAATTAGGCTGGGCAGCGTTCGGTAAGCTTCGAAATATCTTCTCGTCCGATATACCGCAGTGTCTCAAGACGAAAGTCTTTGACCAGTGTGTGTTGCCAGTGATGACATACGGGACTGAGACGTGGTCGCTCACTATGGGCCTCGTAAAAAGGCTCAAGGTCACTCAAAGAGCAATGGAGAGGGCTATGCTCGGGGTTTCTCTGCGTGATCGAATCAGAAATGAGGAGATCCGCAGAAGAACAAAGGTAACCGACATCGCCCGAAGAGTTGCTAAGCTCAAGTGGCAGTGGGCAGGTCACATTGCTCGCAGGACTGATGGCCGCTGGGGCGGGATAGTCCTGGAGTGGCGACCACGTACCGGAAAGCGCAGTGTGGGCAGGCCTCCAACAAGGTGGACCGACGATCTGGTGAAGGTCGCGGGAAGCCGCTGGATGCGAGCAGCACAAAACCGGTCGTTGTGGAGATCCTTGGGGGAGGCCTTTGTCCAGCAGTGGACGTCTTTTGGCTGAGATGATGATGATGATGATGAATCCCTTTTTACTTTTAGCTCAAATTTTAAAGAGATATTTGTTGATGGTAAAATCTAAATTCTTTACATACTGTTAATTCAACTCTCACCAAAATACGTGTAACAAATGTGTGGTTGCATTTGATACTTTAAAGCCTCTTGAAATAACTTTTATTTCAGCTCAAAGCACCGTCGGTCGGGATTCGCGTACACTGATGCTGTATCGACGCCACGGTCAGAACTTATAATACACAGCGTATTACACCTTCTGACCGGTTCTGAACACTAGCGGTAGTGGCAACAACACAGACCAAACTACTTTAGTCTCCTTCTAATGCCATACATGTGACAGTGATAGATGATTTTTGCTTGCGATAAACCTCCATAGAGCTAAAACAGTAAAAAACTTTTGCTTGTGCAGCGTACTGGCAATGTCGTGCAACTTTGATCGCATTGAGTCGCAGCGACTTGTTAAGTAAGGTTTTTGGGTAGATTCCCGTGTTTGCTACGTTTCCTAGTTGATTCCCTATGCAGACACGAGCATGGTTATGTTAACAATTGTAACTCTTAATACAAAGCGTTAAGGTTTAAAACAAAGTGTCGCCATAACTAAAGCTGTCAGTCTTCACAGATCGCTAGCGACGGCGTAGTACAATGTAAATTTTAATTAATACAAACAATACGCAAACGCCTTTTTGTATATAAGGTACTGACACCGATAGTGTAATGAGCGAGCACAATACGCTCGCACACTACACTGCGTTTGGTATCGTCGCTGCGAGACGGTGCGACGAAATTCACGCGACAAGGCCAAGACAGCAAAATACACGCTTAGGAAATGAGTTATCATTTCAAATTATTAAAATTTATTAATCACCATTACCAATTACGGTAATCATAACTACAAGATTTAAAAGTGACAAAATCGAAAGCATTATATCAACTCACGCGTCATTTGTTTTGTCGGATTCTAACAAACGATGACGTTATTGCAAACTTGTAAATTTGCCAAAATTCGCTGACCTTGATTTTGAGATGTTATCTGTTTATCGCTATGCGACTTATGGTAGTCATCAGTCATAGTATCATTATGATTTCAAAGAAGAAGTTAACATTGAAAGAATTTTTATGATTATGCAATACGGTCAGCTCAATGTTTGTCATTCATTCAACATCAGAGATGTAGTATAGATGCGCTTACGATCATATAAAAAATAATATTATATGGTAATATAAATATTTTTAAACAATACAATTTTCACGTTTTTCCAATGTTTTGTTATTAATTATTTCAACGTTAAATATAATTTTACTTGAAAAAACATCAAGTACTTAATATTTTTTGTTTTTTTACAAATGCTAACATATAAACGTCAAGACGTTACAGCTACAGTTGTAACTTGTTTTGTGAACAAAGTATGGGTGTTATGTTGTTGCCACCGCCACTCACTCACGTCTATCGTGTAAAGAGAGAACTCGTGCAGTTCACTCCTTACACCCCGTATCGTTTGCGACGGCGTAATGATAATTGTCATGCCACCCACCAAACGGCATAGCATTCATCATTACCAGTGTTTGCATACAAATATTCAGTTTTCCCCTCATTTCTTGACTGACTGTTATTTTATTTTAAACTATATTTTAAAATTCCATGTATTTTTTTTTTAAAGTTATATACTTTATTACTTAAATTTAATATACTTCAAAGTTTAAATACATACAGTATTTATTTATTTAAAAGATTTTTCGTATTCCATGTATTGATTTACCATTATATGTATGTTGCAATTTAACCATCACCACTTTAAATACAAATATAAATTACTTCAGTAGGTATTATTGAGTCAGTCGCACCCACGAATTAAATATTAAAGCCTAGTAATTCTACAAGCTTTGTATTGTAAGAAATCATGAGACCATAGTGAAAGAATGTCTAAATTCGCAGTAATGTCTCAGCTTGTAGAATTACGTGGCCTTATATGGGGAATTCGTGAATATTTGTTGCAGCTTTTAAGTGATAAGGAGATGCGCGCACTGAGTTACCCCACGGTCGACCCATGATAGGGGCAATGCTATGCGCTTCACTGAGGTAAGTATAACCGCAGGGACGGATGTTATCAACGCCAAGAAGGAAATGGATATAGAGTTGGGGGGAATAGGCCATACGTCACTTTTTAGAAATTGTTTTAACAATTATATCAAGCAGTGTCGACGACGATAGAGTAAAATTTTTGTATGTATTTTCTTAGCTGTTTTCAAAATTAATCGTCATGCCGATAACGAAAGAATTTTAAATCATCATGAATGTAACCTTTTTAAACCAAAACAAGGTATATCTATGTATTCCAAATAATTTAAAATAATTGAAACAACTTTCCAAAGTCGCCAGGACTCGAATAAGTTTTTAAACGAACAAAAAGGAGGTTGCAAGTAATTTTCTGAATTCGCAATGTAATGTATAGGACCAACTGGTAAGAGCTGCGCCGGTAGAAGGTGGCATGGGAATGCACCTACTGCAGAAAATGGGCTGGACTCCGGGGCAGGGTCTGGGCAAAGAAGGAACTGGCACTCTGCAGCCCCTCTTGCTGGAGGTGAAGCTCGACACTCGCGGCCTACAGGCCAAAGAAGAGTTCAGTAGCAGGCAAAACAAAGGGGTGAGTCATACTTTTTCTTTTTTTTATGACGGTTTTTTAGTTTTTTTTTTCATCATCATTGTCATCATCAGCTCATTTTATGTCCCCACTACTAGGGCACGAGCCTTCCCTATGGATGGATAGAGAACGGACCATAAACCACCACGCGGGCCCAGTACGGGTTGGCGGTTGTTAACGACTGCTAATGCAGCCGGGGCCGACAGCTTTACGTGTCTTCCGAAGCACGGAGGAGATCGAGATGATAAAATTTTGGTCAGCCATCTGATGACTGGCCTTTGCGAAACTTGCTTCCTCAGCACTCGAGGCTGGGCGCGTTGATCACTGCGTGCGCCATAGAACTCCTCTCTTTCATTTTAAATAGTGTATCTGTATTTTATATATTTATATTCTCATTTATTTCTTGAATCATCATCACATCATTTACAATAAATGTGGGTACTTGTAAAATATAGCACTTGCTAAACTATACTTATGTAGTCGTAATTTAGTAACAAATATCTAGTTTCATAATGTTTAGCTATACTCGTATTTGTTGCGTCAGCTACTATCCTCAAAAGTAACACGTTTTCAATAAGGTCTTTTCAACATGCGATTTCGCTTAAATTTCTTTGATAGATAATTGCTAGTAGAGCCCTGCTTAGTGCAAGTCAGCCAACATTATTTATAACGACACGTATTCTGTGACATATAGTGTACATAACCTGTAAATTTTTCCTTTTTTTTTATTTTCATAAAAGCAAAATTTATATTTATAAAATACAGTGAAAAAATTAAACGCCTACCCGACCCAGCCAGGCATCGAACCTGGGTCTTCCGCAAATATTTAATTTAGCTTCAGTGCAGCAATTGGCACTTGAAAATAAAAAAGTAAAAATTTACTATAGCGTTGTGTTACCAAATTTGTGGTATTTCATCTGCAAAGATGAATCTGCATAGCCATCGGTTGCAATTACCGTTGGATAGATGGCGCGCTGTGCCGCTATTAGCACTCAAAAGAATTAAAAAAGCAGTGACAAAATTCAGCGCTTATCAGCCTTCCCGGTAGCATAGGGGTCAGTGCAGCCGCCCGATTGTGAAAGACCCAGGTTCGATTCCTGGCTGGGTCGGGTAGGCGTTTAATTTTTTCACTGTATTTTATAAATTTTATAAATATTTACTCTATAATAATTTATATCAATATAAATTTTACAGTTTTGTATAAATCGATGTGCAGGCGTCTGTACTATAAAGTATATTCATCTTATTAAACAACATCCGAATTTGTATCAAGAGCATTTCTGTGTTGCTCTTAAGTTCTTATTAATATTATATAATATTTCTGTCTGTTAATACATCTATAATTTTGATTTATTTAAAACGACAATCTTATCTTATCTAATTTATTTTATTTAATACGGCATTGTGTGTGTGTGTATCTGCGTCACTTATGATCAGAATAAGAGTGATATGAGAGCCCTAAAAGAACTGGCTGAACACAATCCGAATGCCGGCAGGTGAATAAAGGCCAGCGCCAATGCCGAGGTCGCGGCGGCGGGGGCGGCGGGCCCGCGCCACTAGTTGCGGGCGGCAAGCACCCCGTGTCGCTGCTCGGCGAGTACTGCTCCAAGCAGAAGCTGGGCCCGCCCGAGTACAACCTGTGCTTCGAGTGCGGCCCTGACCACAAGAAGAACTTCTTGTTCAAGGTACATGTATGTGGCATAGTTTATTTTGTTTTACAATTTTATTTAGTTTTCAGTATTACCAAAAAAATTTGTTGTATGGTTGCGTAATGGAACCATAGTCAGTTGTAAAGTTGATCGAGTGAAGTATGGAAACACAGCTGAATTTTGTCTGGCTGCAGCTAGTAAGCAAAGGCCGCTTATTTAAGATTTGGCACCGAAACAATTATTATTATTGTTATGTAAAAGTCGTAGCTTCAGCTCACTATTTCCCACTTGCTTGATTGCGTTGCTAGGCAACGACATAAATTGTTACCTACGGCCCTATGAGAGATTCCAGAAGAGCTTTCTCCCCGCTTGTACTTAGGTTATACTCAAACGAGTACGGCATGCGGTTCTGAAAAAAGGGCGTGAATTTTTTTTACAGTGTCGCGCGGAGCGCTTGTGTGTAACATTTGGTGTTGCAAACGTCTATTAACTATAGTAACCGCTTACCATCAGGCAGGCGTAATGCATGATAGCCACAATTAGCTGTGGGACAGTTTAAGAGCGTTTACGCCGCACACTAGCGCCACTAATGAAAAAAAAAGACATATCTAGTAATTAGAGATAGGAAATCAAATTATGCTCAACAAACTATTTGAATGAAGTAATTTAGCATTTTTACAGCACCTAATGAACACCTCACATGTTATGGTTTAGTTAAATAAGACGTTACGGCCACTTTTAACTATAACGCCATATTTAACTAAACCATAACATGTCAGGTGTTCATTAGGTGACGTAAAAATGCTAAATTACTTCATTCAAATAGTTTGTTGAGCATAATTTGATTTTCTATCTCTAATTACTAGATTATTATTTTTTTCATTGGCGGCGCTAGTGAGCGGCGTAAACGCTCTTAACAACAAAACATTTTTTTGATATGCATGTTTTGGTGATTCTGAGATTTGTATGTTTAGCCATTAATTATTAACAGCAATCACTATTATTGAAATTTGGTTTCGACTTTAAGGCAAATAACGTAAGAATTATCCTGATTAGAAACTGTCTCGTGAAAGGAGATGTTTCAAGTTTGTATGGACACTGGGTTAAGTTTTTGTACATGTAAAATATATCAAAGAAATAAAATAAATAATCAGTTACAAACATAAATTTTTCATAATTTAGCTTTATTTTGTGGTTCAAAGCATTTTGAAATATTATGTGACATTTCAAATTCAACAATGGCGAACGTCAATCAATGTCATTTTGACCATATGAGTTTGACGTCCTAATCACGGCTTAGTTTCATGTTTTGTCTCAATAACTCAAACATTCCTAACCTAGTTTATTTATGGCTAAACTTCTTCATACAAAAGTAGGCTATAAATAGACGAAATTTAAGTTCTAATGTCGAGTGGCGAGCGCGATCGAATTAGATCGCTTGGGGTTTGACGGAAATTCGCCCGCGATCGGATTCGATCTTTAAAAGGTTAAACTCGGAACTGCCGGGAATCACTGTCAGGAATGTCACTATAGTCACCACTCGCCACAGATTACCACTGTCAAACATGATCTTGTTTAGAAATTCACTATCGTTTGTGTTAAGTTTAAGTGTACCGTGTGATTTTTTTAATTATTTTACATGATAAAAATATTAAACAAATAATACGTCGCCACGTCGCATTAAAATATGTCTAAAGTAATAAGCGATTTTTAAATTGTTGAGAATTTTGCAAATAAAAATACTTCTTTTTTCGTTTATTAACACTGGTTAATCTTTATTTTTGTTTTTGAACGTGTTATGTTTTAAATATGGTCTAAATTCGTCGCAACAACATGTATGAACCAAAAAATTACTAAAGAAATAATTTTATTTTTATTTTTCTGAGAATTCTTGTATTTTTTCCTATTTTTTGAAGTACTGTACATAGACTTGGCCCAAATTGAAACATCTCCTTTATTTTTTGACTGCCGGAGCTCAATAACTGTATTAGCATTCACAATAGATGATGGAGTATAATAGTGTTGTAGGCCAGTCAATGGCAAATCAACAATAGTGCAAAACCTAATTGATTTAGGATATTATGTATTTTGTGTATGTATTAGCAATTCGTGCTGTGAAGTTTCAATCAATCGCTCTGATGGTGGAGCTGGTATTAGTGGAGTCTCCGGACTATCCTAGTGGCTAAAAATCAGCGTTTTGCTCCCGGGCAAGTGTATCGTTGAGCTACGACCTTTTTGCACTGCTGCAGCACACACACATGCCACATAATGTAGGCTTATTTATTTTGAAAATATGTTCTGCTTATATCCATTGTATCTTTGTCTTATGTGTGTCTGTGGTTTTTGTAATAAATGTTTTATCTATCTATCTAATCGGACTTAAATAATACCCTTCGCACTTACCATTTGGTCTAGTGTCCTCTGCGTCCTCCTGCGCACACTCGTAATATACTATCTACATGAATTTTCCTCAAAACTCTGCTTTAGGCCTCTAAAAAGATTTTAACAAAAACATTTTGTTTGATAAAGAATTCTATAATGGACAACAAATTCGACTAACTATTCCAAAAAACTTTTTACAACCTCATTAAAAGACTCTCTCGAGTGAGGCAGATAGTTGTAACAAATGAAGTAGGTATGAAGATGTTCGACTAAGACTTATGAATTTTTACGGTTACAGGTAAAAGTCGCCGGAGTGGAATACCAGCCAGCCGTGGCTAGCGCTAACAAGAAACAAGCGAAGGCGGACGCAGCGCAGCTGGCGCTGCAGAAACTAGGCATCGTAATATAAGTCAGAAATTAAGAGTTTGAAAAACAATGTTCATAAAAAGATATATATCGCGTTCCACTGTAACATATTATAGTTTGATATGTTGATTGGTTAAATAAAATAAATATTATTGCATATTTGTGTCTTTTTCTTAGTATCAACTTACA
Organism: Eudonia lacustrata; assembly: GCA_947562085.1. NCBI lineage: Eukaryota > Metazoa > Arthropoda > Insecta > Lepidoptera > Crambidae > Eudonia > Eudonia lacustrata. The sequence goes on from OX387320.1 coordinate 5,888,024, forward strand.
AACAGTTAGAGGAACCAAGTATCATAATGTTCTTAGACCCTGGTTACACTGAAAGCCATAGAGGCGGCACACAACTCTCTCCTCTTAAATATGTAGGGCGCTACTCCCAGCGGAGCCAGTCCTTTCGTTTTCAGTCAGTTATTCTGCTGACTATGTCGTCAAATATATCCCGCCGCTAAGCTTGTTTTGTTGCAAGCCACACCTCAGCCAGTCACCACCAGACACCCCAGCCAGTCACCACTAGTTGTTAGTGTTCCACTGGGGGTCCGGTATGTTGCTGACTGACTGTGATTCATGACAATTAAATACCACAGTTCAATAAATATACAAATAAAGTTTCAACCTTATTTGTATATTTATTATGTCAATTCTTTTTTTTACTGATTTTTAAAATATTATTTCTCAAGGGTTTGGTGACATATGCTTGGAGAGTTCATTGTTTACTTGTCTGCCTTGGTCTGTAATTAAATATCTTTACTTTTAAATACTTGTTTCCAGCATTACCATTAACACCCGTAATATAGTCCACTGAGTAGTGTATGAGTATACATACCACTAGCCATCACATATAGTTTTGCACACTTTGCATTATTCTTATACCCGCAGACAGAACCCCAGAGCTGAATGCCATATGTCCATAAGTAATTTGTTGTCTATAGACAAGGTTGAATTTCTGGCCATCATCCAGTAAAGACCTTTGTGTTTGAGGTTTATCTCTTCTCTTTTTGTTTGGAGATGCTTCTTCCAGGTCAGCCTGCAGTCCAGGTGCATCCCTAGGTGTTTTACGACTTCATGATGGCGGAGTTGGGAGCAGTTTAAACTGACTGGGGCACAGTCTTCTTTGCGCACTGTAAATGTCACATGAACCGATTGGATGCACTGGCGGTTATTCGCCATTTAGCCCAACCATTCTTTAATTTTGTTTTGGCTATTTTGTAGTATTACGTAGGCTTGGAGCGGACACTTGTTCGAGGTAAGTAGAGCTGTGTCATCAGCAAAAGTTGCAACAGTAACTTTTGGGCTTTGTGGCAAGTCTGATGTTAACAGGGTGTAAAGGACTAGTCCAAGAACGGAGCCATGTAGCCCTTGCATGAATAGGGAGACTATGTTAAATTATTATTAATATTAATATGTACCAGCCATTACTTTCCACTGCAGAGCAAAGACGTCCCTTCCCTCCTAACTATCTCTATCCTGAGCTAGTTCGTTCCAATTTTTGAAGTGAGAGTCAAACTCAACCCACTATCTCCGTTTGTTGTCGTCCGTTTGTTGGGTGGGACCCATGATGAGGCAATCTTTGTCCAGCCCAGTTCCACTTTAATTGACCGGATTTTTGAGCTATGTTTGTTATTTTTGAGAAATAAAGATACCAAAAATAATCTTCAATAATTTATTCAGACATAAATTTTCCAAACACAGTTAATTAAATTTAATACATAATTTTATATAGACTGCAATTTAATAGCAGCTCCTGGCAAACTCTAAAAGTATGCACATTCTCCAAAATTTATCCTTTTTGCTAAGATATTCTAGGCTATAACCTAAGGTTCATCTTCAAGTTCCTTTGCTTAGCAATCACAGATCTGTCTCAACAATACAACCAGTCCATCATTTTGATAATTTATTCTTTCTCATTAGGGTTTTGTTGTTTGATTCTATAATCAGACAATGCAGCTTTTATAGCATCCTCAGCCAGCACTGTAACAAAGAATATATTAAAGAAATATTACCATGTTTTATGTTGTATTTGGTATCCAATATTTTGGCAGTTTTTTTTTTAGAGAGATTGCTGATTGGCTCAAATGGCATTTTCAGTGTTACCGGGCTTTTTTGGGGGCGGCGAGGTACGTAAAGGGTACCTCAAGCCGGGTGAAACGAATCACCTTCGGAAGTTTTCTAGAGGGAATGGCACCACACACTTAAAATTAAGTGTTCCCGTGCTCTACTAGATTCTCCGAAGGGTTCGGATCGGATTGGAGTGTGTGTCCCAGTGCCCTATGATCAAAGATGTACTGGATCCAATGCAATGTTAATAGCCATGACAGTTTAAAGAATATGTTGTTATCAATATGTAAACACAATAAGTGATTAGATAACAATACATGTTATTGAAAACAAAAGTAATCACAGTTCAGAAAAAAATATTAATTCAATTATTATATTATTAAAGGTAGGTATGTTGCGTTTGACATAGGATACAAAAAGGCGACACTCTGACCAAAACATGTCACAAACAAATAAGATGATCATGATGATGATGATGATCATTCCGACCGTTTTCGGCCATGGCGACCACTTCGACTCCTAGTCGGTTTGGTGGCGCTGATGCGCCCGAAGATGACTTATGTAGCCGATCTTGGCAGTAAACTCTCGTGCACAATGAGGGCACGTGAGTACACCGCTTACATAGTTATAGTTAGTAGGTATGTTGCGTTTGACATAGGATACAAAAAGGCGACACTCTGACCAAAACATGTCACAAACAAATAAGATGATCATAGATACTTACTGGAACAATGTAACTTCACAGGGGGCAGAGATAGCTCTTTAGCAATATCTGTATTCCTAAGCTTCAGTGCCTCATCAACCGTCTTGCCTTTAACCCACTCAGTAGCCAACGAACTGGATGCTATTGCAGAGCCACATCCAAATGTTTTGAATTTAGCATCAATAATCTTTCCATTGTCATCAACTTCGATCTGTAGCTTCATCACATCACCGCAGGCAGGAGCGCCCACTAAACCAGTTCCCACATTCTTAGATTTCTTATCCAAGGAACCAACATTTCGAGGATTCTCATAGTGGTCAATTACCTAAACAAGCAAAATAAATAAATGAACTGTTTATATTTCTCAACCACACATTCAGAGACAATAATTCCAAATATGCTTTGAAACTACTATGTCTGATGTGACAATGGTTGACAATAACAGAATTTTGTCTAGCTATGATCAACAGAATTTCTATTTCTATTTCTATAGCTCCTTACTTGGATAAGAATATTATCTTTTTAATAACAGAGACCAGAATATTTCTTGTAAATAACAGAAAAGGGATGTACAAGGCCCGCAATAAATTTGAGGGGATTTTTTTATTATTTTATATATAGAAAAAGTAGAAGGTACACTAACAAAAATGTAGGAGGTAAAGAAAGAGAATGGATAAGGTGAAGAAGGGGGATGTGAACTATTTCACAAATGTTTTTGTTAGAAACTGCTGCCAAAACCAATATTTTCTTTATTTATTTTAAGTGCGAATTAACTTTTAAATAACTAACGGATAAATAGATAATAAACTGACATAATTATAAATTATTATGTAAAATAGGTGCTAATCGCACAGGCTTGTAATTGCACAAGCAATGCGCAACTTACATTAGCATGATATGACGCAGTTTGAATACTCCCCAAACTACTTAAATTTATCAGACTAACACATCTGCGAAGATTTGTTGAAATCAAAACCGACATGATAAGTTATTAATCGATTAACAAAGAATTTTTATTAACTCAACAATCTAGAGAACGAGTGGTACTTTTGATCTACGCTGTACGCTTTTTTACTTGATTTGATTGATTGATTTTAATGTTTTTGACAATGACATTGACATAAGATTCAGCTTTTATAATTCTCTGCCATTTTAGAACGGCAAAGGGAATTTAGCCGATAAAGCATAATCTTTAAGTATTTTTGTTTAAAGTAATCGGTAGGGGTCATATTCATAAAAACTGTACGTAACTTATATTTAAACAGATATGAAAATGAATTGATTGTAGGTAACAGATATAAATTATAAAAATAAGTTCACACCACAGACATATATTAGGAAGCAGACCAAACATTATTTCACAACTACATACATGAGAATAAAATAATATTTCTACTTCTTTCTCTCCAAACACAAATTAATAAGACTATCTCGTTTCTTTTTACTGTTGCAACATTTCCACACACATAGACAAAATGCGACGTGAGGCAAAACGCCATCTTACTAAGCTACCAATAAGCGAAAAATGGCGTCCTAGACTTGTCGTCAAGCGGCGTACATTGCTTTTCGCTTATTTTTGCGATTTAATAAAGTTTAAGTTTTGTGCGGCAACTCCTCATGTAGGAAAACACCTGAAATTACTTTCCATCGGTAAGTTTTGTTGTGCCATAAAATCTCCTATTGGGTTTTTCGTCACTAAGTGATTATTATTAATCTTTTGGCATTGTAGAAGCAGTGAATAATTGTTAAAAGTGCAAATCTCGTAAAAACTAAACGTAAAGTAGTTTTTGAAAGATTATTGTGGTAACAATAGCCAATTAATTATTAACCCCGATCTCGTTTGACGTTTCATATACTTGTACAATTTTACAGGGCCTTATTAGGAATATTTATGAAGATTGATTAGATTAAAGTATGCAATTTAATATTTCTTTATGGATTTTTAATAATGAAATCGTTTTCAGGTTTCCAAAGGATGATTATTTAAAAAAATGCCTTTTTGAGTAATATGAAAAAAGAACATTGGCGGCCCAAATCATCTAGTGAAGCATTTTGAAACTCATATATTGGATCACAGCACTCTGTAGCCACTGCTACCGTACAGTTCTTGCTCCTAGTGCGATTCCAACAATTGTCGATTCATCGTACCGAGAAGAAGTAAGTGTCCACATATCTTTTTTACGTACCTACCTATCCAAACCATCTTGAGTTAAAGGAAATATTGAAAGCTATTGAACTTTAAATTAACCTTAACTTTAATTTTTTATTTAATTTATCCTAGGCCTATGTCCAGTAGTGGGCGTGTGTAGGTTGTTGATGATGATGATGATGAAACCCTATCCTACCCCTTTAACTCTATGCTAGTCGTGGGGATGTATTCTTGTATGAAAATGTGCATAAAATAATAACTTTTTAAATTTGTTTTTCAGAATTTATATAATCTTCACTTAAAGGTCCAGTAAAAAGAAATGCCAGTGGAGATCATGTTTAAAAGAATTTGCAAAATTTATAGCCGAGTACCTCAAGTGTACTACATTATGTGAGTTAATATAAATATTATATTGTTGTACAGTATTAAATGGTATAACATGACGAAGATATGTCTGAGCAGTCACTCAACTGCATTACTTTGAAATATACAGAAAGTAATAAATTTATTTATTTTCAGAAACCTTCATCGTCATCTAACATCTTCAACCTTTGGTTTCGCAGTCAGGGTCGCTGACTTCTCGACCACCCGGCGCGGCGGTCTTATCACTAGTTTTAAACATTGTGACATTATTAGAAATAGAAATAGAAATATATTTATTGTCTTTCTACATTTTTATACAAAAAATAAGAAAATCTACAGTACAAACAGTGCAGTTGCACTTAAAAACCAATTTATATAAAAATAATTTATGAAAAAAATAAAATAAGAAAAGACAAAAGGAAATGGCTCAGCCTAAGTTAGTTGAGGCCTAGACCTTAACCAACGTTGTTTTCAGCCACTCCCTGTACTCTGAGATGTCAAAAGAGTTTGCCAATAGTGTTTGCCAAGAGGACATACATGTTTTCACATTAATTTTGCATACAATTTTATATAGATTATTAATTATTGTAATTATTATTTTATTTAAAAAAATACCAGCAGAGTATGTTGTTGTTTTTATTTATTTTATTTTAAGGGTTCGGTACCCAAAGGGTAAAACGGGAACCCTATTACTAAGACTCCGCTGTCCTTCCGTCCGTCCGTCTGTCACCAGGCTGTATCTCATGAACCGTGATAGTTAGACAGTTGAAATTTAATTTTCACAATGATGTATTTCTGTTGCCGCTGTAACAACAAATACTAAAAAACAGAATAAAATAAATATTTAAGGGGGCTCCCATACAACAGGCATGATTTTTATAGAACAATTACACGAGATAATGGTACGGGACCCTTCGTGCGCGAGTCCGACTCGCACTTGGACGGTTTTTTTTAGTTTACCAACTGTTCATACATTTTATTAAAGTTAATGATGTGGCGTCGTCACAGGCAGATATAAGGTAGATACAGAGATAGCCTGACACTCAATGATAGATAACGTTAGCATTCTACTGGTAAAATCGAATGAGTATCTTCAAATTTCTTTTTAATATTATCCTCTTTATAACATTATTCTATAGATGTAGGTACTTGAGGTCCCTTGCGTGCCTGAGTTCGGCCCCTTTTATTGTAAATGTGTGCGTGACATTTGTCTGTAGGAGTAATTGGCACGCTTTTTTATTATAATGTTACGTCTGCTTCTTATTATACGTCTGTGGTTCACACCAATTTTTGAATATTAAGGTTTATTTAGGTCTTATCTCAATAAAAATTCTTGGAGTCAGTTTGTTTGTTTGTTTATTTAGTCAGGTAAAGAAAATCTAAAAACAAAAGCATATAATCTTGCTTATAACAAGTTATTTACAGAATTATCAGAATCAGAAATCATTTATTTGCCTACTTGTACATTTTATATGTCCTCGTGTTCGGTGGGCCGTGCGAGGTGAGTCAGCTAACTTATGCCCTAGTTGGATCTGTGTAGTGCTGTGTTTTGCTTATTCTTAATAAAGTTTATACAGTAAAAATATTATGTGTCTCGATTGTTTGTGTGCTTATTTACTAATCTTAACCTATGTTATCCTAAGGGGGCGCGGAAATCCCGAGCCATCGGTGGGCCACCGTTAGTGGTTTTTCTTTATGGGATCATATACAATTTCACCTATTCTAGTTACTTTGGAGATGGTTGTCTTCGGAAATGTTGGACGATGCGTCCAACATTTTTTTGTTTAGATCCTCAGCGCGTAAGTGCCAGGCTTCTATGTCTGACATCTCCCACAGGGCTTCCGTGGATGTTCTCCTTGGTAGTTGTGCGGCGCTTTTGAGTGCCATTCTATATTGTCTTTCAATCTTACATTGGTTTGTCGCGCTGTACCTTGACAGTAGTTGAACCACTCCGTAGTCTAGCAGCGGCAGTATACAGGCTTGTATTATGGCCAGTTTGATTTTTAGTACTGTTTTCGCGTAGTATCCTATTATCGGGCTGAGAGCTCCTTTGACCTGTTTCAGTTTTTTCACTACCTTTACGGTGTGTTGGTTTATTCTCATGTGCTTGTCAAAGATTACCCCAAGATATTTCATCTGTTTTTGGTAGGGTAGCGATTGTTGTTTCAGTTTTACCGCTGGGCGGTATTTTCTCTTCTTGGAGAACATGATGCACTCGGTCTTCTCTACGTTACATTTGAGTCTCCATCTCGTATTGTAATTGATGATGGCATCTGCTGCCCATTCCGATCGCATGGTGGCGTGGTCTGGGTTTGTGGCTCTGTTCATTATGCAGAGGTCATCCGCGTACTGTGAGAGTTTTAGTCCTTTGATTCTGTCGTGTACGTCCCAGATGTCGTGCACATTTAGATTGAATATCACCGGCCCTAGGATCGATCCTTGTGGTACGCCGTGGAGTAAAGGTTTCTCCTTTGTTTCGGTGGTTCTGTATTTGCCTTTTAGAAGTCTGTCTGCGAGATAATTTTCTATGATTTTTGTTGTTTGATTATGTTGAGCGTCGGTCTTAATTCCATCTCGCCCGGGGGCCTTTTTGTTTTTAAATCTGCTTAAGGTTTTTTTAACTTCATCTCTTGATGTTAAGTCGAGTGGTTGGAATGGTGTCATTTTTTCAGTACCCTCGTCTACCGTCGCGATCTGTTATGTTGGGTAGTTTCATGATTGGTTTTTTCATGTTGCGTTGGATACGCCACATTTGGAATCTGTTATCGCGTAGGTCCTGGATCTTGTCTAGCCAGCCCTTCTCAGTATATTCCTCCAGTGCAGTTGCCGTTTTGAGGGGTGCGTGTTCGTCTAGGGCTGCCACAATAGATTTTTTCATTGTTTCTCAGTCTTCCTCTGTGATAATCTCTTTATTAAGGTCACGGAACCGTTCCACATGGTATGTAGGTATGCTTTTCTTTTTTCGTTGTCTTCGTATATTTTCTTCATGTTACGAGACTTGTTTTCTTCTGTATTATAAGCAATTTTTGCAGCGAGTAGCCACGGTAGGTGATCTGACCCGACACTTTTTAGGTGTTTGGCTTGTGTCTCTATCTATTGGTGTGTTATTATGGCCGCATCCAGGATTGCATTGCCTTGGTGGGCTGGTCTCGACGGCTTACCTGTGTGTTTAGTGAGCATAGTCCGTCTTTTATCGCCTCCTTGATTACGATACCTAGGCCTGCGTCTCTGCTGTGATTTAGTGTTCGCATCCGTAGGTTTCGATCTTATTATTATTGTCGGTTCGTCTACCGGCTCTCTTCGAGTTCTTCTCTGGCTTGACGTTGATTACTAATTGGAAGTAGACTCCTTTTATTTTTATGTATTGTCCGGTGGTGTGATCTGTGAACAGTTTAATGCCCACACCTTCGATTATTCTGTTTGAGTCTTCCCAGCCCGGGGTGCCTTCCGTTTCGATCCATCTTAATCCTCTCTGCTTAGAATAATACCTCTCTGTAAATACATTGCCGTGGTTAAGTGGTCTTCGAGTTAGTGTGTTAATTTGTCGTAGCCTTTCAAATTGAATCTTTGTTTTTTGAAGTCGATTTTACACTCGTTTATCACTATTATGGCTGGCCTATATTTCTCGGCCAGTGCTTTTAGTTCTATAAATTTGTTTCTTAGTCCTTGTACGTTTAGGTGTAGGGTTTTGAGGTTATGTATTCTTCTTTGCTGGTTTTGATTAGCCATTGTTTTGGTGGTGGTTATTGTTCATAGTTTCTAAGAGCTTCAGTAGTAGTTGTTCCGTTCGTTCCAATCTCTGGAAGAGATTTTCTATGGATATTCCGCTTGTCGGTAGTGATGTTGATTGTACCGTAGTACTACGTTGTGATTGTTTTTTTTTGTGGTAGGGCAGGGTATTGCCTATTGTTTGCGACGTCTACATACTTGACTCCTAGTCTGACTGTCGCTCGTTTGATCCTCAGTTCTTTTTTGAGCTGTTTGTCTTTGGCTTGTTCCATTTGTTTGGTTATCGTGTTTTGAAATATTGGGCAGGAAACGTTATTGGCGCCGTGTCCTTCCTTCTTACAGTTTTTACAGACCCTGGTCGAGGTGCCTTCAGGCGTGTTAATTTTGATCTGAGGTTCTTCTTGCATGCCGAGGCACGATTGTTTCGAGTGGTCAAATACGTAGCATTTCTTGCATTGCATTATATGTCTCAGGTTTTCTTTAAAATGGTTCCACTTTTATAGTAGGAACGCAGAAAAACTTCTTATCGACGGTTTTGAATGCATCCAGAACGCTCTTTTGACCTGATCATTTGCCCGCCTTACTTCTAGTGAGTTGTAACCCAAGGTACCTAAAAGGAACATAGTGGGGTACATAAAGGATAATACCCATATAGTCGCCTAAATAGGTACCTCAAAAAGGCCTTTTGTACCTTTTCCAACAGCAAAGAGTACGTGCTTTCATACGGATTCGCATTCAAGCTTGCTTCGTGCCAGTGCGCCGTAACGTAATTTTATAATTTTGGTATTTTTAAAGTCACGTACATTCCGTAGGATAAAGCCAAGCCGCCTGAAGGACTCTATAGCCAACGCCATCATATGTCCATGAAACATGGTCGAATGTGACCCCCAAATCTTTCATCACTGATGTTGCTTTTGTGTTATGAAAGTTATTTAATTTGTATTCAAAACAGATTGGGTGCCACATTCGACCAAAAGTCATCGCGTAACATTTAGAAGAGTTGGACTCCGTCCTGTAAAGGCCTGTTTTCACTTTGATTAGTGATTAGTGCAGGTGATGAGTGCAGGTGCTTAGTGATTAGGAGTAAACTCGTGTGGACAGCGATTGATTAGTGCGAGTGATTAGTAACCTGCGTAGTAAAGTGATTAGACGCGGATTCTATTTTTTTGCGAGTGGACTGCGAGTAGCCACGTCCCACGCGCCCTCCCTTTCACCTCACTCGCAGCCTGCCTGCACTGCGCTGCACTACACACGTCTGGACAGCAATGTTTAGTGTTTAGCGTTTGGCGTCGGACGCTCGCTTGTGAATTAACAACTGAATTTACTAAACACAGCCACTTGACAAAATTGGACACTTCTTGCACTACACACCTGCGCTAAACACTCGCAATTACTAATCACCTGCACTCGCACTAATTAAAGTGAAAACAGGTTTTAATGGAGGCATTGGCATGTAAGTACCATGTATGTTTGTGTATTGTGTATGTTAAACAGTGTGCTACTGTTCACAATCTTTCGATACCTTACATACAATGTCGCGAGAGAATTTATTCTAAGGCCGAGTTTCCACCTGCAAGACAACATCCGCGAGAAATGTCTGAAAGTCTGCCTGACAGCAGCTTGCAAGTATAAACCCCGTAGCAAATGCTGTCGCGACAGTTTGTCAAGCGCTTCCTGCGAGTAGTTGCGAAAGCGATATATAGCAGGTCTAAATATTTTTGGTGTTTATTTGTAATGGAAAGTGTCCTGTTATGATAGGGCATTTTCCAATATTTTTGACGCTGTAAGGGAGAAAAGAGCAGGACACTTGCTGAATTTCTTGCCGGTTCTTCTCAGTACAAGATCTCCCGTCCAGAGTAGACTTACGAACCGATGGCATAGTGACATTCACAAGAGCTACTTGTAGCCTAAACTGAATAAATTATTTTAATAGGATTTCATGAGTGCAATCCTTGTTTGTGGGACTCTGCACTTAATGCCATCGCACAAGAATTCTCAACAACTTAGAATGAAATATCCCGAAAACTGCTTAATTTAAGAGCATTTACGCCGCTCACTAGCGCCGCCAATAAAAAAAACAACATATCTAGTAATTAGAGATAGAAAATCAAATTATGCTCAACAAACTATTTGAATGAAGTAATTTAGCATTTTTACGTCGCCTAATGAACACCTCACATGTTATGGTTTAGTCAAATAAGACGTTACGGCGTAAACGCTCTTAAGAAGTCAATGGCAGAATGAATTGAAGAAATCAAAGATCAAGAAGAGTGGAAGTGGCCAAAATGATCTTTACAAATCCAACTGGGGTTATTTCGAGGCTCTTAAGTTTTTATATGTGGGCAGGGCACCCAGTACTGATGCCTTGGTAAGTAGATATGAACGGGTATTTATTTAATCTTAAATGAAATAATATAGACTGATTCATTTATTTAATTTTTATCTATATTATATTTTATATTAATATTATAAAGCTGAAGAGTTTGTTTGTTTGAACGCGCTAATCTCAGGAACTACTGGTTCGAATTAAAAAATTCTTTTTGAGTTGGATAGTCCATTTATCAAGAAAGGCTTTAGGCTATACAGCATCACGCTGCGACCAATAGGAGCGAAGCATCAGTGAAAAATGTTGTAAAAACGGGAAGAGCCTAAAAAATTAAAAATACTGCCGAAAGTCACTATTCCACGTGGACGAAGTCGCGAGCACAGCTAGTTAATAATATAAGTTTTACTGCTATTTGATCTTTTTTTATTTTTATCAACAAAATTGTTAATGCAGCTGCTACACGTGCGCGTCTTGACGGTATGATTTCACAGTATAGAATAGAATAAATTGCGATAGTTTCTATCGCGACACTCGTGTGTAAATATCTCCGCGATAAGTTGCGATAGTATGATCCGCGAGCTTCTCGCAAGATATTTATTGCAGCAAGAAATGTCAGATAATCTGTCCGACACCAGCTTGCAAATGTATACTCAGTAGCAAGTAGTACTGTCTATACACTTGCAAGCTGCTGTCGGATAGACCGTCGGACATTTCTCGCGAAAGTTTTCTTGCAGGTGGAAATGCGGCCTATCAGTTCTTCATGTCTTCATGTCTGCATAGCTTCTTGCGTCACATCAAAAACCTCAGTCACATTAACTTGTCTTTAGTTATTGTTCTGGTTCTGAGTCAAAAACAGTAAAACAGTGTCAATCATTTATCTCACTCCAACGTATATTTCTAGCCGTATGATAGAACGAAGCTAAACTTAATCGCTCATTTTTATATAGGTCTTCCCTCTCACTCGATCTCATGTACACACGGCGGCAGATGCCTACCCTACCCAAACCTGTCAAATTTCTCCAATAAATATTGCTCATTATAACCAAAACATAAAGTTCAAAATCGATTGTAGAAATTTAACAGTTTTGGGTAGGTTGATCTGCCCCCGTGTGTACGTTCAAAAAAATCTCATGTACGTTCAAAAACTATGATTGATCTTGCTGTAACATCCAATCACGTAATTATTGTTGGTAAATAGTATATTTGTGTATTTAATTCAGCAGAGACATTACAAATTTCTAGCTTTTTTTGTTTTACGTCTATTTCATTTTAATAATTACTATGAAATATCGTTTCTTACAAACACAAACACACAAAACTATATGAAGTTCTGAACGAGTCGTAATCTGAGTTTTCCACAATCATTTTCCGCTATCATAAAACATGACAATCAGTTTACGGACTCTTTCTAAGCTAGCCGTCCCTATTGTTGGTAATTTATTTTGTTTATCTAGAGCACAACTAAGTACCATGTAAGTTCGTAAATTTAAAATAGAAACTTTTTACTGAGTTTAATAAGCGTTATGCAATAGTTGTTGTCATTATCGTATCTTACAAAATTCCGTCAGTCATGTCATGTTTGTTCTGTGTCATCCGGAATGTTATCATTATTCATTATGTACCTACATATCTATCGTACCCGGTGACCGGTGAAACAAGTGTTTGTAAGATAATTTTGAAAACTTTTCAGCAAAATGGCTACAAATAACCCAGACTACAAGAGTGCTACATCAGTTCATGAATTTACAGTACAAAATATTAAAGGAGAAGATGTGAAACTTGATGTTTACAAGGGCCATGTTTGCGTTATTGTTAATGTTGCATCGCAATGTGGTTTGACCGCTAATAACTATAAACAGCTGAACGAACTTTATGAGCAGTATGCTGAAAGCAAAGGTACGTTAATTTGACTCAAAATTAAATTGTGAGTTAGCCGTATTAAAGTAAACTAGATAGTAATTTTAAGTTTAATTTATTCTTAAAGGTTTGCGTATTCTTGCATTTCCATGCAATCAATTTGCTGGTCAGGAGCCAGGCAACCCAGAGGAACTTGTGTGTTTTGCATCAGACCATAAAGTGAAATTTGATCTCTTCGCAAAGATTGATGTCAATGGCGATTCTGCAAGTCCATTATGGAAGTTTTTGAAGGTAAGATTTCTCATATGAAATGTTAATAGAAGTTAGTCTAGCTGTTTAGTAAATGAATTTCTTTGTTAAGATACATCAATACAAAAAAATACATATACTTCATGTTCCTAATGATAAATCAATATTGTAGGTGTGGGAGCTCTAAGCTTATAAAATATTCAGTTCTGAAAGAGGGCAGGTGGTGTTCGACCTTGTCTATTTAATTTCTTTCACCTTCACTGCTAGTAGCAGTTATTAATCATCACAATTTCAATGAACATTTATTATTTTAGTTTCATGACATGACACAATACTAACTAAAGAATAGGACTTACCCATTTCCATATAATATTGACCTTTGTAATTCCTTAATCTGGTAAGGCTGGTTGGGGTGATTTTAGTTTCATGACACAATTTATCTAAAGAATAGGACTTACCTATTTCCATATAGTATTGACCTTTGTAATTCCTTGAATCTGGTAAGGCTGGTTGGGGTGACCTTCAAAATAATTATATTTACAAACATGAGATGTAAATTTGAATTTTTTTATTTTTATTTGTACAGCACAAGCAAGGTGGGACTTTGGGCAGTTTTATCAAGTGGAATTTCACAAAGTTCATCATCAACAAGGAAGGTGTCCCAGTAGAGAGACATGGACCTAACACGGAACCCTTGGATTTGGTAAAGTCTCTTGAGAAGTATTGGTAGAAGATGAAAAGATATAAAGAAAGGGGTAGCTAGTAGTTTTTTCTCATTCTATAATTAAGAAAAAAGCCTTTATGTAAAGTAAACTGGCTGGCATCAAGTGTTTTAAAATTACTATCAATGCTAATAAGTAGTTCAAAAAAGGTTATTTTGTTATGTATTGATATCTTGTTACGTGAATGTTAAACATAAAAATTAACTAATAAAATTGTACTACATTTGATGTGCAGTTTGCTGAACTTATTTTTTATATTGTATTAAAATCACATAGTTGTGTGAACGCGCACTGGCTCTATTTATGTCTTTGGGAATAAAATGTTGTGATAATCCAGCTAAGCTTTAGTTTTGGCATTTTTAAGTTGTAGTTAGTTATTTACTAGGTAGGTACCTACTCATATGAATTGACCTTTGGTATTTATCTTTTAATTTATCGGTGACTCACACTTTATTGTTGTTTCACATTATATAATCTGTTGTTTCACAGAATGATAGATTTTGTTTATAATAATAATTATTAAGTACAAAATAAATTTTTAAACATTAATTTGACTTTTAATTGAAATGTAAAATTAAATGCTATAATTTCTGCATTGTTACAAAATTATGGAAGCATCAACCCTTACTCCCATCATTCTAAATCGATGCTTACTCCATTAAGATTTTATCAAAGCTGTGCAATACACTGTCTACTACCTATCTATAAAATTCAACATTTTTCAAGAGATAAATAATTATAACTTTCTATATTGTGTTATGTACCTATCCAAATCAAATTTCTTCAATACATTTTTAACCTTATGGTTTAACGATAAGGTTTAAAGTCTATTGACAGTTTTTGGTAGTCTGATGTGCAGACGTTTGTACAACTGTACAACCATAGACTATATAGTGTACAACTGTCAGTGTACGTGTAGTATAGTATCTGCTCAGCCTATCCAAAACTCAAATATCTTCAATAAAATGTTCAATAAATTTGACAGTTTGTGTAGTTAGTATTGCAGGCGCAGGCGTGTGTACCATACCACAGATAAAGTCATTAATGATGCTATAAGCCTATTTTCGAGTAGGTACGTGGAGTATATGTGGCAGTAGCCATGAAGCTGTAGATATGACTGGAGAGACCTGTTAATTAATTGAAAAAGCAAGTATTATGTAGCTATCTCACTCTTCTGGTGATACCTATATCTCTATAGGGTAACCCAGGACTTATAGTACTACGAATCACTTGGTAAATTTTTTTGATTAGTTTATTTAGGGGTTAGTTTTATATATGCCGGAATTATAATCCAAGATAATAAAGTGACTGCGATTCATGCTTTTTGCGTATGGGATTATTGGTGCCACACAAGATTCAATTATAAGTTTGCGTACTTACATTTTGTGCCATTTTAATTGGAATGAACTTTATTTAGTGTGTAAATACTATGACAAGTGGTAATAAAAACAACAAGAATGGTTATAAAAATAAAATTATTTATTAAAAGTAAAGAAAAGTTTTTTAATCCAACTAATCCTTAGTTTATTAACATTTGGTGAACTATAACGATACTAACAAAATCTATACACTTTTACTTCCTTGGGTAATATACAGGTGTCTCATTTAAATCGGTCAGTATGGGAAAGTCTGAAACTATAAGACATACAAAGATCTGTTCTTAGGAACCATATCATAGATTTTAATAAGAAGAAAAACTGCATTCATACATTTAAAAAAAAACCTGTACTCAGCTCGGGAATTGAACCCGGTTATTTTGAAAAAATAAACTTACACTATTTCTATTTAGATATCGATTGTGTAGGTCTTAAGCAGTAAATGGCTCTAGGAAACATGATGTCTAAAATGAATAAGATGCATTGTTTTCACATACTTTAATTTATTTAAGTAGGTGTTCGAAGTGACCACCGTTTTTTTCAATACAATATTCAACACGTTTAGGTAACGATCTTACAATTACAAAATTAGCAAAGAGGTACAAACAACCATAGAGACAATTTTACATGCCTGAACTTGTTGAATGTTACGGTGGTCACTTCGAACACCTACTAAAATAAATTAAAGTAGGTATGTGAAAACAATGCATTTTATTAATTTTAGACATCATGTTTCATAGAGCCATTTACTGCTTATGAGCTACACAATCGATATCTAAATAAAAATAGTGTAGGTTTTTTTTTTTTTTAAATAACCGAATTGTGAACAGCAATGTGTAAAACATGTGAAAACAATGCATTTTATTCATTTTAGACATCATTAAGAAAGAGCAATTTACTGCTTAAAGCTGAGTACAGGTTTTTTAAAATGTATAAATGCAGTTTTTCTTCTTATTAAAATCGATGACATGGTTCCTAAGAACAGATCTTCGTATGTCTTATAGTTTCAGACTTTCCCATACTGACCGATTTAAATGAGACACCCTGTATACGCTAAAATCTATAAAAGGAGAACAAAGAAATTGGTACTGAACTGTACAATCTTAATACATATTTTTGATATATTATTAACAAAGTTATATTAATTATATCTAAGTTAACATTTGTCATAAAATCATATTTTTTAAAGTTCTATAAAAGGAGAACAAAAAAATTGGTACTGAACTGTACAATCTTAATACATATTTTTGATATATTATTAACAAAGTTATATTAATTAAATCTAAGTTAACATTTGTCATAATATCATATTTTTGAAAGTTGAAACTTATTTATGTGTAGGTAGGTAGTGTACTACCTATTAAGAGGTATTTCAAAAACCAAATTAAAAAGTATCGTTCCCAATCCCACCCTAAATGAAGAAATATAAAGAACTCTCTCATGGTCACACTACACTACTGACATAGATAAATAAGCTACCTATTTACCAAACTTTGAATAAATACAAAAATATATTTATTTCACTTTAAAACTTATTGAAACTTAAACCCAAGATTAATTTAACGTATGGAAAACGCGATTGAGTTAAACTCAACACTTTATGAGCATGCCTAGCCTAGTGCGGGTAGCACTACTTACCTAGAAACGAACTTAAACTTAAGCGTATCTAACTATTACATCATTTTGGTGGCGCAGTATCACAAATCAAAATACTAATAACAAACTATCTTGAAGTACCTACAATACCTAATGGTGGTTGAATATTCATCAATTATAAAAAGGAAAGTTATTATTCAAAATTAGATATCTATGTCAGCCATCCCGTGCCCACTAGGTATCTATGCAATTCAATTGAAGGGTGGGTGCGGGTTCTTTAATAGTAATGGTTAGGAAACTTAGGCAAAGCAGTTTGTGTTAAACATTTATAATAATGACGAAACGCGAAAGTTTAAAACTGAAAAAAACTATGTTATTAAATGAAGGTTGGGTTGTCCATACCATAAATGTGGATTATTAGAATAATCTTCTTTATGTAGTTAACTACATCTTTAGAACAATTTTAATTAAATTAAATTACTGTCAGAAGCATTCAATTGTGGAAATATTGAAAGCCACATGGATGGCAACTACCTTAAATATTGGAAATAGCACATTCTGTGTAGAGAGATTTTCCTTTATTTTTAAAAACAATAAATTCTGCATTTTTATATATTTTTGAAAAATCGTTTGTCTTAGGCGGGACTCGAACCAGTCAAATGCGACAAAAAATAACATGCCGCATTTTATGATGCAGATCGAAAGGGTTACTGATAAGGTTAATTTTTTTCTAAATAACAAACACAATCTAAATAACGTAAGGCCATGAAAACTATTAATTATCATTTAATTTTGTTTTCACACGTCACGTGAAATGCATCGCAACTACATTAATTATTGGAAATGGAAATAGCAAATTTTATTCAATGGAGACTTACTTTTATTTAAAAAATATTAAATACTGCAGTTATAGATTTTTGAAAAATTCACAAATGAAGAATTTATTGTTTTTAAAAATAATATTTAAGGTAATTGCCATCCATGTGGCCTTAGCTCTAAGCATGTGGCATTCGATCTTTCCACCTGTATAATCAATATTCTATCGATTAGTATTTAGTACTAAATTAGCAATAGTTTTGATCATTAGTAGCTCAAACTGTTAGAACAATAACTACTTCTATAGTAGGAACGGACCTCTATTTTATATTTTACTAAATTTACCTAATTTGATGATTCGTATTTTGACGTGATTTTGGCCATGATCAAATAAAATGAAACGACAGTGGAACACAGCCTACTTAGTAGTCCCGCGCCGGTTCTGCCAACCAACATAGAAGCGTATGAGTAAATATAGACAAAATATACTTCCGGTAGAAATGGTAGGATTGCTGTGACTATTTTTAACCAATCATCGTGCGCGTTTTGAAATTTATTCTAGCGTCGTTGGCGCTGCTTGGCTTGGTGGCGTGCGTTGCGTAGCGTGCGTGTGTACCTACTGTATTGTGTGTGTTCAGTGTGTTGTGATTTTTGGAAATCGAAGTTGTTATTGTTGTGCATTTTTGTAATTGTGTTGTTACTAAACATTTGTAAAAAAGTGTAAAATAGTAATACCTATGATAGGTATCACCCTGAAATTGTCAAAGTCAAGTAAATATCTTCACGTGTGGTAGTGTTAATTTTAGCTACAAAAAAGACTTAGAGCTAACGCGTTGTGTAATTATATTCCAGCATGTCTACGAGAAGCGGTCGTGTGCCGCGTGTGCCGCGTATGCTGGCCAGCGTAATAGAATCCAGTCCCCCAAGGACTCGGAAAGGTGTTTCGCCACCGCGTTCGCCCGCCAGAACGCGGAAAACTTCTTCGCCGCTCAAAAGTTCTCCGGCGCGTAAAAGTTCACCCCCAGCACGCTCTTCCCGTAAATCGCCTTCGCGGAAGTCCCCGAGTCGTAAACCAGCATCCAAGTTTCCTGCACGCAAGTCCCCGTCTAGGGCAACTAAAGAAACATCGGATAATGCTATCCTAAAATCACCAGCCAAGCGTCCCACAATTAAATCGGACGTTTCTGTTACATTGGAGGATTTCTCTTCCAAATTAGAAATCTATCGCGGGACACGCTCTAAAAGAACCGAGTACTCCATCAAGGATGTAACTAGCACTACTGATAATGATTTAACAACTTCACTTGACAAAGTTAATGGATTGGATTCCTATGATGTTTATGGCTTGAGAAATCGTAAGTCAGTTGAAGAACTTCCTCCACGCAGATCTAGTAGGCTCCGTGATTTTATCGAGACTGTGCCGGACATTAGACGAAGCCTCAGCAAGTCTCTTAGCAAATCTATCAGCAAGTCAGTCAGTCAGTCTATTGATACATTTTCGGATGAAGAAAATTCAGCTGATGAACTTTTAGCTGAAAAAGCAAAGCCTGTTACAAGAAAACTGGCTACACCGATACGAAGCAGTGAGAGTAAACTCGTGCTCACAGGCAAATGGGAGTTTGGTGGGAGAATTGGATCTGCATTACTGATTTTATTGATGCCATTAACAGTATTTACAATTTTAATATCTTGTAAAAACTCATGTTCTGCTAAATCTCTGAATCTGACTGCATTTCATACACTTGCATCCTGGTTAAGTTTACCAGCTTTTGCCCTAATTGCCAGCCAGTATGCTCTGCAGGCTCTGTTAGCCGTCACTCCGGTTTGTGGAAGGAAAGTTGATCGACTGGATGGTACTGGTGATAAATACTGTTGTAATGCATTTTTTGCAAGCATTTTAACTGTGAATTTAGTCTTCTTTTTAGATTTCTTCCATATATTTGATAAAGATTCACTGCTGACAGATTATATTAAATTGTCTGTTGTCTCATACCTTTTTGCTGTTCTATTGAGCATTGTTTTATATGTTAATAGTAGGAAAGTTGACAACAGTGAATTGAATTTATATGGAAATACTGGATATGCATTGTATGACTTTTTTATGGGTAGAGAACTACACCCATTTATCAAGAGATTGGATGTGAAAGTTTGGATTTCAAGAATAGCAAATATTACTGCTGTAAGTTGCTGTTATTATTAATTTGTTTTATAGTTACCAGTGCTTGTCATTATATATTTAATGTATTTAAATTTAATGTGATTGATTCCACTCTTAGGCCCTGCATAAGGAATTTGTTTGATATCCTTGCACTTGTAAGGCTTGATTATTTAAACTAACTGGATGACCTTGCAACTTCAGAGTGAGCACTTGCTGCATTAAAATGTTCTATCTGCAATATATATAAAATACTTATTTTTATAAATAGATGTTAACAAAAAGTTATACTAACTAGCAAATATTACAAGACACTTTTTTGTCCAATTCTCATGCATTTAATTTCATCATAATTAGTAAGTAAGAAAAAACAACTATAATAATTCAAATATGTCCTGTTTCAGCTTATTTTGACAGCACTCGTCTTCAGACAAGGTCTTGCTATTGAGACTTCAGAGATCGAAGATATTTCACTGAATGGCCTTAAATATTTACCAAGCAAAGTGCAAATAAAGCCGACAATCCTCTTGTTCTCTACTATGCAACTAATATACATTCTGAATGTGATAATAAAGGAACATAAGGTCACAACAACATTTTACTGGCAGTCAGAAGGCATTGGATATCTCCAAGCTGTATCAAGTGCTTTATACCCGTTCTACTTCACAACAATATCTAAGTTCGTGGCAGATACTCAATTAGTACTATCAACTAACATTTTAATTTCTGCTTCTGTACTCTATGTGCTGGGATTCTTCATAATGCTTCTTAGTAATAACATTAAACATGAATTCAGAAAAAATCCACTACATCCCAGTATTGCAAGTAAGTTACATTTTTTAACTATTATTTATATTTAATTCAAACTTATACTTTATAGAATTATGCTTTGGGTAACTATGCATTTAGTATTTTCTTATGATTAGATCTAACTTTTATAAATGTATTGTTGTATAGTGTTTATTTACCTAACTTTTAATGTGTAGTTTAACCAAATTCATCACATCATCATATAATATATTGCGACTTAATAAATAATATTTAACCATTGTTTTATTTTTTTCAGATCTCGACTCGATGCCCACATTCCATGGGAAGAAACTGTTGGTCTCAAATCTTTGGGGAGTATTGCGTCATCCAAACTACGCCGGTGATATCTTGATACATATTGCATTGGCTTTGCCAGGGATCGTTTCACAGCAGTATGTGGCTGCCGCACCGGCTCTCCTGACTATCTTAGTGTTGGTGCACCGCATGATTCGTGACCACGCTCGCTGCAATCGCCGTTATGGAGCTGCGTGGAACAGATATTGTAAAAGAGTACCCTCTGCACTTATACCCAAGATTCTATAATACTCGACTGTTGTGTCGCATCAACGAGCGCTTCACCTTCGGGCTGTGTGCTTTTAAAACTTAGAGGATATACTAGATTAATTAATTGAAATTGTACATATTAACAATTATGTATGAAATTAACGATATTTTATGATTTATTGCAGAGATATTATTAAGGAGGATCTCGTATAGTAGTAATTGAACTTTGTTGAATCTTAATAGTATATGTAATTAAGTAGTTAATATTTATGAGATTGATAATTTTGCCATATAAACCACCGGACACTTCGACATTTAAATTGGCTCTCTAAATTATATTGAATTTAAAGAAGGTTCTGTAATTAATTTTAAAATTAGGATTTAAGTTTTTCCAAATCAAAATCTAGTAATCCTCTTTATCTACTTGTGTAGTTATGATTTTATTATTTGACATGGAATTTTAAAGTAATGAATTAAAGTAATATTAATTTGTATGTGTGTATGGAAAGATTTCTCGAATATTTTGTCTTAATCAAAGGGTCTTGAAATATAAAGATCACTAGTTTTATAATTTATTCTTGTACTAAATACTAATAGATTTATATGAAATACATATTTTTAGTTTATACATAATATATCTTATGTAGTATTACATTTATATTCTAATAATGTGTGCCTCAAACAATGTTGAAGCTTCAAAAGCAAATACTTTTTTGTAAAACATTTAAATATTGCTCATATCAATAAGATAATAATAAAGGTTCTAGCTCAAATGTTGGGGTGAATAATAATCTGGTTGTATTAATATTATACTATACTGTTAAATAGAAAATAGGAAGAGAGTCCGCCTTTTGGATTATGATCTACTTAAAATAATACTTAAACTTGCCACCCATCTAAAAATTATGTTTATAACAAAATATATCTGATAATAGATCACACTTTTTTGTATAGGTATGTATTCTGGTAGTACATTATTTTGAGGCGAAGCGTACAATTAGTTTTATTTTTATACAAGTGTGTCACAAAATTTTTATTTAATAAATACTTTGTACAAACGTGAGAAATGTTGTTATTAGTTATTGTTGATAACTAGACTTAATGAAAGTGGTCATACCTCTTTTTTATAATAATATAACATGTGAAACTAGGCAAAAAAAGGCAGGCATAATTTTTGAATTACTTTATTTTTCTATAAAATACACATACGATTTGTAAATAAACAATTCGATATTCAAATATCTAATTAGTAATTATAGATCTTCGTTTTTGAATACAAGGTCTTGCTCTTTTCCTAATGTTTTGCCTTTTAAGGTTTCGATTAGACTTGTGATACTGAGAACATGTTTTGAAATATAACAAAACAGGTTTCATACTACATAATTATAATTTTAAACTGTTGCGGCCCTGTAGCATTCTGTCCGTGTTTTTGAGTTTAAAAGAGAGAGAACCCAGGAACACTGGGTCCGATAAAATAATAAGTGGAGGGCTGAACTGAAATATTTTGAAATATTCTAGGAAAGTTATTCAGCAACACAGTCTAAACAATACCTTAAAGTATTTACTAGAAAGTTAAGACCTTACATAGGTAGGTACTTATTTCCACACTAAATAAAATGCTGGATCATAGTGCAGCAAGTACATTTATCATAGATAAACAATAATAGTTATTTATTTACTTACATTGAAATTTATGCAATATAATTAGTTACGTAATACATTTGGTATAATAATAATAAATGATAAATCGATCTTATGTGGGTGGGCGTGAATTGAAAATGTCATGTGACTGATATGTAGATCATTTTCAGTAACCATAAACATCCTGGATGCCATGACTGGAATCAATGTCCATCATCATTAGCTTCACAGGAAGCATCAAAAGTATTTATTTTTTCTGTAAAGCATTTTTACAAAAGTTTTGATTTTTAAAATAATTCACTACCTATCAACACCACTTGCACAAAAATTACACAAATATGCTATATGCCCATCACAAGTTTTGTACACTAAAGGAAAACTACAATTTCGATTGGTATCCAACATGTTAAATGTAAAATAGTTTGACTGTGATGACTAGACTTAAACATTGATTCATGGTAGGTACACGCAAAGCGCATATTTTACAATATAAAATAACAGATTAGCATTGTTTAATTTCTCAATAGGATTTTGTAACTACCTACTACGTATGATGTGTAGTGTAATAATTAACTTTTGTGAAATTGCATTTTTTTTATTCTAGGTTTATACATAATAATAAACTTATTGCGCATATAGGTACCTACCATGAATCCCTATTGTAACAACTGACATGTAGATATAACATCAATGCAATATAATCGTCCTATAGGACAAACCCGTCTACTCTAAAATAACTAACATCGAGTACCTGTAGACTTCATACTAGTACATACATAGACCTTTGACAAAATCCATATTTATAATTTTACTAATAGGCCTATGATAATATAAACCATTATAAACATTAAAATTAATAACAAATTATTCGCGCCAAGCAATAACTTCTAATTTAAATGATATTGTGCAAATCTTTAAAAATATTCATACTATCATAATAGTATGAATATTTTTAAAGATTTGCACAATTTATGTACTAAATATTATATGATTAATGTTATGATTTGGCACTAATATAATTCATACATCGATCGATATTGTAAGATTCGTCTCTGTCTGTGGTGTTTGATGCACCATGCATAGAAGTGATATTTCACATTCAGTCATATTTTTTTTAAATAATTATGTAGCGCAAATACTATTATTACTACTTATCTTTTCGATAATAATGATTCGTAAACTCTTGTCCAACTCTAAATTTACCTAATTCCATCATAAGACATTTTTAATACTTAGCTACGGTTTCAAATATGGCTCTTCTGCTATCTACTTGGGTCGATTACAATATGAATTTGTTATATCATAACATTCACAACTTATAGGATCTATTACCGGCAAATAATAGAACTAAAATGTATCAAACTATCTGTAATATTACCATAATAAATAGTTATTACCATTTCTTTTGCTAAAATAAAGAATCATAATTGTTTTCAATATTATTATGTTTAATTTAATATATATACATAACTAAATGACTTAAAATAAACACAAAAGTTGATAAGGAAGACTCAAGTAGGTAGATACATAAATGACTTATCTATGTAAGCTCGACCAATAATTAATGTTTTAAAAAATGACAACAAAAATATCCGTGATGTTTAAAATGTATACATTTTACGAGTTACTACGGTTTGTGTATGGTTAAGAAATCAATAAATAAGTCAATGAATAGTCATTTCATTTAACTTTTTAGATATAAAATTTAACATGTAGGTTTTATTAGTTTCTTTTCATCACTTCCTTTAATCACAATGATTCTTATACTGTATTGTTATTCATGCAAGACATTCAACATCACCATAATGGATTAAATTTAATATGCCATCTATTTATTTGGTTCCATTTTAACATTCACTATGAAAATATACACATTTAATTCTATGTTAACTTTTATGTACAATCATATTTACATCTATAATATCTTAGAAAATATTTCCATATTTATTGATTTTATCGACCTTATAGGTACGATTGAAATATATGACGTGACACAAAGAGGACAAATGAAAGTTTTTTATGTAGGTATATAATATTATGTTTGTGCATAAACCAAATTATACATTAGGTATTTTAAAGATACATAGACATTTTCAAATTATTGTCCCCACGAAAAAGGCAAGTTCGTTTTGGATGTTTAATTAACTACTACCCCGAGATTTTGATACTACTGGAGAAGTTTCCAATAGTCGTTTGTAATTTTTGGCAGTGTTGTGACCTGTTTTATATTTGCTAAATTTCCCTTCTATTACACATTATTCAGAACCTTAGGCCTTAATAGAATTTACATTTATTATTAAACCGTTTAGTAAATAATTAAGGGGTCTTTCAAATTTATGGATAATTATGGAAGCGTAAGGATATGGCGAAAGCATTAAATTAAATAGCTTATTATAATGAGTCAATGCCTAAAATTATTGTAATTACAAATATCTAAACCGATGGTATAACTATAAACACCCTAAAACAAATGTTATACTCTAAACATCTATAAAAAATGGCCGGAACGATTTAAAAAGAAGAGAAATCACTGGGAGATATTGTGACGATCCAAACCTAGAGGTAGGTATTAATTTATAGAAGAACAATCGATAAGACTAAAGGAAGAGGAGACTTTAGCATACATATAGATGAAATCAACAAACTCGAAGAACATTAAATATATTAATATTTCAGCTAAAAAGACACTGCCTGCCTGCTTCTTAAGATACTTGTAACAGGATTTCACTTTGATAATTATGTCTACTTAACAAAACTCACATTCAGAGAAAACTACGCTTCAAAATTCTGAAAATACTAAATTACTAAAGGGCCTTTATTTCTTATAAGACCTTGTTCCAGGGTTATCCTAAAAGTACGAAGTAGATAGCTAGTCAAGATGATTATAAACTAGAAGATATTTAAGACAGATCTAAATTAACATAACACTTTTACTCTCGTCTTGGACATGTCGACTGTAAGGTAGTCATTAACATTGGTAATTGCTAACCTACCTACCTACCGTTTTTAGATTTAAATGTTTAAGTTGGCTTACTACGCATTAATTCAGTAGCTAAGGGAAAATTTCAAGTTTGTAATGGTAGGTACCTAGTAAAGGTATCTTCCTTTGCTACCTTAAATTACCTATTGACAATATTAAACAAAGGAAAAATTAATATTTAGCAGCATTTTTCTTTTACACGAGACTAGTACCACATGTGAATTGTTGTAAAAAGTTTAGTTCATAGAGCGACAGAGATAAGGTTGAATAGACGAACTGACGAATATACAAGAGATTCTTTTAGAATGCCAAGTGCGAGTTTTCCTCACTGTTCGTTCTAGATAAAAGTTAGTTACAATTTGCATGTGATCAAGCAGCGCCATCTATTGACGAAATAGAGTAACCAATTTGTAACTGCTTCGCTGTCATACAAACTCGGACGAATAGTGAATAATACTCGCTTAGGCATTCAGAGCGCCTGCATGTTTAGTCCCTTCTCAGACAACGCTACTCAATATAAACTACTTACAAACTGTTATCACCAAGGAGTATCTAGAATGTCACATTATTTAAAATGGCGGTTCGCACTCGGCGCAACCAATCACAAACTGTTTCTTACGTTACAAAGTTTGTGATTGGTTGCATTACACTAACCGCCATTGAAATATTAGTGGTGGCTGTGACATTCTAGACACACAAATTACAGTTTGTAACTAGTTTGTTTTGACTAGCGTTGTGTAAAAGCGGAATTAGTCTTAGTGTAACTTAGTTTAGGACGCAAGCTCTTCTACGAGGCGCGGCCGGCGTAGCAGGTTGCGCGCGCCGACTGCAGGCCGTCAGAAGTTGCTGTCGAACACGCCCATCGACCTGGAGATCTCTTCGTCCCGCAAACAGCAGTCCAGGAACTCGTCCAGTGTAAGCACGCCGTCACGGTTGAGATCCATCTTCTGAAAGTTGTAAAAATTCGTCACGTTTAGGGTTCAGAGTATCTACCTACTTCAGACATATTTCGTGGAGATTGAGGTTTGATTTATTTGTAAACCGCCGGCGCCGGTCTCAGTACTCTTGACTGCCAGTTGGCAATTGCTTCAATGCAGTAGCCCCTGTGGTCAAGAGGTTAGACCATCGATCTCTGTCGCAGGGATCCTGGACTCGATTCCCAGTAAAGAGGTAAGTTCCTTGTTTTAAGTTTGCCTTATTAACTAAGTCTGTCAACAACAACAATGATAGTAGCATAGCAATGTTCTGACAGTTGCAAATGTGGTAGCCAGTTCCTCAGGATACCAGGTGAAGAGTGCATTTACCGGCCTTATCGTGTTTTACCATCAAGTGACATAGTCAAGGTAAGCCAAGCGCATCTCCATAGACAAAATAATGAGAGCCGGCAAATAAGATTAAGTACCCTTTTTAATTCTAAAAACTTAATCAAGTAATGTTACCTGAAATAGCCTCTCGACTTTCTCCTGTACCACGTCGTCTTCCATCGTGGAAGTCTCCACAATCTTGCCCATGAGGTCGTAGATCGCCGCGACGATTTCGGTCATCTCCTCCTTGGTGATACAGCCATCTCCATTGATGTCATAGAGTGTGAAAGTCCATCGCAACTTCTCTTCGAGCGTTCCTCGGGATAGTATTGACAGCCCTATCACAAATTCCTGTAAATAAAGTGTAACATAATTTTAAATGATTAAATTACGAATTTTTAAATCTCCAGAATTCAAGGATGTTTAAAACGGTAATAAAAAGATACTTCAAGTCTATCTTATATGAATAGTATTAAAAAAGTACGGTTTGTATTATGTAAGGCTTGTTTGACACGTACCACAATCACACCACACAATCGCGTCAATAGGTGGTCAAGCTGTGGTTACGTGGGAATAGTGTCGCTGCGGCTTCTTGCGGTTGCGGTGTATTACTTAAAAAATGGGGATTCCACTAGTTCGCGGAGGCGCTCGCTGGTGGTTGCGACGACGTGGCTGCGTTGTAGTCGGTATAAAACACGGGGTCAATAATGACGGCAAAATGTGGCCCGTGTGAATTCATCTATTAATTTTCATACAAATTAGCGCTCGTCAACGTGCTGTGGTACATGTGAAATAAACGTACCTAAGAATAGTCTGGCCTAGCAGTGGAACATCCCTTTGTAGGATGATAATGTGCAAATCGTGATTAGCCTCTTTAGCAACTACCAATTAGGATTTTTACTTGAAAAAAAAATCTAACCAGCACCTCATGACATACCGGGTCAGGTGCACTAAGTTTAAGCTAGATTTTTTTAAAATTTATTTATAAACAAAACATTACCTACCTACATGCTAATAATTCTATGGATATAGGCGTGCTACTTGGGCATTAACCACCACGCACGCAGGCCCATAGGTGGCTAATGCAGCCGAAACCATCAGCTTTACGTGCTTTCAGAAGCAATGACGAGCTTGAGATGATAAATTTTTGGTCACCCATGCGATGACCGGCCTTTGCGAAAGTGGCTTAACCTCAGCACTCGCAGACCGGGACCTTAACCATTGCGCCATCAAGCTCCTCAGACGATAACCTAAGAGTACTTCTGTAAATATGTATATTATGCTTACTTCGAAACTCAACAGGCCACTTCTATCTTGGTCCAGCGTGTTGAAAACGAAGTGTGCATACTGTGCGGTGTTTGCTGCAAATAAAAAAAAAACTTGAGTGGGCAAAGTTTTATGTGACAGATTAGTCTTGTTTATAATATCGTGTGACTGCTGTATTACCGAGGTTTATTCATAATCAAATTTTCGAGGTTTATTAAAAATTTGATTAGGTACCTATGTAAAAGAAAACGAGTATTTTGTATTGCAATTGCACCTTAGCTTAGTCACTAGGAGGCCATGGATATGTGTGTATGCCATACAAATTCCCGTTTTCGAGAACATGACTGAATGGTAAATAAAAATATAGCACTCAATCAGAGAGAATAATAATTGCAATCATAATTAAATTATGACCGACAAGCGTGGTCGTTGAATTCTACCCAGAATCCAATCCAGTCTGGATTCAATGATTGGATAGCAACTTTTATGGTGCTTAATTTTGCCACAAAGTACCTAGCATTGTTATGTCCGGTTTAACAGTTAACTTTTAACTAAATCTAGTATTATTAACAGGACATCCTAGTTAGTTTTATTTTCCATTTGAACTACTCGCTTACGAAAACGAGATTATTTAGATGGCATCAACACCTTTCCATATTGCAATAACTCTATTCTCTTTTGCTATACAAATTCTCGTTTTCGTTAATATAAAAAAAGAAATTGCAAAATAAAACTACTTTTAGGGCCAATTCACGCAGAAGTTGCAGCGGGCGGTCGCGTCGACGCATCGTCCGCCAGTTTTACTATAAGTAAAGTAATGGCAAAGGCCTCCATCATTGAAGTCAAGTCATCACTACAATGTATGGGTATTGGCTTAACCTTTTTACCGCTAACAACTTCTATAGAAGTTCGAGATTTTCGTGCCGTCCACGCCAGCACTTCTATAGAAGTTCTTTGTACCTACTTTATTAAAATACCTACATTTATACGTTGGCGTACAGCGGGACATCTCGTGCAGGATAGTTGGGCGGTGAAAAGGTTAATCACCATGATTGCCAGATGCGGGTTGATCACAAACCCGGGCTATGCATCCGAAACACACTTTTGCCCGACCTGAGAATTGAACCCGGGACCTTCAGGTATCAGGCCGAGCGCTTTGTCTTGTCACTCGGCCACCGAAGTGTTTCACTGCCAAACTTAAAATGGTCTGACAGTGAAAACTGCCTGCCGCTCCCACTTAGCTCGGTGTGATTATTGACTCTTAGGGGGAATCCAGACTATGTGACAAAACGTTTTATAGCATGTTTTATTAGTGTGGACGAATAAAACAAGCTTATACTTAGTTTTGTAATGTCATATAACATGTTACGTAATGTGGGCTCACCTTTATTGTCGGCAAAGCATGACTGTAATGTAGAGATCAGAAAAAAAAAATTGTATTGGCTAAATCAACAACGCGGCCCAATCGAATTAAGGCATGCACCCTCGACTGTAATCTTGTTAAATTTTGTGCTAATCAGGGCCATAGATAGTATAGTACCATCATAGGTACAGGTAAAGGTTTAGTCGATAAATGTCATATTCTGGAAATGACACACTAGTCTAAAAACGACAAATTCTGGAAACGCCACATTCTAATAACGACTTATTCTGCAAGACATTCTACAAATGCCACATTATCGTGAATTCAAATTCGTGGTTCAAGCTGATATGGTGCTAAATAACAAGTTATTCAATGCTTAAAATATTTATTATTTATAATTAATAAATCAGAAAATAAAATAATAGTCGGAACGGCTGTGTTTAATCAGCCGTTCAGACTATATTATTTAGTTTCGAGAAATAAAAATATTTTAAGCATTGAATTACTTGTTATTTAACACCATATCAGCTTGAACTTTCATTTCATGATAATGTGGCATTTGTAGAATGTCATTTTCAGAATAAGTTAATAGAATGTAGCGTGTTTCAAGATTGTCATTTATAGAATTTGTCGTTTTTAGACGACTAGTGTGTAATTTCCAGAGTATGGCATTTATCGAGTAAACCCAGGTAAACATGCCTGCACATCAGACAACCACAGACTGTCAATTAGGAACTCATATGGATAAGCATTTATTGAAGAAATTTCAGTTTTGTTTAGTCTGCAGTGCACGAGTCTTCTGTTCATTTCTCTTGTAATATTTTTGAATTCTAATAGTTAGTCCTCAAGTCTGCTGTTGCAATAGTAGTACATAAATAGCCCGATTTTGAAAGTAAGAAATCTTTGGTAGGACTTTGAGAAAATTCAAAATCAGGGCTACCAACACACAATTAATTCCCCTGGTTTAAATAGCAAAATCGTAAAGCTGAACCAATGTCTTTACAAATAAATAAATGCATTCACTAGACAGTTATATTACAACCTAATTATCTTATGTCTACTACATATAAATAAAGGAATAAAAATACAAATAATTATTACATTTACTTTATTTCAGAAGATAGGTACATAAGTGGCTACAGACTTTGATAATTAACATGGACACAAGTCCAATAAATTACATGTTACCACATCAGAAAAATATGAAAATGCCTTAGTACCTCAGCATAAAAAAATACTGGCTGTTGTATTAGACGTGTCAACTAAAAATTATCACAATGGAATCCTTTTTGCATTAACTTTTATTTGGCTTACCACATTTTCCAACCTTAATTAAGAGGAAAATTTCAGGACGCACAATGCGTTAGTAAAATGTTGTGTCTCCTGAAACTTTCTCTGACGTCCTTTAGATATCAACATCGCTATTAAAATTAACTTAAATGTAAAATGTTTGAGATGGGCACACCACAGCGATCTTCCCATGGGAAATGGACAGTTCCTTATTTTATCAATTACACTATCAGCGCTCCACCAGTTTGCTGCTGGTACACTTCTATTGTGTCGCCCTCCTCCATTTCCAGTGATGTTGGTGTGTCATTTTCATTGATGGGCTGCCCGTCGAATCTGAATCGCACTACTTGCATTGATAGACCCTGAAATAGAAAAATATTGACTTTAATCAAGTGCCTGCTGAGACAGCATTAAAGATAAACTTAAATTAACCTACACAACTTTTTTTCATATGAAATGAAGGTCTTTTGCTGTTTTTAAGTTACACTTATTAATTACACCAATAATGTTGGTACACAAAATACTGTCATTTTTAAATATTACCCAAACTGTTTTTATTTTATGAGGAATATTGGTGTGACATGGTTACTATTGGATCTGAACTAAAAGAAAACTAGTAAGAAAATAAAGCAATTTCTAATTGCAAGAACTACAACACAATGTAAATAAAGGTGGCTATAGCACACATTTACTATACTAATATTTAGGAATAGTCAAATTTAAATAAAAACAGTGTGATAAACAGTTGATAAATGAATGTTGTTTATTCAGTACAAGATCTCCCGCCCAGAGTAGACTTACGAACCGATAGCATAGTGACATTCACAAGAGCTACTTGTAGCCTAATTTGAGTAAATGATTTTATATTTTGAATTATACGGTGCAGGTGCGATCACACCGGTTAGCGCTTGACTGGTTAAAATGTTTTCTATTTATTATTGTTTCATATCTACTTACATCTATAAATATTTTGCAGTTTAATTATATTATAGTGACTGCATGTTATGTATTCAAAAATTTCAATAACGAAGTTCAACATAGTGCAAAGATATTTACACAACAAACTTTTGTTGCAGTTGCAGTAGATCCAATAAGCATCAAGTTGTAAATTTTGTTAATTAAAAAATTTTATAGTTTCAGTTGAAGTGCCAGTTCTTTGTTATATGTCTTTATCATCAATTATCACTTATCAATGAAAGCTAAGCCTTTCCTTCCATTGGGGTATTAAAATAGGTAGTGAAAAAGATTTATAAAGTAATAATGCAGAATTGTAAATACATAAAATTCATCCTCCTATTTTTTGGTGCCTATTAAATGACACGAGGGAAAGAATTCAGTGAGATTGCATACGAAATGCTTTCCAACATTTCTTCTTCAACAGCAAAATTATATTTTAGGCCAGTTCATGGTAGTATTTGGGTGTTATCAGCCAATTGCAAATAGGAAGTGTTACCAAATACAGGGAATAAATAATAAACAACAAATAGCAGTCCAAAATGGCTGACTCGTATTTAACTCTTAGTTAACAAACAATGTGAACATTCGCAAGGACTCGCAACATTCATTTCGTTATCAAAATAATAATAAATGTAAATTGCAAAATATTAAGCAATTTTCAAGATAAAGAGATGATAATATATTGTAGGTAGCTAAGGGTAAAATAACATTACTTTGTACCTAGAAATAAATAATTAATTCCCAAGTTATTAGTTCTCCTACAACAACTGTTTTAATTGATTTAGTTCAGATGGTGTTTCTAAGCATAAGGGAATGATTTATTCTGCTTACATTTAATATGCTTACATGCTTTGAAGTTTTGGTTTAACGTATAAACCGCCACTAATATTTCAGTAATGTTTATATTGGAGTTCAAACACTGTGCAATGAAAAGTATTACTAATTAAGAATTTCAAGTAACAATAACACAAACTTACCGCTCTATCACAATATGCATTCATCAGTTTTCTCAAAGGTGTGTGTTTCTTTATTTTGAACTGGACAATAGCATTATCCTGACCTAATACTTTCAAGTTGATGTGTTCACTTTCACCCTGAAAATAAATAAAAACATGGTATTTTGAGACAATACATTCACTGAGCATTCAAGCTTACAGAGGGAACAACCACATTTCAAGTAAAACGCCATGTCGATTGCGGTCGGTGAGACAAAATGTGAAACACTGACAATACATTAATCTACGTACCTTTTTCTCGTCAGACATTTTGAAGAAACTTTTCTTTAGATAACTACTAACACAAATAAAGGAATTCGCAAGAGAATCCTTGAATTTTATGAATATAGACACACTAGTGACAGATTCGTAGTCCGGTGGCGTGGTAATGGCGTCCGGTCATGGCTTGGAGGAAATAGTTCAATGCTGCCAACATGCGCAGTAAAAGCGGCGCAGATGGCGCGCTTCTGCGCAGTCCTGTCACTGTGCGTTTTGTTAGTCGCTTTAACAAACCTTGTAAGATTTCTTTGAATTGAACTTTAGCTTGTAATTAAATTTAAATACGTTAGTAGCAAATTTAGTTGTTGCACTTAAATATTTAAATTACTGTGATCTATTCCTCGCTTTAACATATACTTTTTAACCTTATTGAAACGTTTCGTTAATATCAATAACCAGTGACGAGGCAAAATTGATTTTGACAACTGTGATTAGGCACAGCCCTATCGAGAACAACACACTACTTTTATATCCTTACCAGTAAATGCTTTATTACATTTATAAAGGTATTGTAAACATAACTTAAATCTAAGATTTATGCATGGTTAAAGCTTTTTAAATTACACAATGAGCAAATAATATGTAAAAAGTATTTTTCAGACAACCTAACAAACAGAACTATAACCGTTTTTAGTGTTGGGTATATCGACACTTTTGAGGAAATGGATAGTGCTGCCAATATCGACAATTTACATTAATGATAAAAACTGGTTGCTGTTGACACGTGGAATTTTAAATGTCGATGTCGATTGACATGTTTTTTTTTTAACATTGATTTACAAACAAAATACAATAGACTATTTTTCGAAATGAATAATGAGTTATTATAACCCATATCATTGGTGTATTGTGCCTGAATGCAATAATACGAGGCAAGAAGAGATCTAAAGTCATTATCTACAAATACTAGACTATATTTCTGTGAAGATCACTTTGATGTAAGTAAGTGTTATTATAAATAACTATCGTTTGACCAACAACAAAAAAACTGATAGTGCAAAAGTCAACATTTGATATTTACTAGGTGTTTTAGCTGGAAAATGACATGGAGAACTATAAACAAAATAATAAGATAATGAGCTCTGTTAAACGGATTCGAATGAAACCAAACTGCACACTATTCAGGTTTGTTGTTGTGCTTATTGTTAAACAAAAGTTGGTACAATAAGTAGGTACTTACATTGAAGTTTTAACATTTCTCGACTCGGCAGAACAGAAATCGGGATTGCATTCTAGGCAGATTAGTACTTTCTGCTTTTACAAAACCTTCTTTCATGATACGATTTAAATAAAATTCTACAAACGTGATAATAACTTGAAAAAAATATAAAGAACACGAAGCGCAACAAAAATCTAGTTTGTTTACTATCGAAGTGACGTCACGTTGGAATCCACTATGGAGAATAGCGTTTTCGACGTTTGAAGAATAGATTTAAAAAAAAGATTTTAAAATTGAATTATAAAATATTTCATTTTTATGAATCGAAATCAACATTTCTCGTTTGTTTCTTACAAAACCTATCGTAAATACGTACTTTTAGATTTTTTCTTACATGTTGCAAAGTACCCTATTACAGCCACAAACACAATACACCTTCATTTAATTGATATATTTTTATGAGATTGAGGTTATATCTTAATTTAATTACGACATAATATATGTATCACTATTTCTAATTGCAAGAACTACAACACAATGTAAATAAAGGTGGCTATAGCACACATTTACTATACTAATATTTAGGAATAGTCAAATTTTAATAAAAACAGTGTGATAAACAGTTGATAAATGAATGTTGTTTATTCAGTACAAGATCTCCCGCCCAGAGTAGACTTACGAACCGATAGCATAGTGACATTCACAAGAGCTACTTGTAGCCTAATTTGAGTAAATGATTTTAAATTTTGAATTATACGGTGCAGGTGCGATCACACCGGTTAGCGCTTGACTGGTTAAAATGTTTTCTATTTATTATTGTTTCATATCTACTTACATCTATAAATATTTTGCAGTTTAATTATATTATAGTGACTGCATGTTATGTATTCAAAAATTTCAATAACGAAGTTCAACGAAGTTAAAATTGAATTATAAAATATTTCATTTTTATGAATCGAAATCAACATTTCTCGTTTGTTTCTTACAAAACCTATCGTAAATACGTACTTTTAGATTTTTTCTTACATGTTGCAAAGTACCCTATTACAGCCACAAACACAATACACCTTCATTTAATTGATATATTTTTATGAGATTGAGGTTATATCTTAATTTAATTACGACATAATATATGTATCACTATCTAAATACAAATTTACGATTAATACGGGCGTGCATTTACGTAAAAAAAATATAACGCAAATATTTATAATAACTTGGCATTACGGCTCAGACCATAGCCGAACGTCACATAGTTGAAAATAAAAAAAAAATAAAAAAAATTGTGTGGCGGAAAGCTAATTATCATAAAAAAAATTAAATTTTCTTGTTTACGCTTAATCCTGATGCCTTCTTGGCGGAAAAGTGAAGAGTCATGTCTGCGGTTTTGTTTTATTTTCTAAAATTTGTGTTATGTCGAATATTAATGTGAAATAATGGTGGATTATTAACCGTTAAGTATTCGTGAGTGTGCAAGAGTGTTGGCAAATGAAACAAAACAGAACGTAACTTTTAAAATTCTCTCAAGAACTCCGCGTGAGGCTTAAAGTATACATACGGTTACTCTAAGGCGTAAGGACTTAGTAAAGCCCCACATCTTTACTGAGATACTCGAAGGGTTGGGGGATATATCATTTCTCACTTCTCATTTCTATTATCATTCATCATCATTACTGGAGAAAGAAGGAAATATTGTTTATTTATGTATTACTTGTAAGAAAATTACTTTGACACTGGCTAAATGTGCTAATCGCACGAAGCCATCAACTAAAGGAAAAAAAAGCTTAATCCTTGTTTTATTTCCTTCAGAGTGTAAAACTCAAGTTAAACCCATTTTTTTTACCCTAGATGTGACTATCCACCCTCGCCGTACCGGCTCGGGTGGCTAATGGCTATAAGCATGCACGTCTCGGGTAAAATGGCTCGTTTTATGCTCTTGTTGTACAATCTACTATTTATGTACAAGTACTCTGAGGTAATGCATAAGTTTGGTTTTTAATTATTATCGATTTATTTTATCTATACTTTATTACAAATAATCGACAACTCGAAATAAACAAGGAATCGTGTATTGTTATTATCATTAATTCTGATTAGGTACGTTCAGAGATCTTTTAAATTTTTAAATTTTCTAATCGTAGGTATTATCGTTCTTTAAATGATACAAGCCAGGTAAGTAAAATTACGACATCAAACACTCCTTACGAGACTACCTTTTTATTTAGTTTTTTTTTCTATTTTCCACTTCGATAGTTTACTAATACACGAGATAACATTTTCACCTTCTTATGTATAGTGATGGGGTAGGTTAATAGGTATGATGACTATGAAATATACTTATGACCAAATTACGATATTTGTTTAAATGAAGCGTTTGTAAACTAGTTAATATTAGTAAATAACATCTGGTATGACTTTATTGTAAAGTAATTTTAAGTTTACTTATCAATCGTTTATTAAAACGGTTGTTAAAAACGACTCTCATTTTATTGAATGCTAATAGCTAGAAATACCTACACTAAAAGAGACAGAAGTTATTGTGTTAAATTCCAAATATTATAGTCTTCTTTAGTTAGATGGTCTAAGCATATTGTTTTCAAGTGGAATTAGATAAGCCAGCTAAACCTAGCACTTCCTTCCGAAGCCGAGAACTCTCCTCGTTTCTCGCCAGGGGAGGCGCTGTTTTTTGTTTTTCATAGTTAGCTCGGCAAATGACTCCATCCCACCTGATGTTAAATGGAAATGGAGTCCAGACGCGAAGATAACTGGTGCAGCGTGGAAACAAACGTAGCATCAGTTAACCTCACTTTGCCGGCCCACAAGATGCTTCTTCACGCCTCTTTTGAGGAACAAAAAAAAACAAATTAAAAGTTAATATTACTGGAAACATAAAAATTGTAATTTGTACGCAACAACAATTTGCAAAGTATTAATACACAGTAATGAAACATAACATAACTAACTACATTAAAGAAAAAATAAAGAAAAAAAAAATTAAGATAAATAAAGACAAAATAAAACCTATAAATAAAAAATGTCCTCCAGCTGTGGGCTTATGGGAACGGTTCCATGAATGCTGGCAACTGCGTCTTTGGATACATTAGCTAGTCCAATTATGGAGAGAAAACTCGACTCTTTACAATGCCGTACATTGACATTAGAGGTAAACCTATTTGCTGAGAACCTACTTTAAAACCGTAGTCGTAGAAAAAACTTTTTAAAACAAGCTTTTATTACTTGTTAAAAAAAGAACTAAAAGAATCTACCACCAGCCTGGGATCCCATCATACAAAATTTTAAATCCCAGCCCCAACACCTTACTGCCAGACCAAAAGATACTGTAAGCTCTTTCTGCCTAAAGCGGAACGACCTGATTAAATTTAAATGATACATGCTACCAAATAATTATGAGACCACCAACACCTCAGTCTACCTGTGACCACGGACCCTGCAAAGGGTTCGAAACGTCAGGATAAACATTAAATAAGTAATGTGTAAAATAAACGCGAGTACATCCGTAAAAGTTGTTTCATTTCAAGAACTAAAAAGTTAAAATTAATTTAAACGTGATAATAAGATTTTTTTTTATAAATAAAAGCGTGTTACATTAATGCAAGTCGACTTAGTGCACTTGATTCATTCACATTCACTCAGTAAGTCCCTTTCGACGCTCTCTTATCATTGGTAGGTACTATCTCGTGGTCGTAGGTCGTAACGTAACTCAATACAGTATATAAATTGCAGTTTAATAATATATTTTATATTTAACTAGCGACCCGCCCCGGCTTCGCCCGGGTGCAATGCTGATACACGCAACCGCTATGTCCCTGCATTTTAAATCTGTAATATCTTCGAAAATATTCATTTAAATTACATGCTGTAAAGGGCCATATTGATCTATATTAAATGCACAATGGATTTAAGGTACTTCATTGGATAAGGATTAATGCTGTATTAATCCTTATCCAATGAAGCTTGATCGCTTCGTAAGTAAGCCATTATTCCTCGTAAAAAGTAAAGGATAAAAAATGATTATTGTGGGTTATCCCTAAGAGATAGATATATACCATCGCGGACTTTTTGTAGATCTTTTTAAGGTGTACAATACTGTAGTAAATTATTTTGATCTATCTCGTTGGGTTCAGCCAGCGTTTGCAATGTAAGCGCAAAAAAATGTGAAACCTCTAAAATTATCAGTGTTTCTCTACTATATTATGCATCATGCAAAATAAAAATACATAATACAAATACATATTTGTACATAATATAAACCTTCCTCTTGAATCACTCTATCTATTAAAAAAACCAAATCATAATCCATTGCGTAGTTTTAAAGATCTAAGCATACATACATACATAGGGACAGCGGGAAGCGACTTTGTTTTAAACTATGTAGTGATGCCTTTCCACTATTTTTTAATAATTTTGCAGCGTTTGTTTTCAATGGATAATGTAGCAAGCAGGCTTTGATAACAGCTGGCCTCCAGTTGCAAATAATCGGTACCTATCGGATTCCTATATTTTGCCTGAATTAAATTCGGTACGTGACTTGATTCCCGGATTGGGCTGGCAAATTGGTATCGATTCTAAAACCGATTATTTATGAGTGTAATTTTGTTTTACGTGTTGTTCTCGTGCCTACGTTAGATATTTATTGCTTAAACAGTTGTTTCAATATAGGTACTAGAATTTCAAATAATGAATATTTTTTAGGATATTTATAGTATACTAACAAAAAAGTTTTAAAATCATGGTATCATTATCAGCCCTGCCCTGTGTATCAGCCATCCATTACAAACAAGCAAAGAAAGCGCTGCCAACAGAACTGCGCTGCTGCTTTTTGCAGCCACTTTGCGGCTCCAATGTAATGAGATGCATTGATCCCGCGAGAATCGCGAGATGGATATCGGAACGACTCTTTTTTAAAGTTTTTAGATGAAAGTACTGTTTGCCGTTTGCTTTTAGATGTGCAGTTTTATAGAGGTGGGTTGCTGGCTCAAATTAGGTGTCGTACTTAGGTAGGTACTCTCCTCTGAACTGTGTTTTCATTAAAGTCTTTAATGTTAATATTGTTAATAACTTCGATCAATTTTATTGTTGATCGAAGGTTAATAATCTTTAAACGAATTGAAAGTTTAGTGCCAGTTTTGTAAATACTACATTTATTAATTTAGACATTGTACAAAACGTAAAAAAATTTCGAACTATAAATAAACTACTATATTTACTCCGTAAATATTAAATTTTCTAGTGCAGATATATTTTTAAAATTGTAGTAGGACATACAAAATTAAAATTATTTAAAAAAGTATAAAAATAATGTAAAAAATTGTGTCTTCAAATATTTGAAATATCCTAATTAAGGTTTTGTTTGTAGGAAGGAGTAGGTTTCCAATAATGATAATCATTATCCCATGATGATGATCCCGAGCTCATTGAGCTTTTGGTGTTAGAGGCTACGCAAACATATTTTACATCACGTGAGGTGTAGTCAAATGCCTGCCTATAACCAATAAAAAAAAAAAAAAAAAAATTTTTTTCTATTTTTAAAAAGGTACTGCATACCTTTTTAATACCTTTTAGGAATAATTTCTACTTATACTTTCGTATTGGCCACCTACGCAGCGCCCGCCGCCCGCCGCCCGCCGCGTTGCCGTGCCGTATAAAAGAAAACTGTGTCAAATATTACATAGGTACTTAGCAAGTTTATACAATGAGTTAGTATTAATTTATTTATTTATTTACTTACCTACAAAATATTAAACTTGCAGTTTGTATAATCATTTTTCTAATTAATATTTGAGTTACTTAACCTAACTTTTAAATTATTTTGGAAGGCACTCTCAATTTAGTGAAAATTCAAATAAAAACGAGTGCCGATGAGGCAATCGGAATGAATGCAAAGAGAAACCGCAAGCGAAGCCACAGAATAAAAACTAAATGGGCTCCGTGAAGTTTCTGTGTAAGCGTTTATAGTCTGGGAATGGCGATCGGTTCGGCCATTCCTAACTTTTACAGTGATCTGGGATAGATAGTGATAACGGCTACGAACTGATTTAATTGAAAGAGGTTTTGATTTTCTATTAACAATCGGTTATATTTACTACCAGTTTATTTATTCCTATTTTTTGGATATTCCAGAGTACCTACCTATTTACTGTTACACGGTGTGCTTTTTATTAAAAAAGATTTTTTTTTCAATTTCTAAATAAGAAAGTTTTAAAAACGCATATTGAGCCTTAAACTATATGAGTTACAAAAACAAATGTTGGAAAAAAATTCCACGAGCAGGATTTGAACCTGCACCCTTCTATATTGCAGAAGAAATCCTGCTCGTGGAATTTTTTTCAACATTTGTGTTTTTGTAATTTGTTCGCAACAAAATTTGCGTTAAAAATTATATAAACAAAACAAAAACATTTTATAAATAGCTTGCCAACTTTTTAACTGATTTGTAAAAATATTGTGATCGGATGTTAATGACGGTAGTTGTTGATATTGAATGGGCGCCTTTGGTTTTCAAAGTAAATAAAAAGGTAAATAGTGTTGAACAATTCGGCGGGCTGGTTAGAACCATGATAGCTTAATTGGGAGAGCACCTGACCCGGTATGTTAGAAGGGTGCAGGTTCAAATCTTGCTCG
This sequence comes from Eudonia lacustrata, assembly GCA_947562085.1. Classification (NCBI taxonomy): domain Eukaryota; kingdom Metazoa; phylum Arthropoda; class Insecta; order Lepidoptera; family Crambidae; genus Eudonia; species Eudonia lacustrata. The sequence goes on from OX387320.1 coordinate 5,929,040, forward strand.
TGGATTTTTTTTCAACATTTTTGTTTTGTTCGCAACAATATTTGCGTTAAAATTATATAAACAAAACAAAAACATTTTACTAAATATATGAGTTAGAGTTATTTGTACCTACCATTTTAGAGAAAAAAAATAGGTAAAGAATTGATCATTTCAGAAAAAACTCCTATAAAAAACCGTTTTATAAATAATCTACGCAAGAAAATATCTCACAATACAATAAAATGTGAAACCTGCAATATGAGTTACATTCACACTCAACTACAAACAACAAAAGACAACAAAAGGTGAGAAGTTAAAAAAAGTATTTACACTTTTTCTGTTAATCATTAAAAATAGGAGCCAGCGACTGATTTTAGTATTTAGCTAAAATTTATCCCGATAAAAAAAATACCCCAAATATACTCCAATAAAAATGTACCCCGATAAAATTTTTGTTTAAATGACAAAACTTACATGACGATACTTTTGTCGGCACTTCGGTAGGTACGACATGGGTAGGACCTTTGGAGCTGCCGTAATTTTTTATTTTGTTTTATTTTATTCATGACCATGGATACTAGTCCTGCAGTCGAAAACTTAATTTATGAATTTCTCAAAATTATTATAGGATGATAATGAATGATAGTAGAAACGCGAGTGAGAAATGATATATCCCCCAACCCCTCGAGTATCTCAGTAAAGATGTGGGGCTTTACTAAGTCCTCACGCGACTTCTTGAGAGTATTTGAAAAGTGCCGTTGCACTGTTTTGTTTTATTTGCCAACACTCATGCACACTCACACGCCGCCGTCATTGATGGAAAGTGTGGTCACATTTATAAAAAAAAATTGCATTTTCGAGCATTTGAGCAATTTCGATACAAAAAACTTGCGTTTTAAATTACGATAACTCTTTTATTTTCATGAATAATATTTTTTTGTTATAGTTATTTGAATACCTATGTAAGTACCCCTTTCTGATCAGACAGGTTTTTTTTTACAAATTGTATAATGTTTTGACGACGAAAACTGTGTCAAACACTGATGCCACTCCGATATGTAGTTAGTATATTTATTAATTAGGATAACCAACAACAAAATTTACCTCGCCTATATTTAAACAAAACAATTATCTTCTTAAGAGGTACGTGTTGTCTTAATTACAGACTGCCACGGCAAGCATAACTAATTAAATACGTACGGTACCCTTAATTTGAGAGCAGGAGGTAGGTACTGAAAGACTTAAGACACAAAGAAAATTAATGTTTATAGCAGACATTTTTGTATAAATCAAAGTTTGACAATCACATTAACAATGATTTTACATAAGGTAAAGTCACCAAAGAGCACGCACTACTAAAAAGTACCGCAGTGCTACTAATTGAATAATATTAAATCTTTTAGCAACTAGCCTGTGTGATACCGTGTGCATTGGAGGTAATATGGTACCTAGGTACGTTGTCTATATCTATACTAATATTATAAAGTGGAAAGCTTTGTATTTTTGTATTTTTATTTATGTTTGCAACGAGAACACTCTAAAACTGGACCGATTTAAAAAAATCTTTCACCATTAGAATGCTACATTAGCGCTGAGTAACATAGGCTATATTAAAAAAGAAATGTCCACCCATGCGAAGCCGGGACGGGCCGCTAGTATTTAATAATCCCATGACACATTCATGGGATTATTAAATACTAGCTGTTTGCCTATATAAAAAATAGAAATGCGTATAGGAATACGAACTCTTTGGTGATTTTACCCTACATTTTGTATTTTTGTCTCACGTCCTATACCTATATCCTACGTACCTATACCCTGATTTTGATGCTGTTTACCCCCTTTTGGGATACCAAAAAGGAGTAAACAGCATCAAAATCAGCAATTACGAGTAAACTTGACGTTAGACGCCACATTTAGTGAAATAGGTAACATCAGTGATAGTTTGCAAGCCGATCGCCTGATGTGCGAGTGTGAAGAGACTAGTCGAGATATATCCACATACGAAATATACCATTAACATAATTATTATTTGTAGCTGTATAAAGTTTATGACTAAGAAACCATAGCTAACGCATTCGTCAAATTAGAGTGAAAGAAAATATAGCAACAGGCTTTAGTACCTTCATTGTTTTACCAGAAATATGTATTTCAGGGCCCAGCTTAGTTTTAGATGGCTTGAGGAGATTAAGAACGGGTACATAACTATCTACTTATAAATATTACTAACTATAGGTACCTACTTTAAATTATTTTTAATAATATAAAATTTTAATAACAATAAAACTAGCAAATTCGTAGTTCATCAAGCCATACATTTTTCTATTATAGGAGACTCATTATAAGCCTACTCGCTAGCCTAAAAAAAGATTTATACATCAAACTAGCCGTCACCCGCCCGCTTCGCTGTACGAATATAATGGATCAATGAATGCTAATCAAAATAATTTTTAGGTTTATCAACATCATAATATAGCCTTATCATTTGCACAATCTCATGTTCTTACTACATACAAATTTTTATCAAGATCGGTCAAGCCGTTCTTGAGTTATAAGAGGACATACAGACAGACATACAGACAAAAATTTCAAAAATCGTAGTATTGGTGTCAGTGAGTCATAAAACGAATATCTATCCCAAAACTTGTCAGAAAAAATGCAAGTACACACGGCGGCAGATCAACCTACCCAAAACTGTCAAATTTCTACAATCAATTTTGAACTTTATTGTTTAGTTTTAAGGATCAATATTCATTGGAGAAATTTGACAGATTTGGGTAGGTTGATCTGCCGCCGACTGTACAGAGAGAGCCTACAGATTTATATCGTAGTAAGTATAGATAGATAGTACATAAGCGTTTAGAATAACCTGAAAATATTACTGCTTCCATTTTTCTAAATGCGACTTAAGAGCGTTTACACGATACACTAGCGCCGCCAATGAAAAAAAAAACATATCTAGTAATTAGAGATAGAAAATCAAATTATGCTCAACAAACTATCTGAATGAAAAATTTTAGCATTTTTACGTCACCTAATGAACACCTGACATGTTAAGGTTTAGTTAAATATGGCGTTATAGTTAAAAGTGGCCGTAACGTCTTATTTAACTAAACCATAACATGTGAGGTGTTCATTAGGTGACGTAAAAATGCTAAATTACTTCATTCAAATAGTTTGTTGAGCATAATATGATTTTCTATCTCTAATTACTAGATATGTTTTTTTTCATTAGTGGCGCTAGTGTGCGGCGTAAACGCTCTTAATAGGTTTACTATAATAAAACATATTTTGCTTTGCAATGCGCCTGTCGCGCCCATGTCAACCGGACATTTTAGGGTCATGTAAAGCAGTCAATAACACATAGTATACCCAGGGACCACTCCACTTGATGGCTTTATATGATTATGTGATGCGTTTTTCATGTCCCCGTTTTATTCTTTTAGTACGCGGTCCGCCTTTTATTAGCATTCCAAAAGCAGAAGCGTTTCGGCTCCACCTTGTATTGTGAGGATATTTCCAGCTGAAAATCTGTTGTTTCGCCCGATGTTGTTATTGTTATAGCTTTGCGAAACGTGTTTTGGGTTAAGAAGGCTTTGTAAATTTTAAAATTATTCGTAGGAATAAACAGGTAGTAGGTATCCGGAATAGAAATCGGTTATGTGACTTTTTGTGAATAAGTTTCATCATCATCATCATCATCATCAGCCTACACACGTCCACTGCTGGACATAGGCCTCACCAGTGCACGCCACTGAGCACGATCCGCGGTTACTCTCATCCAGCTCTTGCCAGCCCCCTTGCGAAGATCGTCGTAATGTTAATGAAAAGATAAGATACCGTTTTCATAACGGAAAATTTTGGGTCGTAAAATCATGATTATGTGTGGCGAGCTTAAAATGTTACCAGAAAATTAATTTGTGTAATGTTCAAACTGTTTTATCTGTAAACCATTTCAGTTGACCTTTACATTTTGGTTCAATGGACGAGGGAAGAAGACTTCGTTATTATAAGTTTGAAGACAACTTTTGAACTCAAGAAGGTCGACACCTTTAATTAATAATTTGGTTTGGTTTGATTTGATGCTTTAATACCGACGCGGAACGTTTAATAATATTTGTATAACTACTCGTATTATTAATTTTACTACAGAAAGCGCTTGGCGCTGATCTAAGTTCTGAACTGATGGTAAGGCTGCACTTGGCATTTTCAACCTGACCTGACCCGCCTGATGAACTGGCTGTTTCACCTCAAGCTGTCAGAACAAGCCCTACTATTACCTTCCTACATTAATCTAGTACAATATTTGATTTTTATTTTAAATTTTATATTTCTATACCCACGCTATAAAATGGCGATGGGCGATTGTCAAAAAAAAACCAATCGAATGAATCGACAATCGAACAATCGACCATTCGATTGTCGATGTATTCGTCCTAACCAAAAAACTATCGAATGAAAATCGACAATCGAATTAAAATCAATCATTCAATTACTTTATAAAATAAATCATAGCTAATCATTGTCTCGGAATGGATTGCACATGGAACGTCAATCACTAATTGAAATAAAAGAATCATAGATAGCACAAAACTTTAAATTAAAATTGTCAAATTTGCTAGTTTACCATAGATTTTATAGTATTAATGAGTATCTAACAATCGACGAACTATCGAACAATCTTGATTCTTATTCGAATACAATCGTTTAATTCGATTGTTATTTACTACAATCGCCCATCGCTACTATAAAATAAAGATAGGGCCTCTGAGCATGACATCACCGCCACACTGCACCACTACTCAATACATGTAGAAATAAAAACTCTGACTTACTAATTTACTGATTTATCAATGGCCAAGCCCAAAAGGTCCAAGAGGACATAGAAAGCTGAAATTTTGCACAGATAAGGAAAAACCGGTGTTCCCTTTCGCGATCACGGGATACGAGGGATAAGGTGGTGGTAAGTCGCTGGCGGTCACTAATACAGAATATTATAATAATAAAACGTACAACTAAAACTTACCTTTTATCTGCATAATATACATACAAGTTGGAAAAGTAGTCATTTTAAACTAGCAGACAGATGGTAGAGGGAAATAAAAGTCTTAGTTCAAATATAAGTTTTTATTGTTCTTATTTTATGGGTTTCGTAACTTTTTGGCCTATTCTTGAATGTGCCAAAAACCCTGTAAAACTAATTTAAGCTTAGAGCATTAAACCAACTTAATGCTCTAAGAAATTAAGTCAAAACGAATTGTGGCTAGGCTTAACTAAGCGTGACTCTGGTGCTTCTAATGCTCATGATGATGATGCAGCATGATGTCGTCACAAGTCAAAACTCTGTTCTCTTCGTCTTTTTTATTGAATGCACTTACCTTACTTACCTCCTTGCGGAAAGAACTGCGTGTATACAACGTGTAACGGAAAGGTGTGGTCAAAATTTAAAGATCTAAAGTGTATCACATCTAGATCTGCTTACATAAGCAGAGTGACTAAGGCATAATTATTAACTTTAACTTGTTATGCAATTTGCAATTAAATAGTTCTATTGTGACGTCACATCAAAATAAACAAGTCTCAGCCCTAGTGGTTTAGTAACCTCTGTGTTCTTACATCTACGATCACTGCTACTCGCTTATGCGCGCCTGACGCGTATGGCTTCACTAATATAAATATTTAAATTAAAGTTGCATAACAAATTAAAGTTAATAATTATGTCTCAGTAACAACACACACAAGATCTAGATCAGATACACTTTGGATCTTTTCATTTTGACCACACCTTTTGGTTACACGTTGTATAACTTTGAAGTTATTTACCTACCTTCACCAGTCCAGTAGAGCACTCTGCCTTGAACCATTCAACCTTGAACCGGTAGAGTCTCTTCAGCTCAGGCTCCGTGAAGCGAGTGACTATATAATATGTAGAGCCAAGAATACGGTGGCAACTTCTCAAGTTTCTTTTAACTTTTCTACACACACTTACCTTCTTGCGGGATGAACTTCGAGTATATAACTTAACACTTCGGTGGAGCATTCCACCTTGAATCCTTGGAGAATTCTTTTAAGCTCGCGCTCCGTGCAGCGAGTGACTCTATATTACGAGCAAAAACTATAGTGGTAATTACTCAAATTTCTTTGTTTGTTCCTTTTATGCGCACTTACCTCCTTGCGGGAAGAACTGCGCGTATATAACTTTGAAGGTGTCTTCTTTCACAACTCCTGTGGGGCATTCCGCCTTGAACCCTCGATAGAGACGCTTCAGCTCAGGCTCCGTGAAGCGGGTGACTCGGCGCAGTGCCGCGATCGAGTCGGGCCGGTACCTCGGTAGCTGCTCACCCAACTCCTCGAGTTCGGAATCTAGGGAAGAGGAAAAAGTTTTCATTGTAGATGAAAATTCATAACAACCTCTTTGATAGATTATTTTTGGAAATTTGGTGTTATGGATGTTTGCGTTTCGTTCTCGTTTCACACGACGACAGTGAGAAAGCCTTTGGGCACAGAAGAGAGATTATCTTAGGGCTGTGACTCACTAGTTGGTAAGTGACGATGAGGTCGAAGATTTAGGCGCATTTTACCCGGAATCTTTAACCATAACAAACTGGCTACCTACTTAAGTCTATCTTTTGAAAAAAGGCTACTAATATTTTTGTTATGGCGGCAGACTGTTGGTAGTAGCTAGGTGTGCGTTTCGATTGCTCGGCCACAACAAGATTCTGAGAGTTGGACTTTATTAAGTCGTAGCAAAAAAATGTAGAATTCTAACGTTCAAAACCAAAAATTTGTAAAAGTAACTGTTCGGAAGTTATTGAGGTATAATCGTGGCCGAGCCGTTGAAACGCGGAGAACCGCGCGGCCACGCATTACTCCTAAACTAAACCTCTTAGAAATCTAATTCTTTTTGTAAATCACAGGCTTTATTTTGTAAAAAATGTAGATAGTACAAAAAACATGAAAGGCTTACTGTTTTGGTAAATACTGAACTTCAAAGTCGTGGCCGCGCCGTTGAAACGCGGAGAACCGCGCGGCCACGCATTACTCCTAAACTAAACCTCTTAGAAATCTAATTCTTTTTGTAAATCACAGGCTTTATTTTGTAAAAAATGTAGATAGTACAAAAAACATGAAAGGCTTACTGTTTTGGTAAATACTGAACTTCAAAGTCGTGGCCGCGCCGTTGAAACGCGGAGAACCGCGCGGCCACGCATTACTCCTAAACTAAACCTCTTAGAAATCTAATTCTTTTTGTAAATCACAGGCTTTATTTTGTAAAAAATGTAGATAGTACAAAAAACATGAAAGGCTTACTGTTTTGGTAAATACTGAACTTCAAAGTCGTGGCCGCGCCGTTGAAACGCGGAGAACCGCGCGGCCACGCATTACTCCTAAACTAAACCTCTTAGAAATCTAATTCTTTTTGTAAATCACAGGCTTTATTTTGTAAAAAATGTAGATAGTAAAAAAAACTTGAAAGGCTTACTATTTTAGTAAATACTGAACTTCAAAGTCGTGGCCGCGCCGTTGAAACGCGGAGAACCGCGCGGCCACGCATTACTCTTAAACTAAACCTCGTAGAAATCTAGTTCCTTTTGTAAATTACAGGTTTAATTTTGTAAAAAATGTAGAGTGTATCAAAAAGTTCAATTTCTTCTTTTCCACGAAACTATACACAAAATACTTTTCTCGCTTAGAAATTTGCGTTAGGGTGACCATGATTAATGTATGAAATTTTATTTTTCCTAGGGGGAAACAACTCGCACCCATACCCATCCACCCCCTCCCCTGCGGTGGTGTATGAGATTGAATATTTTACCACAGGTACATTAATGACTGTACGGTGCTACCGGGACCCCATACCTACGTATTTTAGAGTAAAAATTAATATGATTTTACAAATAAAACCAAAACGTTTTGATGTAAAAATGATATTTTTAATAATTATAATCATAGCTTTAATTGTAAATCACAGCTTTCATTATAAATCACAGGATTCATCACACTAAAATCATATTCTTACTTTCTAATATTTTCTATTACATACAAAAACGTCACAATGTCTATATATAATTTGTCAGGTACTTAACTGTCAATAGCGGCATATAATATGTCAAAGTATGTAATATCATGGGTCCTTTGGAGCTATCGCGCAATACAGTTTGATTGTCATCATAGCCATCATAGCCATCATAGCTTTAATTATAAATCACAGCTTTCATATAAATCACAGGTTTCATCACACTAAAATCATATTCTTACTTTCTAATATACAAAAACTTCACAATGTCTATAATTAATCAGGTACTTAACTGTCAATAGCAGCATATGTCAAAGTATGTAATATCATGGGTTCTTTGGAGCTTTCGTGCAATACAGTTTTATTGTCATCATAGCATAACATTTCGGACTCATTTATTAAAATATGAGTCTTATAATGGCCAATACCACCTATACATGGAGAAATATACTCTATAAAATATGGAATCAAACGCACAAGTATTCATAATGTTACATTTTGAATCAGATAAATTTCCATTTTTCAGAAACAGTACAGATGGTTTGTTGTTACTTTTAGTAGCGTTACTCTCTCCCCCCCAATTCTCTGTAAATGACGGCTCATCTGAAAATATCGAATCACAAGAAAATTTCTGTCTAAAATCTTTTTTTTTTATTTTGGCCTCTTTACCATGTTTTTTTGGTTTCCATTTCCTTTTTCGCCTATTTTGAATGCTCGATTCGACTTCAGTTTTGAGAGAGTTCAGTGCGATTTTGGTTTCCCCAGTTAGAAAATCGCAATGAATCTTAAGGAATTCATCAATTTTATACTTATTTGAACGTGTTTGAAATAATAAATGCTTTAACGTTTTAAAATAACTTTCAACAGCAGAAGACGATGGTGACTTATTTTGAGATTTGTATATGGGGCACATAACGTTACTCCAAAGAGGAAGTTTTATTAAAAGTCTTTTGAGTATTGATACGAAATTTGGCAAATAATACTGATTAGGCTCCTTACTTTCGTGTGGTGTTTGATCCCGTATCTTCTCTTTTTCAACAATTTCATCGAACCAATCCAGCACGTTTTCATCATCAGGGACTGATACATAATCGTCAAAAGTGTCTGTCAAGCCCTTTTCTACAGTCGCATCTTCCACGTTAAACAACAAAGATTTAATATATTTAACTGACTGTTGACAATCGTCATTTTTTGTGTAATCGTATTTGCATAAACAAATTTTCACGATGTTGGAAATACAAGTTTGTATAATTTCGAGACTTTCACATGTTTTGATAAATAGAATACTGCGAATATAAAACATTTTAATATTGTCATTTACATTTTCGAAACAACGCAAGTTATAAATGTTTTTTATGAAATGACTGCTATCCAATCTTAAGAAAACATCGGGTAAATCGTTGCTTTTGCCTGTTAAAACCAAAAAAGATCGTATCAAATATTCCTTTACTGTTCTTAGTGATGTGAAAGTGGATACATTAGCAGCGATTAATGCAGACGAGTCGTCAGTGATAATCTCTTGTGGAGCAATATGCGCGTCTAAAAACCATTTTTTCAACCACGAATGGATAGACTCTGTTGTGTGAGAATCGGTTATCATTTGGAAGATTGATGTCGACTTAATGCTATTTGAGGTTAACATTGCAACATAAAGAAAAATGCGCTTCGTTAAAATTGATCCATTTGGAAGTTTTATATGTTGAAAAAATGATCCCGTAGCATCCAGAGTAATTGTTACACCATTAGCGACTTTTTCCAAGTAAGTATTATAGTACTGCATTTGTTGATCACTCCAATAATAAATATTCAAATTTGGTACGAAAGTGACCTGACGAATGAAGTTTTGGTAAATTGCCATCGTTGACATAATTAAAACGCTTAAGATTGTGTTCGAGTGGAGACGATGACTTTGCCTCTTCTCGTGTTTTATTTTTCTTAAAGCTTCAACACTAGGTAGTACCGGAGGGTTTACATCGTCATTATCATTGATCATTTTTGAGCCCATTGTTTTATGAATGACTGTCGCTGGCATGTACTCTAATTTCTTTGCCAGTTGATGTCTTCTGTACGGCGTCAGCTTCGATTTTTTTTTTGGATTGTGTAACACTTTGTTACCATCGTCAATTATGGTACAGGTCATCACCGCAGTTTTTGTTGATGCTGCTTGACTTGTGATTTTAGTGATGGCGTTGCATTGTGAGCATTTACCTTTTATGAAGACATTGTTTTCATAATCAATGCGTTTATTTTTGAAGACCCATGTGCACGGCCGCCTTGTAAATTCCCACAATTTTTCTCGGAGCATGCTCGCCCATTTAAATTTAGGCAATGTTTTGTATCTTTTGTGGGTTGATGAAGTTCGTAGATCTCTTCTGACATAATAAACTGATATGGGTTCAACTTTACGCCATTCATGTATATCAAGTAAAAATGTGAACTGTTTTGTACTTTTCTGTTTTGTCTGACATTTTGTTGGTGACGAAGCTGCGCTACGGCTCGAAGGCGTGGATGTGCTGCTCTGAACGAACGGACTTTTTTCAATGTCAGGTATATACGGCATTCCAAAAACCGATTTATAATTCCTCTTCAACCAGACGTGCAAAGCCATCGGTGTCATAACATTGTTCAACTCTTTTGATATATTGACGAATACTGGGTCATTGTATTTAATGTCCTTCTTTCGGCATGTTTCCGCATACTTCATAAATATTTCTTTTAATTGTCCTGTATCAACTTTCAATTTTCGTCCTCTCGGCATTTTCCTGTAACAATTAACTTGAATAAAACACAAATAAAAAAAGAGAGAGACCGTAGATATCCATTTGCTAATAATTATTCAAAGTAATTTATTGATATAATTTCTCTTTCTCGCCAGAATCGTATGAGCAAGTATGATTTTTAGCTATCAAATCACTGTAGATGAATGTGCGTCCACATCTGGCGAACGCGCCGTTCGTGAGCTGCGCGCCTTCAGTTACTGCAAGTGTTTGGTGCGCCTCTTTATATAGCAACTCATGCAATGCTCGTATAGAAAACGCGCGCTCACACTTTCATTTGCTTACCCTTTGTTGTTTTGCTTTTCGCGGCGTGTTCACCAGATGTGGACGCACTATAGGCCTTATAGCACAAAATAGGAACAGAAGTCAATCTACATACAAAGTGCGCTCGAGTAACGCACACATAGACACTAGTCACGGACACGATATCTCGGTTCGGTTGGGTACGGTCATACAGATGGTTACGTATTACAATCTCTAAAGTTGATATGCCTAAGGACAAAAGGACTATTAGACGATAGGCCTAAACTTTAAAACAGCTATGGACAGAAGGCCTAAATTCAAAACGCCTAATGGTCGTTGGATCTAACCGTTGTTAGATCTAAGTTTACATTGTCTAAATTTAAATAACCTAATGGACAAGAGGACTAATTTTAAAATATCTAATGGTCGTTATCTATAAGTACTTAAGGATTTTAATTTAAGGAAAATATAAGTTTATTATGTGTTTTCAACTTTGTATAAGTTCAAAACAAAAAAAAAATAATAAAAAAATAAAAATTATAAAATTATTAAATTTAAATAACAACTGGTTTGGTTAGGTTAGTGTATGACATAACAACGCACGAGCCAAGCGAGCGTAGCGAGCGTGCCGCGGCAGCGGCCGGCGAAGTAAATTTCGCAAATTTTAAATAATTTACATATATTATTATAATAATTTATATATTCTTTTTGACTCTTAAACATATAAATCATTTTTTCCGTAATTTTAAACAGTATCTATCATTTGAAGTATCAGGGACTAAATTAAGGATTTTTATTATTATTTGTTCTAATTATTATATTTTATTAAAAGTCAAATTGAGAAATTAAGACAGGCGTTACTTTATTCCTTTTCAATTTTATTGATGGTTTTTCCCTATTTTTTTTATTTTACAATTTAGGTTTACAACACACAACACGATATGAGGTGTTTTATAAATAAGCCTTTCGTCCATTAGGTTATTTAACCTTAGGCATTTGAAACTTAGGTCTAACAAGAGTCAGATTAAATGACCATTAGTTGTTTTAAAAATAGTTCTTTCGTATTTAGCTCTAATGAAGTTTAGACCTTTCGTTCAATAGGTGTTTTAAAGTTTAGGCCTATCGTCCATAGTCCTTTTGTCCTTAGGCATATCAACTTTAGAGATTGTAATACGTAACCCTTGAGATACGTGTCTGTGAACTTTCTTGTGCAAAAAACTGAAATATTTTAGTTATTATTGGTTTATATTTCCGTCCTTCCTGTTTGATTTTTCAACAATAAATCAAACAACTAGTTACGAGTGCCATTACCACGATAGTTTTTTGAGCATAAGCCAAAGCTGGCAAACCCTAGCGCGACCACCAAGCGTAAAAAAAGCGATGACACGTTTTCCCGGTAAGAAAAATACTTTATGCGCGCTTAAGTTTCACGTATTTACTTAAAAACGAAAAAGTTCCATCTACTACTACACTGTGAAAAGATTGTAAATAAAATAATAACTTACCCCGTTTGAAGTTCAGCCGTTTGTGATAAAATACATAGGAATAAAACTGTTATCCACCACGGGTACATAAATCACTACACAAATAGAGAAATAGATGTCACCAAGTAAAATCTGTTAGAATTTAAAATAAATCTGTTGACTCCGGCATAACACAACACTGACTGATGACTGAACCAAACGAGATCCCGAAGAATAGCAGGTAACGGTAAAACTGGTTCCGAAGTGCTTCACAGTGTGCAAGTGCAAGCGAGATAGATATACGGAAATGATTTATGGCGACGAGTTAGTTGATAACGCCGCGCCGGCCACCCTGACTAGTCACTATCTGATATCGCCAACGCTAATGTTAATTTTATTAAAAACCAATTTTATTATTATTAGTAATCTAAGAGTAATTAGACTGATCGATACTTAGTAGACTGAATAAAACTTTATTTACTTCAATGCCTCCTCATCGCGTGATTAGATAGAAAAAAGTTTAACAATGTTTGTACTTGTAATTTCTAACTTAATTTGTTGTCTAAACTATAAAGTAAATAACTAAATAAATATTGACTGTAATACAAAACAGTGAAATTTTATTAGACTTCGAAAAAAGGTGGATTGGACGTATTGCCAATCATCCTATATATCTGTATCCTATTATCCTGCCAATATATCTGTAGTTAATAACCCATCCACCACCGCAGGGGCAGAGTCCGAAATATTATACTATGATGACAATAAAACTGTATTGCGCGATAGCTCCAAAGGACCCATGATATTACATACTTTGACATATACAATTGTGATTTACAATTAGAACTATGATTATAATTATTAAAAATATCATTTTTACATCAAAACATTTTGGTTTTATTTGTAAAATCATATTAATTTTTACTCTAAAATACGTAGGTATGGGGTCCCGGTAGCACCGTACAGTCATTAATGTACCTGTGGTAAAATATTCAATCTCATACACCACCGCAGGGGAGGGGGTGGATGGGTATGGGTGCGAGTTGTTTCCCCCTAGGAAAAATAAAATTTCATACATTAATCATGGTCACCCTAACGCAAATTTCTAAGCGAGAAAAGTATTTTGTGTATAGTTTCGTGGAAAAGAAGAAATTGAACTTTTTGATACACTCTACATTTTTTACAAAATTAAACCTGTAATTTACAAAAGGAACTAGATTTCTACGAGGTTTAGTTTAAGAGTAATGCGTGGCCGCGCGGTTCTCCGCGTTTCAACGGCGCGGCCACGACTTTGAAGTTCAGTATTTACTAAAATAGTAAGCCTTTCAAGTTTTTTTTACTATCTACATTTTTTACAAAATAAAGCCTGTGATTTACAAAAAGAATTAGATTTCTAAGAGGTTTAGTTTAGGAGTAATGCGTGGCCGCGCGGTTCTCCGCGTTTCAACGGCGCGGCCACGACTTTGAAGTTCAGTATTTACCAAAACAGTAAGCCTTTCATGTTTTTTGTACTATCTACATTTTTTACAAAATAAAGCCTGTGATTTACAAAAAGAATTAGATTTCTAAGAGGTTTAGTTTAGGAGTAATGCGTGGCCGCGCGGTTCTCCGCGTTTCAACGGCGCGGCCACGACTTTGAAGTTCAGTATTTACCAAAACAGTAAGCCTTTCATGTTTTTTGTACTATCTACATTTTTTACAAAATAAAGCCTGTGATTTACAAAAAGAATTAGATTTCTAAGAGGTTTAGTTTAGGAGTAATGCGTGGCCGCGCGGTTCTCCGCGTTTCAACGGCGCGGCCACGACTTTGAAGTTCAGTATTTACCAAAACAGTAAGCCTTTCATGTTTTTTGTACTATCTACATTTTTTACAAAATAAAGCCTGTGATTTACAAAAAGAATTAGATTTCTAAGAGGTTTAGTTTAGGAGTAATGCGTGGCCGCGCGGTTCTCCGCGTTTCAACGGCGCGGCCACGACTTTGAAGTTCAGTATTTACCAAAACAGTAAGCCTTTCATGTTTTTTGTACTATCTACATTTTTTACAAAATAAAGCCTGTGATTTACAAAAAGAATTAGATTTCTAAGAGGTTTAGTTTAGGAGTAATGCGTGGCCGCGCGGTTCTCCGCGTTTCAACGGCTCGGCCACGATTATACCTCAATAACTTCCGAACAGTTACTTTTACAAATTTTTGGTTTTGAACGTTAGAATTCTACATTTTTTTGCTACGACTTAATAAAGTCCAACTCTCAGAATCTTGTTGTGGCCGAGCAATCGAAACGCACACAGTAGCTAGCCAGGCATACTTAACTAAATCCCTACAACTAACCAAACCGAGTACATTAATATGCATCCCCTGGAACTCGAACAATGCCTCCGATTCAACCATCAGATCAGATCAGAGATAATTAAATTATCTGCTGAAATGTCAAAGAAAAATAGAATAAGTGCACGAAGCGTTTTACTTACAAAGAATCGTTTCGCAAAAGTAATGGGCATAACCACTGTTCTTAAATGATCACGTGCTTTCACGGTATTCCGGGGCCTCGTATGGGCACAGATATTATCGGGTGACAGTCTGTGCCTCGCTACTACGTGCTCGGGATGCGAACCTGCGCCATGAATATCAACGATACGCGCCTGGCACTTCAGACTCCATGAAAATGCTCATAAACGGGCTACGTACTCGAGTGAGGACATTCTGTTATAGCGTATTTTAAATGACGGCGAACTGATAAACTCGCAGATAAAACTTCGTCGGTTGGGTTACTCTTATGTATGAAAAAAATAGAGAGATACGATGAAATGTACTTCCTTACTTTTTCAGATTTGTCAAATAAAAAGTAAAGCTACGCGAATGTTACGTAATATCTATTTTAGCTCCGTCATTTCGGGGAATAAAGAAACAATAAAATAAACGTTGTATTATAACGTTTAAGCGTTCGTGATCGTACATGATTGATGTCAAACGAACCAAGAAGGTGCAAAGTCACTTTTCAAATTCTCTTAAAAGACTGCGTGTCTTAGTAGCACATCTTTACCGAAACTCTAGGGGATCGGGGCAACATTATTTATCATCCATCAAATCTAAAGAGTGTGAGCCAACAATGTATCCGACTGAAGGGCTCCTATCCATCATAAATTAAACATTTATTAAAAAAATAGGAAGTACTCGCACGAGGCCGACCCTGAAGTCTTAGTTTTTATGTCTTTGTGATCGGTAATTTTACTGGATTTCATGTCTATTAAGCTGGAAAACAACAATGTAGGGCTCTTCTGCTTGGGGCCGCCGAGATATGAGCCATAGGTATGAGGGTGGTAGACATCCAGAGGAATTCTGGGTACCTAGTGCGAGATATATTTGCCTAATTTGAGTAAGTAAATAAAACTCGCGCCTTCTGTAACCGTGGACAGCCTTACACACACATCTAATACAAAATCGAATCAAATATGTTTTCGAATCCAATAGTACTGTTTGGTCCAACTTGTTGATTAATTTAGAAGTTATTAAATCGGTAATAGTGTAAAATGGCGAAGAGGCCGCAATCCGATGTACATAATGTCTGAATCATTTACGAATTTCTCTTAAGCCAAACTGATAATGTAAGCTGCGTCACGCGTGTTTCCATCTCGGCGTTTGCCCGAATACAAAGTGCTACACTTGCGCATTGCGGAAACAAAACAAGCAAATCCCAGTTGGCCTATCAAACGTTTACTTGGGAATTCACTTGCGCGTATCGTGCGGCCTAAAATATTCGCGCGGGTTTTGAATAAAGCCAACAAAACGAAGTCTCAACAACAGTTTGAATTTGGAAAAGCGCGCCCTTTTCGATTGTCAATTATTATGTCAGCCCACTGTCAGCCAGTCTTTGCATTTGTTTAGTTATAAAACAAAGGAAGTGTCTAGTATGCCAGTGGCTATTTGGTAAATAGCTCAGACCAATATCTAAAGCTATTGTTCTGAGGTAAATAGAAATCATCATCATCAGCTCATTTTTTTATGTCCCCACTGCTGGAATACGAGCCTTCCCTATGGATGGGTAGGGAGAACGGGCCATATATAAACCACCACGCGGGCCCAGGATGGCGGATTGGCGGTTGTTAACGACTGTTCATGCAGCCGGGACCAACGGCTTTACGTGCCTTCCGAAGCACGGAGGAGCTCGAGATGATAAATTTTTGGTCACCCATCCGATGACCGGCCTTTGCGAAAGTTGATTAACCTCAGCACGCGAAGACCGGGCGCGTTAACCACTGTGCCATCGAGCTCCTCAAACGTAAATAGAAATATCAAGCCTTAAGTAGCAAGTATTAAGTTCGATCTCACAAACAAGGCGAATAAACAAAGACTGACGGCGTTACATTATACCTCTAGCGGTGAAATAGTTTGTTATACTATATTGCCACTTGTGGCAGACTACCATTATTTCTAGTTCTACCTATAGCGGCAGAATAACATTACTTTTTAACTTGTCACTAGTGGCAGTATATTCATTTGTATTAAATGGCCTCTGGTGGCAGACTAGACACTTTGTGAAATAAAAACTATAGGTAACTTATCTAGCGCTTCTTTGTAATCCTCTGTGTACCATACAACAAATAATCAAGGATATTATTAATAAATAGATTATATCTTTATATAAACATTAAAATGCCTATATTAAAATATAAAAAATATAAATTTTGATTTCGTAAAAAGTACCCAATACAAATGGTGAAAGAACTCGTTGAATTATTTCAAATTTATTTTTTGAATTAACAATGCTATATTTTTTATATTTATTTAAAAAATATACATAATATATTTTGTTTTAACCATAATTTAAATTGTAAACAGCACTTTATTACAATTCGATAAAATTGGTCAGTGCCGTACGAAAACACACCGAAAACACACCTCTACGCCCTACGGCGTAGAGGTGTGTTTTCGTATGATTCATAACTATTTCGTCATTGTAACGGTAAAAAATACAAACTGGAACGGTGAAAACGAAACATGCAATTCGGGTGGTAATGTCATCACAGCACGGTGCCGAGTTTTTTGGCAGACAATTTGGTGCAGTCAGCAAAATCGGTCACAAAAGATGCTAAACACTAAACTTTAGTTCTTTGTTAAGCAACAAAAAATCTCACAGGCGTGTAACAACTTTCTTTGCTGACCGCACTAAGTCTTTTTTAATAAAACCTTCATTTGACATGCAATAAATTTATAAATTTATTTATGTACGCAAGTTTTACAGCAAAATGATGTAGTAAACATAAAAACAATTGATATAGGTAGCTATGCTAACAACAAGTCTCCACTTATGCATAGAATAAAAGATAATAATAATCAGTTTATTTGCCCGATACACAGATTGAACTAAAGATATTTGGAAGAAAATAATTGGTTATAGTCTAATAACGAATTATTTACCATCGGGGATATTCGTATAGTTAGCGAACTCCAATTTTACATAGAAAGTTCGGGGAAAGGGTTTTCTGTTTAGACATGGCCTCGTTTCTAAAGTATTAAACGAAACTATTGGACGCATAGTCATGTAAACAATTAAGTTCACCTATATAGCTCTGTTTTGTTGTATAACTACTTAGTTGTTCTTAAACCAGACACAATAGAAATTCAATTGTTCTAAGGCACTGTGGTTACATTGGGCGTCCAAGAATCTCCATTGCTATTTATTCAAACATTTATTTCAAGCCCAGAAATTGTCTTTACACAGACATAAGTAACACCTAACTTAAGCATTTTGTCTACTTGTTTGGCAAACCGTTAGATACCTATAATGTAGGTCCGTGCTTCGGAAAGCACGTAATGCCGTTAGTCCCGGCTCGATTATTACAGCAGTCGTTAACAACTATGGCATCAATCCGTACTGGGCTCGCGTTGTTGTATGGTCCGTTCTCCATGCGGTGTTTTTTTCATACATAGGGAAAGCTCGTGTCCCTGGTGATGACGATAATGTTAATTTATTTGTCAGTAAAAATAGCTTTTTTCGCATGAACAAGGTTTGTCGCACTGCGTCACATTATAAAGGCGTGCGATTTGTCAGGGAAGACAGTTTGCGGCCACAACAGGTGAGGAAAGTAGTAGGCTACTTCGAGGACTTAGGACTAGGGACCCTTACTTTTGGATTTTTTCATCATTATTTTGTTCTTATTTCTTGTTATTTTACGACGGGAACCGCAGTTTTTTTTATCGAAGAGTAAGCAAATTACTTGGCTTTACTTTGGCCTGAGGCGAGCAGATGGACCTTTAGAGGCTGATGATGAGTACGAATCCGTATCGTTGACTTGTGTATAAATTTTAATTAATTAATTTATTTATTTAAATAGGACAACTAACAAGACATACTCTATAACAAGAAAGAAGCTATCATTTTTATCTTAAAGCTAAATGCTGTCTCAATTATAGGTCACCACGACATGCACTGGTGGGACGTATCAGAAAAAAAACCAATAATAATAAAACTGATAAAAGCAAACAATATCAAATATCTACTTATAGACGTAAAAAATAAAATAAAAAATAAAATAATAATAATTAACTTAATAAACTTATACCTACTGAATTTATATATTAAATGAAACTTAATAAAAAAAAATATAAAAAAATAAGTTTTTTTTATTATTTAATGTTACATAGTTAACAAGCTTTGCGTGTGTACTTATAATTAAACTTTGTACTAGAGCCGGCCCGGATGATCCCGGAAAATTGTTTGGTTTGTATTCCTGTGTGTCCCTCCCAAACCTTCTTACGGTATTAAAATATTTTTAATTTTAAGTTACTATAAATTATTTTGCCGTTTTAATAGGTAGTTATCACAAAAAATTCATTGAGCTCTTGAGATTTTTTTTTTTTTTTTTTTTTATACATAGCTCAGCAAGTGACTCCACTCCACCTGATGTTAAGTGGAAATGGAGTCCAGACGTAAGGACAACTGGTGCAGCGAGAAAACAACGCAGCATCAGTCACCCTCACCCTGCCGGCCCACAAGGTGCCTCTTCACGCCTCGTTTGAAGGACCCCATGTCATAGGAAGGAGGGAAAACGTGCGCTGGTAGACTATTCCATCTTTTGGAAGTGCGACAGAAAAACGAGTCACCAAATTTCTTTGTGCGCGATGGAATGTTCGAGACAGTACAGCGGTGACTCCGGAGAGCAGCACGCGTACTCCTATGGAGAAAGGGAGAAGGTGGGATGAGGTCAAAAAGCTCTTCAGAGCACTCGCCGTGGTATAAGCGGTAGAAGACGCTGAGTGACTCTCGCTGACTGACGCTGAATATCTCTACGCAATTGCAGGGGCTCGAGAGCATTAGTGACCTCTGCACTGCCGATAATGCGTATAGCGCGCCGCTGCAATCTGTCCAAGGCATCGAGAAGGTACTTTGCGGAACCGTCCCAGAGGTGCGAGCAATATTCCACGCAAGATCGCACCTGTGTCTTGTACAAAAGGCACAACTGATCCGGCGTGAAGAATCGCCGCACCCTGTTCAGGACACCGAGTTTACGTGACGCAGTTTTTATCACGGTTTCAATATAGTCCCTCTGGTTCAGATCGCAGCGAATCTCCATACCAAGCATGTTTATACTGCTCTGCAGGCCGAGTGATGTGCCTTGAAGAGAGGGAAGGGGTAGGAATGGCGACTTTTTTGCCGTGAACGCGCAGACCTGTGTTTTCTTGGCATTGAACTCAACAAGGTTATTGGAGCCCCATTTAGATATGAGGTCCAATACCCGATTGAGCTCAATGACAAGATTTACTCGCTTCACTTCAGTCTCGACCTGCCCAGCCGCTGGGTGACCGTTATACCCACCGTGCACCGTACTATCATCTGCATAGCAATGAATATTTCCAAGTGGAAGCATATCATTGATATGCAGAAGGAACAGCGTGGGGGATAGAACGGACCCCTGAGGGACACCAGCGTTCACTGACATGAACCGCGAAGCACATCCGTCTGTGAGTACTCGGATTCTACGCTCATGTAGGAAGCCAGCGACCCAGTTGCAGAACAGAGCAGGCAGACCGTATGCCGGGAGCTTGGACAGAAGGGCTTTGTGCCAGACCCGATCAAAAGCCTTGGCTATGTCAAGGCCAACAGCCACCGACTCGCCACGCTTATCAATAGCCTCACCCCAGAGATGTGTAACGAACGCTAGAAGATCACCCGTTGACCGTTTCGGCCGAAACCCGTATTGGCGATCGTGAATTAAGGGGTGTTCTTCTAGGTAGCGGATAAGCTGTTTATTTAGAATCCGCTCCATGACTTTACACAAAACTGAAGTAACGGCTATTGGGCGGTAATTAGTCGGATCTGATCGATCTCCTTTTTTCGGAACCAGTTGCACATTAGCATCTCTCCAAGATTCCGGCACACAACCTGAAGAAAGCGAGAGACGGTATAGACGAGTTAAAACGGGGGACAACTCCGCTGCACACATTTTTAAAACTATTGCTGGGATGCCATCAGGGCCATTAGCTTTCCGAACATCGATTGACTGTAGCTCCGCACGTACATCACACTGTCTGATTTTAATATCAGGCATTGTGTGGCCACAGTGAGGAATTGTTGGTGGCTGTGCATTGCAGTCATCGATTCGGGAGTTAGCCGCAAAAAGTCCTGCCAGGAGATCGGCCTTCTCCTGCGGCTTGTGAGCTAAAGATCCGTCAGGACATCTCAGAGGTGGCAGCGAGGGTTGGCAGAAGTTAGATTGCACGGCTTTGGCAAGACGCCAGTAGCTACGGCTGCCCGTAGGATGCGTCAGTAATTCTTGGCCAACCCGTGCAACGCGCTGGGCATCCGCTCTTATGTAAGCCTTCTTGCAGGACTTGGTGGCATTGTTATAGGCTGCTTTCAGTGTGCTGGTCTCAGGATCTCCTTGGGCTGAACCTCTGATCCAAGCGCGGTATGCCGTCTGCCTGTTAACAACAGCGTTGGCACACTCGCGATTGAACCATCGGTTGCGCCTGCCTTTGCTGATGACATAGGAGTGCGGAATATAGTACTCCATTCCTAAGACTATCTCATCAGCAACTGCAGTCGCACTAGCTGTCGGGTCCTTCCCGCTGAAGCAGCGCTGCCCCCAAGGAACGGATGCGAAATAGTCCCGCATACCATCCCAATCTGCCGACGAGTAATGCCAAATCTGGCGTTTCGATACCGCTGAAGGCGGTAGCGGGGCCAGAGGCACTTTGCTGGATACCAAGCAGTGATCCGAGGATCCTAAAGGAGCTCGAACCTCCACTCGGTAGCCAGCTGGGCGACTCGTCAGCAGAAGGTCCAGCAAAGAGGGCGCGTGACCGACTATATCTGGGATCCTGGTGGGCTGGTTCAAAAGTTGAGTCAGGTCGTGCGTGAGAGCGAATGCGTGGGCAGTTCTACCAGCATGGTCAGTTTTGGAGGAACTTAACCACAACTCGTGGTGAGCATTGAAGTCCCCCAAAAACACCAATTCCGCCGATGGAAACCGCTCCTGCGCTTCATCTGCTACCCGACTAAGGTGTTCCATAAGTCGAGTTGTCTCCATGTCGCCATTATGGGATCGGTAGACGCAGACGTAGACACGGCTATGAGAGCCCAAGTCGACGTGTACCGCAAGGAGGGAAAAGGAAGGGTCCTCCAGACAGCGCAGACGGCGACAGCAAACATCCGTCCGAACGAACAAGCAAACTCCGGCTTTGGCTTTGAAGGACTCTTCAAGCACAAAGCCCGGATAGTGCAGGTAGCTGGTGTCGGCCGGACAGATTATTTGCGTCTCCGTCAAAAACAACATTGCTGGCCGCGCCGTCTCAAGATGGTGGTGGACGGCATTGAGGTTTACATGGAGTCCGCGGATGTTAGCGAACTCGACCTCAAACGGTAAGGTTGTGGTGGGGGTGTGCACCGCTGTAAGACCAGTTTTAGTGTTTGGCGCTGTCATGATGAAGAAAAGGAGGGAGGTGTGAAACGAGGGAATGCTACCGCGATGCAAATGGTTAAAGTGTGGCGGCCTGTTTCACCAGGGAGCAGCCTACAGATGAGT
The DNA here is from genome assembly GCA_947562085.1 of Eudonia lacustrata. NCBI lineage: Eukaryota > Metazoa > Arthropoda > Insecta > Lepidoptera > Crambidae > Eudonia > Eudonia lacustrata. The sequence continues at coordinate 5,951,541 of OX387320.1, forward strand.
ATCATTAACCCGCCGAACGGAAGGGCCCCCGAACCCCCCCGGGAATGGCCGCCGGGACCCCACCTTCCGGTCACCAACCGGCACGACGGGCCACCCCGAGATTATGCGTGGCATGGTGAGGCAGCCTCACGAGCTGGTTAGGCTCGCTTGGGCCCCTGTACTGTGCCACGGGCGGCCAGCGGGACAGCCGTTTCTACGGGTCTCCCTGGTCGGCGGGTTAACGAAGTCCACTTGGCACTGGTTTGACGGAAGCCTCCACAGACCAAATGCATCGCAGCAACATCCACTCGAGCTCTGGTTATACGCTGGCTGATCCCGAAACGCGACCGACAAGCGGTCACTTGACGGGTTTTACACCATGCGTACGGTGGTCACTAACCAGACGGGCCAAGCCCTACCACGCAGTAGAGCATATGGAAGCTCGAAAATCCGTTAGTCGCCTCTTACGACACCCACCGGAGGAGAGGGGCGGTGAATAGTATTCTTTCTCCGTCACCGCACGGATAAGATATGATTACTCACATTTCATAATCATATAATAATAATAATCATAGTCACAACGATAATATGTGACCTGTTCGTATTTGAAATAATAAGAGTTGACGGTTTTAATTTTGTATTACAAAATTCATAGAACTATAGATAGATAGGTAACACTTTTAGTGCAACACTACAAAAAAAATACTTAAGATAGAACAAATAAAAAAAAATTATAATTTGGCGGTCTTATGGCTTTTAAGCGATAGCTACTTTTTCTACTACCGTATGTCTAATGTTTACAACCTTGTTTATATCATAGCCACTCTAATATTGGGAGTGCCACCAATTTAAACATATAATATAAAATATATAGATATATATTAAATCTTGAGAAACACACAAATGTCACATTAACAAGAATAGATGCTTAGAAGCACGTATTTTTGTATCATTTTATCATAAATCAACATCCAAGAGATACCATATCAGCAATGCAAAGTCTTTCATGTTTTCCCACTCTCAGATATAAATTAAAATAAATAAATTTTCTTACACTCACACCAATTATCTAGCCCAAGAGAAGCTTCGTCATGAAACTCGTTATATGGTAACTAGACAACGGATAAACATACTTAAAATACTTAAATACATACTTATTATACATAGAAAACACCCAGACCCGAGACAAATTAGAAAAACAATAATTTCTAAATTGACCCGACCGGAGATCGAACCCGGGACCTCAGAGATGGCGACACCATGAAAACCGGTGTACAAACCACTCGACCAAGGAGGTCGTCATGTTGTAGGTACAGCCGCATAATTATATTTTCCGAGCCTAGACACGTAAAAAGAAACTAAACTATTTTCTATTTAAGAAAATTCCTGTAAAGGTAGAAAGAACTTATTATTAAAAGGCCTCTAAGGAACCCTCTCGCCGCGAGCGTAGCGCTATAAATTACTCGTTATCAACCCTAATTGCAACCGAAACGGAATGCGAATTCAAGACAAATTTAGAGACAGCAATTAGTCTTAAGACTAGTCGAATTGCTGACAATTTGTTCGCGAACATCCGCAGGTTTCATTAAGAGGCCCTTAGCGTATGGGTACTACGACTTAGCGTAGTTTCCTTGTGATTGTTATGAGATTTGATGGTAATTATCTAAGTTGTGTGCTCTAATGACGGTGTAATTGTGAATAGGCAATAATGAAATAAGATAGTAGATATTTTAAGTACTATTTTGATATTAATCTGATCCCACGCTATTTATATATCACAGCGATCAAATAGTTGCAAAATTAAATAATAGTTGCGGATTTGGATCTCTTGTAAGGTCGTTTTTAGGTAAGCGATAAGCATGAGATTGTATCTTAAGACAAAGCACATAAGTTTCTATGTGATTACATTATGTAAAGCAATTTAAATGCTGAAAAGGAGTTTGAGATGAGATCTGAGACTGAGGCAATATTGTCAACTGAAACTCCTAAATTGTTGTTTCGAAACAAACGTCATTGTCACCGTGTGTTTACATGCCATTTTCTTTCGGGCATTATATTTTTTTAATGTTTTGAGTAGCAACTGTTTATCTATGTTAATTCTTGAATTTATCAACAAAGAACGCAATTCCAGAGAATATAAACACATGTATAAAATGTTTGCCAACTGTTTTGTATATCTGATGTCAAAGACTTGGGATCAAACACGTTTCTCTTGGGGTTAGTCGCACCATCCAACGTTATCTTCTAATCGTCCGTCAATCGTCAATTTATTTCCATAAAACGAGTGCTTTAGCTACTTACCTTTGGATCAGAACAATGTATGTGATGTTGTCTAATAAAAAAAATCACCACGGTTTTGGGAAAAATGCGGTGTACCATTTAACAATCGTTAAAATTACGTTATATTTTAGTGTTAACCATTACTGCTCAGTTTTGGCTGGCTAAGCTAATGTTAATATCAAAGTGGCAGTCAAATGACAGTAATGTTATAACCAAATATAATTATTGCGTAACTGATAAGATATATAACAATGACGTTGCTGCGAGAATTTATATGAAAGCAGTTCTTCGGACGACGACATTAACATGGTGAATGTAAAGGCTAACTTGCTAACTAAAATGTAACTAACTTTTACGTTAGCAAAGAATTGTATGGTGCGACGCATTGTGCTAGACGTCTTTGTTAGTGAGGATCGTCAATGCTAAAGTAAACAGTTACTGTAACTGTTCTTTAACTTAACTTTAACTTTTCTGAGTAACCGGAGTTTTGGTGCAACTCACCCTTAGTTTGATGTTATTCCGTCAAAGTTAGCATCAAGTTACTGTTAAAGTTAGCAGCCAACCCTATTTACTGACACTGAACACTGAGCTAAGCCAACCTGTGCAGTGACAATTAGCCGGCAAAAGTTCAGATTTCTCTCAAAGGGTTTTATCACGAGGGCAAAGTTGTCGCATAACATTATTTAACGTCTCGACCACCCGGCGCGGCATGTGAAAAATATTCTACAGCAAAAAGTTGTAGACGTATCACAAATGACACAGACTCTAATGGATCCAGAGCAATTAGTTCTGAAGAAAGTATTGCTTAGTTCTTGGGCGCTTCGCTGGCATTTGAAACTACAAAAGATTTGCTCGAAGCAAAATGCGACATTAAAAGATGATGTCGTAAAATGCAGCCTTTCATGTATGATATAAATGTTTGTCTTATCTTCGCATGCGCTATTGTTCATGTGACCACGGTCCCTACAAAAGTTCGAAAGGGTAGGATAAAATCATATGTTAAAAAAAAGCGAGCAGAAGTGTTTCATTGAACGATTAGTTATGTGACAATTATGAGCTATTCAGATAGTTTTTTTCTAAAATTGTGTATATACCTATGATCCATTATTATAAGAAAGCAAAAAAGCAAAATCTAACATAAAATAAGACATACATTCCAAAGCTATCAGTAACAATGCGTCTTGTAAGGATTGTCAGCTCTCAAGCAACATCGGAAACTGAAAGCAAGCTCCAAAATTTACACAGTAGAATTCGAAAGGCGTGTCCTTCCTTTGCTCGCGTCGAGGGGATGATTGCCAATTTGCCACTCAATACGAGCTTAGGATCAGCAGTTTCTTGGCGCTATTTCAAGATAAGTACATTATTTTTCCAGACCTAAACGGGAGGTTGTTTGAAACTTACTTGCGTTTTCAGGTTTGCTAGGTGTACGAATAGCTAATTTTATAAAAGGTTTTATTTAAATAATATGTTTTACTTAGTTAATAACGTAACAGTGCGTGTCGACTGTTTTTAATTTATTAATTATAAAAATAACTGTATTAGTGAGTGGGCATTCTAGGTGTGCTTTCATAACTTTACTGCAAGAAATAAAATAACTCAATGATGTAAATATAATGGTAAATTGCCATAAAAAATCAAATAAGTTTTTTTAGATATTGCAATTTTGTTATTTTTTTAAAATTACGATACTATTATATCTTAACTCTTAACTATGCAGCTTCTAATAAAAATTAGATACACTTATTACCTTACTTTTATTAGAAGTGACATCAGTTGTAATTTTTAATTGTACCGAGAAATAAAAGGATTTTCATTGCAACCATTACCGGCTCCACATAATATTTCAATTTCCGATGAAGCCTATAAAATAACCAACGCTTCGCCGTTCCACATCCCGCATTCATACCCCCAAAATACATAAATCATCCGTAGGATGCCTACTATATGCAGATACAATGACAGAACAAAATAAAATTGTTGGATATGATTCTAGTTTTGCGCACATTAGGAATAACGCGGTATTAAAAATGTTACTACATTTTTTTTTAGTATTTACAGCCTGCAAACGAGCGCCTGATGGTGAGCGGTCACCGCCGCCCATGGACATCGCAACATCAGAGATGTTGCTTTTGTGTTGCCTACCTGAAAAAAACCTCTTTACACCCTTTTTAAAAGATGTCGTAGCTTATTGGGAAAACCTCGGATGGCAGCTCATTCCACAGTTTGATGGTACGTGGAATGAAGCTTCTCTGGACATTGAATATTAAATTTCTTTTAACTATTTATTTAACCATCTGTCTTTGGTGTGTCGTGGTTGGACACCGGCCTCCGACTCGTGAGTACATGTACCGGGTTCAGTACCTAGCAAAAGTACATTTTGTGGTACTCGGTTCGTTAGTTGTATCATCATCATCATCATCAGCTCATATATTATGACCCCACTTCTGGGGCACGAGCCGTCCATATGGATGTGTAGAGAGAACGGGCCATAAACCACCACGCGGGCCCAGTGCGGATTGGTGATTGTTAACGATTGCTAATGCAGCCGGGACCAACGGCTTAACATGCCTTCCGAAGCACGGAGGAGCTCGAGATGATAAATTTTTGGTCACCCATCCGATGACCGGCCTTTGCAAAAGTTGCTTAACTTCAGCTTTCGCAGACCAGGCGCGTTAACCACTGCGCCATCGAGCTCATCATTAGTTGGATATAAATCGTATATATTGATTTTGCCATATTAAGAATACGATACGATAACATAAGATAATTATTTATTTAGATGGTATAAATATATTACAACTCGTATAAATACAAACAAAAAAGCTTCTAAAGTATCTAAACTGTATAGAGGTGTACTTACATTTTGCTTTCATTTGTTTTTGTTTGTTTTTATTCTTCTATATTTAAAGCCTTTTGTCTTTCTAGTATCCTTGTCTTTGACTAACACTTTACCGACCCCGAAGGCTTACTTATTAAGTATTTTTGCCTAATTTTATTAGGTACAATACGCATAATTATCCAGAAGGGTTCTGTAACCAACGGCTTATATTAGTTTTTTTACGCAAACAAAACAGACCCGTTGAATTAAAACAATCGTACAAAGGGCGGCCTTATCACTAAAAGCGATATCTTCCAGATTAGGTTAGCTACGTATTTGTAACACTGCTGTATAACCCACCAACACGCTCTCGGGTCAGTTGGGGGGGGGGGGGTTATGGCCCGGTCACACCGTCCACGTTTAAAACCCAAGCTTAGGTCGTTAATAAGCTTCAAAAAGAGGTTGCAATCTTGTTAATCGGCATTCAGTCATTCGGGGACAAATACCTCCTTTCATTTGACGTTGTTCACACACGGTTGCACGGTGCTCGGTTAAGTGAATCAATTACAGGGCAATACTGCCATAAATCCGACAGGAGTTGGCTCGTGAAATCGCTTATCGGTTCTGGTACAGCTCTGTGGCGATGGAAATATATAATCTATACCGTTTGCTAATTGCTCGGAAAGTTGCGGAAGGATGCGGATGGACCCTTTCTTATGATTAATTTTGGGATTTATATGTATTTTTTTATATAAAGAGTAAAATTTGGCGCAGTGGGTAATGTGCCCAGTCTGCGATTGCAAAGGTTAAGCAAATTTCGCAAAGGCCGGTCATTGGATTGTCGACCAAAAGTTTGTCGTCTCGAGCTCCAGAAGGCGTGTAAAACCGTTGGTTCCGGCTGCAGTAGCAGTCGTTAAAAACCACCAATCCGCACAGGGCCCACGTGGTCTATGGCCCGTTCTCCCTATCCATCGATAGGGAAGGCACGTGACCCAGCATGCAGCTGCTGACGATGTGGTAAAAATGTATGGTTATATAGGTAAAATTCTTTTTAATAAATGAACCTGGTGGTAAATATTCTGCTCAAAAGCTGATTAGACGCCAACTACCTTAGCCGCTCGTATGCGGCGAGCACTGATCAGCGCCCTAAACATTTAAAATAGTATTGTGATATGCATACGCATATTACTGCTGTTAAAAAACATTATTTAATTTGCCGTGTTCCGGTTTAAAGGGCGCTTGATACAATTACATTACAGGACATATACCTAAGGATTAAGCTTCGGGATCGGCAGCGCGCACGTTGTACCCTGGGAGACACACTTGCCGTGGGTAGTAAGACTTTTGAAGGCAAATTATCATTAAAAAAAATTGAGGTGTCGTAAATATGTTGGACTTTGTATAAAAGCGTAAGTAAGTATGAAGTCTGGCTCGTCGTACCCTTATTCTAAGAGTACCTACGGTGTCTTGGGCCTAAACTAGTGCGTATGTTTAGTATATTCTGTAAATGTAGGTAGTGGCATATAAGCTAAAATTGTAATCTCTTCTCAAATATTCGTTCAAAGATAATATATTAATTTAATTTAAATGTAAACGTTTTACATTTTTACTTTTTCTTTAAATAAAAATATGCATTTAATATTTTCCGTCCGTCCACTCGAATAAGTACAGTCAGAGCCTCATAAATCTACGGTAACAACGTCGCATTAACTCATTCTTTTGCTTAACGGATGGATATCTCGGAAACTAGAGAGAACTTTTTACAATGCAACCATCGCCGCGGAAGTAATCGGATAAATTGCGAGATGTTTCTGAAAAATCTACTTTAATATTTAACACTTGTCATCTGTGAAATTATTCAAATGTTACTGGTGTAAACTTACATAGAAAATCATTACACAAATCATTGCCTCAGGGTATTAAACTTGTCTTTAGCTATATTTTACATTAAAGAACAAAAAAAATATGTCTATTAACAACGTAATGGCAGAGACTACCTACACAAATTTGAAAATCGGCAGCAGAAACGTTATTTTTATAATCCTTCTCTTTTCTCGTGTCCTTTTTTCTCGAAGGCTGCATTTACTCTTAACCTATTTTATTTAGTACTAGTGGACCCGGCGGACTTTGTACCGCTTTGACAGTATCCATCAAGTGATTAAATTCTCTTTGGTTTCCATGACAACAAAACAAACAAATCAATTTGTATTGGAAAATTAAATTGTCGTTTTTAGTATATTTATAGTGTGATTCCCGTGGGAATATCGGGATAAAAACTATTCTATGTGTTAATCCCGGTTATAAACTATCTGTATGCCGAATTTAATCCAAATCCATCTATCCGTTGCAGCGTGAAGAAGGAACAAATATACAGACATACAAGGCCGTCGATTGTCATATCATTTGTGACAAGAAAAAGCGGTGGGAAGACTTACGTCTCTGTAATAAACAGGTTGACCACTGCCGGGCCCAGACACAATAGAAATTCAATAGCTTGTCGGCCAAATGGCGTTTAAGGTGTTAATGCATTTCCTCTAAACCTATGTTAGAGTTCATAATCCAATTTTGTATAAATTACGTTCAAAACAAAGATAACACTAGTTAAGTTGTAAACGGAACGACACACATGCACCAGTTAGTTTATGGTCGAGTTATTTTAATTATAATTAGTTAAATGTAATTTCTCTAGTATTTAATTGTGTATGCAATCAAGTAATGTAAACTGCGTTAAAAAATATTTATTACAAAAGTTGGAAAACAATAAACCGAACAGTGCACGTGTGAGATTCGGACGTATTGTCTATGAGCAGAGAGTTAAAACGATATTTAAAAAGGAATTTGTGTAACAATCTTGGGATCTGTAATTGCTGTGTACCATAAAAATGTTTGAAATGTGAATTCTCTTATCAACGACTGGTTTCTCATACCTATTTAATTTTCGAACAATCGGGAAGACCGTCGATTGTCATATCAGCTGTGACGCGGTAAAACGGCGGGAAATTGCCAACGAACCGCTGACCCGCGTTCGCTGCGGCCGGCGCGGCGGGCACGTGTGGACGTATGCCAAAACTTGGCGGCTTTGCGGCACAGATATGCATGCATACTGCCTTCACTAGCTAACTCGTGTAAAATAATTAGGTTACACGACTTTGACATAGTAATGTGGGAAACGTGGTATGACTTAATCTGGACTGGCAAGTAGTTTGAGAAATGAAGTAAATACCAAGGAATAAAATATACTGGCCTGCAAAAAAAAGTACTACACTTTTAATATTTATTTATTTTCTAAACTATAGAAGTTAGAGATTTTTAAATAAAAAACGTTTTGCAGCAATTTTTATCAGCTTTCTTTAAAACTAAAGTAAATTATACATTAGTAACATTTTCTTTTTTGTTTCGAAAGTATATCTTGTGTACTTAAAAAGTTATTGCAATTTTAAAAGTGTGATACTTAATTTTGCAGGCCAGTGTAGTTTACAGGAAATATTGCTATAGCTATGTTGTTGGTTTTGCATTACCGGGAGGCTGAACACTGATCCTGCAAAAAAGGCCTCTCCCTCCAAAGGCTCAAAGGGTCAAATTAAAGTAAAATGTGAAATAAACGAAAGTAGATCAGCAGACAGGATGTCATATCAATGTGTTGTGTTCCCGTAAACTTTCGATAACAATATGAAATAAGGGCTGATTTTTCAACCGTCACTTAAAGTCTATTTGATTGATCATTATTAAAAAAAAATGTTTTATGAACAGATATTGTGTACACAGTGTGTACATATACACATACATTTAGTGTGTATAGTGTATAGATTTATAGAATTAAAAAATATACTATTTTTAGTTTTTTAAATACAACAAAATAAAACCTAGAAATTACGATGGTAAAAAAAACCGAAAACATAGCTAAATAATCTCCTAGAATGTCCAAGTGGGAGGTGGGTGGGGCAGAAGTAGGAAATGAGTTTTTGCGGCGCGCACCCCGCGGACATGCACGACGGACGGTTACAGTTGCGACAGCAGACGCAGGAAATTGCACGAATATTTTGCATTCACATTCTCATTATGACTGTTCTTAGGAAACTAATAAATTTTTTGTTTTGTTTAAATGAGCTTGCAAGCCAGCGTAGTGTTCGTCACGTTACACCTGGGTTTTAGTTACCTACAATTTAAATTTAAAAAACTCTGAAAAAGGCAGAAGTCAGTATGTTTATAGTAATTTTTTTTTAGAATTTTGTAATAAAAACAAGTTCAAAAGTTAAAAAGTCAGTAAAAAACTTTTATCATTTAATTATCAACTGTTTTAACATATTTTTATGTTTTGCTGTGAAGGAAAGTGTCACTTGTCAATTTTATATTAACTACTTACTCAAAACGTAGTGACCAATACAATGTCAATAAGTAATTGCTCGCAAATTACATCTCAATTAGGTACATGAGATGTAAAAGCTATTAATAAAAATAAACAAAAGATCTCGACATAATTATACTAGCTGACTATTTTTAACATAATGTTCATCACAAAACCTGCTTAAAGAGTTCCTTTCGTCTCAGCCGCTAGCCGCTCGCATAGCCTAGATAGCAACATGAGTTCTCTTCTCACTTCCGAAAATTCACCCTGTTTTCTCAAACGAAAGGTGCGGATAAATTCGGATTCCGTCCAGCGCGTGTGAAACACTGACAAATCTAGACGGCCGGGAGATTGCATCCACCGACACGTTTGCCTGAGCCCGATTATCCGATATGAGATTTGGGTGGGATTGAATTCCACAGTCTTTCACGATCAATCCGAAACGTTAAGTAACTTCTGCGCTTAGGGGGAATTTCGAATTGGATTCGACTCATTAATTATTCTATAGTACAGAAATTCGCAAAGGACAGGCGGACGGTATATTTTAGGAAATTTAATGTACGTCTGAATGGACAATGATTTATTAAATCTGTTTCCCTGAATGAGAGACGGATGCTGTGATTTGTTAAAATAACTCCGCCGTACGAATTCGTGAAACAAAACTGTTTTGTCTGTTGTACTTAGTTATAATCGGGGGTGTGGATTAAATCAGGGATTTGCGGGTTCAATTTATTATACTCATGAAAAATCTTTCATGAGTATAATAAATTGAACCCGCAATCGCCAAAACTCATTATATGCAATAGGTATATCAAATTTTAAAAGAATTTGTAATTTGGAATGGAACTAAATTCACGTAATATTTCAATACTTTATTGATGGATAGATTTTAGGTACATGAAATTAACATAACAGTAACGTATTATTATACGTTACAATCAGTGATCAATATTTCTACTCCGTTGATAGAAATCTATGGTAAAAGTGATTTTAATCGATTATTGACAGCTGAATATAGACGACAGCCAACTTTACATATAAATAAACCCGGCTGTCTAACTTCATTTAAATGAATATTTAGGGCTCTTTCAATTTAAGCGTTTTGTGACGTCTGCACTGCGTTTCATATAAAACAGTCGTGCGGCTGTCGTGTTTTATATGAAATGCAGTGCAAACGTGCGGCAACGGTCCGTCACAAAACGCCTAAATTGAAAGAGCCCTTAGTGTCGGATTTATACGCATTCCTAGGTATTACGAGAAAAAGAAATAAAAGTTTCGATTCCGTCCCACCACAATAAGATTACAAAACATTTTATCTGAATTTAAAAGGTTAAAGGTAATTTAAAAGGTGAAATTGACTCAGAACTTTGGAGTCAAATTGTATGACGATGCCTTTCGTTTTATTTCGTAATGATTTTTTATAAATGTACTAATTTATGCTAAATGTATACCATATAATGGTCATGGTAAGTTATGGTAAAGCCGAAGGCAGAAGCGCACTTCACTCGAAATCTATACATATACAATGCTTTGTCCTGAATGACTGACGGCTCATAGCACAGCCTAAACCGCTGATCGTAGAGACTTGAAACTTGGAGGGTGTGTTCTTTGTATGAAGTAGGCATTCGTTATGAAAGGATTTTCCGAAATTCTACCGCTAAGGAGGTGAAAAGGGGGGCAAAGTTTGTACGGGACAACGTGATTCCTTGGTCCAATCTACTTAAAATTTTGCATAAACTTTTTTTTAACAGAATTGATGGAAGACGTGTTTCGTATTTTATTTAAATTCATCCCATAACGGGATTAAAAAGGGGGAGAAAGTTATTTTGGCGGTGATTTTCTTCGAAGTTGATATCAATATTCCTTAGTGCTTTTGATTTAGGTAAATTTCATTTTATTTTGACACATGTTTGAAATCCGATTTTATTAAAAAAGATTGAACTCACTTATAACATAAGCAAATAAGTTTAGTAATAAAAGTTTATTTGGCGTAAATATACAACCGCATACACACTTAAAATAGCAAAGCTAAATAGGACATTTTCATTAACCTAACTAATATTATGTCTGCGAAAGTGAGTTTGTTTATTTGTTTGTTGTTTGACACGCTTTCACGCATAAGCTATTCAGCCGATCATCATGAAATTTTGTACAGATATTCTCAAGAGTATAATCAAAGACTTAAGATACTTATTATTAACAAAATAATAATAATAAAATAATAATAAATTTTGAATAGATATATAATAAAATGATGGATGAGGATGGCGCAGGACCGTAAAGAGTGGCGTGCGAGGGAAGAGTAATGACAGACACAATTTTTGACTTTGAGCCGTGTGTAACCACTAAACCATCTAATCTAAAAAAGAGCACATTCAAGCTAAAATTTGATCTAGTCAGGTTACGAGAGAGCTGTTCCGAGAATGCAGCTCACCCCTTGATGGTAAGCATGCAGGCGATAAGAATAAATAATGCCGTGAGCATCATAATATCCGCCCCTCGCGTCCGAGCTGCGGGAAATCAACGCTGTGCAGGCTACGTCCAGGTTTCCATTAAAAACTATAGCTTTTTTTGTAGAACTCCTGTTCAAAACGAGTCTTTTTATTGGCTTTTTTATAAGTGAAAGACGTAGGGGCTTTTAGAGATATTTTTGGTAGTACGTTCTTAAAGCAAAAGTATATAGACATATTTCTAACGTGCTATGTGCTCGTTAGGAATATGTCTATAGATAGGTACTTTACTTACTTCAAGTGCTTAAGTTTTATAAATTACTCATAAAATTAATACGTTTGCGAGGAATTTCATTTTAAGTTATGACCTTTTTTTAAAATGCTTTTTCTAATATGTTATATAGTATTAACCAAAATGTAAATTAAATTTAAAAATGTAAGTAATCTCATAAAAGTTATAAATCACATATAATTTCGGTCAACAATATATACCCTAGTACATGTCGTGGTTGTCCGGCTTTCTAGCAATTTTATCGAAGTCTGTCGCCACTACAACAATGTTGTTGTGTTCTGTCATAGGTAAGATAGACAGTTTCTCGCTTCCAGTTACCACAATATCGTTATTTACGATTACTATTTTCCGTTAAAAAAACATTTTTGTTCACAAAGGTAAAGATTTGCTTTCAACATTATAAATAATATCATCGACCATTAGTATTTAGTGAGTGTTAAGAACTTTATTTGCTTTGATAGCATATCTCATAAACATATGTTAAATTACAATGATATCCCGGATGTCCGGCAGGATTATTCCCGATCTTTAAGTGACAGTCGCCATCGCAACAATTTGCAATTTATCGCTATCAAAACACATATTTGGTATTACGGGACGTAGAACGCTGCTATAGCGCCACAAGCGAGCGATTGACGAACTAAAATACACTATTCTTTGTCATGTATATGTTTTTTATGTGTACAATAAAGTATTTTATTCTATTCTATTCTATTCTAAAAGTGCATGACATTACTCTAAAATAAACCAACCGATTGTAGCAAACGCAATTAGTTGCAGTCGCGTTGCCATTTTGCAATTAGCAACCGGTGTTTTTTTTGATAATAAGTCTGTGGGTAGTATTGCAAATCAAGTTTCGGTTGCTTGTTATTCAATTATGCGGCGTTAAACCGTTACAACTGCTGCAAACTCGCAATATGTTCCAGAGCCTAAGAATGTTTTATCTTCAATTACTCCTGGAGCAGAGCCAAGAACCAGAACTGAAGGCTTGTGAATTAGATTAAAGGCAGAATCACTCTTGTTCTAGCTAAGCCATATTTTTTAGCGCCTTTTTCTACTCAACTTAGAACGTGTATAAGTCAAATATGTTTTATTATGTTTAAATAAAAATAAAACGAGAAATTCTAAGGAACAAATGAACTCGATATTGGAACATTGAAACAAGAATGAAACCGAGGAAAATGTAATATCACGAGCATATTCTGTTCTTTCTATTTTAAAAGTGAGTGTGGAAGAATATAATCGAGATGATTTCAGGTTTTGTGACCCGTAAACTTCGAAGATAAGGTGTGTCATTTTAATATTTTATACATTACTCAAAATACGATCTGGAAAATAAATCTGGACTTACATATCGCATGCTTAATGGAACACTGACTCAACTCAAAAAAGACGATTTTGGGAAATTGTTACAGAAGATCTTGCTATGAGGACTTATCCTACTTGTTGACGCATAAAATTAAAACTGATTTATTAATTAATCATTAATGATTCTATTTAGAACGAATAATAAACTATTGACAAGATCTGATTTTGAAAAAATGCCTGTATCTGTACGTAACTCAATTCTGACCTATCTACTAATGGGACAGTGTTCCATTAAACATGCGATATTCTTTATAGTTTTGTGCGCAGCTGCTGTCTGTCTAACTAGCTTAGCTTAATATTATCTTTGGAGCTTTCTCTGTTCTTTCATTTATCTCAATGATTGCATTTTCATTGTCTCTGTAACTAGTAATTAATAAAATATAAATTCCGTGAAATTTCTGTTATTTTTTATGAAGTTTAGAAAGTACCACATTTAGCAGCCATCAGATACTAAGACTTAACTTTCTACTGCTTTTTAATATGTTAAAGCCGTCTTCATTCCAAAATATGGGTATACTTGTAGCATGAAGATCTTCAATGATTATTTTAATGTTCAATATCGCATCGAAACATCATTAGTATTTCTTAATGTAATATTTATAAAATTTATAAAATACAGTAAAAATATTAAACGCCTACCAAAACATATAAATATTTGACCTTGTTCTGCCCTATTTCTCTAAAACAAAGTTACATTGAATTTTTAATGTTAATAGCCCCCCACAGATTTCGTTCTGTCAAAAGTTATTGGCTCGTCGCAGTCTAATAGAAATAAAATAACATTGAAAGATTTTAATAATATCTAATGTGATGATATTTTTACGCTTACGACAGCCTTCCCGGTAGCATAGCGGTCAGTGCAGCCGCCCAGACTGCGGAAGACCCAGGTTCGATTCCTGGCTGGGTCGGGTAGGCGTTTAATTTTTTCACTGTATTTTATAAATATTTAATTTAGCTTCAGTGCAGCAAATTAGCACTTAAAAATAAAAAGTAAAAATTTACTATATCGTTGTGTTATCAAATTTGTGGTATTTCATCGGCAAAGATGAATCTGCATAGCCATCGGTTGCAATTACCGTTGGATAGATGGCGCACTGTGCCGCTATTAGCACTCAACAACTTAAAAAATCAGTGATAAAATTCAGCGCTTACGTCAGCCTTCCCGGTAGCATAGCGGTCAGTGCAGCTGCCCGGATTGCGGAAGACCCAGGTTCGATTCCTGGCTGAGTCCGGTAGGCGTTTAATTTTTTCACTGTATTTTATAAATATTTAATTTAGCTTCAGTGCAGCAAATTAGCACTTAAAAATAAAAAGTAAAAATTTACTATATCGTTGTGTTATCAAATTTGTGGTATTTCATAGGCAAAGATGAATCTGCATAGCCATCGGTTGCAATTACCGTTGGATAGATGGCGCACTGTGCCGCTATTAGCACTCAACAACTTAAAAAAGCAGTGATAAAATTCAGCGCTTACGTCAGCCTTCCCGGTAGCATAGCGGTCAGTGCAGCTGCCCGGATTGCGGAAGACCCAGGTTCGATTCCTGGCTGAGTCCGGTAGGCGTTTAATTTTTTCACTGTATTTTATATATATTTTATAAATATGTAATTTAGCTTCAGTGCAGCAATTAGCACTTGAAAATAAAAAGTTAAAATTCATAATGTATGTAGTGTACTCTCTTTTATGGAATTTGAATTTGAATATATTTAGTTATTGTATTATCTTGCTTAGTTTAGTGTAGTTATTTGAAGTACATAACGAGAAAAGTATTTATTTCTACAAGATTGTTGTCCTGTCGTTATGTGAAGTCAACGAATATCTCTAAGAAGCTGTGTCACAAGATATATTAGTGCCAACATATGTGGGCCGGAGAAACTTTTTGCCGTTTCCGAGACTAATATTGTTATTGTCATGTTACAAAAACACGAAAAAAGTTTTCGCTAACTTTAGTACCTACAGTCCCTTTTACTGCCAATGCCGTCATGCACCAGTGACCTGCATTACTATGGTCCGGTTTGAAGGGTATGTCCCATAGACTATGTATAATATTGGGTATAGATGTGCCTAGAAAAAAAGATGGGAAACTAGGTTCCCTGTACAATAGATGGCGGTAGCAGACGTTTGCGTGCGCGTTTAAGCTTCTTCCGGATAGATGGCGCTATAAATATATATATTATTTACAAAAAGCTAGGTAACTTTTTTTTGTGTGTAATATTAATTGTAAGATTGATAAACATATTAAAAACTTATAAGTGAACATAAAAATAAAAAAGTTGTTTATTTATTTGTGAGGGTTCAAACCTAGGATCTCTCTATCACTTAGTAGTGCGACGACGCATCGTGCTATAGTTAGCACGATGCGTCGTCGCAGCTACTCGGCTAATGAGCTTTTTGTGAAGATGACGAAAGTTGTGGTTACAAGAAAGTTACTAGAAAATAATTAAACATAACTTATTAATTTAAAATGCTATCTACACTACCGCCATCTAGTGACATTATGTGGATAACCAGTTAGTAACTTGAGGTTCCTCTTACGGAAGATGGCGCTGCCGCATATAAAAATTTTGTAATTATTCAATGTATGGAAGATTCAACCCTCTGGTATGTCCAGTAAAACAACTAGGCAATCGGGATTGTCTTTGGCTTTCTGGAGGTGAGGTTTAAAGAATATGTCTGGTAAAACTACTACGCAATCGGGATTGTCTTTGGCTTTCTGGAGGTTTGGTTTGAAGGATATGTCTGGTAAAACTTCTAGGCAATCGGGATTGACTTTGACTTTCTGGAGGTTTGATTTGAAGGATATGTCCGGTAAAACGACTAGGCGATCGGCATTGTATTTGGCTTTCTCGAGGTTTGGTTAGAAGGGTATGTCCGTTAAAACTACTACGCAATCGGGATTGTCTTTGGCTTTCTGGAGGTTTGGTTAGAGGGTATGTCCGGTAAAACTACTTGGCAATCTCGATTGTCTTTGGCTTTCTGGAGGTTTGTTTAGAAGGGCATGCCCGGTAAAATTACTAGACAATTAGGGCTGTCTTCGCCTTTCTGATGGTGCGGTCTTGAGCTCTTGCTCGTTGTCCGGGAATCTTCGCGTAAGGTTTCAATTCCAGTCTTGTGTGCCGAATAATCAGCCATTTGCATAGCCTTGATCCCTTTGCTTTTTCGAAATGAGAGATGAACTAACAACCAAAAATGAACCTGTAACCCTGGGCCTGTCGTTATTGATTAATATGTAGCTATACTTTCTTACATTTTACTGACCTAATCTATCTTATAGCTGGATTATGGTATTGATTTGTATTAAATTGGTAAAGTGTAGAAAGTTTCAAAAGATACCAACCTTTTTTCGGTAATTCTATTCCTAATATCCTTTGCCGTTTCACCACCGTTGGGGACATAAATAAAAATAAGCAGATAGTCTACTAGTAAGGCAGCGATTCGCATACAAAATAAACCATGTGCTTGTAGGGTCACCAAACAAAGAGGGGCGACCCAGTCACACGAAAAGGACTTTTTAAATTATAACAAAATATCGATAAATAAAATTTACATTACTTGTACAGCACTTTTTCATGTCTATCTTAGATATTAATAATTCAAAATTTTCAAATACTATTGTGATATTATAGAATTACAATTTTAGAGAATATTACAAAATTGAGGTTTAACGAAAATAAAATGTTCTTTTGGTAATGACAGCACCAAAAGATTCCTAATAATTAAATTTATCGTACACTTAAATTGAGTTAGTTTTTTTTAGTTTCTTATATTCTTTAGGGACCCTATAAAGGGAGTAACTAGGTACTTAGAATCTGTTAACCTGCGTCATAATATAAAACAATAAGCTAAGATTGAGAAAATCGAAACAAAGTTTCCGAACACAGGTGTTTATTTAAACTCTTATATCAAAACGAAACCCCACAAAAGTATAATTGATTCATTAAAAAAAAATTATGTTGATTTCAATGTAAGACTAGTCTACGTAAATCCGATAAACTTGGTAACCCTTCCCCTGTATCTGATAGTAACCAGTCTGCATGTAAAGCGTCAAGTTATTGCGGGTGAGATTGCGTCCGCTGTTCGCACTCCCGCTTTTGTAGCCTTACCCACATGTCGCCGAGGAAACATATTTTATACTACTTGTAGCCGATCACGTACCAACGTAATAGCGTAGGTACCCTTCAGTATTTCACTATAAGTAAGTGGTTTGAAAAACGTTTTTTTTTTTTATCAGGGCGGAGAGTATTAGCCGATGACATATCGATGGGGTGAATGATTCCTTATTTTTTAGAATCAACTTTGTGTTTTATTAACTTTAATTTAATTGTTTAAAAAATTTAGTGATGAATTTTTATTAATATGGTGATTTTATAATCGTAGCAATTTTAATAAAAAACAAACATGATATGGAACATTGTACAGACGTTTGTTTTTAAATATTATATGCTATTTGGCAGCACTATTTTATGTTTTTATTTGAACTCTAAAAAGAAAATCATTTAATTACCAATCTAAGCTGATAAAAAAATGTTAACATATCCTAAATTCTTAACTTATTCATATTCTTTCACTCGCTCTTTTAAACAATCAAACTAAAATTTCGTATCCTATATGGACATTAAAAAAACATTACCCAACTAAACCATAAAGGATTTATTATTTCATCTCCTTCAAAGAATTAAAGCTACAAGTTTCGGATGCTTAGAGCATTAAGCCATTCGGATGTTATGAGCATGCAATAAAAGAGCTTATTTCAAAAACATCGAGATTCCAAGCGGTCTGCCGCGCGCTGTCTAAATGCGGTTGCAACGATAGACGCAAAAAAGTGTACAGAAGACAGAGTGGATTTTTCACCCAATCCCGCATCCAGGAGACGATAGAATACGGGGGTGGTTCTGCATGTTCTGGTGCGGCATGTCAGCCGACAGCAAAACCGACCTTGTTTGCGTTTCCCGGGCTCGAGGTGCTCGCGGGCAAGGGTCGCTGACTGCTCACCGGTACATAACAGACCAGGATCAGGAACCGGCATATGGGACCACATGGTCCCATATGCCGGTTTTGTTGGCGAGAGGTTCACATCAATGCTCGATAACGCTCGCGCTCACGCTGCAGTATTTGTGCGCGACTACCTTCAAGAGGTTGGGATCTCTGTTATGCAGTGGCCAGCGAGAAGTCTAGACCTGAACCCGAAAGAGCACCTCTGGGAACATTTGAAACACAAGGTTCGGTCTCGTAATCCCGCTTCCACAACTCTCCAAGAACTCAACAAGGCCGTTATTGAAGAATGGGCCTGTACCCCACAAGCAGAGCTCCTGAAATTGGTAAGGTCCATGAGGGAGCGTATGGAAGCCGTGATCGGGCACGGGGGGAGGGGGGGTGTATGACTAGGTTTTAAATTAGTTTTATAATTTTTTTATAAAAATAAAAGAATACTGAATTGTTTTTGTGTACCCCTTTTCGGTACCTTTCAAATGATAACAACATTACCCTCCACGTTGATTTTAAATAAGGTTTAAAGATGCTAGAGGAAAGTTTTTGAAAAGGTGCGATTTCTTTGACGCCAAGTGTAGTAATAAAAAATGCACACAGCTGTTTCAAAAACAACGAGATTCCAAGCGGTCTGCCGCGCGCTGACTAAAAGCGGTTGAAATTAAAAACTTCGTTATAGCGCGAAGTGGGCGCTAAACAATAGCGCTCGGCGAATAGAGGACTTTATCGTGTAGAAATAACCGCGGATAATGGGCCGTGGACGACACTAAAGTCCGAGAGAATTCGGATGTTGAGAATTAAAATGGGCGTTTGTTTTGAAATGGGAAAGAAATATATATATATTTATTGTATTTAGTTAAGAAATTTGTTGCTTTACGCTTTATTTGTTGTTAACTAGGTTATCCAGCGTACCTTAAAACGACCACAGCATCGAATAAAGAGCAGTCTGGTATGAAACACTTTAAATCATTTCTAGGCGGAAATGGCCTAGAAATAGACTGACAGAGGAGACACAGCTAAAGAAACGTATAACCATGTCTCTTTTCGAATGTATTGCGGAACTAATTAACTGATTCATTAAGGCTCATTGGCTTATTGCATCAAAAGCATGATCACACTAATATTATAAATGCGAAAGTTTGTGTGTATGTTCGTATATATGTTGCTTCTTCACGCTGCAACGGATGGATGGATTTGGATGAAATTCGGCATACAGATAGTTTATAACCTGGATTAACACATAGGGTAGTTTTTATCCCGATATTCCCACGGTAATCACACTATAAATATACTAAAAACGACATTTTCATTTTCCAATAAATAATGATTTGTTTGTTTTGTTGTCATATGTAGAAACCAAAGAGAATTTAATCACTTGATGGAAGCTGTCAAAGCGGTACGAAGTCCGCCGGGTCCACTAGTTCTTAATACTTACTTTACTAAAAAGTTTTACTCTAATCAATGCCTTATACGCCATTTGACCGACAAACAATTGAATTTCTATTGTGTCTGGGCCCAGCGGCGGTCAACCTGTTTCACTTAATAACAAGAAAGATTTAACAACCGTATGAGTTTAAATGTGAGAAAGGAAAACTGGTTCAAGTAACAATTGGCAATGTGTTGATATAACTTAAGTCAACCACATTAAGAAAATGGTAAATTCTTGCGTCGCTTCAGCTAGTATTTATTTAGGAAAAATATGGAAAAAGCTCAATAACAAATATATCTGCAAGAAAGCTTGCCATAAAGAAAAATAAGGCTGTGTGTAACATAGAAATCGAATTTACAGTGTTCACATATTGGAGAACTCCGCAATCCTAATCAGGGGTGAGTAATTGTTTCCGAGGCATAATAATCTTTTTATTACATCCTTCCTGAGCCCGAAAGTCTGGAGACGGCATAATTTCTCATACCCCAGACACATTTTGGTTAGGCCAGTATGATTTTATTGTCTTCCTAAATCTGGTGGCGTAGAAAGCCAACGGAGCAAGATTTTATTGGGTAACCGCGAATTTAGGTCTTTAGCTTCATAACAATTAAGTTTATTATTAGTCTTTTATTTTATGATACGCCTAGCCGAGTGGCAAAGCGCTCGGCCCGATACCCGAAGGACCTGGGTTCAATTCCTAAGACAGACAAAATGTTATTGTATTTTTTCGATGCATAGCCCGGGTTTGTGATCGTCAACCCCCATTTGGCAAGCGTGATTTTTTTAAATATATTTTTTAAAATATTTTACGGGTAAGCACAGTGCCTTGATCTCATCTGATGTAAAGTGATAATAAGGCCAATGATGGAAGCGCACTTCATCCGGGAACCTCAACTAGTGAGGCACTGGCTATCTTATCTCTAGCTGCCGGAACACAACAAAGCTACAAACATTGATGTTATGGCGACATATTTAGATAAGATGGTGGTAGCTAGCCAGGTGGACTAACAAGCCCTACCACCAACCAAACCGAGTACACAAACATGTACCCCCGCTGGGAATCGAACCCGGGACCTCTGGGTCTAAATCGGTGGTCTTAGCCACTAGACCACAGAGGCGTAAATATTAAGCCATTAATTGTAGTGATGACTTGGTTTCAATGATGCAGGCTTTTGCATAGCAGTGGGACAGTTAAATGCTATTTACTTACTTACTTTGAGATACGCACATAAATTACGTGGTCAATATAATATATGAAAGCTTGAAGACGTCAGCAAATTAGGTTTAGGCATTCAATGATATCATTTGAGTATAATCCTTATCAAGTCCATAAATAAAAAATAAATAAATAAACTTTCCTACACTCACTCCAATTATCTAGCCCAAGAGAAGCTTCGTTATGAAACTCGTTAAATGGTTACTAGACAACGGATAAACATACTTAAAATACTTGCAAGGTTCCTCATTATCCACAACAATCCAATTATATGCTTTGGTTTACGAATGATTGTGGTTTCATGGCAATTTAGCAATATCAGAAATCAGAATGTGCTCAGCGAGTCCATTCTAACACGTAAGGACTATGAACCACCAACCCGCACTGGGCCCGCGTGGTGGTTTATGGCCCGTTCTCCATATCCATTCATAGGGAAGGCTCGTGCTCCAGCAGTGGGGACATAAGATGAGCTGATGATGATGATGATGAGTAGTGCCTGCCATTATCTGGTACCATACCATCTCAGCCAAAAGACGTCCACTGCCGGACAAAGGCCTCCCCCAAGGATCTCCACAACGACCGGTTTTGTGGTGCTCGCATTATCTGGTACACTTGTTGGTATTATTACGTCGAAAAGGTATTTCTAATAGTATTGCATATTTATAGTTCCATAAAAGTATAAATAATGTCGCTTAGATTAAATACGTTCTTATTTTAGTCGCCTATGTAGTTTCAATATTTGTAACTTCTAAGCTAAAACACTTCGATTAAAAACAACATAGATTGCAACTGACAGTATCCGTATATACTGAATTCGGGCGGATACAAAAATAAAACATATATGTACATAAAATAGATACTGCACATGTTCAAGTTTTTTAAAGTTTGAATTATGAGTAAATAAGTTTCTCAGTAAGTGAATTTGTAATTTTAATCAAAAATAAATATCTCCTTAAAAGAAGAAATTTAGCTTTTTATGGTTAACCATAAAAATAGTAAAGTTTTCTTCGATTTAGGGTTATCCGTGGGCATATGAAATCCCATAAACACAATAAAACATTTCTATGTAAGTTTCTACGAACGTCTTAACACCTGAAAATGTAAATCGTAGCAGAGCAATCAAAACATCAGCCGTCCAATACCACGTTCGTGTATAAGGTAATATCGGAATTATGCAGAAGCACCGTATATAGTGGTGACAGCAAGCGATTGTGCGGCGTCGCGCATCGCCGATAAAGTTGACGGGCGACAGCGGCGCACGCGATCGCGTGTCGTCGATGCAGTTGTACAGACACTAGTGCATTTACAGGTTAAAGACAAAAGTTGATATGTCAATGAGTTGTGAACGTCCTTGCGGTCTAGGGGTTAGACCAACGCTCTCAGACCTAGAGGCATCGATCAGCGGGAAGTATCAACATGACCTTATGCTCTGGACAAATATTAAAAAACCGTGTAACGCTATTTCTTAAAAATGGTGTTAAGTAGTTTTTTTAAGTAGTTTTTTTATTAATTAGCAGCGTATAAATTTTATTACTGCAACTAAACGAAAACAAATAGTAACATACTGGATCAACCATTGGCAATGATAACATGAGTGTAGTGACATGGTAGTGACACTTTAAGTTACATAACACACACGTCAATGTAAATAAGGTGTGAGCGTGTGTTAAGTAAGGTTAAGTATCAGAATTGCAGCTTTAGGAGTGGAATCGAACCTGAAACAAAATGATATGTGCATTTACTGTTAAATGATACGTATACAGGCTCTTTCAAAGTGATTATTTGAAAAACATTGCTTTTTCGGTTAATACTTGACCGATTGTTGTAATACTTTTCATATTGGTCAGAAATACTTTAATGAACGTGTAGTGCTAATATTTGTCCAGAGGCTAGGGACACCTGTATGTAATTATAATCGGTTTGATTAATGATGGGACAAGGTATCTATAGCTACCACCCTCTTATTTAAGTATGCCGCCCTAACAACCATGTCAGTAGCATTTTTGTTTACATACATACATAGTATAAAACAAAGTCGCTTCCCGCTGTCTCTATGTATGTATGTATATATATATGCTTCAATCTTTAAAACTACGCAACGGATTTTGATTCGGTTTTTTTAATAGATAGAGTGATTATATGTATAAATACATGCATAATATAGTAGAGAAACACTGATAACTAGTAAGAGATAAAATGTAAATTTCAGGTGAGATGAAGGCTTACCCGTAAGGAATTTAAAAAAAATATAGTTTTTTATATTTTATTTTTGTATTGCTTTACGGGTAAGCGCAGTGTTTACCTCACCGTCCTGATGTTATGTGATGTTAAGACCAATGGTGGAAGCGCACTTCACCCGGGATCCTCAATTACTGATGCACTGGCTATCTTATCTCTAGCTGCCGGAACACAACAATGCTACAAAAATGCTAATAAGTTCTTCGGTAGTTAAGGTTCAGGCACGTTCGGGTAAAGTGCGCTGTCACCTTCAGCCTTATCGCCTTTAACTATCAGGTCAGAGAGAGTTCAAGCGTGTCTCCGGTGTCGAATGCATAAAAGTTATTGATCTGGCGGTTTTAATGCAACCGTCATATATACGAATATATTATAATGTTGTGTTTGCACATCTTCTGATTTTATTATCGATTAGGCTTGAAATTATGTCTTTCTCTTGTAGAAGAAAGTATGCCATATGAATATTATTGCTTGAAGTATATATATTAATACGTCAAGCAAAAACTTTGTACCCCTTTTTTTACGAAAATTGCACGGACGGAGGAGTATGAAATTTCGCACATTTACAGTTTATGTAACGGAAGAGGAGCGGCTGAAATATGTGAACGCTAATCAAAACTCACATTCTATCTTTTTTTAATTTTTCAATGCCTAGGATACATTCCGTGCAGCCTTAATAAAATTACGGTCGAATTTCGACCGCTGGGCGACCACTAGTATAATTATAAAAGACCAGCTGAACCATCGCATACGATTTATATTTTGTAGGTAGTCCCTAGAACTAGTACCTAGTACGTAGTAAAAAAAAATGGATAACGTGACACGTAGCAAATTTTTAATAGTATTGCTCAGTCTCACCAGAGGCCCGTGTTGCTCTATGTGCTCAGTAGTTATGAACAGATTTCCCTGCGAGATGATCCGGAATAATTAAGTTCCGATCTTCTATTTAGCCTATAATTAGTTCAAAGAATTAATTCGAAAAACGTTCTTCAGGAAAATATGGTTGATTACAACAGCTACTATGACTTCTGTAAAGTCAAAAGAAAACTTGAAAGGTTTCCCAGAAGTTGCCTCCGTTCAAACACAAGGAGGTTTTCCAAGTAACTGTAGGCACATGTTGCAACACATTTAATAAAATGCATTCCAGGAATACGTAAGATTCTTTTACAATACGAACTCTTGCAATAAAACTCCTAAAATTTGTGTGAAATACTAAAATGTTTTCACTGTAAACGTCTAAGGCTTTTCTAAGTACGTATGTCGATTCGTAGTACGTTATTGGTAAGAAGTATCTTTACGTACTGATGTTGTTAAAATGTATAATTTTTAGAATGGTTAATTATTGCTTTTTCTTTTATAATTGCAAATGAATATGTTACAAAAATACCATTTCAGGCAATTATTATTAAAAAAAAAAAAAAAACACAAATGTTGAAAAAATTTCCACGAGCAGGGTTTGAACCTGCACCCTTCTGACATACCGGGTCAGGTGCTCTTCCAATTGAGCTATCGTGGTTCTAACCAGCCCGCCGAAATTATTCAACACTATTTACTTTTTTACTTTGAAAGCCAAAGGCGCCCATTCAATGTTAACAACTACCGTCATTAACATCCGATCATAATATTTTTACAAATACTAAAGATCAGTTAAGAAGTAGGCAAGCTATTTATAAACATTTAATTATTATTAAAATCATTTACTAATAATTGCCTTTATATTAGAACCGTGGTAGTGTTCTAATTTCATCATTATTATCATTATCATTTTATGCCCTCACTGCTTGGGCACAAGCCTTCCTGGACCTTCTACGGCGCCCTTTGTGCGCCCTGTGTTGCCATAACTATTGTTAACGACTGCTAATGTAGCCGGGACAAACAGCTTTATGTGTCTTCAGAAGCACGAGCGATACTAATTTGCCAATCCTAAAATAGTCACATGTCACACATCGATTTTTTCGCTCGTGCCCCAGCTGTGGGGACATAAAATAAACTGGTGATGAATCCGCATTTTGCGATTCATCTGTTTTAATAAGTGTAAAACTGCTTTCAAAAAAAAAAAACAATTGCTATTTTTTTAAATAAAGAGTTGGTTTGAGTATATAAAAAAAAGCGGCCAAGTGCGAGTCTGACTCGCCCATGACGGGTTTCGCAGCAGCAAGTAACACAATATAAAAGTTCTTGTAGTTCGTTTATGTTTATGAAATGAAATGATTTTTTTTAAATATCTGAGTAGATTGAATGAAAGTAAATTGCGGTTTACGATTTATGACGTATTAAAAAAAAACTATTTACTAGATCTCGTTCAAACCAACTTTCGGTGGAAGTTTTGCATGGTAATGTACATCATATATTTTTTTTAGTTTTATAATTTTCTTATTTTTGAAGTTACAGGGGGGGGATTGGCACACATTTTACCACTTTGGAAGTGTCTCTCGCGCAAACTATTCAGTTTAGATAGATACCCTATGGATAGGTATTCAAAAATGATATTGAGGTTTCTAATATATATTTTTTCTACACACGTATGGGTTTGATGAAAAAAATATATTTTTGAGTTTCAGTTCTAAGTATGGGGAACCCCCAAAATTTATTGTTTTTTCTATTTTTGTGTGAAAATCTTAATGCGGTTCACAGAATACATCTACTTACCAAGTTTCAAGAGTATAGCTCTTATAAATTCGGAAAAAGTGGCTGTGACATACGGACGGACAGACAAACAGACATGACGAATCCATAAGGGTTCCGTTTTTTGCCATATGGCTACGGAACCCTAAAAATGACTCAATGCCATCTTTTTATTCAGACTAATACAGGTCGTCGATTCATTTTGTTGAAGGCCTTTTATTTAAGAAGGTTTAATTAGGAATTGTTGGAAGTCAAGCAAATAGACTTATGAGAAAAATTCATCAGCCTCGTAAATGTATAGAAGAATGAAAACCTCATAAAAGGAGCATTATATTGCGAAAATGCTTTGTGAATTGCGATATTATCCGTGGGATAGCGGCTCGTGTTAATTGAACGACATTCCGTCTTCTTGATGGAGAATGTTTCTTGTTTCTGCGAAGAGGTTGTACATTTCGAAGGTTTCATTAATGAATATAAATATAGAAAACAACATAGTACACATTTTATTATTTACATACATTTTGTGAACATTTAATTTCTTATAACTTTCACCTAAGTAGACCTAAACAAGTAGCCTCTATAATGAATTAATAACTTTTGAATACGTATTTCGGGTTCTAGCTGCATTATTAGCTTTTTCTATAAGCATATAAGATTAATACTCAAAAATATACAAAACCTAATTATTCCTTAACGTCGTAGACGATATTTACTTCAACAATTGGGTATAACCGGCCCATCAGCGTAGTCTCACCGGTCCGTATTTTACTCCTATCTTCGTATTGATTTCTTGTGACGTATTTAGGTGATTCCTGTGATCGTAAACGGTCAGATTTACGTCTGCACCAAATCCGGACCAGTTTATGGCGACTGTTAAACTTCTAGCGTGGTGATTCGATGTTTTTTTATGTTACACTGAGCCGGTAAACGGACATACGGCCCGCCTAATGGAAAGCGGTCACCTTAGCCCATGATAGCTTGCGACATGTAGGTAGGGTCTCATAAACTGGGATAAAATAGAATAATTGTCTATTGTTTACTGTGTACATATAAGTGGACACAACAACAACAGACCCTGAAGCGTTAATTTTTACTAGGAATCGCCAAGTGGTTTAAATTCAACCGTGATTCAAAATACGCATATATACAATGTAATGTAACACATATTATACATTAATTTTATCTTTCCGGGCTCCTTCTCTACGAAAACTTTAACTATACCAAATCACATACTTCTCCGTGCGCGCAAGTGTTTAAAAAAGGGCATGAAGTTTACTTTTTACGTATTATTTATAGGGGTTAAAGTATGAAATTGCCGTTTTATAGTAACTAGTGGTCGCCCAGTGGTCGAAATTCGACCGTAATTTTATTAAGGCTGCACGGATTATATCAGCAATGAAAAATAAAAAAAATAGAATGTGAGTTTGGGTTTGGATTGGCATTGACAGATTTCAGCCGCTCCTCTTCCATTTTTGAAATTGTTGAAAAGAGTATATATACGTGTGTTTCAAATACTTAGCGTGTGTGTCAAATACATGGTAGTGTGTGTAATGTTTGTTTTATTGATTTAATGTATTTTTATAATTTAAAAAAAAATATTAACATTCGGATAACCTTCTTTATATAAACTCTAAGTGTGCGAAATTTCATACACCTCCGTAAGGGATACAAAGTTTTTGCTTCACGTATTAATATAATAGATACTTTGAATTGACATTAAACCTTCATGGTGTGAGATTTTTCAAATGAAACTTTTTTCACAGGATACCAATGAGATTTTTCACAGGATTATTCTTTTAATAATTGTGCAACATTTTTTTTTCGAATTTCAATTGTTTTATATTCAGCTTAGACGGGAAAAATGGATACTTCAGATTCAGAAATCAGAGTAAATTTTGAATACGAGTTCTGATTCGGAACTAACGCGGCAGAAAAGGCTCGCAATATAAATGCTGAGTATGGAGAAGAGAGTTTAATCGGTACAGAAATGAAGGATTATTGGATCGAATTGTGACAGTGACGAAAAGTGGATTGTTTAAGATAACTGTAAGCGAAAAATGCAATGGCTGACCCCAGTTCAAACACCGCAGCAGTGCTCCAAAGCAAAGCTTACCAATTAAAAGGTAATGGTAAGTAAATATTTATAAAATACAGTGAAAAATTAAATGCCTACCCGACCCAGCCAGGAATCGTCCCTGGGTCTTCCACAATTCCGCAAATCCGGGCGGCTGCACTGACCATTATGCTACCGGGAAGGCTGGCGTAAGCACTGAATTTTTACACTGCTTTTTAATTTTTGAGTGCTTTTAGAGGCACAGTGCCAGCTATCCAACGGTTATTGCAACTGATGGTAATGGCAACTGTTTAGTGGTCTCTTCATGGTGTTATTCACTATAGTGACTATAGCTTTCTCAGGTCTGGTCAAGCAATAACAGCAGATGTTTACTTTGCCAAACTTCGAATAATAATGGCGAAACTGGCAGAGAAACAGCCCCAACTTGTGAATCGATCTTCACCGTTATTGCTCCATGATAACGCAAGACTTCATACCGCACGAGAAACCGTTGTAAGTCTTTAGAAGCTGCAGTTAGAAACCATTCGTCATCCTCCGTATTTCGCCAGACCTTACTCCAAATGAAATAAAAAAGTACTTCCATCGAGTGCTTTCACTTTCAGTTTAGTATTTGATTACTCGTCGTTTTTATAACGAAATTGTATTGAAGTATTGCGAAAGGGAGGACAGCAAACGGTTTAGGCTTGTTCCTCTTAATCCAAGTTTAAACACAAACTTCGTCATCGTCATCAGTCTATAAAAACCCACTGTTGTGATCAGGCCATTTCACGTATACAATATCATTATATAATAAATAAGGAGAATACATAAGACATAAACGTATAATTATTGGATAACACTAAAATATTGTTTTGTTAGGAAGCTTATTAACTTCACTACACGGTGCGAAGCTTACTATAATTCTAGAGGTGCTATATCGTGTTAAAGAGTTCATTGAGCTAAGGGAATGCACGGCGAGTGAAGAGGGCTACTCAGCCACCCCTTCACCCCAGTCGTGAACTTTCTAGATGCAAGTTTAGCTCGCACTACTCCTGGGGCATCTTTGACGTCAGCTTATACAGATTTTGTCAAATTGACAATTATGAAACAGCATTCGTATAGTCATGACAGAATCTCGTATAGTCGACATTGAAATTGCTTTACCACCTTAGAAGTGAATTTTGTTTGCATTTAATAAAACAACAAGTTCTATTTTTGTATAACCAACCAAGGGACAGATACGTTGTCATCATTGACAATGAGCCTTAGCGAAATTTTATTGTAATGGAAGTTTTTGTCAAAAGTGATAAAGCAATTTCATGGTCGACTATACATAGGGCCACATGCAGAGTAATAGGTTCCTGCCTGTAGGACTACTTTTGCGTGTAAGTAAACACATAACAATCGAAAAGAAACAAGTTCCAATGAGAAAAGTTACTTTTTGAGTTCTTTTAAGGGTATAATTAGTTACGGTGAGACTGATTATACAGGATACATCGAAGTTAGGTCAACCAATTAATACGATTACACAGGAACAGGTTTGAGAATTATTTCAAAGGCAAATCTTAATAATTTAATACTTAGGCAGTGGATGTGGTCAACTCTCCAATAAATATAATGTATGGGGTTTAAATCAATTTTGTAAATGACTTTAAGATTGTTAAAGTATAATTATTTGATGAACAAAACCTCAAATAAATCTGACACTTTAATGTTTCTGTTATTCAAATTTCGTCTTAAAGTCGTAGCATATTTGTTGCTACACTGATGTAGCAACGGGAAAGTAGCGTTACCGCTAAACCTTCCTAAAATGAAACTTTTGAAATATAATTCGGTTAAATAAAATATGAAATTACGAAAATTTTGTTACGAACAAATTACAATTTGAAAAAAGGTGTTGAAAAAAATTCCACGAGTTGGATTCAAACCTGTACCCTATGACATACCGGGTGCACTAACAACTATGCTATCGTGGCTTTGTCCAACCCGCTGTGGCAAATTTTTCATTACAATTTTTCAAACAAAATTCGTAATCAAACATGGTCCTTAGAGCCGGACTATTTACCAGTATGTTCACAGCTTACACACAGTTGCGTGCAAGGTAGAATCAGGTAATAAAATAAATGTCAATGGGAGCGAAGAGTGATTTTGGATTTATGGTTTTCGTACGCTAATAATCCGCGGGGAACGTACTCCTGGAATCTTTCCCATTTGCTTAATGCCCTAAGCATTTGTTTATACAAATGAAACCATTTATCACGGCCCCTTACACGGAGAAGTGTGAACACGCTGTATACATCTCGAGTAATGTATCCATTCTTGTTTACTGTTAAATCAGCAAAGGGCCTCTCTTTTTATTTTATCTATTTAGATAATATAAAGATAATATTTTTAGGTGTACCTATTTTACTGTTTTTATCGGGGATCCGCTTGGCTTTCATCTCACCTAATCGAAAGTGACGTTAAGGCCGATGCTGGAAGCACATTTTAACCTTAATTTATTAATAAAGCTGTTATGGTGGCAGACTGGCGAAAGTAGCCAAGCAGACTTAAAGCAAGCCCAATCATCAACCGAAGTCATGGCTGTATGAGCTGGATCCCTTTGCCTTTGACTTTGTAGGAACACCAAATAAAGAATAAAGAAGAGAACAAAAAAATATTACTGACTAAAGTAGCTTTCTCCTTTGCCAACTCACCATAGTGACATAAAGGCCAAGTCACCGTTGGTAATTAAAAAGCCCTCATACGTAGCAGACAGTCTGCTCGCGTTGAAGCCACATCTTCATGGTTGTCGTGACGTGAGTGACAGCGCGGGCTGTCAACTTGACGGGCGCCTAACCGCACCGTGGCAATGACGCGGGCCGGCTAGCTATAAACGGAATCAAATTGGAACGGAACCCAATGCCAAGTGTGTCAACCGATATGCTATTAGTATCTGACTTGATTGTTTTGTTGAAGTGATTTAAGTACTTTGTACATACCTGTGATATAGGTATCGCATAAAGTACCGTAAATATAAAGGTACTATTAATGTTAAATTTCCTTGCATTTTTTTAAAAATACACTGTGTGTGTGTGAGTGTCCCAATACACTTCAACACATCAACATGAATGCAGTTTTACTTATCTCTTAAATCGACATCATGGTCTCTTGGAACCAATTCCCGTTCTTCCTTATGGTTAAATAAAGACCGGTTAGCATAGGGGAGTCTGATCTTCATGCTGATAGGTGTTTATGAATAACGCCGTATAGTACTTAAAAATATGCTTTAGTAACTTATTCCTCGCTCCGCCTTCGAGGTAAAAATATGAATAAATAATATTGCCAGCAAGCCTTGAACGTGCTTAGTCGTTAAAAAGATAGAATACATAAGTATTTTAAAGCAAAATTCAAGCACATATTTTAAGGAAATATAACCATATCTAATAAATTTCCCCTTTGATGAATAGGTGATGATTATGAATAAGATAATATTGAGACTGTACCTGGGATTCAATCACACTAATACTATAAATGCGAAAGTTTGTGCTTCTTCACGCTGCAACGGATGGATTGATTTGGATAAAATTTGGCATACAGATAGTTTATAATCTGGATTAAAACATAGGATACTTTTTATCCCGATATTCCCACGGGAACGGGAACCACGCGGGCGAAACCGCGAGCGGCCGATAGTGTTTTTTTTAATTTTTTTTTATTGTTCAATACAATTAGATCTATTTTACACTAGCGGCCGCTCGCGGTTACAGCCGCGTGGTTCCCGTTCCCGTAGGAATATCGGCATATATATGTGGCAACCCTAGGTCAAGCTGATATGTTGTTATTGGTCGTCAATCTTATGGTCAAACATAAACAGAAGTCAAAACATTGCAGGAATAAACAAAAAAATTGTAATAATATAAATTTGTTTTTTTTAATGGAAAAGTAAATATACGTAAATATGATTTTGCATATTATCACAGTGTTCTTTATAAATGGTGTCATGGCTATGTTTCGGGAATATACACCTATAACCAAACATCTTGAATTTTGTCAGGTATACTCTTTATACGCTGTAAATATCTGTTAGGAGACGGTATTTTTAATAATTTAGAATTAAAGGATATCCTGGGCATTGTTGCCTATAAAATCGTGAAAGAAGTTGGGTATTTATATTTTCATAATAACACTGAAATTAGAAGCAGTGTACAGGTCCGACGTCACTAAAACGGCGTCGTTAGGAGAAGTGTTTCTGTATAATAATATAATAATAAATCATTTATTTCAGGCAACACACAATGTAAAAGATGGTAATAACACAAAGGGACCCATATAATAAATACCTTACAGATTAACATACATACTATATAAAAAAAAAATTGTTAGTAGATATATAACTTATAACTATGTTAGTATATTAAGCACTAGCTTGTGCTTAATATACTAACATAGTATAATATAACAGCTACTGCTCCATTCTCCTTTTCACCAAGTGACAACCTAAACTTAACTACTGACATCTCACGTGCCTTCCAAAGCAAAGAGAAGCTAGACATACCTATTAGTGACCCATGCAGGATTTTTGACCAGTGATCTTTATCTTTAAACAAATACGCTTGCACTATTGATGAACCACAATAATCCCCAATCAGTGCGAAATGAGCGTGAAGTGGTTATTATGCAAATCAGTCTGCCTAATAGCGAGCAAAATGTAAATCAACTCTATATAGGTCGGTTGCAGTGTGTTGCAAGTAAGGATGCCAAAATTTTGTTGGTCTTTGAGGCAACTTATTTAAGTTTATTTTCAGCCGCTGCTGACAGGTCATAACTTCTATTTTAACGCGACTTTAGCTAAGAAAAGTTTTTATTTAAAGTCTGAGGTCCAGCATGATAACTTTAAAAGCACTTTTCTTTTGAGCTGTTTATGCAGTGCAGTGGCTGCGGGTCCTTTGCTGCCACTGCGTCATATATATTGTTTTATTTTCATATGTTTTTAAAATGTTTGAATTTGTTTTTCTTCGAACCACTAGCACAGCTGAGGTTTTGATATAACATTAATAATAGTTATGCTTTTATTATCTTATCTATTTGATTTGCTACCCAGCGTTAAACTTCAAAATCTTACATAACCACTATTTATTGAAGACAACTATTTTTAATTCATGCAATTTTAAGTCAGTAGGTATTTTTAAGAGGGCACTTGGGCAGCCCTGTTTGCAACAGGTCGTCGTGATTCTCCTAATTACTATCGAATATTTCACTTCTCGTTAGCCAAGTATCAGCTCTGTATAGATTGCTGACAAACAAATGCTAATATTGTTTTATCGAAACATAACGTTTCGACGCCTTTACTCAGTGTTTGTGTTGATTTTACATATAAAATCAAAATTCAATTCATAATTCACTTTTCAAACTTTTAATCAAGTTTCGTAAAAGTCGCTGGGGTCGATACTCGTCATGGATATGTTTTTGAATGATGTACTTGTTTATGTACCTATTGAAATCAATTTCCTTGTAAGTTCGCTTTTATTTAAGTTCGTATATATTCTGTTTAGACATGACTACATTAATGATGTACCAAAGGTGACTTAAAAGTTATGGCAAGAATTTACTTTCGGTTCATACTGGTTAAATGCTAAAACACATTTGATTGATTTATGATACCTTTTAATTAGCACTTAAAATTAAATATACGATAAGTACAAAAATTATACATATTAATAGACACCAATTTTATTTTAAACTAGCGGCCGCTTGCGATTTCACCCGCGTGGTTCCCATTCCCGTGGGAATATCAGGATAAAAAGTATTCTATGTTTTTATTCAGGTTATAAACTATCTGTATGCCAAATTTCATCCAAATCCATCCATCCGTTGCAGCGTGAAGAAGCAACAAATATACACACAAACTTTCGCATTTATAATATTAGTGTGATTACTCTGGCGATTACTTATCTCGGCATACTAGGCATATTACTACTACTAGGCTATTTATTACCGGGAAGATGTCAAAAACGAACTTTTTAAAATGACACAAGGCAGAAAATAAAAATTCCCTTTTAAAATGTTTAACTTAATTCCTCCCGCCACAAGAAATACTTCAAAATAGTAGACGAACTATTAAAGCTGAGTAAATAATTCATAATTTGGATTTCCCGGGTCGCGCACTGCCAGATGGTCCGCCCTATTGTCTCCCGTCAAAGAATGAGCTTGAATGCTGAATACGAATGAATATTGAAACGGAGGGAACGCTCCGCAAGGCTGGCAAGACCCAAGCGCAACCTTCTGTTGTCGAAAATAAATTAAAAGCTTGTTTGAAATAATTGTTCATGGTACATGTTTGACCATGGTTTATGCGACTTTGCCGTAACATCGGATACATAATATACAACATTGTAATAATTCTGTTACGAATAATAATGGTTTAAGTGTGAGTTATCCTGCATGTAGTAGTTTAGTTTAAAGTTATAATAATATTGTTGGACCTGATAAAACATAAACGAAAATTAAGGTGGCTCAAGATATTGCGTTGTTTTTCTTACAAGTAAGAATAAGAATAAGAATAAGAAACATTTATTGACCTGCACAAACACAAATACAAACAGATGAGAAAAAATAAAAATAAAATAAAAAAGAAGAACAACTTAAAACAATTAACACAATCACAAAAAGTAGGCTCGAGAAGCGTTTATAACCTTATGAAGAAAAAAGCTTAAACTAATTACCGTGCTAATGTTTAAGGCCTCGATCATTATAATGCCTATAACCACCTATATCTGAACTGGCTGAGAAACATAAGAATTTACAGATATAAAAGCGAGATACCACTTAGGTACAGGCTTTTTTAATTGACTGATCAATCACGAAATCTCAGCAACTACTTGTAGAGGGTATACACGCGCGAACAAACAGTTTTTAAATATTTCATTGGATTCGAATGTTTTTACGTGGCATATGGTGTCGCGGGCGAGTTGCTACTCGATTATATCCTTACGATCGATCGTATTATTGGAAACTGTACAAAATTATATACAGGATTTTTTTTACAAGTGCACAAATTTTCCGGAGCGACTCAGAATTGGTAAATAAACAACTATCTCATAGTAACATGGGTGGAAATATGTCAAAAATTTTGAAACTCTTCATACAAATCAGGCTAATCAAGTGTTCGCTAAAGTAGGTATGGGAAGTCTAAAATTTTTTGTTTTATTTCGACCCATGTTACTATAAGAAAGTTAAACTATGAGGCGCTCCCGAAAATTTGTGCACTGGTA
Source organism: Eudonia lacustrata (assembly GCA_947562085.1). NCBI lineage: Eukaryota > Metazoa > Arthropoda > Insecta > Lepidoptera > Crambidae > Eudonia > Eudonia lacustrata. The sequence goes on from OX387320.1 coordinate 5,986,869, forward strand.
AATTTTTTTTGTAGGTTTGTAAAATAGTTAAAATTTACCCACATTTGAGGAGCTCGATGGTGCAGTGGTTGACGCGCCCGGTCTGCGAGTGCTGAGGTTAAGAAACTTTCGCAAAGGCCGTTCATTGGATGGGTGACCAAAAATGTTTCATCTCGAGCTCCTCCGTGCTTCGGAAGGCACGTAAAGCCGTTGGTCCCGGCTGCTTTAGCTGTTAACAACCACCAACTGGGCCCGCGTGGTGGTTTATGGTCCGTTCTCTATCCATCCATAGGGAAGGCTCGTGCCCTAGTAGTGGGGACATAAAATGAGCTGATGATGATGATCCACATTTAGTAAAAGCTCCACTACGGTGAAGCATGCCAAAAGTAAGATGATATATATATTTCTTGGCATGCCAAGGAATTTTAATTGTAATAGACATTTTATTAGTGCGTTACTTACTAGAGTTCTTTCCAGATATAGTCTCCCATTGAGCACAAACCTTACAAAACGATATCAAAACGCCATGCTGCAAATCTATATAAAAGATATCTGTACAAAGCGTAAAGTTCAGAAGGGTATGTGTAAGTATTCCCAGACTTAGAAAAAATCACTGGTAGTGTAGTTAATCAGTTATAATTCACAAATCACATGGTCATCTAAGACTGCCTCGTTTAAATTTTAACACCCCCCATTTGTCAATGAGATTCGTTGCTTTAATGCCTTACAAGTTCTCCTTTCCGGTAACGATCGAACGGGCGTTTAAACTCACACTAGGCACCCTAAACTCATGGTAAGAACTCGAAATGGAAACAAAATTCATAGTATCGTCACAAAAACGCCGGCAGCGCTCTCTGATGAAAGCGTATTCGAGTCGAATGAACAAACAGGCAAGGAACTATTCAGACTCGCTCTGTCTCCTGGCAAACGAGGCGTGCACTTTGCTCAGGACCTATTTGGGTTAACTATATTAGGAACCTGTGGATTGGAAAAGCAAAGATCTCTCTATAAACTATTTCTACGGACTGATTTTGAGTGTCTAGTGAGAGTATATTTTTTCTATTCGATCACGTCGATGAAAACAATTTTTTTTATGGCATTGATATAACGCTTCCTGGCGGACATTTTTGGAAGTGGAAATTTTAGCCATCCAATCTATACATATAATAAGAACGTAGGGATAAAAAAATCTGTAATTGCAAGATATAAAAAATAAAATTACCTTAAAAGCCTTAAAATCACTTACGGAACACGATAGAATAGTTTAAAAAAAATTGTTTGTTTGTTTGTTTGTTTGTTTGTTTGAAGTCGATAAACTCGAGAACTACTGAACGGATTTTGATCCAGTTTTTACCAAAATGCTAAGAAAAATCCGGAGAATAATATAGGCTACCTAAATACTCGAAAAATACAAGGTGTCTCATTTAAACCGGTCAGTATGGAAAAGTCTGAAACTATAAGACATACGAAGATCTGTCCTTAGGAACCATGTCATCGATTTTAATAAGAAGAAAAACTGCATTCATACATTTAAAGAAAACCTGTACTCAGCTCGGGAATCGAACCCGGTTGTTTTGAAAAAAATAAACTTATACTATTTCTATTTAGATATCGATTGTGTAGCTAGTAGTATCTTAAGCAGTAAATTGCTCTTTGAAACATGATGTCTAAAATGAATAAAATGCATTGTTTTCACGTACTTTAATTTATTTTAGTAGGTGTTCGAAGTGACCACCGTTACATTCAACAAGTTCAGGCATGTAAAATTGTCTCTATGGTTGTTTGTACCTCTTTGCTGGTTTTGTGATTTTGTAGATCGTTACCTAAACGTGTTGCATATTGTATTAAAAAAACGGTGGTCACTTCGAACACCTTCTAAAATAAATAAAAGTATGTGAAAACAATGCATTTTATTCATTTTAGACATCATTAAGAAAGAGCAATTTACTGCTTAAGGCTGAGTACAGGCTTTTTAAAATGTATGAATGCAGTTTTTCTTCTTATTAAAATCGATGACATGGTTCCTAAGAACAGATCTTCGTATGTCTTATAGTTTCAGACTTTCCCATACTGACCGATTTAAATGAGACACCCTGTATAATAAGAACGTAGGGATAAAAAAATCTGTAATTGCAAGATATAAAAAAAATACTTTAAAATCTCTTACGGAACACGATAGAATAGTTTAAAAAGAAATTGTTTGTTTGTTTGTTTGTTTATTTGTTTGTTTGAACACGATAAACTCGAGAACTACTGAACGGATTTTGATCCGGTTTTACCAAAATGCTAAGAAAATTCCGGAGAATAACATAGGCTACATAAATACTCGAAAATTGTTTAATTTTGATTTGGTCTAAACAGGGATTTAATCCTTGGTTGCTTGGTAACTGTTGTTTATTATGTAACATAGGGGAATTTTTTTAATGTGTTACGGCTCTGGCATTTGAGGCTCTGGCTCTCTATTGCTATCGTGTTTTACGGCTCTGGGTTCTTTGCCCTTTTGAGCCTGTCATTGATAGTTGTTGCCATGAGAATACCGATTTTGATACAGTTATCACCAAAATGCTTAGAAAATTTCGGAGAATAACATACAAATCGAAAAATGTTTAACAAATTTTGATATACGTATTTACGCGACCAACTGTTAGATACGTTCGTTGAGTTATTATTTTAGGAAAGTTTTGTTACTCTCTAAGGTTACCAACCCTTTATAAATCTGTGAGGCACCTAAGCGAACATTAGCACCGCAGTAGTAAAGCGACGGAAAATAAAAACAAGCTCGAAATCACGCACATCATTAAACTTGGCTGTACATAGGTAACACCTTTTGTTTCATTTTCCAAAATAACTAATAATAATATGGCTATTTAGTCGCGCCTGCGCGCGACGCCTATTGCAGTTTTCTAATACACAGAAATGTTAAAAGTTACATTAACATTACCTAAATTGGGCGGTATAAACCTCTGTGTCGTTGCCCAAAATAATGTCTCTTTTTTTAGTTATGCATAGAAATGTTACCTACTCAGTAAATTTGGCTGTATAAAACTTTGTATCATTGCCCAAAATCATGTCTCTATTTTTTTAAATATTGCACATAGAAGATATCTTGAATTACATAGCTTGGCTGTATAAACCTTTGGGTCGTTGTCCAAAATACTTAATGTTATTTTTTTAAATCTATTTGGTGAAAAAACGCGAGAACAGGAAAATTTAAAAAAAAATTGGCGCTCAAATTTTGAAACGAACAGAAGGAAATTTTGATATTTTGCAATGCATTAAGTACCTATTTTTATTTTGTTAATAATGTTTAAATTATATTAATTATTCATTGTGTAAAAGTTTTTTAAAACATTTTATGCAGGTACGTTAAATATTTCAGTACTTATTCAGTTCTTATTAATTTTCAAATAAGATTTATTCATTTTGTAAAAGTTTTATGAAACATTTGATGCAGGTAAGTTAAACACTTATTTCAGTACTTATTTTACATGTAAGCGGTTTCTTACTTTGGTTTCTTAACATGTTTATAGGATAAATCTGTGTTCAATGATACAATATAAGTAAGTAAGTATCATAACAATTTTAATATCATAAAACCTATAAAGAATGAATTTTGTACATACTTCTAGATTACAGAAAAATGGTTTTTCCATTCTTCTATCGCATAAGACGATGGCTACCTCTGTTATCAGAGTTGCAAAAATGTTTAAATTTGCAGGGTACAACTGTATCAGGCACGGACTTCAGATTTTTTTTTATTAGAGGTAACTTCTTTCTGTGTCCATCTATCTCTAAAAGCTACCTACCTAACAAGATGCCACGAAGAAGTTCAAATTTATCGCAAGTATGTAACATAAAATACTATAATGTATTACCTAATAGACTATAATATAATTTATTACAGTTCTCAATTTATTGATATTTTGTATCTACGAATAAGAACATAGTTGGTAAATAGTTTTTTGTGCCTTCTGGCCGACAACCAATAATCCTGGACCGCTACCTGCTACTCGATAACCAGCTTCGGTGGACAAGACAAAAAAAATTTTGAAGTCCGTGGTTGGACAGTATAACAGTAGACAAATCTTAGCTAAGATACACCAGTGCCTAGGACGACTCCGGACGAGTACCTGAGCTGTAAAATACCAATTTTATTACATATAGTTGAGCGTCAGTAAACCCATTTCAGGTTTGAATGACGTAGCAAATACGCGCAACCCACCGAGAAACGGTGTTGTATACTGAATGTATGTGGAGGGATAATTGAAACGGGAAACTGAGTGAGAAACTGTATGAACGGGACGATTCTGTGCTTCAAACTGAATATATGTATGTACATGGCAGAGATGATAGTCGAAAGAATAATGTATGAAAATAATGATGGACGTAAAGGAGACACAGGAAGTATGCCAGAACCACACTAAATGGAGGTCGATTGTCTTTGTCTATCTCAGCATTCCCAGCTGAAAGGATATTAACCCAGTTATTACTGAAACTATTTTTGATCTCAAATTTTTTGGATATTTGAGTTGTCCGGAAAACCACTAATAATTTCTTAAGAAATGGAAACTCACATTACATTTTTTGATCGTTATAACGATCGGTAGTAACAACTGGGTTAAGAGTGAGTAGATGTACGTATGTCGGTAAATACAATGTCAATTTTTAAATTGCCGATGCATATAATTTTATTATACCCTAATAAGCTTAACTCTTTCAGGGTCAGGGGGATGTATATTCCCACCACATTTTGAACTTTATGTGATTGAGATAAGATTAAAAACCAAATGAAATATGTGGTCGAAAGATCAACCACCATGCCTCAAAGAGTTAAATAGATACCTACATAAAAATTAAACTGTACAGACTACAGCCTTTAGCTCACGCGGACGAAGTCGCGGGCAACAGCTAGTGTCTAATAAAACTTGATTGACTTGACTGATTTCATAATCTTTGAACACTACTACACTACACTTAACACTATCAAATATCTGGGCGTGATGATTGACTCTGCGCTCAGTTTTTATCCCCACATCGAGCTTCTTGCTGGTAGAGTCAGAAAGCTCATCTTTATCTTTAAAACTCTTCGCCATGTTGCGGACTTTCAGGTGATTAAGTCTGTATATCTTGCCCTATGTCAATCGATCTTGGGATATTGTATCTCATCTTGGGGAGGAGCTGCTAAGACGCACCTAATTAAGGTGGAGAGAGCACAAAGGGTCGTTTTGAAGGTAGGAGCTTCCCTCCCATATCTTTGCCCCACGACTGAAGTTTACAAACTCTGGGAAGTGCTCACCGTTCGTCAGCTCTTCATCCTCTCAACTGTCCTCCGTAAACATTCCCAGCTTCAATATGATCCAGTTTTATGCAGTAACAAGCGACGAAAGTACTCTGTCTGTCTCTCTCGTCCTTTAAAGACTAAGCTGTCAAATAGATTTTTCTGCTTCATGGGTACCTACCTTTATAATAAAATGAATTCTACCCTTTCTCTGTACTCACTGACTAAAAAGGAATGCAAAAGAAAACTGACCGCATGGCTATTACATTTGACCTATGATGATACAGAGAACCTACTGGTAGCTACGGTATAACACACACACACACACACACACACACACACACACACACACCCACCTTCACACACACACCCTCACACAAACACCCTCATACACACACACACACACACTTAACACCTATCATATGATTAATTTTGTTTTTTTTGTTATTTGAATGTTGTTGAATTGTATAATGTCACTCACTCATCACCGTCTTTTTGTGCCTAAGCGGTTCGAGGTAGTGGGAGCCTGATGACCTGAAATCACAGGTATTTTCATACCTTCTCAGGCATCAGTCTCACACAAACTTAACTCGTATGAATGTTTAATGTGTGTAATTATGCTGTGTAAGTTTGTGATGAGAAATAAATGCATTATTATTACTACCTACGACTTACAAAAACACAAATGTTGAAATAATTTTCACGAGCAGGATTTGAACCTGCACCCTTCTGACATACCAGCCCGCCGAAATTATTCAACATTATTTACTTTTTTACTTTAAAAGCCAATTTTTTCAACATTTGTGTTTTTGTAATTTGTTCACAACAAAATTTGCGTTAAAAATTATATAAACAAAACAAAAACATTTTATAAATAGCTTGCCAACTTCTTAACTGATCTTTAGTATTTGTAAAAAATATTATGATCGGATGTTAATGACGGTAGTTGTTGATATTGAATGGGCGCCTTTGGCTTTCAAAGTGAAAAAGTAAATAGTGTTGAATAATTTCGGCGGGCTGGTTAGAACCACGATAGCTCAATTGGAAGAGCACCTGACCCGGTATGTCAGAAGGGTGCAGGTTCAAATCCTGCTCGTGGAAATTTTTTCAACATTTGTGTTTTTGTAATTTGATCGCAACAAAATTTGCGTTAAAAATTATATAAACTGAACAAAAACATTTTACTACCTACGACTTTGATTACCTATTACAAATACTTTTATTGTTTCGACATCTGTTACCGTAAAACTGGTTTTAATATTTTAATAGTCTACCTCACCCTTATTTGTAGTTGTTATTCATATAGTTGTACTTGTATTTCCATCTTTGGAATTGATACCGTTTACACTAAATCATATACGATACTCTCATTGAAGTAAATAAACAATAAGCTTTACCTTCGCCGTGTAGCTTTAGTTACAAAAAGAATATTAGCAGCCTGTCCTAAATATGTTTTTTGCTTGTTAATGCTCCTCACCTTTCCCGCACTTGGCGTCTTTCAATGAAATACTTTTAGCGCCACAACACGTTTGTCTTACGTCTACGAATACGAATGAACAAACAGGCAAGGAACTATTCAGACTCGCTCTGTCTCCTGGCAAACGAGCCGTGCACTTTGCTCAGGACCTATTTGGGTTAACTATATTAGGAACCTGTGGATTGGAAAAGCAAAGATCTCTCTATAAACTATTTCTACGGACTGATTCTGAGTGTCTAGTGAGAGTATATTTTTTCTATTCGATCACGTCGATGAAAAAAATTTTTTTTATGGCATTGATATAACGCTTCTTGGTGGACATTTTTGGAAGTGGAAATTTTAGCCATACAAAGACGTGATCATGTTCAATAAAACTTGATTGACTTGACTGATTTCATAATCTTTTAACACTACCTACGACTTCGGCGGGCTGGTTAGAACAACGATAGCTTAATTGGGAGAGCACCTGACCCGGTATGTCAGAAGGGTGCAGGTTCAAATCCTGCTCGTGGAAATTTTTTCAACATTTGTGTTTTTGTAATTTGTTCGCAACAAAATTTGCGTTAAAAATTATATAATCAAAACTAAAACATTTTATAAATAGCTTGCCTACTTCTTAACTGATCTTTAGTATGTATTTGTAAAAAATATTATGATCGGATGTTAATGACGATAGTTGTTGACATTGAATGGGCGCCTTTGGCTTTCAAAGTAAAAAAGTAAATAGTGTTGAATAATTTCGGCGGGCTGGTTAGAACCACGATAGCTCAATTGGGAGAGCACCTGACCCGGTATGTCAGAAGGGTGCAGGTTCAAATCCTGCTCGTGGAAATTTTTTCAACATTTGTGTTTTTGTAATTTGTTCGCAACAAAATTTGCGTTAAAAATTATATAAACTGAACAAAAACAATTTTACTACCTACGACTTTGATTACCTATTACAAATACTTTTATTGTTTCGACATCTGTTACCGTAAAACTGGTTGTAATATTTTAATAGTCTACCTCACCCTTATTTGTAGTTGTTATTCATATAGTTGTACTCGTATTTCCATCTTTGGAATTGATACCGTTTACACTAAATCGTATACGATACTCTCATTGAAGTAAATAAACAATAAGCTTTACCCTCGCCGCTTTAGTTATAAAAAGAATATTAGCCTGTCCTAAATATGTTTTTTGCTTGTTAATGCTCCTCACCTTTCCCGCACTTTCAATGAAATACTTTTAGCGCCACAACACGTTTGTCTTATAAAGGTTGGAATAAAAACTATTCACTAATTAACACTACTTCTTTCTTTAGATAAAATGAGTTACCGTAAGTACTGTTTGCAGTTTTGTCGAATATAAATGTGAAATTGTGGTAGATTATTAACCGTTAATAAGCTTGTGAACTCATATACGTCTTGCCATCCACTGTTTGCAAGACTTGGCCTACTTACATTAACATCTTTGTATATTTACGAAATATGTGTATTTGTACAGCAAAATAGTAACCTCTTTAAAGAGGCTTTTCAAATTTATTCAAGAAACCGTAGTAATCCGGACAGATTAGTATAATACTATACTAATTAGTAGATTAGTATAATAATACTCTTAAAACAATGCAATACAGCAAAAGCTGCTTAACCATGTGCTATCCATAAAGGACTGCCTTGCGTAACTGGTTACTGACGCACATATTTTATAATAGTTATTTTGTGTCGCTAAGGTATAACTTAAGTTTAATTTCATGTAATCAATAATATTTGTTTTACCACCATGTATACTTACCATGTTTTTATGCGAATAAATTATTTATTTATTATTTATGCTTATATATAGCAACAAATAATTTGATCTGCGTTCCTTTAAAAAAATCGTAGATAAAATATTTAAAAATCTAATTAGCTGTGATGTTTATCATAAAAATACGAGCTCGATTTACTTTTAAGCACTGGTCACTATATCTCGTATTTGACCCGGCCATTAGCGACCACCGGAACCTACATTTACCAGACTTTAGAGAAACATTCCTCTATCATGAAACTGGAATCTATGCCCATATCGCTATCCGCACGTCAACGAAATTGGCAAAGTTTGATAATGTTTGTCAACAGTTTCAACGGCTTCAACCCAAATCTGTGTCGAGCACATTGTTTCCAAACTTAAATACTTGAATAATAGATCAATGAAAAGAGGTTATGATGGAAATTAAAGTATTCGTGTGATACCGAAGACTGATATATAATTTCTGTAAGTTTCTAGTTGTTGTTTCCGAACTTATTTGTCTATTTTATGTATTTATCTGCCGCACTCATTGACCTTAATTATTACTTAACACCTACAATTTTTCAGTCGAAAATGTGTTTATAGAGTCACTGTTAGAGACTTTTTTTACAATAGACAATTTTAGGTGATAAATGATTAATGATGATTGACGTCTATGAGTGCGGCAAAAAGCTGTATAAAAGTGTTGATAAGTAATCATTAATGATGATTGACGTCTATGAGTGCGGCAGTAAGCTGTATAAATGATGAATTTAAAATGGTCGTGATTATACTGGAAACTTCTATGGAATTCCTGCAGTTGATGATGGTTCTTGGCAAGCGTACATTATTTTTAATGATACTGAGCCGGCAAACGAGCGTACAACCCGCCTTCTGGAAAGCGGCCACCGAAGCCCAAAGATACTTGGAACACCGAAGTTCTTATTGTTCTACGCCCGATAACATCATTAGTGATAGTATCCGTCAAACCATAACACAGAAATGCAAAACAATGCATTCAGATTCTGCACAGAACCTTACCAATAGGCTTTTGAAAGGCGTTAAATTTATTTTTTCTATGCTGATAGGAAGGTCCTTCTACTAATTAACTTATAATAAAACGGAAGTAAACGAAAATATTAATGCATTGTTTCGAATCGATTTCAAGCTGGTTTTATTATTATACTACTCTAATATCATCTACTTAATAATGTTAAGATGTTTTGTCTTTACTATTAATATTTAAAAAGTTCATATCTTTACTAACGACGTCTTTAAAATAATATTTAAATCAACAAAGAGAAACAACAAAAAATTTAAATAGTCAATTTGAATTTGATTTAATACTATTTGGCTGTAGATCATTTAAATTTTATGATAATGTCTGTAAATGACACAAAATGTAATGGTCGGTGGTATTCTGTTGTTTCACAATGAGCTAACTTGTGCATAAACCATGAAAAAGGGTAAATGGGCAACAAAGGAAACAAAGCTCTGTAACTGCAAGGGAAAATCGGAGTGATTAATTTGCGCCCCTAAATGTGACCGGGTGACGTTGAATTTAAAAGAAAATGTAAACAAATAAATCAAAATATAATAGCAGCGAACAGGAGTTGTTTGACGACCTCCTTGGTCGAGTGGCTTGCACCCGGCTTTCATGGTGTCGTCATCTCTGAGGTCTGAGGGTTCGATCCCCGGTCGGATCAATTTAGAAATACCTGTTTTTCTAAATTGTTTCGGGTCTGGGTGTTTCCTATACGTATAATAAGTTTGTATTTAAGTATATTAAGTATAAATATTTATAAAATTACCAAAGTACAGTGAAAAAATTGTGATCGTGATCTTGCCTGCTAAGCAACATTCGCAATGCCAGGTTACCGGATGGGTGATCAAAGTACAAAAAAGTATCTCGAGCTCCTTAGTGAATTGGAGGTTGATGGTCACTCCTTAGAGTACAATAGAAATAAATAGGTATTTACCTACCTAAATGATAATTACTTTATTGCTTTGAAGATTATGAACAGTAAAGTATGTATTGAGTTTTTATGCGTACACACATTTTTTAATTACGATCTAGATTACTACCACTATTTTATTGTACAACTTTGTAACAATTGTAATTTGTCTTGTGTAAATAAATAAAGGAACTTCATTGCGAAAAATGCCCATTTTTAAGGCTAGCAACTAATTTCTTTACTAAATGTTCGCCATAAAAACAATGTTAGTAGTTGGTATTGTTGTGCTCCGACATAAGATAAGTTAGCTAGTTCTTTAACAATTGAGCATACAGGGTGATATGCTCTCTTCTACCTTATAGTTATCACTAACGATCAGGTAAGATCGTTATTGTTAACTATAAGGTAGTAAGAGTTTTCCCTTCGTAAAATAAGTGAGTGTACTGGCAGGCAGTCAGGATGTTTGTTTTGAAATGTTAACACGTGATCCTCGTATCTTACCCACAAGCCAACCTTTCACTTGTAATCTCCAGTAAAGACAATTTATGGAGCCTTACGATATCATTTGCTCAAATATAAATAACGAGATTTAATGTCGCGTCCTTTGATGCTGAAACGAGATAACTATACCACGGTGAGACACGGAAGAGGGAGATGGGAATCTTGCAGTGACAGGGAAAACGTATTAGAAGTCAGTTCTGTATTAGAATGAATGAGTTGGCAAGTCGGAAGTACGCCATTCGTATTGAAATGGAAAGCAAAATTTGAAAAGCCTCTGTCATGGATTGGTATTGATGTTTCTCACAAATCTGCATTCGCTTTGCATTCTGGTTTGAAAGCCTCTAAGTACGTGATAGTGGTAAATTTTTTAAATTTGAATATTGAATTGATTACTGGGCTTGAATATGCGATTGCTAAAACAACATAAGCACATGCATTTATCTGAAATGAATATATATACTGACTTCCGTTTAGCAGTACCGAGTAAGTGCATATCTTAAAAAGTAAATGAAAATAACAAATATTATTTTTTATTTTAAATGAGATTTTATAATTTGTCTTTACTGTTGTTTGTTTCACTTCATTGTTAAAAATAAAAATACTAAAACTTTCAAAGTGAACTAGAATTAAACATTAAAAAATTTAACGTCACTCTTTAGTCTATATTTAAGTAATGAAGAAAAACACTATGCCTTCGTCGGTACGTAAGTCTATGACCTTTATGTAAGAAACTTAGCTAAGGCGATTCTTTTCTTCCTTTCCTTCATATTCTTGGAAAATTCCATCCCAGTCATAAAAGACATTTCCATTACAATAATATTCAATGCACTCAATCTTCTAATCATGTAGCTAGAGCCACCTTCGATCAGCAATCATAATAAAAGCGTCCTTTTCCCAATCTTTCCTCAATCAATGTGAGGCCATCACATTTGTTATTATTATATTACATCTCTTTTTTGCTATTGTACTTTTCTTTTTTCTATTGTTTGCATATGTGAACGTAAAGTTATTTAACAACATTAGTTTTTACACTACCTTTTTTTTGTGGAAATGATTAAGTGCGAGTCTAAGATATATCTGATGATGATAATGATATAGGCATAAGCCTGAAGAATAACGTTGCATCTTTTTCGTGGTACCGTTTTGAGTTAAATACTGGTTTAATCATAATTAGATTGGTCTGCGTGGTCACGTAGTTGGGAGATCGGGACGTGCCTGGACTCGGAGAAACGTCCACGGGACTACCGTCACGCGACACGCCGCCAGTGTAACAGACACCTGTGGCGACGGAAACTACAGTTTGGAAGTCAAATGGTCACCCTAATGTTTTCATCAATGAATATGAATTAATGTTTTTTTTTCATTCTTAGAACTACTAAGTTACTACGGAAATTATGTTATTTATTTTCAGACAACAACAGTCCATAGTGTTAGTAACAATGATCCTAGGGCTATGTTAGTAATACAAAAATATCATTTAGTATAAAAGTAGCTATCTACTTTTATCGATTTACATCGTTTATGTAAATCGATGAACCTATGATATAAGGCCGGATATAATATGAATTAATAAAAAAATTGAAATTCATAGAGGTACTAACTTACTACAGAAAGTATGCTTTCTATCTAACGTAAAAAGGATTCTTGAAACTTATTGAATTGCTAGCTCAATGACGTCCTTTTGAATTGACTGCTCAGGGAAGAATTGGATGAGACGGACTTTTCGCATGACATTCTCTATCTTCAATGACAATATTCTTTTGGTTTATTTTGGTTATCTGATGCAAAAAAAGTATAAAATAAGCACAAAATTTTAACAATATAAAAAATATAAGGCTTAGTATATTAAACGTGAATATTTTAACTAGATTTCATTATAACACCTTCAACAGGATTAATGTATTACTGTGGTAACTAGCTAGCAGATAGTTATTAACTTTGACAAATTAAATTCACAGAGATGTTTTGGCTGAGAGAACCGTTATAGGGTAAAGCCACCAAAGAGCAGTCACTACCAAGGAGTACCGCTGTGCTACTAATTGAATAATATTAAATCTGTTAGCTACTACTTGCCTGTGACATAACGTGTGTATGGAGTCAATATGGTACGTAATATTTAATAATCCCATGAATGTGTGTGTTGTCAATAGGAACAATAGAATTGCGCATCTATACGTACTCTTTGGTAGGGCGTACTATTTAATGGCTTTACCCTAAACGAGTGACGTTAGTACAAGCTTTTGCCAGCATATGCAGTCTGGCATCTCGTACACGGTTCTAAATATGTAGATTTTGAAAACTCCCAATATTTAGCAATTATAAAGAGCATACATATAACCAAGTTTCAAGATCTAGACTATGTTATTCTAACTGCACGATTATTTCCACAAGTGGGACTCGGATTTGCTTTTTTGGCATTTCGGGCTATCGTACTAGAATGGTAGGTGTGGTTTTGAGACCCAAGCGTAACGTAAAAATATATGTCTAACACGTTTATTTATACTTTTAAACAGTGCATTATTTAAAATAAATAGATAAAGGCGTTACGAATTCATTAAAACTGAAAATATATCTAGTCGAGTTGAATAACCCGCTAACTAATGGGAGCTTTTGTGGTAAGACTAGTACTTAATTGTTTCAAAAGAATAATTTTATATTTGCCTCTTTCTACTACCTCCATATTCAGTGAGACAAAACTTTATAACGGTCTGGACCGGTCTGTTTTTATATTCCAAAAGTTATTTACTTCATAATTGTTGTCGTAGTCGGTCAAATTTAATAATGACTCCAATTGAGTTGTACTGAAATAAATTAACGCTCACTTAACTTGCTGTGCTCAACAGGTTCTTAATGATCTCATAAATAAACCATATATATAAAACATATTGCCAAAACCTCAACACGCTAAGAACTAACACCTAATTGGGATATGATAGATGCGAACAAATATTGAGTATAGAGCTTTCTGGGTGTTATGTGTGCATCTGCGTCGTCAATCCTTCAAAACCTAATCGCTCAACTACAATTACAGTGAGTACGTCTATAGCTTTACGTAGGGCCACGTGTTACCAAAATGCTCGGGACGTGCCGGGACTGCGTGCCACTAACGGGATTAACGTAGTATGACATTGCCGGGGTAACGCACACCTGTGAATAATTTCGAAATGAGTTTTTATGTAAGCCAGAGTACCAACCTTTTTATTGAATAACATAATACTCTATGGTTTATGTGAGCGACGTAAACTATTGCCAGTCATAAAAACGCGGGAGTACGTGAAGTAAAACAAAGGACCATCATTAAAAACTGTTATTATTATGCTTTTGTTTTGTAAATTATTAATTTACAAAACAAAAGCATAATGCATGGAATTCTATGCTAGTCGAGCAGAAGTGACGTCAAATACTCTAAATTCTTTATGCTGAATTAAGAAATAGTCATTGAAATAGTTTAAAGTACGTAAGTTTATTTCACAAAATTTGCCTTAAATACTAAAAAAATATTAACTATGTATGTAAGTAAAACTAAGTACGACTGGTATGATTGGCGTACCTAACTCTGAATTTAAGGAAAGCCTGTAAACATTGAGTCATTTCCTTGTTTTTTTATTTAAGTAATAAAAGAGATGAAAACGTTGAGTCCAAAGCTGGTAATTCACGTTTTACGAGCGGTTTCATCGATAAAGCTGTAGCCATATTTATTGCTTCAAATTATTATGTGCGGATTGTATATTTCTCTGTTGGGAATGATGTTTCATTTAACACATTTGTATTCTACCCCTACCACGTACAAACGTATGTTAAAATAGTCTAATAAATCAGATAAAACATATATTCTATTTATTGAGCATTGCTAACAGATGAGTACGAACTGAATACCTACCTAGTTATAATGCAGTAGGTATAATTGGTCTCACCAAATGTCCCACACAAACCATACAAGACACACTGTAGCCTCATTTGAGTAAATCGGAACGCAATCGTTAAAAGTCTCCATGTGACCACAGAGTTTGCAAATGGTCCGAAACTCTAGTTATTGTCCTAAGGGTCCAAAACGTCAGGCTAAAATTAATGAAATGAATAAAATGTAATATTTTCCACTACAGAAAAGTGCCTTGCCTTCATCTCACTATAAGGTACATACATACGCCTGTACATCAACATAAACAAAACTGTAAAATTTCTTCAATACATTTTCAACCTTATTCTTAAGCTATAAAGTTCAAAGTCTATTGAAGAAAGTTGACAGTTTGTGGTAGGATGATGTGCAGGATTGTGTACATAAGGCCGTTGGTGCACGAATTATAAAAGAACTAGCCATCTTATCTTTAACTGTCGGAACACAATAATGCTGCGAACATTGCAGATGCAAAACGGCCTAAAAATAAGCTCTATCATCAACCAAATAAAGTACAATAATATGTACCCATAAATCGGATATCGAACCTCTTACTAGATCAACTAGAACAAAGGCGGCAAACGTAATATAAAAGAAAGCAGATCCGCTTATTTAAAGTGTTTTAAGTTGTTATGCTGATCACAGCCTCTCAACGAGGTTTCTATAGCACCGAAGTCTCTCTTAACTCCACAAAGAATATGCCACTTCCGGGAAACTTTTATAGGATATTAACAGGCTATTAAATTAATTTGGAAGGCTTTGCATCAGCAAAAAAACAAAGTGACACCCCTCGAAGGTATCTTGAGAGTGATGAGGGTTGGCACTCTTCATTCACGTCATCACTCAATCAATATATACCTATAGCTGTGAAATAGGTCGTGAATAGACCTACTCACTACCTACTTTCGTCCCATAAAAACACAATGACCGTTTAAGAATAATGAACGCATTTGCTTAGAAAATTTAGAAGATGGGAGGGCATCTTAATTTAATGGTTATAAATATAAATTATTTTAATTAGTTTTTATTCGATTTTAGCATGTCGTGTGTAAAGTAAATTACTTTAAAATATACAAAAGATTTTTGAAATTTATATTGCAATATTTTTTAAAGACAAGAAATTTTATATACGAATTAGCTGACCCGGCAGACTTCGTACTACTTTGTCAGTTTCTATGACAACAAAACAAATAAATCGTCGAACATTTTGTATTGAAAAATTAAATTGTAAAAAAAATGTTTGGGTGGATCACCCTTATCACTTAGGGGTATGAAAGATAGACTACTACCGATTGTCAGACCTACCTAGACCTACCGAAAATACATATAAAATTTCATAAAAATCAATCTAGCCGTTTCGGTGGAGTATGGCAACTAACATGTGACACGAGAATTTTATATATATAGATAGAAATAGGTAGAGATAAAAACAATCTAGGTAAAAAAATATGCAATCCTGTCACTTGTTCTAGGATTGGCATTGGCCACGTAGGCGAAAAAGAGCTAAACTTAAGTGTTAGTGGCGGGTCACGTGTGCCGAATGCATAATGAATGGCCTGTATCGTCACCTCGTGGCAGACGGAATTCAATGCAGGCGAAGGTTAAAAAAAAGGTGGACTGACCGTTTAAGATATTATGAAAAAGATTGGCAGAACCTGGCAGGAGATAAAGATCTATAGGGTAAATTGGGAGAGGTAAAAACTATAAAGTAGAGATAAGTGGGTATTAGGTGGGTGGGAGGAGCTCGATGGCGCAGTGGTTAATGCGCCCGGTCTGCGAGTGCTGAGGTTAAGCAACTTTCGCTAAGGCCGGTCATCGGATGGGTGACCACAAATTTATCATCTCAAGCTCCTCCGTGCTTCGGAAGGCACGTAAGTCGTTGGTTCCGGCTGCATTAGCAGTCGTTAACAACCACCAATCCGCACTGGCCCCGCGTGGTGATTAATAGCCCGTTCTCCCTATCCATCCATAGGGACGGCTCGTGCCCCAGCAGTGGGGACATAAAATGAGCTGATGATGATGATGATGAAGTGGGTATTAGAATGTTTTTATCTAACGCGTTACATTATGAATATAATTTAAATACGGAAAATCTTTAAATGTGGTTTCTACTCGACACTTCGCAACACCTGTGATACTTAATCAAGACTCTTCAACGTCATCTGATAAATTTATAGTGAACTGTGCTAGTGTTATCAACTAAGCGCTGCACCGTAGTAAACTACTTATTTAGTGTAGGTGTTGCGGAAACCCACAACACACACTATGCTATTGCTTAAAAATACACATTAAAAATAGAAAAAAAATCCACTCACAGTTCCATGCCGCTCCCGCCGTCCTGAACGGGATCCATATGGTCCGATGGGGCCCGAATCCGGCTCCGGGTCTTCTAGGGTTCCCTAAACACACCCAAACTACCCCAAAGTGCACTTTCCCCCTGAAATACCTGTTACTCCAGCAGCGGTGTGGCCGACATCCCGGCTAATTGTTTTCCCGAAACAATTCGCTTACGACGCACACTCACAAACACAGGTTGCACAATCCACTTAATTAGAATAATACGGCTCCAAATGCCCTTATTACTACATAAAATCTATTTAATTATCAACACACGATAACTATCAACCAGCCATATTTGCTATCCAGAGACAAGTGTATAAAAAAAGAACAACTAGTGATGGGGCCATTATGCCACCAAACAAAATTGAATCTCGATAATCGATTCGTCCATAATACAAATCAAAGTTTTATTTCCAACAAAAATAAATGCCTGTTTATTTGCAACATCCCGCCACCCAAAGCGGACGTACCGCTTTCTAGCCTGAAATCTTAAACTAGTCAACCGGTAATCGAGCTGAGGTCGCGACTGCGCGATTTAGCACCGATCCATCAACCAACACTTGCGCCACACGCGGAGTCCCGTCCGCGCCCCAGACTAACTTTAAAATGCGACCTCGTCTCCAAAATAACGATGGCAAATTAGCCTCTTTTAATAAAACCAGATCTCCCTCCGAAGGGGGCGACGTCCGGTCTGTCCACTTTACACGCTGCTGCAATAAATGCAGATACTCCAGTGACCAACGACGCCACAAGTCCTGACTCATTTGTTGTATCATTTGAAAACGAGACATCCGGTGTCTGCGTTCATCCTTCCAGGGATACTCAGGCAGGGCAGTGAGTGGCTGACCGACCAAAAAATGACCAGGGGTCAGGACTTCCATGTCATTTGCGTCAGAGGAGAGTGGACAAAGCGGACGCGAGTTGAGAACCGCCTCAACCTTACAAAACACAGTTGTAAGTTCCTCATACGTGAGGGTAGTTTCCCCGACTACCCGGCGCAAGTGGGTTTTTGCCGATTTTACCGCGGCTTCAAATATCCCGCCCCAGTGGGGACAGGCTGGCACACTAAATCGCCATGTGATTCCCCGCTGTGCGAGAGCTTGACTTATGCTATTACAATTTTTATCCAGAAAATCGTTCACATCTTTTAAGTAGTTGGCAGTGCCTCGGTAGTTGGTACCGTTGTCGGACCGAATAAGAGAAGGTAAACCCCGTCGCGAAACAAAACGATCCAGCGAGAGGGGGACAGTCGATAAAGGGCAGTCGAGTTTCGATCCTACCCGACGCCATCTGGCGTGTGTGATCCTTATAAAAGGTTTCGCACTCCACATGCTCCGGATCCAGACGGGAGACCATGGGAGGCTCTTCCAGTTCCCAGAATTTTTGCATCGTCCTAGCGATGGGGGTAGTAGCGACGACAGATGAGACATCCCGCGTCTCCTGGTCGAAAACCGGTCCCATTAAAACGTGTCCAAAGATGGTAGGTATAGCTATCAACAAAGAGCGGCCCAGACTCCGCTGAGGCCCTAAAAGGATCCAGCCTAGTACATCCGCTCCCAATATGAGGTCCACCGGAGCCGGCTCCTCGAAATGAGGGTCTGCCAGCATGAGACCTGATGTGTCAGGCATTGCGTCCCGCGGAATGTCTGTCGGTGGATGCCAACCCAGCAGATTGTCGAGTACGATCGCGGCCGCCGCAATTCGTATCGAAGCGGAATGCACAGGAGAGAAGGAAATGTGGGTCTGACCGGACAGACCCCCCACTTCTGTATCTCCGACTCCCCGAATCGGAGCTGAGGGAGGCGCGCACTCCAGACGTAGGCGCCTCGCTACCCTCGTAGTAATTAAGCAGCCCTGTGCCCCAGTGTCTAGGAGGGCTCGTATCCGGACGAAGTCCCCCCTAGGTCCCCAAACGCGTACCTACGCGATGGGCAAAAGAACCGTCCTCGGTTCCGAAGTAGCCCGACCACAGGCTAGTCACGCGTCAGAGCCAGCAGCCGACCCTGTCGAACCGTGATGACTCGGCCAGTAAGTCGGACGCGTGCAGGCCACCATCCGGGGTGGTGCGTATCCAGCTACCCTACCATACCGGTGATAGGGTGGGTGGTATTCCAACCTCGGGTACTCGTGCAGTACCGGTGAGAACTGTTGACGGTTCTCACGTCGTTGTTGTTCCGGTAACGGCGGCGGAGGATACGCGTACGAGTATCCGGGTGTTGGGTCCGGAGGTGGGGCTCCCTGTACCCAGTGGCCCTTAGAGGCACCAACTCCTGGTGTTGGTCGCGCCGGGTGCCGGGTTGTAGCCAGAACCTGGCTCCGTTCCGGCGGTCCCCAACTCACCTGAGCCGGGGTGTACGAGGGGTTGTAGTGTGGCGGCCGTGGCGGACTCCGTCTTTCCGGAGGCGGGGTTGACCCCGGCCCCAAACCGCCACCCGTGGGAGATCCCCTCTCCCGAACCGGTGCTGAGCCCTCAGCACTACGGGTGCACAGTAAGCGATGGTGCGGTCCGCCGCACACATCGCAAGGCCTCGCCTGGGGACACTCATTGTACCTATGTCCTCCCAGGCAGGCATAACACAATCCTCGTGTCCAAACGAGGTTTCGGCGCTCTTGTGTGGGCAGCCCGAGAATTGCTGGACATAGCTGTTCTAAGTGCTGCTGTCTGCAAACCCGGCATCCAGAGCCGGGGCTGATGGCGGCCGCAGCCACCAGCCTGCCGCGACCCTTCCCTGGGTTGCGTGGCGGCTGGGCGCCGTAGACTCCGGAAGTGCGGGCCGGCGCACTTGTCGGAGCCTCCTGGGAGGCTAGCTGGTTTTCCAGCAGGCAAGCCTCCTCTTCCAGGAACTCCAGAAGTTCCCCTATCGAGGGCAGAACGCTGCCGAGATCCTTGTGGACCAGTCGATTCCGCTCGAACTTGTCCCTCATCTCCTGCGACAACTTGGCCAGAACGATGTGCAGAAGAAGGAAGGACCACTGGTCGACGGGCAGTCCGAGCGTCCTTAACCCGTTTAAGGACACGGTGAGCGGGGTGATCAGCTGCGCCCTCAGCTGAGCCCTATGGTTGACCCTCGGCAATCCCAGCAGATGGGTCACGTGCGCGTCCGCCTGAAGACGCGGCTTCTCGTACCGCTTCTCCAGCAGCTGCATGGCGGTGTCGTAGCTCGCATCCTGCAGCTCCAGATGCTGTACGAGCTGTCTGGGTTCTCCGTCTAGGAAGGAACGGAGATATGCCAGCTTTTCGGCCTTGGTGAAATCCTTCCGAGTATCCACCAAGGCCAAAAACATGTTCCGGAATCCAGCCCAGTCCCGCATACATCCGGTGAAATGCGGGATCTCCAGGGCACCCAATCTTCCCATGGCGCTGGGTCCAGGGGTGTGGAGCGAAGCGGGGCGCGCAACAGGCTTCCCCTCCCGCAGTCGCTCGATGTCCTTCACCCGCTGAAGGACCTCGTCGTAGATGTCTTGGATGTGCTCCAGATCCTTGACATATTGGGCGTGGAGGGCCAGCTCCTTCTCCCCGACCGGGTCGGTTGACAATAGAGCGGTTACCGACCGCTCGGCCAACAAGAAACGAGCCTGCATTTCCCTCGAACGCGTCTCCAAGGCGTCCTCCCGGTTAGGCCGATCTATTAATGCAAGCAGCCCGGTAAACCACCGGAGCTGCTGAGCCAACTCCTGCCGTGACGCTGTCATTATAAATAATTTTAACTAAATAAACCTAAACACAAAATTAAAACGAATCAACGAAAACACGGAATCGATTTTCCCGAATCGACTCGATGCTTTCAATTGAAAGAAATTAAATAACAATTAACGTTCCGAGAAATGTCCCAGCCCAAATGAATGAACGAACGAAAACAACGGTACTACCAACCTTACAATTCAACCGCACCTGTCCCGGAAGTGCGATTTTACACGAAATGAGCTTAACCTATTACGAACTAAAAAAAATACACAGCATTACACCGATTAACCTAGAGGTCCGGTATTAACTACGCTCTGCTACCAAAATGTTGCGGAAACCCACAACACACACTATGCTATTGCTTAAAAATACACATTAAAAATAGAAAAAAAATCCACTCACAGTTCCATGCCGCTCCCGCCGTCCTGAACGGGATCCATATGGTCCGATGGGGCCCGAATCCGGCTCCGGGTCTTCTAGGGTTCCCTAAACACACCCAAACTACCCCAAAGTGCACTTTCCCCCTGAAATACCTGTTACTCCAGCAGCGGTGTGGCCGACATCCCGGCTAATTGTTTTCCCGAAACAATTCGCTTACGACGCACACTCACAAACACAGGTTGCACAATCCACTTAATTAGAATAATACGGCTCCAAATGCCCTTATTACTACATAA
The DNA here is from genome assembly GCA_947562085.1 of Eudonia lacustrata. Lineage (NCBI taxonomy): Eukaryota > Metazoa > Arthropoda > Insecta > Lepidoptera > Crambidae > Eudonia > Eudonia lacustrata. Next base: position 6,008,405 of record OX387320.1, read on the forward strand.
AATCTATTTAATTATCAACACACGATAACTATCAACCAGCCATATTTGCTTTCCAGAGACAAGTGTATAAAAAAAGAACAACTAGTGATGGGGCCATTATGCCACCAAACAAAATTGAATCTCGATAATCGATTCGTCCATAATACAAATCAAAGTTTTATTTCCAACAAAAATAAATGCCTGTTTATTTGCAACAGTAGGTATAGGCAGGCATAGTTTTGTAATTTACGACGTATTAGCTGAATCTGTGGCTGAGTAGCACCGGCCCATGGCCGCGGGTTGAATACTGTCACTGTGCTACGTCTCCGTTTGCGAGGCGGGGATCTTGATTTTCCCAACAATTGCAAAACATATGAAAGTGATATTTGATGACATGATTTTTCATTTAATTGACTTCATTTTGCTAGTTGCAGAAACACGAATTGTTAACTTTTATAACAGAGAAAAAAATATCAAAGTAACCTCTTTTATAACATAGATTTGCATATTACAGGCAAACCATACCGATTTGAGCATCTAAATTTTCTTAGTAGATTAGTTTTAACACACACTTCAATATGCTAGTTCATTTTTTAAAACTTATTTGTAATTTTTATTGGAAAGAAAAAAAAGTTTTTCTTATGGTACGGGGCGCAAACGCTCCGTATTAGATTAATTGTTTAGCGATGCGTCGCCTTACGGTACGGTACTTAAAAAGGTATGTCTAGAACACTTATATTTAAGTACCAACCCGTTCGCGTTAGAACTCGTGAAACATTTTATATACGAGCAAAAGCAAAGGCATAGGTAAAGTACGCGCATTATTCTTCAGTGTTCCTTTCACGCATGAAATTGTTTATCTTATAAGATGTTGTAATCACTTCCTTTTCACAAATGAGCCGAAGGCAAGGTACGTAAACTAAGGGTATCTGCAGGTATCTGCTTCTTCTTTATTTGAATTTGCTAAAAGCATTTTCCGAATAGGAGGAGAATTCACGGTAGGGTTAACATTCTAAAGTAAACAGCAAATCTTATTAACCCTAATCTTGCCCTTTAATGATCTTATTAATTAAATGCTTTATAGATATGAATACGATTCATATTAATGAGTTACCATTTTACGAAAATTAAAGAAGTTATTTTGTTATAGTCACAGTCACAGTCTAAACAGTATAATACTAAAGTACAGTAAGTAAACTTAACTAATTAACTAATATATACGATTGTAATTTTCACATATATCTTTAAAAAAAAACATCAGGTTCAGAACGAAATGTATTTTTCATTTCTACGGAATGTGTTTGAGAATCACTTGAACGTGTTTTTGAATGTTTTAGATTTTTTGCATGGGATAACTGACCCGATTTATTATAAAAAAAAATATCATCATTCTTTAACAATATATTTTTGAAAAGAAATACAAATATTTCTATATCTGTCTAGTATCAATCTACTTTATTATTATATAATATTTTGTAATCTTGAAAACACATACAATCATAAGTTTTAATCAGGATCTTAAACGAATTTAAACATGCATTAGACTAGCCAACAACCAAAAACCAATTTAACAAACATACAATAAAGCACAAACATTAGGTACAATACAATATATTTCATCAAAAAACTTTCTTGTATTATAATCAACTTTGTACCTGTATTTGTTTCAATATGTGTACTCGCGTCGACGAAACTTCATAAAACTTTGAAGCGCTTAAAAAGTAACTTTAATTTATGGTTCTGAAGAAATTGTGCCTACGCAAATACTCGTATAAAAGACGAACGAAGTTCAAAAACGAGTGAGGTTAGTTGACCTGCTACATGTATTTCTTTATTCGGAATCGTTTTTGTACCTATTTGCGCGCTCCCCCAAACAATTGCCCCAAGTGTTTCGGTCGACGAAACAAGAAATATAATGTTGTTCGTTTCCGAAAATACGAGATTCGGCTGTTGCTTACTTTACATATTATTGTGTACGAAAAGAAAAGTGGCTGCTGGGAATACGATTATGAATATTAAATGTCATCTTTTGACAACATCACGTTTTGGTATTTTCGATTACAATCATATTGGTCGTGGATATGATTTCTTTATTACCATATGAAATATTTAAACGAAAATGTTCATTGTGTTATTAATAAATATCGGGTAGGTCATCATAAGCATACAACTGTCCCACTGTTGGGCTTACTTTGTCTGGCATCGGGCAATAGTCTACCTCGCTGGTCTAATACGGGTTATAAGGAAGGTTGGTAACAGCTGCGCTCTTACGACAACCACAGTGACCAATTACTGCTTAACGTGCCATTCAAAGCATGGAGGTATCCAATTTTTTTTTATTTGGTCACCCATAGGGTGTCTCGTCACTGCGGAAGTTGCTTAACTTGTAAGATCACAATCCATATGCCATAGCACCTTTAAGCTGCATCGATTACTATGGATGTATAAATTTATGACTTCAGTGTTCTCAGATGAAAAAGTATTGAAACAAAGGTAGAAAAGTATATACAAAAATATCAATCACTCCCACTAATTACACAGCCCAAACTAAGCTTAGCCTGTCCATACTAAGGTAACCATAAACCTACTACAGAGACTCCGGAGCCTTTGTGTTTATCACACTCATGAAATTGGAACCAGCACATTTTAGGGGGAAGGGAGGATTAGTTCTATCATCATCAGGTATTACCTTACATTCAAAAATACAGTGGAACCCTCATATTAGTACTCTTGCGGGGAGACTCAGTTCCCCTGCTTACGCTGTAAGAACAATTAGACAGCTTACGGATGAAAAAACGGCTCGATTTGTTTATTTTAGTTACTTCTACGGTGTTATGTCTTATGGAATCCTTCTGTGAGGTAAAGTTGCTGACATAAAAACCATTTTAATTTTACAAAAAAGACTTAGAAAAGAGCTGTAAGGTCTATATGTAACCTAGGAGCACGTGTGTCTCTTAAGGGGTTGTTTAAAGAAATTAATATTCTAACGGTTGCGTCACAGTTTATTTATAACTGTATTCTATATGTGCGCCAAAACATTTATTTTTACAAAAAACATTGCGATATACACAATCTTAATACTAGAAATAAAAATAAACTTGCAATACCTAAACTTCGACTGCAGAAAGTTAATGGATCATTCATGGGACAAAGTGTCACTTATTATTATAAAATCCCGAATGATATTTTAACTTTTCCCTTTGAGAAATTTAAGACACACGTTAGGGAAACACTTTTAAAAAAGGGATATTACAATGTAAATGATTATGTTCATGATAAGAATGCATGGAACAGACATTCCTCCAATTCTCGCACACTGTATACTTAGGTATAAAGCGTCATTCTATAGTTTTGAATTAGTACATGTATAAGTGCCCAAGTACGTTTTTTTTAGAATAAAGTGTAATGTTATGTAAATGTATAGGGGTAAGCATTATAGCAATTGTAAATATTGAATGATTTGGTAACGACATATTTTTTTTTGTAAATGTCGTTACTTCTATTAAAGCTGTGGAGTTTCTTGCGCCCATTCTTCTCCACAGCTAAAAAAATAGACGGCCTGAATGGGTAGTAGGTAAAAAATGTATGGAGGATTCAAAATAACTTTTCGTAAGTTTATTTTAATAAAAAAAATTGACTTTTGACTTTTGACTTTTTGATCAGTTTGGTAAACGCTTTTGCCAATATCCTATGAAGTCGTTATTCTTTATATTCTTTCACGAAATCGGGCAAGGTTATGACGTTAACATTTTGTAAAATGCAAGATAAACTTTCCATTTTTACTTTGCATGAGGATAATGAAGAAAGTACCAATGACGCGTTTTTTGTGTTCATGATATTCAATAAATATTCTAAGCATATGTAACGGTTTCAGTGACGTCTCGGTTACTTATAATGTTTTGCTAGGAGGATACCTAATTACCTACTCTAGACATAGGTACTTTTTAAGCACACAACATATGAGTATAGGTATATGGTATAGGACATTAATACATACCTATAATACCTAATTATAATATAATAAAATATATAATACCTATTCTAAGCAGCAGTTAAACCCTGTTTAATATTTTCTTTATAATCCATTAACGCTGACACCTCATTCAAAAGAGGGATTCAATTAAAATCCATCTGAACTTTAATATTGTAACAACAATATGATTTACGCTCGTTAGCATTTGTTGCGCTCCTAACATATTAATTAAATCTGCGGTCAAATTAAGCTAAACCCAGCTCAGTGAAGACATCGTCATTACCTTCTCATTACAGAAAAGTTAATCCACAGTATAGGCTTAACGTGTCTTTATCCAAATTAAAATCATAACAGATGCGGCAATATTCCAAATTGTTCCGCCATTTTGACCCGACGACAAGAACGGCCATTTTGAATGTCGTTTAAATTGAATTTGACTTAACGTTCACGATACTTTGGGGCCCCATTATATTTTTCTTCGTAATTTTTATGAACAAAGAACGTTCACGTTGTTTCTAATAGGATTAGTGAATTAGTCCCATTATAAGTTCATCTCAGCTTTAGTTATTAAACTTTGTGAAAGAAGTACGTAATTGGAGGTTACGTAGGTAATTAAGTATACTGTTTATCCTGAGACCATATTTTCATAAGTATCTAGGCGGGCAAACGAGCATACGCACTACGCAGCCACCGCAGACCAAGTCCATCCTTGCAACACTAATAGAATCACGCGTGTGTTGCCAACTCTAAGGCTTTAGTTGTTTTGCCTCTATACCCTCTAATTTCACCAAGTCCACACTACCCTACCACTACCCTTCAAACCGAACACAGTTATGCAAAGCAATGATGATTGGCGGCAGAAATAGGCATTAGGTGGTCGTATTTCCACAAAGAACACATTTACGATCAGCCGTCGTGTCTCTATGTGGTAATCGTATATAAGCGAACATCTGCTTCGCAAATCCTTTACCATTTCGCGGATGCCTAAGTTCAATTTAAGAATTTAGGTAAGCTGAGCTCCCGTGCGATTCTTAGTTCAGTATTATCGCTTGAGAGTAAGTCTCCCGACACAAAGCAGTAAGCCTCCTTGCGAGCGCCAGATTTAGTTTTATTTTGTCTGGCGAAGTTGGCCTTTGTCTATTTAGAACTAGAAGTTTCATTCACGAGTCACAACTGAAGACAGAGACGATTTTAATAAGTTTACTTTGGGAAGATTATGAATTTGGAATACGAATCCTTAAAAAATATGCTTTAAGATAAAAGCACCAACCCGCATTTGGCAAGCGTGGTGATTTAGCCAATACCCATTAATTGTAGCGATGACTTGATTTCAATGATGAAGGCTTTTGCCCAGCAGCAAGACAATATAGGACGACACGACAATAAGTATTTTAAGTATGTTTCTCCGTTGTCTAGTAACCATTTAACGAGTTTCATAACGACGCTTCTCTTGGGCTAGATAATTGGTGTGAGTGTAGGAAAGTTTATTTATTTTTATTTTATTTGCCAAACGATTAAAAAATTGTATTAGAGTATCGATTAACTCTTCGGCATTTCTCATACTATTGATGCTATCCTATTCACTATACGTATATAGTCGCTCCACGTTCCTTCTTATGAGATACAGTGAATAATACCTGAATCATAAATACACCTTACTCTCTATTTACACAACTTTCATATCAAAGAGAGTCACAAAGAAAGTGTAACATACAAACTTGTGCGATATTCTAGTTACATATAGCAATGCATAATGCAAAACTTCCTATTCGAGCTCACTTACTAAGGAATAAGTTATGTAAAGCACACCTATGCTCCAACTAAATCGACTTCACTGCACGACGCGAGCAAGCAAATCCTCCTCATCCATTGCTTTGTGCTCGTCATACGATAATACTCGTAGCATCAAAAAGACGAAATTGTAAGGATCCTCCAGAAAGGCAAGTTGTCTTCAAGACTTATTCCAAGTAAATAGAATAGGCTATTTTTCTACCAACGAAACGGCCGTCTTTAAAACGACGTCTGGTGAAACCATTGTTACTGTCAATACGTCAACAAATATTTTTAATCGTTATTTTTTATATTAATATGTAGTAGTTGTATATTGTGTTGTTGAAGTAATGAGTCTATAATACTGCACCCACTTCTGGGCAAAGGCCACCATCATTGAAATCAAGTCATCGCTATAACTGCGAGGCACTTATTAAAATTTAAAATGAAAATAGCATATTAAGTTGCAAAGTTGCAAATTTTCTTGAATATCTACTAAATAATCGAATACTTTCAAAATTTTCAAATCCCCGTCCTATGGTAATCCCTACCTTTTAAGAGATTAAAAGTGTACAAAATTTTACTAAGAAATATATTTAATACTCTAAACTTTTAGTAAACTTAGTTATATTGGTTATATTAAAATTCATCGCGTTGTATTTGCGTAACGGTTGAAAAAAGGGACAGACAGATAAAAAAAACTATTTTTAAATAAACGCAGTGCATTTGTTTTGTTAAAGTTTAGTGTACAGACAGGACCTCGTTAAACTTTCATTACAGTATAGAGATTAAATTAAAAAAGTTCCGCGATCCACTTAAAACCTGGGCGACGATAATCGTATCGTCCATTAGCCGACTGACCGATAGTTCGTAGCCGGAACTTCATCCCATTAGGCCAAGTTGAAAGGATGAGTTTAAGCAGACCAACTTCTGTGATTAAGGAAATGATTTCAGCGAGTGTGCCGGACAGTACAGGACAGTCTCGTAAATCGTCGCAGACGGAATGGAGTTACTCAGTGAGTGATTATTTTTTGTCTATCATATTCCTATGATAGACAAAAAATAATCACTCACTGAGTAACTCCATCATATAAGATGAGCATCTATCAAATACAAAGTACTCATTTATTATAGTTATTCCAAATTTGAAAATATTAAATCTTATACTTATTTTTAAACACGATTTAGTGATCTACTGAAAGGTATTTGCTATAGAAAATAAGGTAACCCACCCTTAATAACCACACCCTTACTTTCATGCTAAAAACTATTATAGAACAAAGACGTATGTGTAGCTTATAGTGTAGCATATAGTGACGTCACCTTTGATTATTGACACTGCCTTTTTGCATAAATTCTTACATAAAATATATATTGTAGTAATGGGACGCAAATGTGTTTATGACAGAGGTCTCTATGTTTGCTCTTTTTGTTCCGTCCGCGGGCGCTCCCGCCCAAGGCCAGCCCTCATGAAGAAGACAGACGCTGTTCCCGAATATGATTTTTATAAAAGTAACTAATAGGTATAAAATGAACAATCATGAAAGCCAAATAACGTAAAACTTTTAACAATTTATTATTATTATTCTCTTTATTAAATATATATATCTTAAGAAAAAATTATTTATTATTATTATTATTAAACAAACAGGTAGTTGAGACAACTGGTCTAGTCTGTATCCAGTATTCCTCTTTACATCTCTTTTTAAAATTTTAAATGTTTCTCTAGCTTGTTTTTAAATTGGTTAATGCTTTGTGCTGCAATCTGTTCCAGGCTTTAATTACTCTGCTGCTAAGAAAGTACTTGTGCGGGTTTTTGTGTGACGCAGTTTTAGATAGCTTAAGATAATGACCTCTTAGATGTGTATTTGTTGAGTATTGAAACATTTGTATGACATTTGCCGCAAAGTAATGTCTCTAAGTGATGTCTCGGGCTTAAATGCCGTCTCAAATAGTATTGACACTAGGCGTGACCAGCCACACGAAAGAAAAGAGGCAGAGACATGTGAGAACCAGGATTCCGTCAGTAATATCAGTGACGAGTGCAACCGACCGTGGAAGCGGTAACCGCTCAAGCGGGAAAGCGCTTTTTTATTTTGTGTTTGTATTTTCCGTGCATTAACACACTGATGCCCTTTTGATTATTATAGAGTTAACTTTAAAAACTTATATTGGTCTTATATTCTTTAAATGAAACTGGTATCAAGAGTTATTTAGTTACAAGCATATTTAGTAATACGTATTAAACCTACTTTTTATTTTGTCACATTTTGACAACAATTTTTTGGGGAATGTCAAATACGAGTAGTATCGTAGTATCATGGTCAATACAAAACCTATAAACGGTTGTAAGTACTTGTAATTACTCTGGCAACTCTAGCAACTTTTTTAATGCCACTTAATAAGTTAATTTTCTATTTAATTCAAATGAGTTGACTCGATGGCGGGAGCCCTAGGCGTCCAAGGTGTGACGACACTTACTAGTGTAGCCTGCCCAGTCGTACTTGTTCCTTGCTGTTTTGCTGTATATCGTCATGGACTAATATTCGTCTATTCTATCTTGGAACTCAAAGTATGGTGAAGCCTACTCCATCAATGCGCTTGAAACTGAGTATACTGCGTTCTATTACCCTCTAGCAAACCTTAAGCTTGTAAATTAATAATTAAGCTAATATTTTTCGTAAAGTAATATATAAAAACAAATATGCTTCAGCACGAATACAGAGTGAAGTGCATCGAGCCGTGGCGGCGGTTATCGTTCATGCGGAAGGCGGCTGATTTTTACTGCACTTTTTATTCGGCCCGCCCGCCTACGCTGGAACGATGCGGACGCCATTCAAATCATTTGTCGAATTGCTGATTTAGATCGTATTTTTTTAGTTGTGTTTGTAACTATTGTGCTAGATATTTCACGTATAAAGGTTTCTGGTTTGTTGTCTACCGTAGTTGATGATATTTCACGTTCTGTTCGGTTCGGAGTTCGGTTTCTGGTTTCTTGTCCACCGTAGTTAAAATGTGTAAGTTAAGTTAAGTTACATATTATTACATTAGATATATGAATTTAGGATTATAAAAACCGAGGAAGAGGTCGCCGTCTAGGCCATGAGTCTCCGTCACAATTGGTGAACTATACCTGTTAGGTAACTTTATTAAATAGTGAAATGGTTTCACAAATTTTTCTCGTGAAATTGATATCCGTAATCTAGGTATCATATATATGATATGATAACCTGATTTGTTCTGATATACCTAAATATAAAAATCAATAATATACAAATGTCAAAAAAACCTTTTCATAAAAAAACATTTTTAAATCCGAATTGTAACATAATATAACATTTATGTAACCTTATGAACTTTTTAATTCAAGTGTGTATTATAAATGCAAGCAAGTATTATGGCTTACATTATTTTAAGTATATAAATCACACTGTATATATATTACGGTAATAGTATTTCCTGATACACAGCAGTCACCACTCATGCATTTTTATTATATATGAGCCTCGCCCGCCCTGTGACTGCGCCATTGAAATCATTTGTGAGGTCGCAGATACAGATCTGTGGGTAAATGAACCGGAACTACAGTTTGTGACGCAACGTGTAATGAAATGGCACATGTAATTAAAACGTCCACGAAAATGATTTGTTCGGTGAACTGTAACATAAAATGTTTATTTCCAAGAATATGGTGTACGTAATAAGGGTGTCAAAATATTAAAAAGAACTGCATATTCTGCCATCGTCGGCGTGGAAATATTGTGCAACTTAAACTTAAATTACAATGTTCTTAAAATCTTAATTAATTGATAATACAGTAACTACCACAGAATAATAAAATTTATATAATGTCAAATAAATAAAATAATAGTATTAATATTGAATGCAATGTCAACAATATTGAATTGAGATACAATTAATTACGTTTTATATTCTAAATATTCTTTTGTTGCTATAATAACATTCATTCAGTAAAACATTAAAAGATTTTTGTTTAAATTTATTCATAGTTAATTCTATTATTTCAACAAGCAATTTATTATAAAACTTAATTGCATTGCAAAATGTATTGTTAATATTTTCTTTTTATGTACCGTATCATGTAAGGGAAAGAGGTGTAGATTTTTTTTCACAAACATACAAGTTTAAATACGAGTATGTAGAGGCAGGATAGTGGTAGGACTTTAAGCTCTTAAATAGTGGCTTACAGTGGTCGAAGTAATCAGTTCCGCAAAATTATTGTAAACATAATGTAGGTATTTTTGTAAATATCGGGATGTGTTGGAAAATATTTATTTGGTTTAACTTTACATTTTTAGATTAAAGTAAAATATTGGGTACTGCACTAATTGAAGAATATTAAAACCATTAATCTATGGAATATTAAAATATTAATTTAGAATTAACAAACTTGAAAGTCATATAATAATAATTGATTACAGTTGTTATCTCTTTGCAGTGTTCATTAAGACGTCCCTAATTATCTTCATCAGTATATTAGCGTCCCACTGCTGGGCTCTGACTTTTCCACGTCGACAATATGTGAGACTCATGACGAGATGAACGAAAAACAAAAAAAATATACTTCTTAATTACCTAACTAAGACAGATAAGTACTAGCCTACTAAACATTTGAACTTGTCTGCAGTGTACCATATTCAAAGTATAGAATATAATTGTAATATTAGGTAGTTACAAATTCATCTCACTAACAAAAAATAGAGCATATAGGGGAATTGAGACAAATATTGTAATTTACCACTGTAATTAAGCACTTAATAATTAATTAATATAATAATAATATAATAAGTTAATTTAGCACTGTACATTTTTATCACATTTTTATCATTTTATTGTGATAAAAATGTACAGTGCTAAATTAACCCCACTGCTAAGTCAATGAAACCTAACCTAACCTAAATACTAACAGCGCCACGTGCCGGAATAGGTTTTTTGGTAACGAATAACCCTTTCCATGCATACGGGCTTTTGATTGTAACGAAATATTTCTATTTGACGAGTTCCCCGGTCGGTCGTCCACTCGAATAGCTTTACAACTTGTAATGAAATTCGACGCAATACGCCCCTCGACTTTCACCGATTTGTCAGCGAAAATAAATAGGTCCGTTTTTTGCGGGATTCCGATTAACCAACAAAATAAATTTCCATTTCGTTTATACATTTTTTTGTTTGTTTTATCGATTTGGATGATGTGAAACTGCCGTTGTGAAACTGTTTACATAATGTCATAAACATTTTTTAAGCTATGTAGATTTTACAAAAAAAAATATCGTGATTTTTATTGTATTTATACTTATAATTAATTTCACATAAATAATACTTTATTGTCAAACATTGTTATTGATATTGAAATTGTTGTATTTATTATTGTATTTGTTGTTGTATTGTATTGATTGATTGTATTGTTTATACACATTACGTCAGTATGCATGTATTGCATTTCCTTACATTAAGGTCTTTATTAATAAAAAAATCACTTTTTTATTATTATAATACAAAATATTTAGATTGAATAGTTTTGTCAATTTGGAACCTCTATTTCCCTCTTTCTTCTACAGCGTCAAGCCATGGGTAGCTCAATTTGATTGAGAGTAGCGACTATATCTATATCTCTATATATAGACTATATCTATATACCTATATATATCTATAGACTATATCTCTGTTCTTTTTATGTCATCATCATCATCATCATCATCGGCCTATATTAGTCCACTGCTGGACATAGGCCTCCCCTAATGAGCATCTCTTTTTATGTGCTAAGTATCAATCAAATAAGTATGTTTCTTTTTCTTTATTTATTTATTAATTATTAGTTCGTATACAAATAAACATTTACAATGGTTAACATTTTGGATCGCAATAGTACAGGTAAGCTTATCTCTAGAAAGAGACTTCTTCCAGCAGACCATGATGACAGGATAGTATGAAACTTTGCTGTTAACATAATTATAGGTTCTAGGAGTGGGTTCGCGACAGTAGTCTAACGTGGCTATGGGGGCCCCAAAAAGCCTCGCATTGAAGGGAAGCATCTCCCCAGTCACCTGCCGACACCTTTATAATAAACATGATATTGAACTTTAAGCAACGTTGCCCAAATAATATGTATGTATGTAGTTAAGCTAACTCAAACGCAAGAAATAGTTGAAATGCACGAATGCAAACCAGACCGGCCCCGCCGAGGAAATTCAGCATAGTTGGCGCAACCGACCGAAGTTTCATTCATTCATCTCTAATATGCTCCGAATAAAGTGTTGACTAATGATCTAAGTCGCAGCTTGAATTCCTTAAAGATGTCCACAAAGTTTGTGTGTTTGATTTATAGAAGTCCGCATAATGGTGAGCGTTTTTGCGTCATCAATCTTCGAGTTGGCGCATGTTGAGACTGTATTTTCTTATTGTTTTGTCAAAATAAATGTCAAATAATATTTAAATACTATTTAGATACTTTGATCTATATGTTTTTGAAGGGTCTGATATCCAATGTAAATAGCTGGACAATAGAGTCAGAAATCTGTGATCCAGTGATATAACTGACGCATTCCCTTCGTTTTTTCCATATATCCAGTTACATCACTAGATAACAGATTTCTGCTTCTATTGTCCAGTTATTTCACTGGATATCAGATCCTTCAAAGCACTACACAACAATACAAGCAGCTTGACAGGAGAAAAATAGTTATGATAAAGGTTAGTCCTCCAGAAGGGTTCTGTGCAGAAGGCATCTGTTATCATATCTAAGATATGTTATATGAAGTTCCTAAGTTGACGCGAACACTTAATATAAAAAAAAACCTAACTTATTATTAAAACATTTAAAATTAAACAACTTTTACGGATCTACTAGATCGCGTAAACTTTAGAAAACAATATATCCATTTCAGTCTCACGTAGTCACATGGCATTCTCTTTTCATAATTATAATTATATCTACAGTACCTTTAGTCACAGCCATCGGCAGAGCAATGTTTTATAAAGTACTGTTTCATAAATGACTCATTTAGAGAACTTGAACCCTTAGAAACAACTTTCCGCCATTGAAACGATTTCACAAAGTTTATTACCTTACATTAATGTCTTTTGTACAACGGATCATATAATAAATATATGAAGGCATATACACCATAAACGACAATAGAATTATCTTTTTTATTCGTTTACCGGCGACCTCTTCGTATAAGTTATTTATTAAATCCACAATATACGGCCTTATGTTGCTTAATGACATTACGATATCACAATAAAGACACTCGGACCCAACACGCGCCGCGATCAATACAGAGTATTGTAGGCGTGTCGATTTACGGGCACAATGCTCAATTTTATGTTATAGATAAGCTTTCGGACTAATACAATTAGTTCGAAAGCTAATTCTTGATTAATTCCCGATCTATGTAATATTTTGTTTTTTGCAGAGAGTGTGATGAATGCTTCCGACGGCATTTTCAGCTACACCGGGCTTTTTTGGGACGAGGAGAAATTTAAAGGGTTGGACTAATACAATTAGTTCGAAAGTTAATTCTTGATTAATTCCCGGTCTATGTAATTTTTTGTTTTTTGGAGAGAGTTTGATGATTGCCTTCGACGGCATTTTCAGCTACACCGGGCTTTTTGGGGCAAAGAGAAATTTAAAGGCTTGGACTAATACAATTAGTTCGAAAGTTAATTCTTGATTAATTCCCGGTCTATGTAATTTTTTGTTTTTTGGAGAGAGTTTGATGATTGCCTTCGACGGCATTTTCAGCTACACCGGGCTTTTTTGGGGCAAGGAGAAATTTAAAGGCTTGGACTAATACAATTAGTTCGAAAGCTAATTCTTGATTAATTCCCGGTCTATTTAATTTTTTGTTTTTTGGAGAGAGTTTGATGATTGCCTTCGACGGCATTTTCAGCTACACCGGGCTTTTTTGGGGCAAGGAGAAATTTAAAGGCATTGGACTAATACAATTAGTTCGAAAGCTAATTCTTGATTAATTCCCGGTCTATGTAATTTTTTGTTTTTTGGAGAGAGTTTGATGATTGCCTTCGACGGCATTTTCAGCTACACCGGGCTTTTTGGGGCAAAGAGAAATTTAAAGGCTTGGACTAATACAATTAGTTCGAAAGCTAATTCTTGATTAATTCCCGGTCTATGTAAATTTTTGTTTTTTGGAGAGAGTTTGATGATTGCCTTCGACGGCATTTTCAGCTACACCGGGCTTTTTTGGGGCAAGGATAAATTTAAAGGCTTGGACTAATACAATTAGTTCGAAAGCTAATTCTTGATTAATTCCCGGTCTATGTAATTTTTTGTTTTTTGGAGAGAGTTTGATGATTGCCTTCGACGGCATTTTCAGCTACACCGGGCTTTTTTGGGGCAAGGAGAAATTTAAAGGCTTGGACTAATACAATTAGTTCGAAAGCTAATGCTTGATTAATTCCCGGTCTATTTAATTTTTTGTTTTTTGGAGAGAGTTTGATGATTGCCTTCGACGGCATTTTCAGCTACACCGGGCTTTTTTGGGGCAAGGAGAAATTTAAAGGCATTGGACTAATACAATTAGTTCGAAAGCTAATTCTTGATTAATTCCCGGTCTATGTAATTTTTTGTTTTTTGGAGAGAGTTTGATGATTGCCTTCGACGGCATTTTCAGCTACACCGGGCTTTTTGGGGCAAAGAGAAATTTAAAGGCTTGGACTAATACAATTAGTTCGAAAGCTAATTCTTGATTAATTCCCGGTCTATGTAAATTTTTGTTTTTTGGAGAGAGTTTGATGATTGCCTTCGACGGCATTTTCAGCTACACCGGGCTTTTTTGGGGCAAGGAGAAATTTAAAGGCTTGGACTAATACAATTAGTTCGAAAGCTAATTCTTGATTAATTCCCGGTCTATGTAATTTTTTGTTTTTTGGAGAGAGTTTGATTATTGCCTCCGACAGCATTTCAGCTACACCGGGCTTTTTTGGAGCAGGGAAAAATTTAAAGGCGTGCGAAAGGAATCATATTCGGTGGTCTTCTAGAGGGAACGGCATCACGCATTAGTGTCCCCGTGTACAAGATTCTTCGAGGGGTTCAGATCGGATCGGGGAGCGGAAAACCCGAGGGCGCCTCAAAAGGCTTGGACCTCGGCTCGGGTTGACCGGGCCGTGGTGGTGGGGAGAAGCGCCCAGGAAGCGTCTCTACCTGGTACAGAGCGCGCGTGAACCGGCTCGTCGTATCCTTGTTCTACGAGTACGGTGTCTTGCGCCGAAACTAGTATGAATGTTTAGTGTATTCTGTAAATGTGTAGTGGCATTTAGGAGATCGGGCGGGAGGTCTATGTTGTCATTGAGTATCTAATATTTCCGTATAGTTAACATGGGTCTTGATCACACGGTTACAGTTGTGCCAAACTGTCGTAAATCGGAGTCACAAATACAACAAAAAAGATATGCCAGCTTCAGCTCTTCAGTCTGCGAAATATCACTACTAAAAATTGTGACTTTGAGCCTTTTCTTTTTTTTATCAGTTACTCGCTTGACCATCGTCTCGCTTGATGGCAAGTGATGATAAGACCTTAGGTGGAAGCGCACTTCACTTGTAGTCCTCAGCTACTAGGAAACTAACTATTTTGACTCTGGTTATCGGAACACAACTTATTTTGTACACAGGTTAAAAATATATCGGCTAAATTGCATATCTTTCTTATTTCTTATCATAAATAGCCTAGCTGTCCCACCGCTGGGCAAAGGCCTCCATCATTAAATGAAATCATCACTACAATGATGAGTAATGGCCTAATCACCACGCTTGCCAGATGCGGTTTGGTGATCACAAACTCGGGCTGTGCATCGACAAATTCGAAGCACACAATACCCGACCTGGGAATTGAACCCTGGACTTTCAGGTTACGAGTCGAGCGCTTGGCCACTCGGCCACTAAGGCGTTTCTTATAATTTCCTTAAAAGAATATTATAAGAGATTAACAGATTTTGCAGAACTGATACTCAATAATACTATGATTGATAGAGATTCGCTTCGCACAATGTTGCATAAAATCCCCCAGTGGTTGCAGATAAAGGACTTCAATTTTACGTATCTGTTCTACCGAAAAATTCGATACCATTTCATTTTAAATAAATCTCAAAGATCTGCGCCGTCCAATTTTCGTTGAGAGGACTATAAATAACAAAATTGATACAATGTTGATGCAGGTACGTCTCGTCTCTGATAGGGTATTTGTGTTAAATGGAATAAGCCTTCAGCTTGCTTAAAATAAAAAAAAACGGATCATAACTATTATCTTTTAAAAAAAAAACCTGTGAAGAAAACGAAGTGTAAATATCGAATCATCATCAGCTCATTTTTATGTCCCCACTGCTGGGGCACGAGCCTTCCCTATGGACGGATAGGGAGAACGGGCCATAAACTACCACGCGGGCCCAGTGCGGATTGGTGGTTGTTAACGACTGCTAGTGCAGCCGGGACCAACAGCTTTACGTGCCTTCCGAAGCACGAAGGAGCTCGAGATGATAAATTTTTGATCACCCATCCAATGACCGGCCTTTGCGAAAGTTGCTTAACCTCAGCACTCGCAGACCGGGCGCGTTAACCACTGCGCCATCGAGCTCCACAAAACATCGAATAAAGTCTAATAATAACAACTACGCTCAAAGTATCTGCTTCCAGTGCCTCAAAACAGTTTTTAATAGATCTATACGTCCACCATCGACCTCATTTCTGACAAGGTCTATTCTGTTATAATCCCTGGATCGATGAGTCGCTAAATATTAAACTGGAGCACTGTCTTAAAATACTTATATCTCAATTAGTGCTTTTGTCAGTTCTCATTTTAAATTGTATTAATACTCTGAAAAGCATTTTGAAATATTCGTTATTTTATTGCGGTTATGAATGCAGACTTCTGTCGAGAATATTAATGCCAAACAAACAAATGAATAAGAATTTATACTATACTGGCCTGCAAAATTAAGTATCACACTTTTAAAATTGCAATAACTTTTTAAGTACACAAGATATACTTTCGAAACAAAAAGGAAAATGTTACTAATGTATAATTTACTTTAGTTTTAAAGAAAGCTGATAAAAATTGCTGCAAAACGTTTTTTATTTAAAAATCTCTAACTTCTATAGTTTAGAAAATAAATAAATATTAAAAGTGTAGTACTTATTTTTGCAGGCCAGTGTAGTTAACGTTATGACAATTAAAATTATGCAATATCAGTTTATATAGAAAACGTTATGCGAATCATTAGCTAACCCGTATAATGTGAAAAATAAATATGAAATGCCTGTCTGTGGCAATATCTTTAAAGCTCAACAAAACATATGACGTAAGCCTATATTATGTAAACCACAATAAGTCGTCGGGGAGTTTCGTCGCACATTTGCCCTCTCATTAAACAGATGCGGCGTCGACAAATGCTTCATGACATATCGTATCATTTCGCATGTTTTTCCAGGTTTTGTGGGACGTAATTCGCTATAAAATGTTTATGAAAAAAATAAATCCATATATTTTTATAACCTTTTTCTTAACGCAAGCCCACAATTTTGGCAGGAACAGCAATTTCACAGTCAAAGTCCATGTGGACAAGAGAAAATGGAGGCTTTGTGTCGACGTCAATCGGAAACGGAAGTGGAGTCCGGCCCGTTTGTGCCGAAACAATTGAGGTAAAGTGGCATAAATAATGATTGGTGCGCGCTTACTACAATCAGTAGAAACAGGACGTGTTCGGGTTAAGATCAACAATTTCTATAAAGCTTTTATTTTATTTAAAAAAAAGGAAAAAATGCATTAGGCCTACAATTGCGTTCGAAGAGATACAGTTGCTTAAGTGGGAGTCTCTCTTCGACCACTACTTAGAAGGTACGGTCCCGGATGAATTTGTCGATACCTTATGTATAGGACTTTTTAGTGAGAATACTCGCCTTCCTCCTTCAGTCGAAGATCAGGAAGAGAGGTCCATGTAACCCTCTACGTTTCCCCGGGTGTAGTGGTTGACCTTATGTTTTTTTTATTTAAAAAAAAAACGATAGCTATCCTCTAAAATCGACTGTATTCACGTGTCACGGAAGCTCACAGAACAACATAAAGCAGACGCGTGAGTAAGTAAAGTAAAGCGTGGTGCCTGCGTCGGCGCAAGACGAACATGGAACAGAGACAAAGATTAGTCCTTGGTTCATCATCATCATCATCATCATCATCTCAGCCAAAAGACGTCCACGTCTACTAGTCCTTGGTTGGATGACTAAGATTGACGAATTCTTTATGCTGTTAAATATCCAAATCAACTAATGAGAGTATCAGATACCTATATCTTTGATATTTTTAAAAGTTTAAGAGAAACTCAACTACGAGAAATCAATATCAGCCTCTAGACTAAAATAATTATTCTATGTCTGGCTTCTGCCCATCGACATTGCCACGCTAAGCATATACAAGTCAGCGACGATGCGCCGCCCGGTATCACAGTGTGACTGTACACTGTGATACCGGGCGGCGTTGCGCATACATGCGCAGTTATGTAAACACTGTTCCGTTAAAACTCTTATGTTGTTGAATCGAGGCTTGCAAACTATAAAAGTTATCATCTTAACACATAACTGTGCTCATGAATTGTTTCCAACAACTTCCTACAATAATTACAAACATAGAATTTTGCATTATTATGGTTGCAAATAATTAATGTTTGTTTTCTTTTAATTGTAATTAGTTACGACATCATTGTATTTACATTCCACAGGTGGGGTCGGCTTTGTAAAAATATTGCACTGTGTAAGTATAAAATACATTTTACATTTTTACAAAAACATACAATTTCTTTCTTTCCGATGTGGTGTGCACACATATATGATCATTTGAGTAAAGCACGATATCATGCCACACTGATATTATACTCGTAGCAGTCTTAAAATACTGCTACAAGTATAATATAATATACACTGGCCTGCAAAAATAAGTACTACACTTTTAATATTTATTTATTTTCTAAACTATAGAAGTTAGAGATTTTTAAATAAAAAACGTTTTGCAGCAATTTTTATCAGCTTTCTTTAAAACTAAAGTAAATTATACATTAGTAACATTTTCCTTTTTGTTTCGAAAGTATATCTTGTGTACTTAAAAAGTTATTGCAATTTTAATAGTGTGATACTTAATTTTGCAGGCCAGTATATATAATAGTATAATACTACAGCGCTGACCGCATGCCCGTCGTCTTAGGTGTGATGCTCATGTTTTGATGCCCATCGAAAGTAACAAATTGCACTGTACTGTGTAAGTAAAGAAGACTTTCTACGTCTTTACAAAAATACACAACACATTATTTCTTATTGATGTAAAGTTCCAACGCATTCATGATTATTCGATGCTACGACGCCATGTTACTAAGCTATGCTAATAAACTAGCTGTCTTTTACATTAAAGAGCAATATTTACCAGGCTTACATAAACTACACGGTATCAATATCAGCTTTTCAATTTAAATAACAGTGCCTGATCCGCGGACAAACATTCCCCGTGCCCAACGCTGAGCACCCGCCATGTTTTATGCAAGAGCTCGCACGAGTGCAGCGAAGCCGACAAGTCGCTGTGTACGGAGCTTTACTGGGACAACATTCACTGGAATTTGTACGATTTTTTGAAAGCTTTCTGTGTTAGGACTTACCTTTAAATGGCGCATTAGAAATTATGATAGGTTTAAGGCGAAGTTTGTGTAGGGAACAATTGATGTTGTTGTTGCATATTATATAATACTAGCTGACCCAGCGGACTTATACGAAGTCGCTTTGACAGTTTCTATGTCAACAATACAATCAAATCGTTTCTATGACAACAAAACAAACAAATCGTGGAACATTTTGTATTGGAAAAAAAAAGTTTGGGATGGACCACCCTTATCACTTAGGGGTATGAAAAATAGATTACAACCGATTGTCAGACCTACCGAATATACATATAAAATTTCATAAAAATCGATCGAGCCGTTTCGGAGGAGTACTTATGGCAACTAACATGTGACACAAGAATTTTATACATATAGATGTGTTAAAATTTTGTGATCACATCAATCTTTTTACAGATTAGCTCAGGCTGTTATCAGTGGAATAAAACGTGTAATAAAATATGTATTGTCCTTTCCTACTACTAGTTACCTAGTACGGAAAAACACATCATCATCATCAGCTTGTTTTAGTCGTGCTGGATATAGGCCTCTCCATGAACGCCGCTATGTATGATCCGTGGCTACTCTCATGCTGCTCTTGCCAAAAGATCACGTGTATCACTTTAATCATGATCAAATTAATCAGCCTGTTTTAGTCCACTACTGGACATAGGCTTCTCCTAATGCATGAGCCCGATCTTCGGTTCTTCTTTTTCGACTGCTACCAGCCACTTTGCGTATATCGGCGCTGCATCTTTTTTTTTGGCGAGTGATTGCTTATTGCTTCAGTCGACATTTTCAGCTTCACCGGGTTTGTTTGGGGGCGGCGAGAAACTTAAAGGGTTCCTCAAGCCGTGTGAAACGAAAACGAATCACCTTTGGAGGTTTTCTAGAGGGAACGGCATCATGCACTTAAGTGCATGTTCCCGTGCCCAACTAGATTCTCTGAAGGGTTCGGATCGGATCGGCGGCGCTGCATCGAATCAAACTTCATTATTAAGTCTACAAGCCTATAGTAAGTAGCAATATCAGTAAAATCAAGAAAAAAGTAATTTGCGTCTGTGTGCCGAGCACTGTAAGTTCTGTAAGTGCCTACTACCTTCCTCTGCCTAACGCTGAGTACACACGATGTTTTATTCACGCACACGAAGTGCAGCAGAGCTAACAAGTCACCGCACCGGGCGGTGGATCCGGGGCAACACGCGCCGGAATTGGTTCGCCTTTTCACCGCTTCATATCTATAGACTTAGTTAAAGCACAAGGGTCAGTGCACTCAGGTAGATAGATAAATTTTGCATTGCATTTTAAAACATACGATATAATACATAGCAAACAAATAAAATATTAATACATTTTAAGTTAGTACAATACGGTAAACTGGGAGTTTGAATCAAGCGTGCCTGACATTGATAACATGCACAGATTCATAAGTAGCATCTAAAATGAGTGCCTCCTAGTCGTTTCTAGTGTGACTGCCTCCATTATCATACCGTAGGTATATAGATAACATCTTTATAAAATAAAAACTGTTATTAATGTTACACTTAATTCGAAAGTTACTCTGTTTAATGTTGCCATAATAATACTTATATCGTTAGCATAAGAAGTAGCCGACTTAACCCAGGTGTTTGCAATAAACTACGGACATATTGATTTTATTTCAAAGACAAAGGGATATATAACGCGCCGATAACATAAAGAACTACAGCAATTTAAAATCGTTTATCTCATAAATCTAATATCTGCAAGCTAGAACCAATCCTTGGCGAAGCTGGCTTCTTGCGAGCATTATTTCAAGAAAATAAAATCACTACTAACTTAGTACTTGCTTAGGACTTAGGCAACCTACCTGGAAAGAAATAGATGTTACTTAATAATACATTCAAGCTTTATTTTTAACATAAAAGACGCGTGATATACTCAAAAAGTGGTCCTTCATATTTTGATATTTGACGATAATATATTTTTTTCCAACTAATATTATATATGCGAAAGTTTGTAAGTATGGACGGATGTTTGTTACTCTTTCACGTAGAAACTACTGAATGGATTTGGGTGAAATTCGGCATACAGATAGTTTATAACCTGGATTAACACAAAGGATACTTTTTATCCCGATATTCCCACGGGAACAGGAACCACGCGGGTGAAACCGCGAGCTGCCGCTAGTACCTAAAACGCAGGTATCCTAACTAAACTAAAACTTATCAATATTATATCTCTAATAAAAAAATACGAGCTGTTTGGTTATATTAATTAAACTTTGTGCAAAAACCAAAGGCAATTTCGGTAAGTAAATATTATTTCAGTATATTGTAACAAAAGTTCGAGTTTATTCAATCCTGTAACAAATAAAAGTTATGTTCGGCTCGTTTAAAATTCACAAAGTTATTTGTATTGAAAGTTATAGAAATTATTGTGTTAAATGAGAGTGGAACAAGAAATTCTACAAAAAATCACTTTCGTAACTTACTTTGATTGGAAGACCGCTATATATATTTTGTTATAATGATACACATTATTACGGATATTTTAATTGTAACTAAATATGTTATTTCCCGAGTTTCCCGAAGCCAATTCAGTAATCTAACTTTTAAAATTGATAAGATCTTCTCGCAAATATCTCGTTTATCTTTAAACAAATATGTGAATTGAACTTGGGTTTATCCGTTTTCTTTTTTTGAAGAAATATATTTAACTAAGAGATATTTGCGAGAAGATCTAAGTAAACATCGATTATAAAAAATTGGATTTATGAAATCCCCTTTGCGAAAATGGCTGCTTAAAAATAGATTCGCAGAGCCAATATCACTGAAATCGTACCAAGATATTTCTGAACTTAAGTGGCAGTGGATGGCACGCCTACTGCAAACTGAACTGACGGCCGTTGTGGCGGAGAAGTTCTAAGTGGCGACCGCGTGTCAAAAGAAACATTGTAACTAGGCCTAAGGGTCAACAAGTCGGATAAACGATATTGTATAGGGTCTAAAAATATAAAGAAAAAGACAAAACTCCTTTCTTCTTCTTTTGTATCTACATGGAGTTATGAGCAATATGCGAGCATATCTTTTAAAAATTTGATTAACTGCTTTTAGAACCCTCTCTCTACAGTATATTATTGTATGTTGTATATTAGATACTAACTCACTAAAAAGCGTGGTGGAATTGTTCATAGTTGATATCCTTAATTGAGGCAATTTAATGGAGTGTAACGTGCTCCTTTGAGTAGGTACTACCTATTAGACGGACTTCGAGCGCATAACTACACTATCGCCTTGTTCATGCCTTGTTCCGTATCCTAGCACTAGTTGTCGAATGAAATGCCGGTGGTTTTGATAATTATAAATAAATTATATATAATATAATTAATAACAACAATGTTAGTAGCTTTGTTATGTTCCAGCAAATACCTAGAGATAGAATTATCTTTTCGTCCTTATCGACTCTAAACAGTGGCGGTAGCCAAAGTAACATTAAGAAAACGATAGCGAAGTTGGGATTGACATAGGATTGACCACGTGATTTAGCGCGGCTTATGTCAATCCCATACATTTTATTCTTTTCGAACTTCGCTATCGTTTTCTTAATGTTACTTTGGCTAAGCCTACTGGTGAGTTAAAGGCCAAACGCTTTCGTCCTTCTCTGTCGTGAAATAAAAAACAAAAATATTTAAAAAAATGTATAAAAAGACATGAGACGCGGGCTCGCTTTTTTCAAAAGGATATATCAGCGTTCTCTTATTGCTCTGCGCTCGTCCTGACGTAACTTTTCAGAATAGTTCCGAAGCGTGTAGTACAAGTGTTGCCGAATTTCATCTCGCATCGGCGCCGGTGCCTCGTTGCCAAAATTGAATGTTAAACGAGCACGCTCGTTTCAATTTCCAAAATTACGCCCCCCATAGACGGATGTACGGCGCACGATAAAATATCTAAGACGATCTGCTCGCATTTCGCTTTGAGGTAGACAAGGCTGAATTGCGCCGCTTCACGCCTCAGTACGAAATACACGATGTTTTTTATTTAAAGGCAAGTACAAGATAGCTTGCTTTATTAATTTAATTTTATATTGTGTCGCTTTAAAAATAACTTTTAGATAAAACTTCGTGCCATCCAAAAGTAAACAGGCAGAGCATTTCAAAGTTGTACAGCTGAAAGCAACAATGGTTGCTCTATTTGTGATCCAGCATCGATTGTTGTGAACGTGGCTGATATGGACTGTAAGAAACCCGTGAAAATGTCAGCGAACACGGAACGGAATGAGCTAACTTACATTGTCACCGATAAACCCGGTCAACCCTAGCCAAGGTCCTACTACTAGCCTTTAGAGGCGCCCACTGGTTGTACGCTCTTAATCCGATCCTAACGCCTCGGAGAAATTAGTAAGGAGACGGGGACACGCTTTGCGTGATGCTATCCCCTCAAGCAACCCTTTGAGGATGATTCGATCACCTTTTATTAGTTTCTCGCTACTTACAAAACTTTCGGTTACGCTTTAAAGGCCAGGGTCATTAGCGGTAACTTACCCAAAAAAAATGGCGCTGATAAAAATATATCGGTTATATGCATTTTCATCATACTAAAACAGTTTGTGTGAACAGGACAGGAAACACGTAGCCCACACGCGTTCGGGCGGTTTTTCAGTTAGATATCAGAATGTAACACCATTTTGTGTTTTATGACTGTGTATTCACCAAATATTTTATTATGAATGTTTTATGCTCGCTTTCACCATTAACTTTTTTGTTAACAAAAGATTCGAAAGATTAGTAAAAATAAATAGTAATAAGTAATATTTTTTCCACCAATAACATAAACAAATTGGAATTCTTTATTGCTTACATAGTACCTGTAAAAGATATTTTTTTTGGCGTAGGTTCCTTGTCGCGTAGGCTACGGAACCCTGCTATGGCAGTAAATGATTTACATTTAGTTAAAAGAATTACATTAAATCTATATGTATATGATATGATCATTTTCTAATTTATTTATTGTTAGATAAGATCATTATTTATTTATACTTCGACATGGTATAAAGATGTTTGAATATAAATACATAATTCTCTTAACAAGCTTATTTCATAATAGCATGCAAACATACTTGTTGTAACATGTTATGTTACGAAAACACAGAAACATCAGAGAACATCAATGCATCGTGTATGCAAACGCATGCGAAGCTTTTATCAAATTCGGATGGATTATCTATTAAAATACGATTTTGTGCACATAGCTTAAGTAATAAATTCTACGTATGTTACATTTCGAATACAATCTCACTTTTCCACAAAACTCTCACTTACATTGTTCAGCACAAGTACGAATAAACTGTAGCAGAACAAAATATAACAATGCCATACTATTTGCGCTTGGTTCAACTTTGTAAATTTAATTCACTCTTCTGCTCCACTTAAACTTTCATTGTAAATGTACAAATTAAGCTATTACAAAGTTGTTATTACTCGGAAGAAGAATTGTGTTCAGCAACTTCTGTTGCCGACGGTACAGTGCTATGAGTTCTTAGCCTGAACAATATTCGTTTGTGTAACCGTAATAGTTTTATTGTTTGTGAGGAACTTCAATTGTTTCTTTATATAGCCTTTTGTTTTAGATATTGTTTTCTTAAGTTTACGCAAACACTACACATTGAAATGAAATACTGTTTTCTAATATGCCTACACACTTTTTGTCGTGTATTAGTTTATTCTGATTATTTCTTGACTACAGTCGTTTTGTTAAGAAAATAAAAGGATTCTAAGTTTTTAGTGGTCTTAATGTTTCTTTTGTAAGTCTAGTATAGAATAAAATAGTAATGAAGGGGTTAAATTGGTAAAAGTTCCAGAATTGAGTCAGAGGTAGATTAACTGATTGAACTGAATTTTATTAAGGCTGCACGGATTGTATCCTAAGCAATGAAAAATTAAAAAAGATAGAATGTGAAATTGGATTGGCATTGACAGATTTCGGCCGCTCTTCTTCCATTTACTATTAAAGTGGTTCCGAAGGCAGGAGCAAGCAACAGCGTGGAGAGTTACAGACCGGTGGCAGTTCTTTCTACTCCTGCGAAGGTGTTGGAATCAGCCGTACAGCATATAGTATTTCAACAGATGTGTGCGCAACTGTCGGAAGCACAGCATGGATTCCGACCGGGATGTAGCACCACTTCGAACCTCATGAACTATATGGCAACACTGCTTCCAATAGTGGATGGTGGGGGGCAAGTGGATGCTACTTATTTGGACTTTCGCAAAGCTTTTGATGTCGTTGATAATGACATATTGCTTAAAAAGCTCGCTGGGGTTGGTTTTACCCCGCACCTTCTAAAACTTTTTGCAAGCTACATGACAGGTCGACAGCAGTATGTTGATTATGCAGGTTGCCAATCTGAACCAAACATGGTGAGGTCTGGGGTGAGTCAGGGTAGTAACTTAGGACCTCTGGAGTTTATCATTATGGTTAATGACCTGCCAAGTGTGGTTCAAACTTCGGGATGCTTATTATTCGCTGACGACCTGAAGCTGTTTTGGCCTGTCGAGGACGCTGCAAACTGTGAGCAATTGCAGAAAGACATTGACAGAGTAATGTCATGTCATGGAGTAGGGAGAACAAGCTTCAGTTTAACGCATCAAAATGTGCAGTTATATCTTACATTCGCAAGCACAACCCCATCCATTACAGCTATGAAATTGACAAAATAAGTTTGAAAAGAGTTACGTAAGTGAAGGATTTAGGCCTAAATTTTAAGGAAGATTTAACGTTCAATGATCATATAACAAATATTTGTAAAAGGGCGTACAGGAATTTGGGATTTGTTCTCCGCAGAGTAAATGGCTTTACAAATAGGAAAGCGATAGTAGCGTTATAAAATGCATTGGTCAGAAGCCATCTTGAATGCAACGCAATGATTTGGGCTCCACATCAGATCAAATACAATCTTATACCAATTGTAAAAATAAACTACTAAATTTATTGTGTACACAAGGTTAAGAATTGTAGTCCTGTTGTCTATCGTGTGCTATAATATTTCTTCGTAATTATGACTGTAATTTGTTTTGTGTACCTAATTATAAATAAATAAATAAATAAATAAATTATGGTGGAGCGTATCCAGAATAAGTTCGTAAGATATATATACTTGAGACAATACGGGGTGTACCCATTCTATCCTTTAATGTACCCTACTTTATTCGTTCTGGGGATGGTTGGTTATAACGAACTACGAGTTCGACGAAATTTGGCATTAGTAAGTTATATTTTTAAATTACTAAGAGGTAAAATTTATAATCCCGTGTTTTTGAGCTTGATAAGTTTTTGTGTTCCGGATCGATATGTGGAACGCCGCCGGCAGCCGCGGCTGCTGGCGGTGCCTCGCGGCAGGACCAACCTGGTTAGCAAAGCACCGCTGGCGTGCTCGCTTAATCGCATTGCTGACACTATTGATTTGTACTCGTGTTCTCTGTGTGAATTTACAAGGATTGCATTGTATGTTATTTGTTATTGTGAATGATATTGAATTGTTTATAATTTAATGAAAATCATATTTTATTATTATATTTTAAATTTATATTATTGCTAATTGTATTAATTGAATCAAATTGTATTTTATGTATGTAATGATTTAAACTATATTAATTATTATTGTTATTGTTTTGGTAGGTCCTTAGCTAATTGCCCTAAAGACTAGGTATTGTATTATTTGATTTAAATTGTAATGTAAATTGTAATGTTTAATCGGTAATAATTTTTGATATTTTATAATGTTCTCAATCTATTGCCTTGGGCTTGCCTGTTATGATAGATCTGAGTTGTAAAATAAATAAATAAAAAAAAAATTACTGTGTGACACTAAATAAATAATTTTTCATTTCATTTTATTTCATTTCATTTTTGAAATTTTTGAAAAGAGTTTACTATGCTTGTGTGTCAAATCATGGTAGTGTGTGTAATGTTTGGGTTATTGTTTTAATGTATTTCCTTCTTTTATAAACTATAAGTGTGCGAAATTTCATACTCCTCCGTCCGCGCAATTTTCGTAAAAAGGGGTACAAAGTTTTCGCTTTACGTATTAATATATAGATATACTCGCCTGTTTGAGTTTAAATACTTTTTTCCTTTACATAAATTAAAATGTAAAAATGTACAATAACATTAGTTTGTAAAAACTGTTTTTAATCTAGCATGCTGTTGACACTATCTAATTCTAAACTGTTTTATTCAAATTGTAATATAATATTCTGATATCAACCTGATTGTGTTGCAAATAAAATGAAAACAAATTTAGTAAAATTAACCTACATTCCTACATTCTTTATTAAAATTTCGTTCGTCTTTTGTCTTTGCTGTACCTATTAAGAGATGCAGTATGCGATACATGCTCTATGCAATGTTTGTTCAATGCTCTTAATGTGATTTTTTTTCATCAAAGTAATAAAAGAAAAGTAAATAACAGGCGTAAGCAATGTCTTGACCTCAACCAGTCTCAAACTGAAATAATAGTAATGAGCTCCGATTTATCACACTCTCTTTCAAAAATCAGCTAAGTGCCTAAGTTCTAAATCACCCACAATTGAATAGCAGCTCCTCCGTTACAAACAGCTGTGATCATTATATTGTGGGAGATATTAACTAGAAAAATTACTTGGCAAGTGTTATGCTAGGTGGCTGCCAACAACATAATAGCTTTGAAAGATGCCTCGTGCGACGCGGAGCACGTGTGGAGATGGTGCACCAAAAAACGTTGACTTCAACGTTTTAACACAAAACTGGAGTTTAATCAACTTTCGAAACAACAAATTGAAAAGTTAAAAACCTTTTTAATTTTTTTATATCTGTTATGTTCAAGAGATAGTTAAGCTCAAAACTAATTTAAATCCACTGAATATTTTCGTATACGAGTATGTATTTCATAATTTAGACCTACTTAATTATAAATTAAATGGTAAAAAATGTTTGGACGTTTCAAAGACACTTATTTTTAAGTTTATTCGAATAAAAAAAATACTTAGACTTAGACTTTGTTATTCAAATTAACTTGAATGATAAGCACTTTGTTATGTGCGTCTTTTAGCTGTGGAGAAGAATGTGCGCAAAAAACTGGAAACGCTTCGGTCAAATACCCCGTTCATGCCGATGACGCGACGAAGAGTAGGAATATTCACATTGTCATTATTATCAAAAATGATATTTCACTTAAAAAGGGATCGCGTCGGCTGGTAGCTCAATTCAAGAGGAGTCATCCGAATAGCAAAAGGTCGAGCGTTCAAGTCTCACCTTACTTAGGCAGACGATTTTTTCAAAGTTAAACTTAAATATATGATATATATTATTAAACTCAATGAAGGATAGGCGGGACAAAATAAGCTAATATAATAATAATAATAAGTATGTGAATAGTAGCTCATATCCCCACATGCGACATAGAAGAATTGCTCCGATGATTTATAGCGGAGCCCTGAAGGTTGTATAAGAATGGGAACGTCGTATGTTGGTCATTATTCATGCTGCAACATAAGTTGCGGGGCAACTAATTTATATGAACAATAACACGGAATCCTCGTTTCTTTGTAACTTTGCATATTTTTTTTAACTCCACAACACGATTTGATACAGCAGTCCTTTAGATTTAGGATATTTTAAATCTTTCTTTAAAAAAATACAAAAATATTTTCTTAAATTCCTTGGTCATTTGTTCTTTTATAATGTCCGTTCGAGATATTTTTTATTTTATTTATTTTTTATATTTTTTAGTGTCAAGATAGTCACAGGTGTCATGGTCTGTGGGTGTCATCGAATAAGAATGGTAGAGAGCATTTGTAATTGCTATTTAAAACGAGAATTGTAATCAAACAAAAAAGGCTCCCATATATTATATTAATATTGGTAAGTCGTTTGTACCTATGTGTGCGAAAACTACACTTCGGCCTGTTAACATTTACGAATTTATTGGGCGTACAAATTCCTTCCGTTGGGAATACGCAACGGTAGATAAATATTTGATGAATGAGTTATGGCGTTTGAACAGTGTTCGAATTTAGGAAATAACACATATTTTTGTCATCATCATAAACTACAGCTGGTGCAACCGCACCAAACTGGTTTACGACAATTCAATTTATACTACGTATTACGTTTTAGTGCTAAGATTTTGCAGTAACTTAGAAAGATGCCCGTAAAATTGTAAAGTAGAAGAAACGTACATAGGAAGATTAAAAAACCGAGTATTTACATTACATTTTCATTATTATATCATGATTGTTTTTGAAACGCACATTTGGAGATCGGACCACAACTTAGCACTCTGACCCAAATGTAGGATTAAACGACTTGCACGGCAACAACTGGGACCTACGGCTTAACTCGCTTACTGTAGCAAAGGGAGCTCTACATATTTTTGATTTGGTTACACAATGACACGTCATTGCGGATCGGAAGCAACTCTGAACCCACAAACCGTAGTTATAACTGTAGCCATAGCTTTAGTCGTAGTCATAGTCGTAGCCGTAGTCGTAGCCGTAGTCGTAGCCGTGACAGTAGCTGTAGCCGTAGCCGTAGCCGTAGCCGTGACCGTAGCCGTATCCGTAGCCTGCCATCGCGCTCCCTTACTCCTTCATATTACTTTTTACAAAATATGAAGTGTTAATACAACCGGCCAATATTGTAAATTGTTGTACCTAACTTGGAGCGAAGGCTTCCACAATAAAACCACTACCAGTTCCCTTTAAACTTTCAAAGTTATCTAAGAATATTCGGAAACTTTCCGTGTATTTTTTCCCGCTGTTTATGTTTCATCATTTTCTGTTTTTCTTTTATCTGTGGGCTGTATTATGTGTTACATTAAAACTTAAATTACTATTATTAAACGAAGCAACTTCCATGAAAAGGAAGAATCGCCCGAGGCTGTAGCTACTAACGTAGGTTTCTACCGAATCATGTTTTTCTGAGATCTTATTATAAAGTTGCGCAGCGGCTATTGCGTTCGCGTTGCGATCGTGCTAGTTTAGGATCTTTCATTAAGACGGTTTGTTGGATGGGTGGCAAACAAATTTTATTCTAGCTCGGTGTTTCTGAAGGCACGTTAATCAGTGTTTTTGTGTATTGTAGTAACACACATAATGTTCAATGTGCTTTATTAAGTATAACTTCTGTAGAAGACTGGATTCTAAGCTAGGCATTGGCCTGCCGGTATTTTAAAACTCAAGGCTATCAAAAACATCGGTTTTCAGATTTTCATTATTTTTTTACATTATATTTGAACAATACATTGTTTGTATAAAATTATTATTAAAATGTTACACTTCTTTTATTTTAAGCCCGCTCTTCCAGGTGCTGTTCACAAGGATAAAATTTAGAAGTTCGTGAAAAATATATTGCCCAAGCAAAAGCTCAAAATAAGATAAATGCGAAAACGAGTCTTAATAAAAGTAAAAACATATTTCCCTGAAGGAATAAGTATTCCTTATTCGTCTGAACGTTATGGAGCCAGAAAATTGAATACCGACTTTTCTTCTATGAGAGAGCTTGCTCTTTTTTTTAAACTTGCAAGTTTTCTTTACACAGGATCGTGGTACAGCAGTGTGTTATGTAATAGTTCCAGCAGTAATTAGTTGTATTTTTCCATTTATTCAGCTTTGTGCTTTATAACGAGTACTAGCCGTCACCCGCTCGCTTCGCTGTGCGAATATAATGGATCAATAAATGCTAATCAAAATAATTATTAGATTCACCATCATTTGCACAATCGCATGTTCAAACTACATACAAATTTTCATCAAGTTATAAGAGGACATGCAGACAAACATACAGACAGACAGACAAAAATTTCAAAAATCTAAGAATTGGTGTCAGTGAGTCATGAAATGAATATTTATCCCAAAATTTGTCAGAAAAATGACAAGTACAGCCTACAGATTTATATAGTAATATAGATATTTTTATATTTTTATTTGTATTTATTTTGAACAACAAACAATTGATTACAAAATATGTCTTATACTACAGCTTAAAATATTATAGAACCTTACTAATGTTGTAACCAACAACGTTATTCACAAAGTAAACATAGTATACATTGTTATTGTATTTATAGCACATGCACTAGAGAGAACATTATTTTATACAACGTTTTTCAAATCACGAGTAAATCGGTACCTTCTAGACAAGCATGTTACATCGTAGGCTACATCATCACTTACCATTAGGTGAGATAGTAGTCAAACGCAAGCCTATCTAATTACAAAAAAAAAAAACGTTTAACTTAAGTGGTGACTCAGTCCATGAAACTGATCAACTTTTGTTCTATGACTTTTCGAAATTCGCAAAAAGAAAAATCGTCTCTTCAAACGAATTCACTTTGTCAGTTTTGATCTGTCTATGGAAAGATAAAATTTTTTTTCGCGATTTTCCATAGGTAGAACAAAAGTTGTTCAGTTTCATGGAGTCACCACATAAGAGGGTGTGCGTTTAATCTGTTACACGTTGTATAATTGTTATTGTAACTGTTATTTTTAGAACGTCTTACGCGATTCTCACTGTACCTTCCATTTGTCAAGATACCCATAACAACGCTACCCGACTAAGAACCATGCCGAGTTGCCGCACAAAAATAATATTTTATCAAGTTTTACGGGAATTACCCTACTTTTGTCGGGCATTGTGCAAAGCTGTAGAATTTGCTTAATAAACCGCCACTTACAGGGTTGGCAACTAAAAGCTTCTAAATAGTAGCGCCAAACATTTTCAAACGCCTAAATGTTATAAATTGGGAAATTGACTTTCAATTTTCAATTTTCGGAGACGATTCATATCAAAAAATGCAACACATTTGCACATGACTTCATTGCATTGCATTACGGTCACGTTTTCCTATATTTTTTTAACCATGTATACAAAACTAGGTAACTAAAAGAGTTAAATAATTTTTTTTATTTATTTCACGCGTAAAATATTTAGAGCAACCATAGGTATTTTGATTAATAAACGGAAAAAAGTCATTGGTATTATTATTTTCACGAAGAAGAAAAATAAAGTTGTATACACTTTTATGATTTTTGTAAGTTTAACTTTTTCATTTAAGGCGACGCATTGGAAATTTACGTGGCTTGATTGATTTTGCTTGATTTTTCCCAACAATTACAAAACATATGAAAGTGAT
Organism: Eudonia lacustrata; assembly: GCA_947562085.1. Classification (NCBI taxonomy): domain Eukaryota; kingdom Metazoa; phylum Arthropoda; class Insecta; order Lepidoptera; family Crambidae; genus Eudonia; species Eudonia lacustrata. The sequence continues at coordinate 6,040,941 of OX387320.1, forward strand.
ATTTGATGACATGATTTTTCATTTAATTGACTTCATTTTGTTAGTTGCAGAAACACGATTTTTCAACTTTTATAACAGAGAAAAAATATCAAAGTAACATTTTTTTTTTACGCATTTTACAGGCAAACCAAACCAGACCGATTTAAGCATCTAAATTTTCTTAGTAGATTAGTCTTAACACACACTTCAATATTGTAGTTCATTTTTTAAAAATAATTTGTAGTTTTAATTTGGAGGAAAAAAAACAGTTTTTCTTATGGTACGGGGTGCAAACGCTCCGTGTGAGATTTATTGTTTAGCGATGCGTCGCCTTAAGTGCTCATTGCTGCACTGAAGCTGAATTAAATACTTAAAAAATACAGTGAAACATTTTTGTAAGTGTTATTAAATTTCGATTCGACACTAGTATGCAGTTCTTTGGCACAAACAACATCAATTGGCAAAGCCACTTAGTTAACAAAATGCTTTTAAGTAACTACTTCACGATGTACGTTATTTTAGTCAAGTGGATTCTTAAAATGAGGAATTATTTGAATATGTTATTTTAGCGTTTCAAAAGTTTGATGTTATGTGTTAAATTTAATATGTTATACATAATTATACATAATTGTCACGACTTTTTTTTTCATACAATAAAATTCATATATTAAAACAAATTTTCGTCCGAACAACCCTAGACCGTATGAAAATTTTCGTCAACGCCCCATCGCCGCTAAGAGATTTCAATGGGGAGATAAAGACAGTTGCGAACGCTTTTTCCTTCGGTGCAATACAAAGAAAACGTAAGACGTATAAATTCTTATTTCTTAAATTACAAAGTTCTGAGGTGGGTTGGCCGGGGACATCGTACGAAATATAATCTTTACAGTTCTTGATTTAGGGTTGGTTGTGGTAAATTGCCTTTGGGATTCCTTTTGGGACAGTACTAGGTTATAGATGTCTAAAACTTGGATTGTTTATTCGTTGTTTAGATTACAATCATTGTGGCTATTTTTTATAATTTTACCACAAATAGGAGATTATTTAGGGGTTGGCATCACTTAAGCGTGTCCACTGATACCTTACTAGATTCTCCGAGGCGTTCTAGCCAGATAATAAAAGTAGAAAATCAAGGACGCTTATAATCTGTGGCTATTTTTTATAATTTTACCACAAATAGGAGATTATTTAGGGGCTGGCATCGCTTAAGCGTGTCCACTGATACCTTACTAGATTCTCCGAGGCGTTCTAGCCAGATAATAAAAGTAGAAAATCAAGGACGCTTATAATCTCTAAAAACTGGGCTCGGGTTTACCGTATTATGGAAAAAAGGAAAAGTGCTATGGACATGCACAAATAACTGTCCTATCTCATTTTTGGTATTTATTCGGTGCAGACGTTTTCCAGTCGATAGTTTTCAAACTATCCCTGAAAACTAACTATCTTCTATCTATCGGTTTTAACTATCTTATGCCAACTAAAGAATTATACAAGAAAACTAAAATACTGAACCTTCGGCAATCATATATGTATTGCACTTGTGTTCTCAGAAATATAACAAATAAGTTTATAAAATCAAATTTACAAATAGTCAAAAAAGTTAACACACACAATTTGAGAAACAAACACAAACTACATTTACCAAAAGTGCGGACTGGTTACGAAAAGAAAACAATACTGTTTGAGGGTGTTCAGTTTTACAATCAACTACCAAACGACATAAAGGAATGCGTTAACATAAATTCATTCAAAAGGAAAGTATAGGATCACGTGTGCTCATTATAACATATTAATGTAATTAAATTACTCATTCCACTATCTTATACTGCTGCGCCAGAAGCAACTGTTATTTTTTATTAAGTTATTTTTAATCTCATTGTAAGAAAACTTTATGTTTGTATGAGAATAAAGTCCTTAAACCTAAAACGTCTATACCGAACAAATACTAAAAATGTGATGGGACAGTTAGTTCTGCAAGGGACGAATATCTGTACTAGGTCAAAAGACGTATTGAGAATGTTAAACGGCATTACAGACCGCTGCTGTGTGTACGTCTGCGTTTATTTTGTTTCTTAGATTGATTGAACAAACATTGTTTATGTTACTTCAGCGTTGGTACGGTTCGTGACCGTTCTGTAGTGAGCTCTTTATTTCCAAGATTTTATTTTACTAAAAGGAATTGGCTACTAACATATAAATAAAAATAAAATAAATAAATAAAATAAATTTATTTCGGATTTACATCCATAGTGTGAGTAACAATTTACTTAATTCTATGTTAGTAGCTAATAAAAATGTTATTTGTAGTACATATAAAAATACTAATATTTTTGGTAACTCGACAAACTTATGTTAAATGGCAGGTGGACTCAGCCATAAACGAAACCTAGTACACAATATGTAGCTACACTGAGAATCAAACTAGCAACTTCTGAGGCTGAGACCAATCCTAGCAATGAACGACAGAGGCGGATTAAATTTTGATGAAGTCATAGGAAGCAAAATATTTAATTACTTCGTTCGCCTGTTTAGTTTCTATCATAAATAACGAGATTTGTTACTAAGCTAGCAAGCTATTAGCTGCTAGGAAGTACGCGGGCCACCACATGAAAATTTCATTCAGGCCAAAGCTTCGCTTTGGTTATTACAATACAATACACACCTGGCAATGGCCACAATACACAGATGCCTGTATACTCTTAATACAACAAGTCGCTCCAGCTCCACACAAGCTATTTCTATTGTTCGCTCAACCGAGAGGCTCACTATGTCTTTTCGTTCCTTTAATTTTAACTCCTTATTAACTATAATTAAGGACCCACCATGAATTGAATTTACTCGACTGAACGAACTACCTACCAAATGATTATTAAAATTGAACATGAACTGATGATCTTTAAGCCAGTGTTCAGTAATACATAAAATATCAACTTTATTATCGTTCATGAACAATTCAATCTCCAGATCTTTGCCCGTCATTCCTTGAATGTTCTGGTGAACCATATTGATTGAGTGAACATTTTTAATAATTTTAGATTGGGTGGGACGGGCTTTTCTTAGAATTAAATACATTTATTTAAAATATTACCAAACAATTTGCAAGAGAATTCCTCATTTGTCTTAAGATTTAATTTAAATTATTGATTGGAATGTCAGTAGAAACACTACTGACATTTATGTCTTTTAAACAATGCTTAATAGGAGCATCTTGTTTAGCCAAGTTTTTGGCTAAACAAGATGCTAAACAAGATATGTATAAAATATGATAGCGATTTGTCGCTTAAAATAAATTGCCAGATAATAACTATCTTTTGTCAAATAAAAATTACTAACATAATTGTTAGTGTACAATACTTGGAAGATAAACAAAATAAGAAAGGCACTTGAACGCAGTTTGACACTGTTCGAGTATTTTTTAGGGCTTATTCCCATTTGCTAGTGCAACAGAAGGACTTTAAAAATTATATTGTTACATTGGTACTGTACAATGTCGAATCAATGTCTTTGGTCGCTGTTTTACGCCACGCTTTTTTCTCATCTCATCTCGCGTCATCAGCCATTTCAAATTGTCTCGTTAAAAATGTAACCATAAAAGTTATACACAAAGGCAAGTTTACTTAATTCCGTCATCAGTGCGAACTGTGAAACTCAAACGCAAATCGAGCTGTCATCAAGGAGTGCCGCTGTAACATTATACAATGTAATTCAATGAAACCAAGTCGAGTTGGTGCGAGTTGAGACGACTTTGCGAACGGCTATTTGCGAAAAAGTTATTCGAAATATTATTATCCTTTTTGAACTCGAGAAGATTCAATGATTTCTTTACAGTATTCCGAGTTGTAAGGACCCAGGTAGATTAGTTGAATTAAATATTACTTCTGTTTGGTTCACTTGTTTCTGATCAGAGTCAGTGGCATATTTATCGAAACAACACAGTCCAACATGTCAAATTGCATGGTATCTTTGCTAATCAAGAAATTTTAATTTGCGTTGAGATAATGTTTTGGATAAGCACTGGTCGTGGAATACGGATTTAAAGATATTTTTGACTATTAAGCCGGTAAACGGTCTGATGAAATATTAGTCTTAATCGACCTATTTCAAAGTTTTTACATCTTTATCTTTATCATTTTAAGAACACATCAAAGTACAACAAAAGAGACAGCCTACGGCCTTTTAATTTACTTTGATCAATGAAATCTGAATAAACAATACGTTTCCTCATCAAACTCAAACATTGCTTCAAAATGTTAAAATATAATTTTTGAAATAATATTTTTTTTTAAAAAGAACACTTACCAATCGATTATTCAAAGATGTGGCGTATCGTCGTCGATTACTGTGGACAGATTCTACTTATTAAACCTACAGACACAAAAGACAAAGGACACAGTTTGTGTGATGACGAAGTAGTGACGTCATCTGATACCAAACTACGTCATGCGAAAATTCTAATGTTTCTAGTGTGTGTTGAACATAAAGGATCATAAAACTGGGTACATTCCATTATAATATTTAAAACGCAAATATTTGATGAGAGCTGGGGTTTCGCTCGTACACTGATTTACTTTAATGTTGAGTTAACTTCATAAAATAGTGAATTAAAATCACTATTTACTTTATCTCTAGGTCATGCGGTTTCGGGCTATGAAACGAATTGCATTAAAACGAACAATGCGCACTGAAATCGGAATCGCGGACGCAATGTTTATTTGCTATAAGCTTATTACTTATCAGCTATAAACAAATCAGTACCATACTGTACATTTTGTGATAATTATTAATTTACAGAAAACTAAAATCTGTTTTGCCAATATTCAATTATAGGATAGATATCAGTGTTCGATCAATTAAAAATATTCCTAAAGGTACTCTCATTTAAAGCACATTTCCCAAAAACATGATTACGGAAAGATTATTGTTATTTAGAACTTCTTTTCCGTCTTATGATTACTTTTACGAATTCCATTTCTCCACAAAATTTAAATACAAATAACCGGCGTTAACTGTTCCATCGAATAATTAAGTACTTTCAAGTTTTTAAAATATCTTTATGTTTTTGATATTTTTTTAAACAATTAAGAAATGTGCTCAATAAGAATACCTGTTCGAAATGTCTGTGAGTAGCCGACGTGAAATAGATAAAAGTTTAATCAAACTAAAATACACTCGGTTGCAAACCTCGCTGCATAGTAACGAATCGCTGCCATCGCAAAATGGATTCGATATAGCTTCGTTTAACAAAACACCGGTTGCAACAAAGTGTATCCACATGAAGTGTAAGTACTCTAAGAGATGTATTCTATTCGGAAAATCAGTTGAACTAGTTTAAAGTAGTGATAGTGAATGCTAAGAATGGCTAAGGAAAGCTATGTTCGATAATTAAAATGGAGATTTAAAGGTTCTAGAACATGCTTAGTTTCAATTTTGGGCTTACTTTCGGACTGCGCAGTGAGACCTGGGAAATACAGCAACAAGTTAGTTATGTAAGGGCAGGCTATATGGTAAATAGGTTACTGTTTTGTCATAAAGGGTGTCCAAGTCAAGTTTGCAGTGTGAACTGAAATTCAGTTATCGGTAGCGTTGATATTAGCATAGTTTTGGAGTTTGAAGCGTGTTATACTAAAATGAGTTAGCAGCTTTCTTTGATAAGTTCAGTTTCTAACACGATGTTAATTTTTGGCTGTAAAAAGCTTGCTACAAAATAGTAGCTATACTACAAGAACATTAGGTGGCGTTATAACATTATTTAAATAAATAGTACATAGCTAAGCGGCATTTAAAAAAAAAACGAGCGAGCCTATCAGAAGTCGCATATGATGTGTAACATTTGACATCTCACCTTAGTAATAAGCAATTTTAAACTTATATTCTGAAAAAAATGGGTCAGGTATTACATCATTTTATAACTATATAATAAATCATTAGAAGACATTCGACATATCAAAATAGTCATAAGATAGTCAAATGACACAATATGTCACATATAATAATAATATGTCATGTTCTTAATATCGATTTTAAATTTACAAAATGGCGCGCGCTGCTCGCTTCCCCGACGTCCTGTCACACTATTACACCTACTTCCGTCACATTTCACGAAATCACTCCCACAGATTGTATTTAAAGAAGGCGAGCGGAAAGATGTTACACATCAAAAATACAATCCTTTTTGAAACACCATATTTATTTCACACTCACATACTCGTATATTTATCTATATCAGATCATAAATAAACTGAAAAATGTACTTTAGCACCAAAATAGCTTGACGTGGAAATACTTACGTAGTGCATAATGTCATAATAATGTTATCGCTTCACGGTACATTGAGCGACATGAGACTCATGACACTAAAAAGGTGTAAGTCATTTAATATATTTTTAAGGTAACCAAAACACATGACACTGCTGCTTGGCAGCAGAAATATAAGTTAGCTGTAATCATAAAGACGGGTTCTGTGACAGTAATGCAACCGGGGTCTTGATTGTGATATTTTAAAACATCCAATGTCGTGGTTTTGCGGCTTAATTTTGGTATTTGGAATATGGGAAAAATGTCAGACAGAATCAGGCCGTTGTTGTGGACATTATAAAATTTCGTAGCAGATTGACGCCCAGTTGACTACGCTTGCATCTAACTCATAAAATTTAGTGTTTTTAGCGAATTCGATTTTATAATGTAGAATAGAAAATAATTTTAGCGTGTATCTGGTCACCGTGCGTTTTAGTTCGTTAAGTCATTAAAGGTTTTTTGGGAAAAATATAAACGCTAAAAGAAATAATCATGTATAGTAACGTTTACGCGAACACTAATCTTTGAATTGAAACACTTACTTCGTATTAAGGGTGCGCCATACGTAAGTGACAAGTGTCATATGTTTTATTTGAAATGTCGTCATCCATATTTATTTGATGCCGCGCGGCCATACTCATTTTGTATGGGGAATTTAAGGTGCTTAATAAAAAATAATTATTTAAATAACCACTTGATGAATCGAAAATGTAGTCTAGCAATTTGTAGTTTATCCATTGATGATTGTTTAGACAAAATCAGTGGTACAATAATTTAAATAAACTATAAGAAATCTACTAAACGCCGCCACTCGTTTTCATGATTTTTTCCCAACTTTAAATGATATTGTAGAAAAAACTATAGCGTGTTATGAATTTATGGTTCTGACAAATTGTAAACACGTTCCCTATGATACTAAATATATATTTTGTTCATTTAATACGATAGTATTTTCAATTATACGGTCGGCGCACCCTTAATAAACAAAATGTAAGCTTGGAGTAGTTACTCCATGTTTTGTTTCCGTCATGTAAACTTCATTTCATATTAGAGTAAAAGAGACAAAACACGGAGTAACTACTCCAAGCTTACACTTTGTTTATTAATAAGCCCCTTAATGCGGATCTACTCGCTTCTCCTCGATCTTGTAAAGGATTCGAAAACGCCGATCCGTAAAAACTCGTATCATCATCATCATCATCAGATCATTTTTATGTCCTCACTGCTGGGGCACGAGCCTTCCCTATGGATGGATAGGGAGAACGGGCCATAAATCACTACGCGGGCCCAGTGCGAATTGGTGGTTGTTAACGACTGCTAATGCAGCCAATGAACGAAGCCAACGGGGACAACGGCTTTACGTGCCTTCCGATTCCGTAGCACAGAGTAGCTAGAGATGATAAATTTTTGGTCACCCATCCGATGACCGGCCTTTGCGAAAGTTGCGTTAACCACTGCGCCATGGAGCTCCTTAAAAGAAACTCGTTTACCGCAAATATTTTAGTAAAAAAATAGTTTTATTCTTTACCAGCCCTCAAAATGAGCCGTATTTGTTCGTTACCCAAAGTCGCGGATCGCTATTAATCCAGAGTGATGGGCACTACACGCGAGCGCTCGTCTGTCTGCGGTATAATTTAAAACATTCTGCCGATGGCATCTGAATTAATCGTGTCCGGTTCATCCGTTATTATCGTATTTCACGAGTGTTGGAATTTTTACCTGTTACTATGTTATTTCGTCCACAGATTGTAAAATGACTTTAATGGGTTTAAAATGCCACCGTTCGACCCATTTAACATTTAATTCAATGTATTTTAAGTGATTACTAAGTCTTTGAGGTATTTTCTAGTGGTTGATTGGTTTTTCCGCCATTTTCACAAATGTTCAAAGCAGTATATAGTAACTAGTAGGCAAAAGGTATTAGGTAGCTATTTTTGGTACTAATGACATGTCATTGTGTGAATATATAAACATGCCTGAAATCCCGGTATCCCGCCAATTTAGAGAACAAATTATTTTGGATTAGTCTTTTATTGTTGCTGTGTGTTTGTCAAAACAGATTCAAAGGTACATCATCATCATCATCAGCTCGTTTTATGTTCCCACTGCTGGGGCACGAGCCTTCCCTATGGATGGATAGGGAGAACGGGCCATATACCACCACGCGGGCCCAGTGCGGATAAGTTGTTGTTAACGACTGCTAATCCAGCCGGGACCAACGGCTGTACGTGCCTTCCGAAGCACGCAGGAATGCGATGACCGGCCTTTGCGAAAGTTGCTTACAACCTCAGCACTCGCAGACCGGGCGCGTTAACCACTGCGCCATCGAGCTCCTCATTTCCGAATTGCGTCAATTCCAAGGTTAATTATAATTATTCCTAGAATCACATGTCCAAATTAGCAAATACCTACATTTGAGGTCATTGTCCCGTAACAGTGCTAACTACACCAATACCGATCAACCTGGTAATTACACGATTAATGGCAATCATGTTCACATATTTTTTTCAATAAGAGCGTCCAGGTTTTCGACATAGAATAATATATTATGAGCGTTTTGTGCCATGTGACCCACAATGCTGGCTCCCGCACTACGCTGACTCACCAAATACGCTAGTTCATCTACGACGCTGGCTTATCAAATACACGAGCTCATTTACTACGTTGGCTCACCAATTACGCTAGCTCATTCACTAAGTTGGCTCACCACCACACTCACTTGCTGTTGAATGTTTAGCAACTGCAATGTTATTACTATCGGTCGATATTAATATATTTGTTTACATATCCGAGAATCAACGAAAGTTAATGTTGTTCAGCTTTTACATACTGCACTTCTCTGTCATAAACGAATGTCAGAATAAAATTAAAGGATCCTTTTCTCCTTAGTATTTAATTTGTCAATGACATCATGAACTCGGCCTAATCGTTTCGCAGCGTCGTCGCAGGCTTTTGTAAATAAACTATCAAAGCAATATGTCAAAAGTTGTTCCACTGGGCGCGGACCGTCGTCGTGCCGGCGGCGTGACTTATCACATTTTGCTTCCACTCTAAAGCCATTTTCGTTTTCTTTGTAAAAGATTTACGAGGTCCGAAGCAAGCCCTAATAATATATGAAGGGTAAATAGAAATGTGAGAAGTTGGCCGACACGTGATTTAGTTCAGTTTATTTGGGGGTGTAAGATTTGTTTGACGTTTTTATCGTGTGTTATTACGGGTTTGACTTGAGAGCACGTACAGTATTTTCACACTTTGCGTACTTTCATATTTATGTTTAGAAATTTGAATCGGAAAAGTAAGCAAATACCTTGGCGAATATTGTTTATTGGAATGTGAAAATATGGCAATATGTACACAATATGACAATATGTACAGTTAACAACATATTCGGTGACGTGAACCAGCACCGGGATGAACCCATTGGAGGTTTAGACACTAAAGAGCAAAACCGATAAGATCCTTGTATTAAAAAAAAATGATGGCTTCATTGTTATATAAGCAATTTCTTTTAATCGACCTTGAGATATATAAGTTGTATGGAAGGTGCTGAACTGCCATAGAAAAACGAGGCTGCACTGTATTGATCGCAAACTTGCCAAATTTATGAATGATTACAAAAAGTATTTATATCTTCGTATAGGTATATAATAAGTACAATTAATAACTGCATTAACTTAGATAACGAAAGCCTTTCAAAGCAACAAAATATATTTCCATAATCTTACATAAGTTGGACAACTTACAACTTATCTTATGTTGAGTACATTATTCGAAGGGTTTCATTACTCGAACTTTCGTACCCAAATATGGCGGGAATGAATATATTACCGTTCTACTGACTATGGCGAAGGTTGGAGGTTTGGCCTGTCTGTATGAACGGAGTGATAAAAAAGAGATACTTATTGTATGATTTTCAATTTGCATTTGGGTATTTTAATATACATGAGCTACGCTTAGGTAGAGCTGGATGAGAGTAGCCGCGGATCGTGCTCGGTGGCGTGCACTTGGACAGGCCTATGTCCAACAGTGGACTAGTGTAAGCTGATGATGATGATGACGCTTAGGTATTAAACATCCTGAATATTTTTGGTAAATATTTGTTACGACTGCTAAAGAAACTAAGTCGAACGAAACGTGGACACTATGTATAGTCGACAATGAAATTGCTTTACCACCTTAGAAGTGAAATTTGTTTGCATAAAATAAAACAACAAGTTCTATTTTTGTTTAAAAGACCAAGTGACAGGCACGTTGTCATTATTGACAATGAGCCTAAGCGAAATTTTATTGTAATGGAAGTTTTTGTCAAAAGTGATAAAGCAATTTCATGGTCGACTATACCTAGTTTATGACTAAACTATAATGTTTTTGGGCGTTCAGCGCCGTATATCTATTTCAGGGTTCTGTTTAATGTCAGTAAGTGTTAGTGATTCTTTTGGGTTATTATTTGCACATTTGGTTTTCAACACTGTTACTATTTTACTACGAATTTAAAATTAAAAAATTAATTAAAATGAATAAACTTTCCTACAGTCACACCAATTATCTAGCCCAAGAAAAGCTTCGTTATGAAACTCGTTAAATGGTTACTAGACAAAGGATAAACATACTTAAAATACTTAAATACATACTTATTATACATAGAAAACACCCAGTCCCGAGACAATTTAGTAAAACAATAATTTCTAAATTGATCCGACCGGGGATCGAACCCGGGACCTCAGAAATGGCGACACCATGAAAACCGGTGTACAAACCACTCGACCAAGGAGGTCGTCAAAAAAATCAGTTGTTTTATTTGTATTGACAATGCTTCATTTATATTGAAAGGATATAATAGGTATGAAATATATCAATGAAATGTATATTATATACCTATATTTTATATACCTATGAAATTGGCGTGTTGTATGAAGATTTTTTATAAAATTTTATTTTTCATACTAACTTTTTATTTTATTTTCTTAGCATCCATTTATTTTAATACTATAAACATTGCAAAGTAGTGTGTTTGTTACACTAGCTAAATATAGCAGACATTAAAAAAAAATGAAGTCCCTTCAAAGCTACTATGAAACAAAAGGACAATTTCGCGAACAAAAAATTTAGTCAATTAAAAAAAAAAATTAGGCGATAAAGACACAAAATTAATAATCATTGTTATTACTGAAGCCTAAGTAACATAGTCCTAATTAAAGGTGTATAATAATATTAACAACCGGTATTGACTTTTAGAAGTAATACACTGTAAATTGTCAAGAACATTGTGTCGCCAACACAGAAGACCGATTATTTCAGTACGTTAGTACCCACTGTTGTGTACCTACCAACATAGCTATGAGTATATAAGCAAGAAAGGTAAGTTCCTATTTTATTAATATATTTAACAAAAAGTAACGCAAAGCAAGCTAAAACCAGCGGACCAAAAGATGACTTAATTAGCAAAAATCTCTACCCTTTCGCCGTACATTAATTAATTTTAACGAGAGATCAAACGATTATAAGCTGCTGCTATAGATATAGAAACGACAATGCCACAGTCAATAACATTGCAGAGCGAAACGTCAAAATAAACGATGCCTGGAAAAAAGGATCAAACGAGCACTAAAATACGTAGATACCTCTTCTCAATTGGAAAGAAAATTATTATACTTACAACTATTCTAAATGTTGTCATATAAAATGATCTTTTAAATAAGCTTTTAAATGAAGCTAAGGGTAAACGACATCATAAAGTGGTTTTGGGTCTAGTCTTTAGTTTAGACTTGGGCTAGACGAGATTAGAGCAAAAGGCAAGAGATATAGCGTAGGTTAAGTTATGTAATTTTTTTGGCATTCACCCCTTTTATTGAATTTTAACACAACGAACTCAGCAATCAGCATTGTAGTGTGATATTTTTAGCCCTTTTACTATGACCGAAGCATTAAGGAATAATGTTGTATTCTTCGCAATTAGGCAACACCTCATTAAATTACAAGCACCACAACATTACGAGACCTTTCCCGCTTTATTGAGCTATAAATTTCAGACTTTAAAGGTGTACTTGCGTGAACACTGCCTATGTGTGTCTTTATTTATTTCTGAGGCTGAAATTAAGCCCTGTAGGCCTTGGCATTTTGGCGAAACACATCGAAAATGTTTACGAATGCTATTTGAAGACAAAGTTAAAATCTATATCGTAGGTGGGTGTGCGAGATCGCGTAAGAGCAGTTTGTGAAAATCGGCTTTTACACAATTTTACAGAAAGTTTGGGCAACAGGTTGAGATGGAATTATATATTTAATTGGCCAAGATATTCACTTTTTTCGTCTTCCTGTAAAAGATACTATAGATACAGAAGTAAATACGCGGTTTTTAGAAACTGATCTTACGCGGTCTCGCACGCCCACCGATGATATGGCATTTGCTGGTCGTGTGGTCGCCACATTGTCACAATCTGATGCGGTTTCAAGTCTAGTCAATGCTATAGTACACATCGGAACAACAAGTCTTCTGGGGCCTCGGTAGCTCAGCGGTCAGAGCTTGAACCGGTTATCCAAACGTCGTGGATTCGATTTCCACTTGAGCTTCCTAAAACTGATTGATTTTTTTCTAGTAAAAGGAGATGTTTCAGTTTGGGCCGAGTCTATGTACAGTATCTTAAAAATTAGGAAAAAATACAAGGATTCTCAGAAAAATAGAAATAAAATTATTTCTCTAGTAATTTTTTGGTGCATAAATGTTGTTGTGACGAATTTAGACCACATTTAAAACATAACACGTTCAAAAACAGAAATAAAGATTAACCTTTTATTTTTAGCTGTGATTAGGACGTCAAACGCATATGGTCAAAATGACATTGATTGCCGTTCGCCATTGTTGAATTTGAAATGTCACATAATATTTTAAAATGCTTTGAACCACAAAATAAAGCTAAATTATGAAAAATTTATGTTTGTAATTGATTATTTATTTTATTTCTTTGATTTATTTTACCTGTACAAAAACTTAACCCAGTGTCCATACAAACTTGAAACCTTTGATTATGCTTGAAACATCTCCTTTTATCTTATAACCTTAGAATTCATCTAAGCTTATAACTAACTTATACTGTCCAATTTGATGCTCTCAAGCTATAACTTCACAGTGCTCAGAGCGAGTTTCATTTACCATACGATCTCGGTAGTGAAAACGACAATTTGTACGACAATGAAGCAGCGCCCGCCGCCTTCGTATCAAGCCAGAAGAGTTGCAATTTCGCCATTCCAATTTTGGTTTTGATCGAATGAATCAAGAGAATGCACGCACTGAGCAATGTGGAACCAAACATCTTCAATTCTTGTTCGCTTTCTTTTAACCGCCTTACAAATAAACAAAGAATAAGGTCCGAATAGTTATTCCGTGTTTTGTTCCTGTCATCTAAACATCATTTCAAATTAGAGTAAAAAAGACAAAACACGGAATAACTATTCGGACCTTATTCTTTGTTTATTTGTAAGGGGGTAAGAGTTTAGCATGGGTATAACAATCTTTTACACGTTAGCTGCCGCGTAGGTCACCGGTGACCTACGAACAATAAATGTTCTATTGTGTCTAGTTTAGTTGTTATTTATAATAGGTGTAGCGGTAACGTAGATTTTATTTCGCTTAATTTTTTTTAAGTAATTAGGTACACTATATATAAATGTTTTATGATTCATCATCAACTCATTTTTATGTCCCCACTGCTGGGGCACGAGCCTTCCATATGGATGGATAGGAAGAACGGGCCGTAAACCACCACGCGGGCCCAGTGCGGATTAGTGGTTGTTAACAACTGCTAATGCAGCCGGGACCAACGGGTTTACGTGGCCTTTCGAAGCACGGAGAAGTTAGAGATTATACATTTTTGGTCACCCATCCGATGACCGGCCTTTGCGAAAGTTGCTTAACCACAGCACTCGTAGACCAGGAGCGTTAACCACTGCGCCATCGAGCTCCTCTTATTATTTATTTGAATGAATTATGATTATCAAAGGATTAAATAAGTCCTGGATTCAATTGTAAGGTCGGTAAAAGATTTCAATTATGGTAATCATTGAAATCAGGTTAGGTGGGTTAGTGATAAGGAGTCGGGTAATGCATCGAAAACTCGAAACATACCTTGTCTTACCTTACAATTGAAACCAGAACTTATTTAAGCGTTTTTATAAGTCAAGTATTCATTTTATAAAACTAAAAATAGTATTTGTCAAAGAGGGGTTAAAAGTTACAATTCCAAGTAAAAGTTATCAGCCTATATACAGTCCCATTGCTGGGTTAAGGCTTTCATTATTGAAAACAATGATTCTAAATTTAATATGTACAAACAAAGACAATAACAAGTAAATTAAACTTTTTAAAATTAAACTTCTAAATTATTATAAAATGAAAATTGTAATATGTTCTGAATATGTTGGCGTGAAATGTGACAACAATGTGTAGGCACCCGACGCACGCGAGGTTGTAAATTTTGCACAACAACCTTTTTATTATCGACTTTATAGCGCAATGATATCGTACGGTGTAAAGACAGCTACGTTTTACGGCTGAATGGTCAACAAAAAAGATGTCTACGTATGTATAAAAGCGTTATAACGTACTATGTCGTATATCGGATACTCATTTCATAACGACAATGTCCAACGTTTTTTTGTTAACGCAGCCTTTTACGAATTTACAACTCTTTTTTCCTTTGATATACATAATGTTTCCTGTATTTGTACTTCTTGGAACTGATAAATTCAGAAGGTAGGAAAAAGGTTTTGCTTCTAAGAATTGTCTCGTAGTACATTTTTACACAGCAATTTATTTCAACAAAAACGACTAAAAGGTCGAACAAAAGTGTTCTTCGTAACAATTCTTTCAGTTAGGGTAAAGGCAGCTGTTGACAAAATCTATAGCGTGATTAAACTGTATCGCTGGGCAAATGTTGAGCAGAGTGCCTTGTACACTGCAAGGTAATTGGAACTGCGCTCTAGAATGTTATCGGGTTTATGTTATAAGTTTAGTACCTTCGCAGCGAACGCATTTACAGGACCGACTATTTTCTTAATTTAAGTTTAAAATAATTGAAAAGAAACTCACAATTGTGAGCCATTTTGCATTTCGGTAATTTAAAAGTTCCGATTCTTAGAAATAACAGAGCCAAAAAGAACATTTTTTATGCTCAGCCGAAATACAGAAATTGACAGTGTATTGAATCTTTAAGCTAACTGCTATTTGATAGCATTTAGAAAAACTTTTTTATAACTTAATTTTATGCGATTTAAAGTAGTCTATGAAAAGTTTAAACCGCATAGAACAGTTAAACCTAAAGAAGATACTATAATAAATTTAATGTCAGCAATTGAAATCATTGAGGCTAAAATTGTAAGTAAGAGTAAAATTAAATAAGAGCTAGCACGGGTTTTCCAGGTTAAGTAATAGCTGAACGTATTAATGTTCACATATCCTAGAAGAAGTATGATGTATTGTGCGTTGTTTTAAATACATTTTATTATTATTACAATAACACTTAACAAAAAGTATGCATCAATATTATGGCACAGCAAAACATTTTAATTCATTAAATTCATTGCATGCCTAACAATATACGAGGTTCAACCAAAAACTAATTAAGAGCCGGTTAAGTTATGTGAAGTTGCTTTCAATATTTCTCGCGGCCTAATGGGGCGCTGACTGTACCGCGGTTTTATTGTTCCAACAACTTTAATTAAACTAGTACGAATAGGCAAACTCGCATTATTGTTTACGCGAAGAATATTCCTGTTTCCGAGAACTTCAACACAGCAAATCAGAAATCAACATTTAATTAATTGCTTCTGGGAAAGTGACTGATGGAAATTCGGTGACAGAGTACTTACTTTCCAAACATAAACTAATTTTCTCAAAAAGATCTCAAAGAGAGAGTTGAATAAACTGGAACAATCCTCGTGTACAAACCAACCAAAATTCAACGAAACTAATACGTTATGTATGTAGCTGTTTTAAAAAAAAAAAAAAAAAAAAAAAAAACTTTCCTACACTCACACCAACTATCTAGCCCAAGAGAAGCTTCGTTATGAAACTCGTTAAATGGTTACTAGACAACGGATAAACATACTATGAGACAAGATAACTATTTTGTATATTTTGTCAAGCCTACAGCGCACTTATCGAAGGAGTTATGGTTACTATACCATTACTCCATAATATTGCTTGTATATATAACTTTGCGCAATGATCACGGATGTACTGAATTTATTGCGGGTGGGTGATTATGAGCAGACAAAACAATCTACCCTCTTCCTTAGTCGTTTTTTGCGCTCGATACTCGTACCACTGTCTCCTAAGTCACTTCAGTACATCCGTGATTATGGCGCATGCAACTGTGCCGAAATATCGGATACTAAAACACAACAAAAAACATGGTAACACTCACGTTAATAATATTTATTCTATTTGCTTGTATAGCCCCTATAATATGCGCTTGCAACACCAGGGCTAACATTACCCTTATATATAGCCCGGACTACGTAGAAAATATGCAAATATTGATGATAAATAAGAGGCGAGGGTTCCAAATAAAACATTGACAACTGCGATAAACAGAATAGTTAAAATAGTCCACGGGATTCAGCTGAAACAAAGTTTTACAAAAACAGAAAGGAACACGCTATTTGTCTGAATTTCAAAGTTGAAACCTAAAAGTCTATCAAATCTCCTTCGACAACAGCGAAAGTTATCAACCTACATGCATAATGAATAATAGCCAACGCATCGCTCAGGTCTTATTTTAGTGAAGCAATAAGCGAAGTCAGCGAATATAGTCGGCGGATAGGCGCGGTAGGGGGGGCGATGTGCGCATTGAAGAAATTTCCATTCAGAGGGAGATGAAGGGTGCTCCGCGGGAAACTGATGACGTGCAAAAACCGATAGAGCCATCAGGGGTTCATTTAAATATCGCCGGATGAGAATCACTTAGCCCTGCAGTGTTGGGTCGACTTATTAGCGAGACCATATTCTTTTCTGGAACATTTAATTTCGAGATACGGACGATTTCAATATGATTTAAAAAGTGGTACGTTAAAAATTATTGCTAAAAGCTTGTCATTATTCTATAAACATCCTTCTGCTGGATTTAGACCTTCAACTTGAACACACACCCTGCTACACACTACTTTAAAGTTTATACTGACACCCCCCACCAACCTCACGGTTATAAAGTTAGGTGTCAGACATCCTTACGCAAGCACAAGGGACCATCTACGTCAGGTCATAACGCCAGATCAGAACACGCCGGTACGCATCCTTCATTCGGTACTTTTAAGACTAGTGTCTCGAGCTATAGTCCACTACCTAATATCCAGATAGGTTACCGGAGCTGTAAGGTCGCTCACTTCTCGTTGCACTAAGAGTGCAACTCGCAGATACCACTGCTTCAACTTAAACAATCGCAAATGAAGAGATGAGGCTAGAACCCACTATGGTGGCCTTGTTTTAAAAACTACAATTTTACAAGAACATCCGGGGTTCAGAGGCACGTGCCGTTCTAAATAAATTGGATCTATAGATTTTTATTATTTAGTTACCCATCTGATAATCATGCGTTGCGCAGGTGGTTTGACTTGCAAGATCGCAACACGAAAACGCATGCTACTGCGCCATAAAGCTTCTTCGAAAATAGAAAAACGGGGAAAGATGCGATTAAAAATAATGTACTCTTACCGGAAGTCCTTATTCGGTAAGAGTAAATTATTTTTAATTGTGTTACAGTTTCACTAAGACGGCTTACTATGTGGCTGGCTGTGACACTTAATGCAACTGCGTTTCTCGAAGTAAGTGCTTTATTTACGGGGTTCTTCTCTGATCTTATCTTCAGTTAGTACCTGAGCTACATAGCTCAGGTACTAACTGAAGATAAAAGTGAATATTAAAAATGACCGCATTGTCTGTCCTGTGTCAACGACATGTCGCATAAGTAAGGCCATTTCTTCAGGTTGTTTCTAAGATTTCGGCTAATATGTAATTTTCTGATTTCCGCAATGGCTTGCACTTTGAGAGGCTGGATTAGTATAGGCTGTTGATGACGGTGGACCGCCCGCGACTTTGTCCGCGAAAACACCGTATCCCGTAGTACCGAAAAGTTTTAAAAATTTCTATTTTATTTCTTATCTACATCATAGAGGGAACCTCTTTTCAAAATTTTAGCTGAGACAGTCAGTAAGTGAGTTAGAACTTTTCATTTAATGTATATATTTTTTAAAGTCGTACTTAATTTACCACTAGAATGCTGTACATGATTTATCAATAAATAATAAGCAATAGTCGTTTTGAGAATTCATACGTAAACACACTGACATCATACAACACAACCATTTTTTTGTAGGTACCTCTACTGCAGTACCCAAACTTATGTATTAGCCATAAATAGAAACTCTACTCATCATCATCATCATCTCAGCCAAAATACGTCCACTGCTGGATAAAGGCCTCCCCCAAGGATCTCCACAACGACCGGTTTCGTGCTGCTCGCATCCAGCGGCTTCCCGCGACCTTCACCAGATCGTCGGTCCACCTTGTTGGAGGCCTGCCCACACTGCGCTTTCCTGTACGCGGATGCCACTCCAGGACTATCCCGCCCCAGCGGCCATCAGGAGACGATTCGTTATGACTCTCGAAAACAGCTTGTAAACGTGGCTTAGAAGTGAGATGGGCCTGTAGTTCTTCAGCAGGGTTTTGTCGCCCTTTTTGAAGAACAGTACCACCATACCTTCGTGCCACGTCTCTGGCGTTCTGCCCCCTAGTACGACGGAATTAAATAGATAGAAACTCTACTGATGTATGTATAATTGTATAAATATAACATTTATAAATAAATATTGTATTGTATGTTTCCCGAATAAAGTTAAATAAAATAAAATAAAATAACGTGTGTCTACCGTGTATATGGCGGCTGCTAGTAGTCATAAGCAGATTTAGTATTGCGTGTGAATGAGAGGGCGTAAAGGCTAAAGTTGGGGCAATATCGCCGGGCGGTATTCGGCAAACTTTGACTCCATCCCATTGTTCGCACTTTATACAGGATCCCGAGATATCCACCCGGCCAGCTGTAATGACTAGTGTTGAACGCGATACGACTACAATTTGAAGTTTACTATGTCTTAATGTACTAAATGTAAAACGATTGTTGAACTATGTTTATACTTGTTAAAGCATTTATGATTTTAACTAATACTGTTATTATTTAAGATTCTCTTTTAACAAAACTTTTAACGAAACGAATATTGAGAGAGATTTCAAATTTTTATCTCAGATTATAGCTTAAAGTAAACACTACATACTATATACTATTCAATATACTTAGTATTAACCAATATAAAGATTTGTATCTTTGCAAGTACAGTTTGCATCATCTCATCACACACGCAAGGACTCATAGCAAAGTTTTATTATAATATTTTTCAGAAGAAACAGTAAAACTAAATGTATTGTAGTTATATTATTATAACATATAGTTTTGTCAAATATCTCTATTTTCACCACAAATTTGCGAGAGTGGCTAAAAACAACGTTGGTCCAGGCCTCGTACAACTTATTCTGACCTATTTTATTTTTTAATACTTTTTAAATAATTTTCAATAACTTTAGGCTAACTTTTTGCATTGTTTTCCAATGTAAGTAAAATTTTCTTAATTTTTCTATACTATTTTTAAAACAGACAATCAAATAGACATTTGTTCTGCAGTGGGAAAAAAAGAATATACTAATAACATATTATGTTCTATTTGCATTAGAATCTATATATTAATACGTAAAGCAAAAACTTTGTACCCCTTTTTTACGAAAACTGCGCGGACGGAGGAGTATGAAATTTCACACATTTATTGTTTATATAGAGTAGGTTATCCGAAAGTTATAATTTTTTTAAAATTATGCATATAAATACATTAAATCAATAAAACAAACATTACACACACTACCATGTATTAGACACACACGCATATGTATATGACACACACGTATTTAAACCCTTTTCAAAAATTTCAAAAACGGAAGAGGAGTGACCGAAGTCTGTCAATGCCAATCCAAACTCAAATTCTATCTTTTTTAATTTTTCATTGCTTAGGATACAATCCGTGCAGCCTTAATAAAAAATACGAATCGAGTCGAATTTCGACCACTGGGCGACCACTAGTAATTATAAATGGCTATATTAATGTTCGTAAAACAAATGACGGCAAGGCTACCACAGGCCAGAAATAAACTGGCGACGCACAATATTGTGTGACACAGTTTCCACACGAGTGGCTCCCAAGTGAATATTCCATTAATCGATTCCCCTCTGCATTTGCAGTCTCCACTTGCCACTCGAGTATACTCGGAAAGATGGCTCAGTGGTCATTTCAAACAGAGTGCCGTTATAAGACGTACACTAAAGCTAACACAGTTCCTTGCAATAGTTCCTAAGTGCTATATATTCGATAGACTGTGCTTATGAGGTACAGACAGACATTTAGTTGATTGGTAGTATGTATGTTATGGATCAAGTGTTTAATAGGGCATTATAAAAAAATGCCCGATATGAGAAGGCAGTGTGATTACAATTATTGAAATAAATCAAATCGTCCGGGCATTATTTATAATGTTTATCACCTATGGGAAAGAGTAATTAAAACCAGGTTTTATTAATGTTTATTATTTCAAACGTAGAATTAATATTTAAAAACAAATAAAATTATTCCTTTCATAGGTTCTCTGCTGACCTATGATAGTAAAAACTTAAATTAACTGGGCTTTACCTCCTTGTTCTGGTTACCATTCTAAAGTTCGACAGAAAGGTGATAGTTGGTAAGGTTTGGAGTTGTTAGGTTAGACCCCGATCCGATCCGAACCTTTCGGAGAATCTAGTAGGGCACGGGGACACGCACTTTTAAGTGTGTGATGCCGTTCCCTCTAGAAAACCTCCGATGGTGATTCGGTTCACACGGCTTGAGGTACGCTTTACGTACCTCGCCGCCCCCAAAAAAGCCCGGTGACGCTGAAAATGCCGTCTAAGGCAATCAGCAATCTCCCTCAAAAAAAAATGGTTAAGTTAGGTTAGATCAGTGACCAAAACAAAGCGCGAGCCGAGCGAGCGAGAGACACGTCAGTTTATCTTTTAAAATTTGCCATTTTGCCATTGTTCAAGCAACAGTTTGTGAAATGAAACGTTGACAAAATGTTGCTTGTGGAATGAAAATTGGCTAATGAATTATGTGTAAAGCATTATAGAAGCCCTTGTTCTCCTCCCCGCACCGTGCCATGTAAAATACACAGGGTATTATCCGATGGCCCGAAAGTACTAGATAAAACAGTGCGCTAATGTATTATCATCCTACTTTTCTTTTTTTTTTTGGAGAGAGACTGCTGATTGCCACTGGGCATTTTCAGCTTCACCGGGCTTGTTTTAGGGGCGGCGAGGTACGTAAAGGGTACCTCAAGCCGTGTTGAAACGAATCACCTTCGGAGGATTTCTAGAGGGTACGGCATTGCACACTTAAAAGTGCGCGTCCCCGTGCCCTCCCAGAGTCTCCGAAGGGTTCGGATCGGATCGTTCATCCTACTAATATTATAAATGCGAAAGTTTGTGTGTATGTCTGTATATTTGTTCCTTCTTCACGCTGCAAAGGATGGATGGATTTGGATGAAATTCGGCATTTAGATAGTTTATAACCTGGATTAACACATAGGATAGTTTTTAACCCGATATACTTTCCTTACACTCCACACCGATTATCTAGCCCAAGAGAAGCTTCGTTATGAAACTCGTTAAATGGTTACTAGACAACGGATAAACATACTTAAAATACTTAAATACTTACATATTATACATAGAAAACATCCAGATCCGAGACAATTTAGAAAAATAATAATTTCTAAATTGACCCGACCGGGCATCGTACCCGGGACCTCAGAGATGGCGTCACCATGAAAACCGATGTACAAACCACTCGACCAAGGAGGTCGTCAATATTCCCACGCGAATCACACTATAAATATACTAAAAACGACAATTTAATTTTCCATTACAAAATGAATTGTTTGTTTTGTTGTCATGGAAACCAAAGAGAATTTAATCACTTGATGGAAACTGTCAAAACAGTCCGCCGGGTCCACTAGTAAGAAATAAATCATCATAACAACTAGGTAAGTAGTATTTAGCAGGAAGCCCCTGAGTGCGAGCAGCACAGAACCGGTCGTTGTGGAGATCCTTAGGGAAGGCTTTTGTCCAGCAGTGGACGTCTTTAGGCTGAGATGATGATGATGATGATCATGATGAAGTACTATTTAAAACAGAACTGGACTATGTAAATAATTCTCAAAGTTTTTTAATAATTATATCGTGATATGATCGTTTTATAAATTACTAACTTTTCTGTTGTTTATGGATGCAGTATTTCATTTTTTAAATTAGTCAATTAAACGATGGTTACAGAGGTTAACTTTAGAGGTTTTATGCATCACACAAAACAGCGTAGTAAGTAAATTAGCGTTAATAAATTTAACAGTACTCATCCATGGATAGATATGATATTAGCCAAACTGCTATATGTGCCACTAAATAAGAGCGAGAGATAATTTGCGAATGAGTGCGCACTGTAAAGTCTCAGTGGCGGCGAATTAGCAGCGTTGCGTGATTTGGCAACGCCATGGAGTAGCAAAACGAGGAGACTTACATAATATAGTACTAGTTACGACAGAACACTAATGGGCTATCATGGAAACTAAATGTTGGATGACATCATTACAATTAGGTAAGGTGTATTTTAAACAGAACTAGAATATGTAAATACTAGCGGCCGCTCGCGGTATCACCCGCGTGGTTCCCGTTTCCGTAGGAATATCGGGATTAAAACCATCCTATGTGTTAATCCAGGCTATAAACTATCTGTATGCCGAATTTCATCCAAATCTATTCAGTAGTTTTTACGTGAAAGAGTAACAAACATCCATACTTACAAACTTTCGCGTTTATAATATTAGTAGGATTCCTCTAATTATTATAATGTATTGTGATATGAACGTTTTATAAATTACATGTTTTACTTTTTCACTTGCTTATGAATGCAGTATTTCTTTTTATTAGTTAATTTAACAATAGTTACAGAGCTACCAGAGGTACTAACTAGGCTAACAAGGAAATATATGCTGAATGAAATCATAACAATTGAGAAGTGTTTTCTAAAGTTTATGTAATCGCTACACGTCAGTCTTTCTATGAGACGATCCCTAAAAAGGGTTTGAAACGAGATATTGAAATAAAATGTAAGTAAAATATACAGTAGTATATCCGTATAGTGTATCTGGTATATAAATAATTAGGTAATATCGCACTTCAAACCCGCTTTTGCTACGACTCGTGACGCTTTTAAAAAGAAAGTCCGTATGCGCTTTTTTGATAAAACCTTGGCAGAATCATCACAGTAACGTCCTATTTATAAATTATGTATTATACTTTTATTTTTGTACTATATTTGTAAAAGAAGTTTATTATATTAATATACATTATATTTGTTTATTTAAGTATATTTATATTATGTAGATATATACTGTGCGTTTTATAATATATTCTTTTTATTTCTAAATTGTTGTCTTCACCCAATTGCACCTACCTTGTTATTTCTGCACCACCCTATGGTTGACTGGTAGAGAATGCCTGAGGCATTAAGTCCGCCATGTAATATTTGATGCAAAAGTTTTAAATAAATAAATAATTATGAACAGGATTGTCCTGGCGTTAGTTATGGTCTATAAATATTTCGGCAACTAGTGTTTTGATTTTTATTTGTCTGTATGATTTGGGGCCGCGCGCTCTTACCACTTAGCCACCAAGGCGGGGTACGTCGTTTCCAGGCCGGGCAGTGTGTTTGGAATATTTAGATGCGCGTAGCCCGGTTTGTTGATTATCAACCCGATGTATGATATTTCCGTCCATTGCGTTGTTACTATTAACGTTTACTACGATTTTCTTAGTATAACACGGAACGAACTGAAAAATCGAGTGTCGCATCGCAAGCCGAATATAAATAGAAGTAAAATATCCACTCGAAAACCTTAGTTTTGTTTTGTTATAGTCTTGGAGACTACAAACATTAATCATTCTTGTCGGCGCGCGAGTGGCGTTTGGCCGCTCTCAGCCACACGACGGCGCGGCGTAGCGGCGGGCGGTGGGAACAAGTTCGGACCCTTGGCCCGCCGCACACCGCCGCACTTAGCTTCACGACAACTTAGGCACCGGCCGATTTTACCTTATTGTATTTTACTTTTATTGTACGGACACAAGAATTGCTTGTAACAAATAATATTATATCTCTTGAAATACAGTCCGCTTTTTACTCCAAGATCCCCTTGAGATCAACATTCTAGAAAAACAAACTATCGCCTTGGAGTCTTAGCTTTCTTAGCAGTCTTGTTGTGTAGAGGAAACTACTTAGAAGACGCTAAAACGAGGCGCGAAATGCGCGTTAGTGCGTGCTTAGACGCCGAGTGGCGG
Source organism: Eudonia lacustrata (assembly GCA_947562085.1). Classification (NCBI taxonomy): domain Eukaryota; kingdom Metazoa; phylum Arthropoda; class Insecta; order Lepidoptera; family Crambidae; genus Eudonia; species Eudonia lacustrata. Next base: position 6,065,729 of record OX387320.1, read on the forward strand.
CAGCTTCAGCATCGCGTGACTTGTCAACACAATACAGATGTTCAGTTGCTATCTTAATGAGGGAAATAGGAAAAGCAAATTGCCTATACTTGTTTGTTGGTATTAGAATAGCGAGCACACGCTACTTGGTTCCTGATATCTCGTGATTGTAAAGATATTGACTGTTCATAGCCAAGATAGAACTTAATATGTACTACTGAGACATCTCCTGACACGTTTTCAGGGTGTTATGGATGGATGACGTGTTTTACTTGACTGTCATTAATTCTTGGCTATGTAGTTATTAAGTTTATTTAATTTTTAATGATTATATACTGACAGTAATCCATGACTGTATTTGTTTGTAATTTAAATTTAATATTTTTTTTGCTTTTTTCTATTTTTTTTTACATTATAATTGATTTGCTATTTATTGTTCCATTTGATATTATTTTTTTTAGATTAAGTTTATTTGGATTGCTGTTTTGGTGAACTTTGTAATTGAATTAATTTGTTTTGCGTTTTGGACGTGTCTGTATTGTATTACAAGTGCTTTTTGGAAATAAAAAAAATAAATAAATAAATACTGAAATCAGATTATTTTTACCACACAAGTGCTTATGTTGTGGTGAAAAAGTATATCATACTATGGAGGCCCGCAACACCAAGGATATAACATGCGCGCGACGCTGTAAGTTAGGTAACCTAACTGTAACAGCTGTAAGCGAACCTATGTATGTATCCTGGCCGAACACAAAACCAAAGTCAAATCAATTATTACAACTTCTTGTTGTACAGTCAACAGCAAAGGTAACTAATGATAGGTCAAGTTTCAAAATATGAAATCAGTATGAAAATCAAAACTTTTTAGCCGCATATCGAAGAACCTTCGAGTGTCTACAGTATCTGCAGACTTTAGTCCGTCTCACATTTTCGATTTATAGAGCGGTTTTTAAAATAATGTTTTTCAAATTAACACGTTAATTTCCCCATACAAAATTAGTATGGCCGCGCGGCATCAAATAAATATGGACGAAGACATTTCAAATAAAATATATGACACTTGTCACTTACGGACGGCGCACCCTTAACATCAGGCAGAACCTCAGGGCAGAACAGAGTCATTTGTCTTTTAGTCTTATAAATAAAAAAAGCTTGAACGGCATTTGTGAGTTCACACATAGCTCACATTGTAAATCATGTTTATCATCATCATTTGGTGCCATCTCCATACTGAAGTTTGGAGATCAGTATTCAAAATTTTCTGCGATCCCACATAGCTTGTTTTAATTGGCGATAACTAAGTCCAGTCTAAGGAGAAGCTCGATGGCGCAGTGGTTAACGCGCCCGGTCTGCGAGTGCTGAGTTAAGCAACTTTCGCAAAGGCCCATCATCGGATGGTTGACCAAAAATTTATCATCTCGAGCTCCTCCGTGCTTCGGAAGGCACGTAAAGCCGTTGGTCCCGGCTGCATTAGCAGTCGTTAACAACCACTAATCCGCACTGGGCCCGCGTGGTGGTTTATGACCCGTTCTCCCAATCCATCCATAAGGAAGGCTCGTGCCCCAGCAGTGGGGACATAAATGATGATGATGAAACCCAGTCCACTTTTGATTTCGTCCAGCCAATTGCGTCGCGGACGTCCCGGAGCTCTCTTTGCCGGAATTTGATCGTGTTTAGGTCAGATAAAAAAAAAACTTGGTAATTTGTATAGCGAGGTTCCTCATCTTTGGTGTTGTTTAAAGTGTGTGTATTTATTGTGTCCCTTCGATAATACAAATCGATCATACCACTAGTGGCCCTGCTTAGCGCCATAGTGGCGTCAAAACTTCGATTACGATGCTCTACAATGACGATGATCATAAAATTCTACGAGGACAGCGTTTTACGAGTCTCGAGGATCCTAATAACGACGCCTTATTTACTTTTAGTCGAAAAGTATAGCGTACTCCTTAGTAATACGTCCTTTATGATGAGATTTATGGTTTTAATTTTTTCTTTTTTTTGGGTTTTTATGTTGCCGTGCTTCTTCTGTTCAGTCTGACACTACATTTCAAGAAACACAGCTACAGGTAGATACATTAATTTTGATTTATTTTCTCTCCATCACCTAATGTCGTTTTTATTGGTCTTGATAGGTGATTTAAGATTAGCAATGACAATAATAATAAAAAACAACGGGTTGCACTCCAGGAGTGCTGGCAGAAGTGAAAACTTGAATATTAACGTTGTGCATTTTTGATATTTTGGAATGGTTAGGGAATAATTTTGCACGAATTGCTTCAATTATCAGTATAAAAGTACTATCATTTATGTGGTAGAATACAATATTTATATATTGCGCTATCGTACACAAACATGACAATTTATTCGCGCAAGCGCCCTGCGCCGCCTAAACGAAACAGCAGGCATACATTTTCGCCGCGCCGTAGAAAGAGAGGGGGATACTTCCTCTCCTACGCCGCGCCGGCTGTCTACTCTCCATCTCCATCCGTCTTACGAATTTTCGATCAGGTCACGTGTCCTGACGCGAATTTAACATTTTTTACCCATTACAAAAAAGTGTACAACGCCGCTAAAGAAGTTTTCACTTCAATAATAATTTGGCTCACTAGGCGACCGCTATGTAGGATGTGGATCCGTCGATCATTGTTCCCATAGTCGTATATGCAAACGGCAAAAGCTGTAAGGACAGCGAAGAGTCTCGACCAACATCTCAAGAGACTTTCGCTGGATGGCTGGATCAAGGGTCAGATACAGAAGGCAACACTCCTGGACACGGCACGCATTGTCAGGAGGTTTCTTTCTCTGCAGCCTTAATCGCCGGTAGCTGAGTCTTGCTCCGCTGCTAACGGCGTTCTAGGTTTAAGTTTTTATAAAAGTTGTATTTTTGGATGATATTTTGTTATATTTTACTTTTTATATAATTTTAATGAAACCTGAAACTAAGATTTAAAATAAATATAGAGCGAATAAGTAAATAATTTATTTCAGATATCGATATCCATAATTAACACATACAATAATCCAATACAATCAAATTAAATTAATTTACATTACATTACCTACTGAATCATATATACATATAGATCAAAACTGTAATACATAATAATAAAGTGGTCAAATATAGGTCAAGTATAGTTTCGATATATATTTTTATAATTACAACATTTTTTTTGGGAATAAAGCTTGTTTTCATGAAACTGCTGTTAATGGTTGGGCACGTACTTAAAACCACTGGTTTTCACTATGTGGTGATAGATAAAATGGCAAGATCGATGACGGCTGGTTTCTTCAAAATGAGTCTTAATACGAGTACAACAAAAACCATTTTTCTCTGATTGTTTATTACAAATTGCATATTAAACCAAAATAAAAAAATACCAGCTGCGATGTAGAGCGTAATAAAATAGTTTATTGACATTGGGTGGTCTTTTGAATAACATCGATCGATTTAAAAGTTTTATCTATAAAATGGCATAAACCACACTGAAATCAAAACAATACTGGAAATGATTCAATATTTCAAAGGCAGTCATAGTACAGTTCAAGGTATAATATGTCATAACTTAAATTTATGTTAAATTTATGTCATATGTTAAATTTGCTCGCTCAGCGGTACATTTTTACATCATATTGTTTTTATCTCTCTTGGAAAAATACACATTGAAAACTTTCTCAGTAACACGATTATATAATTTGTTTTTCTTGTTGAATGGATAGCAATCTTACCATATATTACCAAAATTGCACCGGAATTAGATCAAAACTGCACACAGTTTATATGAATATTCTTTCTTTGGCCTATGATGTCATAGTTTTGACGGAGACATGGCTTGTACCCGAAATAGATGATGGCGAATTCATTGACAATCGTTACAGCGTGTTCAGATGCGATCGTGACCGAATAGCAACTAATAAAAGTGAGGGAGGGGGTGTTCTTATAGCTATAAGAAGGGACCTCAAACCAGTCAATTTATCGACCAACCACTGTTACTCAGTGATTGAACATGTCATAGTATCCATTCCTGCCTTTGATCCAGTAAAAAAGCACTACATTAGTGCTGTTTACATTCCGCCGCAAACCCCCAAAGATACATATTTAGACCACTTCAATCTATTACGAGACTGCGTCAACAACCAAAACACAGAATCATTTTTCATTATAGGTGATTATAATCTTCCCCACGTTGACTGGTCAAATTTCCAACTAGATGCCCCCACATGCGTACCTTCCTCCATTAGTTATAACCTCTACAATTTTTTATCTTCACTAAACGCCAGACAGTTCAACTCACTCAAAAATGGTAGCGATCGTATTCTTGACCTTTTTATATCAAACACAGAAAGTAATTTAACCCTTTGCTCCCCTGTAGTACCCCCGAATCACCATCACCCTCCATTTTGCGCGCTTACCTCTGTAAATTTAAAAACTAAACACATGCCTCGGTTTCACTCTCCCAAACCTAACTTCCATAAAGGTTTATACGAGGATATTAATACTGCTATAGAAGAGTTAAATTGGGAGTTAATGATGTCCGGCCTCTCTGCTGATGAGTCGGTTATTGTTTTCTACGAAAAGATTCATGAAATTATTAAGAATCACATACCTTTGACAAATGTGAAGTCTTCCCGTTTTCCTATTTGGTTCTCCCCAGCTCTTAAACACATATACAACAACAAGGAGCGAGCCTGGCGGAAATGGAAATTATTTGGAAATATCTCAGACTATGAATCTTTCTCCATATATAGATCGAGATTTAAAGAACAATGTTCAATTTGCTACGCAAAGTATATTGATAGCGTTGAAAACAGCATAGGTCTCAATACGAAATTCTTCTGGTCCTACCTAAGGAATCGTAAAAATACTTCGTGTTACCCGTCTACAATGTTCTATAATACTAACATTTCGAATGATCCCAGGGAGATCTGTGGTCTTTTTCTTGACTTCTTTAAGTCAGTCTACGAGCCGTCGACACTCGACCTTTTTGAGGAGACAAAGTACTCAGATACCAAAGATAACGATCTTCTTATTTCTAATATTAGATTTTCCCTCGACAACATTAGAAAGGTATTGAATACGATTGACATTTCCAAAGGCAGCGGTCCGGACGGTATACCGCCATTATTCCTGAAACGTACATGTAAAACCATTAGTACCCCTTTGCACATTATACTTAATAAATGTTTACAGGAGGGACATTTTCCTAGCGTATGGAAAAGCGCTTTCATCACTCCTATCCCAAAGCCAGGCGACGCGCGTAACGTTTTGAACTACCGGCCCATTTCCGTTTTATCTGCCCTGTCTAAGGTCTTCGAACGACTGGTTCATAATGAAATATATCCGCTGCTGCATCACGTTTTAATACCAGAGCAACATGGATTTGTCAAACGCCGCTCTACCTCCACCAACTTAACTTTATTTACGAACGACTTATTCACAAGCATGGATAAGAGGACACAAGTCGACGCAGTGTACACGGACTTCCAAAAGGCATTCGATAAGGTGGACCATAGGCTGCTTCTAGAGAAGCTTGCGTTTAATGGGATTCGTGGCGATCTTTTGCGTTGGTTTTCCTCCTATATATCAAACAGGACACAGAGGGTTGTCATTAACGGACTCGAGTCAGCTAGTATTCTTGTGACTTCGGGTGTACCCCAGGGATCTATTCTTGGCCCATTGTTATTCCTTCTGTATGTGAACGACATTAAAAAATGCTTCAATAACACAAAAATTTTGTTGTATGCCGACGATTTAAAAATTTATAAAGAAATAAAATCTATTAATGATTGCTCACTTCTTCAATCGGACCTTGACACACTAACCGAATACTGCACGGCTAACAAATTATTCCTAAGCATCCCCAAATGTAATTGTATAAGTTTTACAAAAAAGAAAAACCCTTACATCTTCGATTATAAGCTAAATAATAATAATTTGAATAGAGTCTCAGTAATTCGCGATCTTGGCGTCTTGCTAGACTCCAAACTTCACATAGATATCCATATCAACTCGTTAGTTGGCAAAGCTTATAAGATGTATAGTTTCGTATCCAGATCTGCAGATAACTTTAAAAAACCTAAAACATTTTTACATCTGTACTGCTCGCTAGTGAGGTCTCAGTTGGAGTACGCTGTGCCGGTCTGGAATCCATTTTACAAAAAGTACACCGAGTCCATTGAAAAAGTCCAACGTAAATTCTTACGAAGGGTCAATTTTAAGTGCTGTCGCTCTCGGGTCCCTTATGAACAGCTTCTAACAAAATTTAAAATCCTGCGACTTGATTCTAGACGGTTACTCCTGTCTGTAATGTTTCTTTACAATCTAAAAAATAATAGAATCGATTGCTCAAGCCTCTGCAACTTGATCCACTACAACGTCCCTAGACGGGCTGTACTCAGAAGCACGCGCAAAATAGCAACCTTTCATGTAAACTGTTGTAAAACCAACGCAGGCAAACGAGCCCCGTTGAATAGATTGCTGTCTGAATTCAACATGAAATTCAATGAACTCGATTTTTCCCAGAGTCCTTCAAAATTTAAAAGGCTTGCTGTAGATATTCTGCTCGCCTAAGTTTAATTAAGTTAACATACATGCATGTTTTTGTTTTTCTTTGTTTTTCTCTCTTTTAATTTTGTTTTCAAACGTCGAAGTTAATAATATTTTCACCTCTAAAGTTAAGCTAATCATGACACTTATATTATGAACTTATAAGTATAAAAGTATGTATTTTGCCTCGCATCTGAGTTCATTATAGTTTTTATACCTACACGTGGATTACGTGGTGGGATGTGTTACCATTTATATTACGTAAGTCTATTAATAAGCCAATTTATGTAACACATTTGTTTGTAATCCCTAAATAAATAAATAAAATAAATAACGTGGTTAGTGCCTTTTCGGATGAAAAATTGGGTTCTTGGCGGAAAAGTAAAGAGTCGTGACTGCAGCTATGTTCTTTTTTCTAAAATAAATGTTTTTTGAATAATATTCGATGTGAAATAATCGTAGAGCTCCTATTGACCGTTATTGTTCTGTGCATGCATGAGTATTGGCAAATGAAACAAAACAGTGCATCGTCACTTTTTATATTTTCTCATGTAGTCCGCGTGAGATAATACAAGATACTGAATGTGATCTCGAAACTTTTTCCGATGTGTAACTATCTAAATAAGTTCATAATAAATAATAATGTGACGTGTGAGACAGTGTCTTACAAATATGTACCTAACGTAAAAGAGTTACAAAAATCTCGAAACGTTAACTCATTTCAAAACAATTGAACACTCAGCATCGTTTAAAATAGAAACAGACTGCTAACTCCTATCATATGTATCAAAATATGGCAATTGTCAAGTAAAGCTGTTACAAATGCCTACCCAAAAGTGGGATCTAAAGCCTATAATAGTAGATGGTGGGGCAGAATTGAGGTCAGGAAACGTTTTCGGGAACAAAAGGAGGTTACGACAAGGATCCGCATCGGGAAGAAAGGACTTACTTCCCCGCTTTGATTGAGGGACGGAGTCTAAAAACGTTCGATTTGTACCCGTTAAGTGAAATCTGCAATTTGTTGAAATAAGCTAATTGTGGTTTCCCGCTGGACGACCGACCTTGTTTAATTTGTAATTAAGTGGATATATTGGTAGCTCTGTTGTTTATTTAGTTTTATCCCATCTTTTTAATACAGACTTCGACAACATACTTAGGTATTGGTGTTCTAAGCCTTTTATTTTGTTGGCTACATATCTGCATGATATTATAATGAAATAGGTACTTTATTCAGGCGTGAACTTTCGTCTCGTAACATAAATATAATGTAAATAAAGAACACAACACAAATTATATTACTCGAGTAAATAGCATAGAGTTAAAGCCACTTTTTGGTAAGTATGTTAAACTGATAGTTGATAAACCAAAAACCAAATTAGATATTGTTGCATGATACAAAGTTCTCGCTATGTATCTTGTCATGTGACGGCGTGCATAGCTGGTGTGCCCTGGACCCGAACACTAATACTTGCCGATGCGCAATGGCCAGGGGGCAGACATGATAATAATAAAATTAATCTAAACCCTGGCCGTTCACTACCGCAACCATTTGACGACATGGTCTAAGTAAGAACATATTTAATACTTAAACGACAGGTATGGAGTCCTTTGTCGTATGAGTTTTAACATTACTGTTGTATTCACATTTGAAGAGTAAAAAAAATCTATCATCTAACTTTTGTTTAGCAGACTAGTGTGGATTTAAGAAGAATTTCAGGATGCGTTAAGCTAAGTGCTATAAGAAAGTTGCACAAATATCTAAACAAAATATTGTTAATCCGATCTACACGATAAAACAAACCCTTAACCCCGAAATTATAACCGTTGGGCCGCGCAGACAGTTTTATTTCGGATTCCAGCGTCAGTGACACAAAGCTGCTTTGCAACAGTGAAAATGCTTATGCGCCAACACGACATGAATATTTATGTAATTTTAAGTAATCACATGTTCCACTTGCCGCTTGCTGTCTTGTTTGTCGAGCGATGTTTGCCGGTTGGAGCACGACGAGCGTTGGCATACTGATTGTTAGGAACAACACACGAGTTATGGTAATTTGTCGTTCAAGAAAATGCCAGGATCTATTCCAATCCAATACCATGAAGCTAATACCAATGGTATTAGTTTACTGTCATATTTATTTAGTTGGTAATAAATATCAAGAATTTTTTATGTAAACAGTGAAACAATTTGTATTGAGTAATTTTTACTATGTATCTTGGGGTGTCTTCTTGGGAGAAAATGTATTAAGTTTTTATATTGTTCCTCATCTGAAAATACACGGGATCAGAAGAAACATCATGCTTTATTCAAAATTAGTTTATCATAAAAACGTCATCTTCTTTTAACATATACTTACGAAAATTTTATATACTATATAAAAATTTTATTAATGGCTATATTAAAATTTTATTAATCCCTTTATCTTTCCAAAAATAAGGTTAAAACACATAATTAAAGATAAAATGTTGAATATAAAAAAATGCTGAATATAATTTATCATGATTACTAACATTACAATAATTATAAACACGATTATATTACCACGTTCTGTGTTGCTTTTGAGTATTCCATATAACAGAATAAATAATAGTACTTCTGATATGTTTTGTATATCTGCTAGTTATATTCTATCCGTGATTATGGCGCATGCAACTGTGCTGAAGTATTGGATACTCACAAGCAACAATAACATGGTAACAATTCCGTTAATAAATCTAAGATTAATGAGTAAGCGAACAGAATAAGTGGGTAATTTTCAAAGCAACCTGTTGTCGTCTCCATTGCAGTACAGAAGTGTCCAATTGCTCAAACAAAAGATTTGGAGATGATAACGAAGCATCCCAAGGTCGTGGCAAATAATCGGCTCCGTCAACAAGGAGTTCCAAGTGACGATACTTGTTTTCGGCCGACAAACACAATGGCTTTCGTAAGCTTCTTAATGACACCTTCATTATGGGCGTTGACATTTCTCAAATACTCAGCGAATTGTTGTGAGATGTGAAGTGAGTTAGAAGCGACCACCGAGAACCATTAGAGACTTGTCAGCCCGGAACAAAGTGTATCTATTTTGGGAAGTCAGCGGCGTCGTCTACGAGGAAATCTCAAATGCATACGTGAAATATTTAAGAAAAATGGTACGTACGTTCTGTGGCAAGTACAAACTTTTTAATATTATTTTGTGAATAGTAAAGAGGTGGTATAGCACGCGCTTATCGGGAGAGGTTATATGGTATTTAACAATCGAACATTGATCCAGTAAACGTAAACAATACCAAGAAAAAAGTCCAACCACGGTTTTAAATATTTTACACAATATTGGGTATCACGCTAACTGCCATTGTTAATCCTGACAACACAGAAAGTAGAAGCACACAGAGAAAAGTAGGTACAGTACTACTCCAGTGTCATGTATACAAAGACGTAATACAAGTCTAAAATAAAAAATATACGTTTGTTACCTGTTTTGTGCTTGTTTTTTATATTAACGGGTAAGTGGTGCAGGTGAGATCAAGACACAGTGCCTTGATCTCACCTGATGTTAAGGCCAATGATGGAAGCGCACTTCACCCGGGATCCTTAACTAATGAGGCACTGGCTATCTTATCTCTAGCTGCGGGAACACAACAATGCTACTACAAACATTGATTTTATGGCGACATTTTTAGACAAGATGGTGGTAGCTAGCCAGGCGGACTAAGAAGCCCTACCACCAACCAAACCGAGTACACAAACATGTACTCCCCGCTGGGAATCGAACCCGGGACCTCTGGGTCTAAACTGGTGGTCTTAGCCTTTAGACCACAGAGGCGGTTAAAATATTGTGTGACATACTAGCCTTTTCACTTAATATTCGCTTATGTACTGTTACTGAACCTAGTTTTTTCACTAAAAAATGGCTGGCTAATGTATTAACTGCACATCGTGTGTTGTAGTCAATTAATGTTTTTTTTTATTTCTTTAGTAAATTGTCTGCCATCGCCTATCCCTTAGACCGTAACCGTAACCCTACCAACGCCCTCCCGCCCTCAAGTGCTATGAAAAGAGCCGGAATACCCCACGAAGTTTACTCTCAACCAAAAACGGGATTGGCGAAGGAAGCCATCAAGAGGTTATGTGTTAAGCAACGTTGCTTTATGAACTAACAGCTGCGTCTTGTGGAACTAACATAAAGTAGGTAAATAAAGGAAATAAATAATATTTAGAGCAAGGAAAAGATTATATACACTTTAAAACAGTTGTCAACATCTTTTTTACAAACGGAATGCACCTAGCATTTAGGTGTTAATATCAGTATTGTTTATACCTTTTTCTTGAAGTACTTAGCGCTGAATAAACTTCTCGACGGGTAGTTAAAATGAAAGATAAAGTTAAACTTATAGAAATATAGTTTCTTATGAAATAGCTCAACTTCTCTAATTATCATTCGAGGTCAGGATCCTTCGTAATAGATTTCTGTCATCATAAGACGTTTGGTGACTTTATTGAGTAGTTATGATGCATAGGCAATAAGGATTATGGTAGACTAGCGGCCGCTCGCGGTTTCACCCGCGTGGTTCCCGTTTTCGTGGGAATATCGGGATAAAAGGTTATAAACTATCTGTATGCCGAATTTCATCCAAATCCAATCAGTAGTTTTTACGTGAAAGAGTAACAAACATCCATCCATACTTATAAACCTTCGCGTTTATAATATTAGTAGGATGTTACCGTAGCCGTACATACGTAGCGTTAGTATAATTACGTAGATTTTGGGAGACAGCATAATAGAAGAATACCGCCTAATCTTACTTGTACATAAATTGTTATATTACCTAATAAAACAGTTTATATAATAATAATAATATTTTTTGAGGAGCTCGACGACGACGTGGTTATAGCGCCCGGTCTGCGATTGATTAGGTTAAGCAACTTTCACAAAGGCCGGTCATCGGATTGGTTGCCAAAAATGTAGCATCTTGAGCTACATGAGCTGATGATGATGTTGTTGATGAATACATTTTAAGGCTGACTTCGTAACTCTCAATTCGTAATACCTATCACAAATGGTTGTATAAATGATACTGGTAATATACTATAAAGTCTATAACTTTAAAAATTAATTATAAAATCAACTATCGTTGTCAATAGCCTATAACTGTCCCACTGCAGGGCAATGGCCTCCATCATTGAAATCAAGTCATCACTACAATTGATGATTGCTCATTACAACTATCGTATCGTTCCTCAATCACAAACATAAGAAAAGTAAGACTTTAAAACAATTCCTAACATCTCATTGTACTGACAAGATATTGTTAAGTTGTTTAGAAAGAGAAGAACAATAAACGTCTTTCTGACTTTGAAGATGAATTAATGTACGCATATTTCATATAAAGTAAGCAAATTATTCAGTGTTTACAAAGCGACCGACGCAGCACACTCTAGGAGAAAGTACATGTTTGTTACAGATATTAAAATTTACAATCAGTTATGTAAACGCAATTATAAACAGGACGCTGTCATACTGTATCAAAGTTATTTTTAAATAAGTAAAGGTGGCTTACAAACTCTTTTGCTTTTGTATTCTAAAAAGAAAAAGTTAGCTAAAAACAAAAAGGATCAGTTATGGTTTGAATTTTAAAATGTCTAAAACTTACTTGTGATCTGCTTCAAAGCTGTCACTGCCGATTTCAATGTATTCAAAGTGCGGCGTCTTAAATTCTTCTTGGCCGAAAAGTTTTCCATATCTATATTCACTGACATTGTATTTCGAACGTTGTTTTCACAGTCCTAAAGCTCCGAATTATAATGGCTGTTGAGAATAGCTGGTTAAAACACCTATTGTTCGGGAAGCCGGGAATATACTGCGTGTAAATGCATATCAGTAACAGTCAGTCCTTGTACGAAAATCAGAAGTCTTCATATAAGAAGACAGTGATTGGTGTGGAGATTCGCAACTTATTTTTTTTGTTATCTTTTGCTCTAACTAGGTAAGTTTGCTTTCTCAAGTTATTAAGCACCCAAGATCGCTTTTATTAACAGAACTCATGTTCGGTATAGTGCCTATATTCCGGTGTTTCCATACGAAGTCGTAAAATAACTTAATGCAGGTGACTCCAATACCAATTCGAATGTGTGTGACAACTAGGGTGACAGTTTTATTTGAATAAAACACGTTGAGCACCGACTTAGAATATATTATTCTAGAGCAGAGATCAATATTCTGTCCAGTTTCAAATATAAAATTAAACTCATTCTGTACTCACTCTCACTTGAAGCAAACACGGTGTAAACAATATAAAAAATAGAAAGAAAACTACGAGATTTCCGTTTTTAAAAATATTTTTTACAAATAAGATATTTTGATGTCGACTCTATAAATTTGTGGTCGGTACGTTTTAACACCTGACGATATTAAGGCCCATCCACTATAATGCTGTTTGGTGCGAAGTAAACAAGTTCTATTCCCGGATGAGCTGCTGTATCCCGTCAGGTTCATTAACAAGGTGCCCTTAACTCACGTTTTCAATAACATCTGTTAGGGATTCAAGATAGTCTTACTAACTAGTGGTCGCCCAGTGGTCGAAAATCGACCGAATGCTGCACGGATTGCATCCTAAGCAATTAAAAATTAAAAAAAGATGTGATGAATGTGATTTCGACCGCTTTTCTTCCATTTTTGAAATTTTTAAAAGTGTAGGTATATATGCGTGTGTGTCAAATACATGGTAGTGTGTGTAATGTTTGTTTTATTGATATGACGTATTTTTATGCATAATTTAAAAAAATAAAATAAAATTCTGTACTCCTTCTTTATATAAACTATAAGTGTGCGAAATTTCATACTCCTCCGTCCGCGCAATTTTCGCACACGTTTTTGCTTCACGTATTAATATTTAAATAATGTTTATGATTATTTTTTTATAGTTATGATTTAAATTTAAAGAAATATTGTTAATGGTTTAATTCAGAATGTTGATAATGGCAAACATGAGGATAAATAATCCCTATGTAATCACTTTGTCTAACATATCTCAAAGAAATAATTTCCACCATAACAAATTGTGCGTTATCAGAAATTTCTGCTGATTTATAGCTTGGTTTTCTAACATATTGATAGCCTTTTCTTTGTCTCTTGAGACTGCCGGAAAATAATACCGTTGAGAATAGGTTCTCGTACTTTGTGAGAAGAAGCATTTTCCTTTACGTTTCTTGTTTATTTATTTTTTGTTTTCCATGAGCGCGCGGGGAGAGATTATTTTGGATTTGTAGCCTACTGTTTACATAAATGCCGGTAAGAAAAATATGCAATGGCTTCTGGACTCCTATCATCTAAGTACATCTATCAATTGTAGCATAACATTTTTCTCGTTTGTTTTATGCCTTAATATGTAATAATTTTTTTACTGAATGTTAACTTTGAAATGGTAAAATACACACAAGGTTTCTTTGTTAAGAATATAATGCAAAGTTCAGCGAAATCCAGGCCGGTACATACTATGGTACATATTATTGAACGCCTACCTAGTGGGATTGTTTACTTAAAATCGCAATGCCCACGGTGAGGTCTTCATCTTTTCCAAGATATGTGATAACCTTGATAGTTAAAACAATGTTTAATAAAATATAGAACTTATAATTTATTTGATGATAATATATAAAAAATGAGTTTTAGCCGGTTTGCTGTCCCGCAGACCACTTATTTCACATAGCTATTGATGATTCCATTGTTATATTCTTGGGCAGTTAGCCTGTTACACCAGTTTTAACCGATGTCCCGATGGCGACCTTGCTAAAGGGTAGTTTGTACGTTTTTATCTTATATTTTCGGTAAGTTCACTAACATTTTTTTATTGTTTTAATGCATTTATAGGCTTTTATTAAGAGTAAGCCAATGCTATGCTGTAAAGAACGAGTACCATTATTAAACACTATCATTTGTTTCTCTTATATCATTACATGAATAGATACAATCTATGAAGTTAAGTGTTTCTTTATTAACTTTGCTCTTAATTGAATTGTATCCGGGAATCCCGATTTTTGCCCAATTTATCAACCCGTACTACTGGTCAGATTTAAAAACAGATGATTGACAAATTTGTTTAAAAAGAAAGTAAGTATCTACTAACCTTTAGAATGTTACCATTGTTACGCCACACCCCACGTTAATGGGCCGTAAAACTATTTGTAGTTAGCGTTTGCTAATGTCTATTTGCAAACGCGCGTTCGTGTTAAAACTTAACAATTGTACAGTCTGGCAAATTGAAATTGATTGTGAATGTCCTTGCGGTAGAGATGAAAAGGCGTGAATCCACTGCAGTAGGTGCGGTGCAGGCAGGCTGGCTACGTTTCCATAGCGACGCGTAGCTTATTTGTGTCGTTTGTCAGGAAACGTACGTAACTGTAGGTACGTCAGAGAGTACCTACTCTGTAGTAGTACTCTGGGCCTCAGAACAATAACTCTGGGCAGTCTCTATAAGTCGCATTAATGTCAATAGTGAGAGTACATCTTTGGTCGAATTCGAGATCTCGACTTTAAATAGTTATAAATAAATTAAATCAGGGTATTCAAAAAGTATCCAAAGCAACCGTGCCCAATCGACATCGTTTCCAAGATACTATCTATCACCATTAGTTTTTTTCCCAAAATTTTGAAAAGAAATTCAGAATTCTCAATGAAAATGTCGCGATAACGTTGAGAAGCTACATCCTGAGTTTCGATAAATAGAATTTATTAAAATGCTTTTAGACAGTGTGTACCATTCCTTTCCAAATAACTGAGGAGGTTCATTAATTTCCAAGCAGAAACAGATTTTATGTTTGAAACATTTTTCTGCTCGAGGGCTTTTTGTAATAAAGTCAGGGCTATTACTGTTTTTCAATTAAAAGAAGCGGCGCTAGATGGTATTGTAGATCAGTTTCCAATTTATTTTAAACGGCATGATTACTTACATTAAATTTATTATATGTATACATTCAAATAAGTCTAAGTGGGCGCATTTTATTTTAAGAAGTTATAATGTATTTATTAATAAAATATATTAACGAAGTGAAAAGGTTTGTATACAACTTTATTTTTAAAATTTTATATTATAAGTTTATACGTTTGTCCTGAATCCAGATGCTACGGATTTATTTACTACGAGAATTAACAACACCAGATTAACCGCTTTTTGAATAACGAAACACGTGTTTTTTTATTTATGTTCTTAATTTTACACATGTGGTATTTTGCGAAACACCTTGTTATTTATTAAGGTACTAAGGAAGCAGAAGAGACGATAGAAAAATTAGGCCAGGTCTGCTAAGCAATTTCGTATTCAATAACATCTCCTGCGAATATACTTGTATCAACATAAGACTACAAACGTCCCTCTCACAAAAGAGCTTAGGCTTTTTTTTTTTCTTTCTTTCTTGACACACATTGGCATGGCATGAGCACATGGGGAGAAAAGGACATATACCGACTGTCATCTTACGATAGCATGGACCAACGGCTTCGCGGCTTCACGACGTCTGAAGCAGGTTCCAAGACTTATTATACCGACGGAGTAGTTGCAGATATTAACGCCAGGCTTGACCTACTAGCTCAAAAGCCAGCATTTAAAAACGAACGCGCTGCATACCCTGCATTACCTACATGGTCTTTTGTCTGTTCAAATTAAGACTGCTGTCATTCCTAGATATCTATATATATATGTGAAGCAAAAACTTTGTACCCGTTTTTACGAAAATTGCGCGGACGGAGGAGTAAGAAATTTCGCACACTTATAGTTTATATAGAGAAGGTTATCCGATTGTTAATATTTTTATAAAATTATGCATAAAAATACATTAAGTCAATAAAACAAACATTACACACACTACTATGTATTTGACACACACGCATATGTATTTGACATAGGTACACGCATATTAGATTTTTTTCAAAAATTTCAACAATAGAAGAGGAGCGGCCGAAATCTGTCAATGCCAATCCAAACTCACATTCTATCTTTTTTAATTTTTAATTGCTTAGGATACAATCCGTGCAGCCTTAATAAAATTACGGTCGAATTTCGACCACTGAGCGACCACTAGTAATTATTAATTCATTAATTCACACAGGGGATTTTCAAACTCATCTTGATGCCACCAAGATAACATTTTGTAGACGTATAGGTAAGGCTAACGTATACGCTAAGGGATAAGATCATTTAGTAAGACCGTGTAGGTATTCTAGTTTACGGAGCACTACACACGTTTGTTAGTTTAACCTGCTCAGCCTTCAATGTCGCGCCTAGCTCTCGTTAATGTTTGCGCATTCGACCGCAGCTAATCGTACGGCTTTCGGCAGTCCTATCGGTTCTACGAACTGTTGTCAAATAAGCCTAGTGCTATTTCCAACGCTTCCTATGCCACTAATCTTGGTTTAGAGTAGATAATACATATTGAATGGGAACTCTGTCGGGCGAGTAAGGGTGCATAAATTAAGTTCTTGAAAATTCAAATCTAACTGAAATGGTTTTACGTTTTAAATTTTACTATTCAATATTATTTCACATTCAAAATGTATTGAAAAATACATTATAAGTACCTACCTTTTGTTAATCAAAACCAAATCCGCTGGGTTGTCCCAGCGGCACTGATTGAAATTTCGACGAGTTTTTGTTTATAAACACTCAAGAAGTTTTGATTAAGAAAAGGTAAGGTAAGGTTTTATTTTATTTCATTACTTAATAGTTGTTTTGTAAGTGGTTAAATTAACTTCTCCAAAAGATGTTTTTTAAAAGAAAAAATAAGTTTTCGATAGGTATGGTAAATTTCTTAAAATTACCACTAATTTAAACTACTTAAAATAAGAAAACTTTGGCAATTCTCAAAAAATTAAGCAAGTAAGATTAGTGTAGAGACGTTAAGACAATTTACATTTCGTGTTTTTGCCATATTTTTTACGTGACGTGTGCATGAATTAGATCTTCAACGCGCAGAACGTAAACACGGGTATGTCTAAGCCTAACAAAGTGATTAAAAGTAACATCAAAGTAAATAAACTAATATGTTTAGGAAACTCGAAACCCCACACTGTAAAGTGATGTTAAATAAATTTCATTTGTAGCTTTTTTAATAAGTAAAAAAAAGATCTTAGTTTCTGATAATACTGCAAGAGCTCTGATTCGTACAAGACTGGCGCCTTAATAACAGCAAAAGCTAAAAACACTTATGGAGACCGGACAACGCACTATTTAGTTCCTTGTCTATTAAATGACATTGATCCTTCATTTTTGAATAGCATAACAAAATATAATATAAAGAAAAAAAAATTGCATTTTTTGAACAACCTGTAGCCAACGCAAAAAAACGTTTGTGTTATACACGCACATCTTATGCTTTGTCGCTCAGTCGGGCCAACTTCACTATAGCACGGTATAACTATAGCGATCATTCTAGCTAGCTTGTATATCTTTTTCACGTAGTGCAGGTGGCCTGCTGACGCGATTCATTTTTATCGCATTTTATATAATGTTAAGTGTGTTAATTTAAAGTATCTACCTAACCTATGTTTACTTTTATTGTCTTTGCATTTTGTTGATGTCATGTTCAGCTCAACTTATTTGTAGCATACCGGACAAATCTCCGTGATTTATGGTTTGCTTTATAGTTTAATCTCATTGTAATATTATTAAATAAATTTAAAAAAAGTACAAAACCATATTTTTTCGTTTTCATTCTCTATAAGTGATGATAGGTGTTAGTTAAAAATATCAAATCGAATTCTGCTTTTATAATATAGGTACTTAATCATAGTCTAGGTCATTCTTATTCATTTTTAAAATTGGCAACTGCAGCCGCTTTCTTAAAAACATAATCCTCCTTCTGACGTAGTCGGGCAAAAACAGTTTTTTTTCTGCCAAATTACTGGCCATAGCTAAGATCTTGGTCATTACTAATGCTACGAGCAAGTTACGCTGGTCAATTATTCATATTTGTTCGAGTTCAGTTGAATAAGTAAATGTTAAAACATTAATACCTACGAATATAGTCGACAGGTAGTGATTACGAAGACCTTAATGGGTGTGCGTGGCGTGTCACACTGAGCAATGATTAATCAGGATGTGTAATTGACTCGTGATTGTACGCATTAGTTTGTAGATTAGGCTGTACATAATGCAGGACACAGCACAAGCGAAATTACTCAAGGAGATTGACACTTAAAAAGAAATGAAGACATACGAGTACATGCTCATGAATGTGTGATAACATTTTTATGTTCGTTTCTTTTTGTAACAGGTTTGCGTGTTATTTCGACATTCGCAATTTCAATTAACTGCACAGGCTTAGTTACCTACTATTTAAATTTTAAAAAGTTAAAATAAAACAATAGAGACCAAGCCCAGTAACGAAACAAATTGAAGTTCGCAACCAATAAAACGGTTGCAATAACAGTAACTCGAAAATTTAAGTACGACACACCAATTCTAAACATGGGGGGGCGGGACATCGTTATGCAAAGAGAGATGAAGGTCCTGGGTCTCACCATAGACGATAAACTCACGTTTAACACGCACGTCGCGAATGTCTGCAGGAAGGCCCTCAACATTTACAAGCAATTGAGGACAGCGGCAAGGGTCAGTTGGGGTCTGAATCCTGAAGTTACCAGGCACATTTACGCCATGGCTGTAGAGCCCATAATCACGTACGCAGCAGCGGCATGGGCCCCCGCGGCCCAAAAGATAGGGACTAGGAAGGAGTTAGCAGCAGTGCAGCGAGGGTTCGTGCAGAAGCTCTGTGGCGCGTACCGCACAGTTTCCCTTAATTCGGACCTATTGCTGGCCGGGATACTGCCCCTAGACCTCCGCATTCTTGAGGCTTCAGCCTTGTATGACGCGAGGGGGGGCAGATCTCGAGCGTTGCCGGATGACAGGGAGATGGAGGCGCCTGTTGGCTTCGCGGAGATCCCGCACCCCGCCTTCAATGTGGGGAGTGAGTTTGTGGCCCTCGGGGACCAAGAGGCCCTCGATAGGTATGCTGTGCAGGAGGTCCAAATTTACACCGACGGCAGTAAGATTGACGGAGGCGTCGGGGCCTCCCTATCCATTTGGAAGGGGGGTGCCGAAGTCAAAGCAACTAAATTACTTCTAGCCAACTACTGCACGGTGTATCAAGCCGAACTCCTTGCCATATTCAGGGCGACTGCGGAGATCCTCAAGAGGGTTGAAGCGAGCTACGGTATTTACAGCGACTCCAGGTCCGCACTGGAGACTGTAACAAACCGTAGCTCGCTCCACCGCTTAGCACTGCGGGCAAATCTGCAGAAGGCCTCCACACAAACATGTAGATTTGTTCTGGGTGAAAGCCCACGCGGGACTGCCTGGGAACGAGCGCGCGGATGAACTCGCAAAGGAGGCTGCGACTTCGTTGCGGAGGAAGCCGGACTATGATCGGTGTCCGGTCTCTTTCGCCAAGCAATTCATTCGCGATGAGTCGATTGGCGAATGGGCTCGGAGATATGAGGCTGGAACGACGGCCTCCGTGACGAAGATATTCTTTCGGTAGCGGCGTACAGGCTCGTCAGAAAGATCAAACCGACTGGGGTGATAACCCAGGTGATGACGGGGCACGGTGGGTTTTCCTCGTATTTGAACCGCTTCAAGTGCAAGGATAACCCATCGTGCATCTGTGACCCCGAGCAGGAGGAGACAATAATCCATATTATCACAGAATGCCCAGTCCACCAGTATGAAAGAATGAAGTATGAAAGAAAGATAGGTATGAACGTTAATAAAGATAACATTGCAAAGTTTGTAATTAACAAATACATAAGACCGACATTCTTGGAATTTTGCAAAATGCTTGCCTCAAAAGTAATTCTAAGAAACAAGACTTAACCTAAAGTACTTATGTTTTCACCGATATAATGAAGTATATCAGGATTAACAAAGTAGAAGGAAATAAGTCTCATAAAAATGGTCAAAATTATATAAGCAATAAAAAGATCTCTGTTATATTTTATGTGTATTATGTAAGTGTAAATGTTATCTGTGATATTTTATGTGTATTAGTCAGAACTGTAATAGATATAAGCTAGAAAATAAGAAATAGAAAATAAGATTTAGGGCAAGATAAGATAAGATTCTTGGTTCCATTTTTATTGTGAAATATGCAATAAAAATGGAACCAAGAAATTATTAGAATAAGCAACAAATAGAATAAAGAGTAGGGCACCTAGCGTGCAATAAAAATGGAAAAGTTAGTAATTATATAGTACCAGAATAGACTAAGCGTAGACAAAGTCTCCGACACTGACCCAAGTCGGGGGACAAGAATTAATAAAAAAAAAAACCCCAGTAACGTAAAGTAATATGAACTAAGTATGAATGTAAGTAAAATAATATGAATAACTTAAGACAAATTCAAATATAAAGAATTGGTGTGTCAAGTAATGTTTTAATTCGTTGATAAAGACGGAGACAGAAAGCTTCTGCTTTAACGTGGTTTAACGTGGTTTACATAAGACCAAGCTTAACAATAAGATGGCTAGATATGATATAACTTTTAGACACAATTTTTAAACACACTTTTTTAGCTTTGCGTTCCTGTATAAACGAAGTTTATGTAAACTTAACGCTAACTAGGTACTTAGTTTAACTTAGGCAAACCTTTGTATACCTGACGGACGTTTCGATCGAGTTGACTTTTGGATTCATAATTTCAGTTGGAAGTGAGATAACCATGGTGGTGGCAGGTGTACCAACATAATTAAAAAGTTCGGATATCGTTGCCGGTATCGTCGACAACCTTCACTGTGTTGTTATTGTTTGAGACAAAGTGTTTGGGACGTTTCGTTTTGTCATTGGCAAATTTAAATTGGAAAACTTCTGAGAGCTCCATTGCAAATATTCTAATAAATTTTATTGGAGTACCAATTATCTGATATTGCTCCACGGTTCATGTTTTTCGGACCTTCGGGGTTTGATATTCTCCAATTACGTCGTTCGTTCAGTTTTATCTCTTTAAAATATATTCGTTTACTATAATTATAAAGTTTAAGTTACGTTGATTTCCTTTAATGTAAGGTAATGGTTTTCGTTATTTGTAATATATTTATATAAAAAAACATTTAGCTACATTTTAGTTCAAAGTGTTTTTTTTATTTTGCCAAATTGCGTGGTAGTCGGGTGCTGCCCAGAATCCGTCTGGATGATGGCAAACACAATGTCCGATTTAAACAGTTTTTTTTTGTAATTAAGTCTTCCAGTACGAAGGAATCTAGTAGGTATTACTGAACTTATATGGCATAGAGATCTAACAGTTCAGGTTGAAGGCAATGCGCTCATGATACCCTTCGTATTGCAGTAGCCCATAACCTGCAGAAAGGACGTATGATCAATTATTGCCGGCTAAATAAAAAAAGATGATCTCGCAAAATTATTATAAACCGTTTAGACAAATAAAGCATTAAGAGGAAGCTCATAATAATAAATTAACGCAAAGCAATTTAAGGAGGCCTTGTACAATGATTTAACGCAAGCATTACGGCGGGCTAATTCAAAAGTATAGTCCAATAAATTAGCACCTTACCCACTGTTTTATGTCTTGGACTCGTGAAAGATCGCAGCATTATTGCCTTGCATACTTAATTATGAAACAACATAGAAGCGCTCCCTTAGGATTTGTGTAAACTTTTTAAACGTAATCGTTTTTGAGTTTTAATAACTAAAATTTAATAATATATTAGGTCCTTACCTATGAAATTGACGTTTTTTTCTCACTCATTAAAAGGTCTAAAAGTTCTAAAAGTCGATACCAGTTGTTAATATTATTATACACCTTTAATTAGGACTATGTTACTTAGGCTTCAGTAATAACAATGATTATTAATTTTGTGTCTTTATCGCCCAATTTTTTTTTTAAATTGACTACTTTTTATGTTCGCGGAATTGTCTTATTGTTTCATTGTGGCTTTGAAGCGACTTGATTTTTTTCTTTTTAATGTCTGCTATATTTAGCTAGTGAAACAAACACACTACTCTACAATTTTTATAGTGTTAACATAAATAGATGCTAAGAAAATTAAAAAAACGTTAGTATGAAAAATAAAAATGTATAAAAAATCTTCATACAAAACGTCAATTTCATAGGTAAGGACCTAATAGTAGCAAACAATTTATCGTTACACACACGAGATATTTTTGCAACCTTTATGGTCTTGTAGTTAAGCCACCTTTCTGGCCTTTTTTTCCGGGTTCGATACCTAGGGGTTGTAGGGTTTGTTCTGAGTCTGCCTAACCAGTTACCTTGTGTACCTAACAACAGTTAGAGATATCCCAAGGACTGGCTATGGTGCTTGATGATTTCGGTTTATAAGGGAAGAGCGGTTTATAAGTGAAGAGTGCTTTATATCTTCGACTTTATTTTCGCTTCTTTTTGAGTTGCTTACAATTTGAAATATATTGAAATTTAAAAAAAATAATTCAAATTTAGAATAACAACATTTAAAAAAACATTGAATAGCATCAACAACTTCAGCTTACTATGAACCTAAAGTCTTGTAAATTAAGATTAAATTAAGGTTGCACACTTCTACTTCGAAAAGAAGAAGACAAGGAAGAGTCTGTTGTAAAAAGTATAAGTTGCTGCATGGTGAACAAGGGTCCAAATACGACGGTGATTGTTTACCTGAGGCTTTTTAGTCAAATTAGTCAAATAAAAAGAAAAGGATGAGCTAGTAAATTGTATTACATAACAATTGGAAAATGATAATAGAAATTAAATACAAGCAAAAGACACTGAATTTAATTGAACCTTGTTATCATGGTTTCGCGAATTCATTATGCCCAGACGCTCTTGTAATAACTAAAGTTGAATTCGTTAGAGCTGAATAACATATTTTTGTTCTCGGTATCACTGGCAGCATTGGATATTGAATTTGGAGGAAAATATTTGTGCTTTCCAGATTGCGCATATGTTCTACTTTTTATCACTCTTCTTCTTTAATAATATATTATGGATTCTGGGTTCGACTCAATTTTGTGTTGCATATACGATATACGTTTAAACTGAAGGAAAATATCTTAGAATTTCAAGAGATATTATAACTATTAGGTATCATCATCATCATCATCATTGCTTGGGTACGATGAGCCTTCTATAGGGATGGATAGGAGAATAAATAAACAAACAAATAAACTTTCCTACACTCACACCAATTATCTAGCCCAAGCGAAGCTTCGATAAATGAAACTCGTCAAGAGCGTTTACGCCGCACTCTAGCGCCACTAATGAAAAAAAAACATATCTATTAATTAAAGATAGAAAATCAAATTATGCTCAACAAACTATTTGAATGAAGTAATTTAGCATTTTTACGTCACCTAATGAACACCTCACATGTTATGGTTTAGTTAAATAAGACGTTACGGCCACCTTTGACTATAACGCCATATTTTACTAAACCATAACATGTCAGGTGTTCATTAGGTGACGTAAAAATGCTAAATTACTTCATTCAGATAGTTTGTTGAGCATAATTTGATTTTCTATCTCTAATTACTAGATATGTTTTTTTTTTCATTGGCGGCACTAGTGTGCGGCGTAAACGCTCTTAAATGGTTACTAGACAACGGATAAACATACTTAAATAACTTATATACATACTTATAATACATAGAAAACACCCAGACCCGAGACAATTTAGAAAAACAATAATTTCTAAATTGGCCCGACTGGGGATCGAACCCGGGACCTCAGAGATGGTGACACCATGAAAACCAGTGTACAAACCACTCGACCAAGGAGGTCGTCCAAGACAGAACTACAAGTCGTATGTAAACGAAGCAGCGTCAAGTTTACCACATACAAAGTTGGTTTCATATTTATTTGTGTAAAAACCTTCAGTTTTGTAAATAAATTGCAATGATTGTGACAATTCAACTGTCATAGATTGGTCAATGCGATAAACATACATATTTCACGCTAAACATTTTACGTTTTCGTATGAAAAACTATTCTCCTATTTTAAAAAATCTTGAGAAGCAAAAAAACATCCTGTAAATAGTTTCGATAAACAAACAGTAACTCAATTTGAATATCAAGAATTATATTCAAATAACAACTATTTTAATTAACCGAATAATTATAGGTAGAAATTCGTATATAAGACAATTCAATCGAGGGTAACCAAAACCATAACATAGAGATTCAAAAGATTTTCAATGCGATGTAATACAGGTTTCTCGAATCCCCTTTGCCTTTGAACACTGCACTTGCCGGTGTGCCTTCCAATTAAGCTTTGGCGTTGAGTTCGACATCAAAAGGAGTGAAAGAATGGATAATGTTTGGTCTCCATGAAAAATTCTATTACACAATTTTGCTTCGAAGAGTGACGAATGAGTTGATTAATTTTATTTATTATACGATTCACGAATCATATCCTTAGTTGGTGTTAGCCTCAATTACTTTTTTTTTAATCTATATAAAATACACTACGTGAGTCTAGGTATGTTAGAAGCCTGCAGAAAATGTATGTAGTGTTAACCTAATCTAAAAGATCTTGATAAAAAGACTATTAGTAGGCATGTGTTTTATTTATCATTGTAAAATGTTACAATTAAATTATATATTAAATATTTTTATTATTTTGAATTTTTCATTTACAATGCTATATATATAATATAAATACAAGATACAATTTAACTGAAAAAAAAATTTTGTAGTTATTTTTTTTTGTAATTAAATTCAAGTTACAACGCAGCTCACAGCTACGGAACATCCCATTAACTTACAACGTTGAATTTAAAGTTGGCCGGTGAAACCAAATATTTAGCGCTGAAATCAGCCAGCGGCCGTGTAAAAAGACCGGGGCTTAACTGTAAACTTGGAAAGTGATTGACAACAGACTATTCATTAGTGCGAAACTGTGGCGCAATCGATTCCGTTCGCATCGGAAATTCTATTAACTCCGCGAAGAGTAAAGTTGGGCGATGCGGCGGTCCGGGCTGCATTAATGCGCTATTTGTATAGTCTACAATATTCCGCTAATTTAAAAACTTCTTAGAGGACTTCAGTTCTTCGAACACCTTGGAGAATCTAGTAGCGGATGGTGACAAGATGACGTAATGCTGTCCCCTACACTGCCCTACAGGAACCCTCTGACGATATTTCGATCATACGAAGGCTTAAGGAACCCTTTACGCGACACCTCGCTCGTAAACATTTAAAACGACTAGAGCTCTCTGCCCACTAAACCGTATACATTGACCATGCTAGGAACGTATCAGGCGCGGAAAGAAACACGGCACTCACTACTATGCCCACTACAACGTATCAACAGCGTATCATACACCTGTGTATAATGGGCACCGGCAAAATATTCTTGCCAATAATTTTTGACGGTTCTTACATGGTATGCGTCGGTGTTCCGTCAGTGACGGAACGGTTTAGTGAGCATAGTCTCATACTTTTCAATACACCAAATTTTTTATTGGCCAAACACGTTACTAGCATGGTCTTGGAATGACAAAGTTAGTGGGCAGAGACCTTTATCCTTACAGACGCTATCTGTCGAATATACGTAGCGCTCGCGACGATTAGGACCGTTTACAAATTATCAAAACCCAAAAAAAAAAAAATGGTTATATAATTTTTAACGCAAATTTTGTTGCGAACAAATTACAAAAACACAAATGTTGAAAGAATTTCCACGAGCAGGGTTTGAACCTGCACCCTTCTGACATACCGGGTCAGGTGCTCTTCCAATTGAGCTATCGTGGTTCTAACCAGCCCGCCGAAATTATTCAACACTATTTACTTTTTACTTTGAAAGCCAAAGGCGCCCATTCATCGTTCGTGCTCGTGGAAATTCTTTAAACATTTGTGTTTTTTTCCAAAAAAAAATGTTGTTAGTTGATTGAATTGAATGAATATTGATGTTATCAATGTATTTGAGTGATTCCTGGGGAATCACTCAAATACATTGATAAACATACATTCATAAAGATTATGTGATTTCGTTGTAATTTCAACAAACGTGATTTTTAGAGGTGATTTCGAAAATAATTACCATCGAGTCAAAATTATACAAACGGTATTTGTAGCAAGCAAATTCAAAATAAACACATAAATTTATTTAACAAAATTCCAGATTTGGTAGTTTTCTTATAGTCCTACTATTCGCCGAAAGTTGGTGATTTTTTCCGTTTCTCGCCGCTTATGACGCTATATAGCAATAGGAGGCCACCTCGCTGCGTTATTCTGCTATTTGTATAGTCTACGAGTAGAATATTCCGCTAATTTAAAAACTTCTCAGAGGTCTTAAGTTTTTCGAACTCTGAGATTCAATGGGAACGAAGATTTGCATTAATGTTATTTTGTCGGTACGAAGTTTTGACTATAAATTAGGTATTACAAAATTTAACAACTTAAAACGTTTTGTGAGGGTGCAGAAATGTTTAATGTTTTAAAGATGTTGCTATTAACATTTAAGGTGTGATTTGAACGTATTCGGTAGACGTTTGCGGATGCTACTTTTATACGTTTTACTTCTTACAATTTTTTTATCGAATAGGTATTTTGGGTTTTGAACCTGCACATTTAGGTTGATAAAAATATGACACTGATAGGTGTGTAAGAGGTGTGTAATGTTTGTATATTTTATGGATATGACGCTGTGAAAATAATTTCGGTAGAACTTTATTCAATTAGAATAAAGTATTCAGCTTAATCGAAGATCAAAATGTTGGCACAAGCTAAACGACAGCTAATCAAAATTTAAAAATTGGGAGGGCCGCGGCTACATATAAAATTAGAAAATCGAACGAGTTCAACTTTTGGTAATGAGCCGTAAGTAATGCAGTTTATTCTCGCGTAAAAAAGCCGCTCTGGACATAGGTCAAAGGGATCGCGGTGAACATAAGTGTTGTTAAAAAACCATGGGAAACATCACTCACTCAAAACGGCCTTCACAGATCCTGTACAGTTCCATAGGAAATTGAAGAAATGAAAGAAACGCTTCCACGCCGGCACCTTTTCTGGACTTTCTTCTCTGTCCGAGAAGTGAACCTTTTTCTTTGCAGACTTCGCCCTTCTCCCCTTCTCATTTCTTTTAGTTTTCGCTAAACTCGATTTCACTATTCTCACGTTCGCTTGCACATCACTAAAACGGTCTTTGGCATCACTTGCACCTTCACTCAATACAGTTTTCACCATTACTTTATCTTCAACATAAAGCGGTCTCTCCTTAACATTGCGTTTCGTTCCACCAAAGTCTTTAAACTCCGTTTTAGAAACTGCAACTTCAGTTTTATTTATATGTGAGTATGGCCGTGCAAATTGTGTTGCCGTACCGTATTACAATACTTGTGATTTGTAACAACTACAGCGTTGAGACGCTTTGGCGCCGATTCAAAGTGGTTCAAAACGTTTGAATACTCACAAAACATGAAATTTATTTGTTGTAAATCAATCAGAACCGTTACCGACACTGGGAGGTTATAGTTTACTATATATTTGCTTATTATTTATATAAGACAACACTATACGACACTGTTTAGTAACATAACTAAGGAGTTGTTTGGTTACGTGCCAAGCTTTTATTAGGCGACAATTTAGATGCGATCCAAATTTAAACTGGTCCAAATTATTGTTTGTTTAATTGGCTCTCAAAGTTTGATCTTACCAGATTTAGAGTTACGATGTGTCTAGTATACTCGTATAAGCAGCAAAGCAGCTTCTACAATAAATTGCCATTCAAAATATTACTATTGTAAACAGTTTATATTTTCAGCAAATTAAATTCTCGACACAATCACACTAACATAAGTAACAATAAAAATATTGAACAAATTCTACATTCCACTGTCTATTACTAAGTAGTATTATAGCCTGACAAATAAAATGAAAATATAGACAGAATAAAATTATGTTATTTCATTTATCAATATCATGTTATGACGTCATTCCTATTTAGTTCGCTCCTCATATGTATCGGTGATCATATAACAGACGTTGTCGAGACATATCGAGCGTGATATCGAAATGATGCAATACTGCGCATTTCAATATTTGGCAAACACAGACATCCATCGCATTTATGCTTGACGTATCAACTCAAAGGGACGTGCTTGTATAATTTGCATTTAATAATACTCTGTAAAACATCGTCGTACGTATAGTGCTTCTATTTTTTTCTAAATGCCTTACAAATAAACAAAGAATAAGGTCCGAATAGTTATTCCTTGTTTTGTTCCTGTCATGTGAACGTCATTTCAAATCAGAGTGAAAGAGACAAAACACGGAATAACTATTTGGAGGTTATTCTTTATTTATTTGCAAGACCCATAAATGTCTCTCGGTAATCATCGCATTGCAGAATGCAACCGAATATGAATTTCAACGTCCATTAGTTATTAGATTTATCATGTATAATTATTTTAATTCGGAACTACGTACTTCATTGTTATTTTGCTTTGATTTTTCGTGTGAACTATATAGAGCTGTAAACTTATACGAGTAAATCGTAAATAAATAACGTATGACATAGTATTTCTCCTCATTCTAAAATAAATTAATAAAAAATTAAAGGAGTAAGAGTTGTAATATTATTAGCAAATCTATATACTCTATGCCTGATAAAAATCAAACGACAGCAGAAACACAGAGTTTGTCGAATTAGTAGTTGATAAATAGTCCATTGTACACATATATCACGACAATTATATAGGCTTTCGACTCAATGAACTTTCCCTGTATCTCGTTCCTTTCGTAAGTAGTGTAATTCAACTATAAATAAGTTTTTAGCTGTATGACATAAGTAACAAGTATGTTATTATACTGAAGACGTTAACTTTAAATAGATAATGGCTTGATGCCACATAAAACATCTCACTTTGCCAACCTCTTATTTTGCTTTACATAACTTACTGAAGCAGTATTTTACAATGCCGACCTCCACCTAATCTTTTCTACAAATAAAAAAAATAAGAGAATGTAGAATACGGAAACTTTTTCGGTAGCCTCAGTCTCATTGTAAGAACATGATCGTTGGTTGGAGCAAGTCGCATGAAGTCACTAGTGCAAAGCGTGGTCCCAAGGCAGCAATAAAGTAGAAGATTTCGGTCACCTACACGTAATCGTAAAACTTGGGTTGCTGTGGGACGGCGACTGAGCCGAAACGTCGCGGATATGAGAACATTGTGGGTTGTAAGCGACTGGCTCATACATAAAGTTACGATATATAATATACCCAGGCAAGTTGTTGTGGATAATTAATGTTTTGATTGTGTAAAGCTAAAGTGTTCGGGGTAACAATTACAAGCTTAAACGTTATCTTAAATAGTAATCATCAGATTTGAAAGTTAATAAACCTAATATTTATTAACAAAATTGATACTAGTAACAGTTTTAATCCAGGTTTATTTTAAACATCGAAACAGACCAGATAAATTATTACAATTCCATTTTTGTGTGCCATAGATTTCCGCAAAGTAACACCTGATTCCATTAATTTAAATATAATTTTGTCATTTTCAAAAATAAGTTCATAAAAGAGGTAAACAATATTCAAAGGTCAGAGTTAAAAAGAAAAACACGATTATTTTACTGTTAAGCTCGAAGTTTTGCTTGTCACAAACATTGAAAAATATTTACTGTAATTATGTTGAAATTAGATGAAGTCTGCTATTTGGCACTCCATGTAACTAGCATGGCAGGAGATGTAACAACACTTGGAGAGAACCGTGCTAAGAAGACGCGAAGCCAAATAATAGTATCTATTTAAAAAGAATAATTCAGCCGTGATGGTCCGAAACGAGAGTGAAAGCAAAATGGCCGAAACATTTTACCGTTGGGTCCAAAGTTCCTGTAGGCCGCGCAAGCCGGTTAATTTTCACTTCGGCCGAAGAATAGCGAAGGGATTTTAGGCTTTCGAATTGTTCATTCGTGCTTTTTTCACGATGGAACGATCACGTGAAAAGGTTTCCGTTGTAGCTTCTACGTTTCAATTCATTTATGATAAGACGTAACCGTTGTTACGTCGATTGTAATGCTTAATACAATTGTATTAGTGTATAATATTTTTATAATTTGTATAAAAAAATGTTTTATGAAAGATTTTGATATGAACTCGCGTTGCATTAGTTGAATAACAATATCAATATGGCTTAAATCGCCTAAAACAAAGTAGCTTTTTAAACAAAGGTTAATAACTTTCTACATAGTAGTAATAAGTAACAAATTGAGCATATAATAATATACATTTCCACTGTTGGACGGATATTTAATTTAGTCATCGTTATAACTAAAAGTAATATGGCTTAATTATCACGCTTGTCTTGGAAAGATCCAAAACACGTTTTGTCCGATTTTGGGTTATAAGCTCAGTACCAAAATTGACCCGAGACTTCTTTAAATATTTTTGTTATATTTATAGTTAAGAATTTGGACCTCAACATGGAAATTTATGAAAATAATTAATTCATTGAATGTTGTAAATTATACAGTATAATTTATAACATTCAATCAATGTTAACGGAATTGGCATAATGGGACAAGATCCATTTCTCGAAACCTTAATCAAAGTCTGCTTCCTTTGCTTAATAATAAAAGTCGATAAAGGTAAATTTATCCAATTTCATTCTGAGAAAAGTATTTACAAAAAGTCGAGCAAAACAAAAATGTAATACCGTTAAAGGTAAGCGATTCCGATGACAGCGAGTTCCTTAAGCGTCGTCGTCTCGAATTCCACCTGGGAAGTTTCAGGAGCGGAACGAAGTTTTCAATTTATGCTTAGCAGTTTGCCTACGAAAGTAATTAGTAAATGCAGGTAACTGAAATAATTACAGGCAGCTTGTGTAGGTAAATTATGAAATAAAAAAAAAATACGTGGATATTTACGCGAAATATGGTTTTAAAAGTTTGAAGTATTATGTACTATGTACCGAATATTTTTTTAATGATCTTCTTGCGTTTTTTATTCTGACGTTTGACCCTTTGCAGGGTTCGTGGTCTCAGGTATTGGTAGTCTCATATTTAATTTGTAGCTTGCTACCGTCAACTTTTTAAGCGGCTGCGTTTAGTTTTGCGCTAAATAATAATACAGAATCATTTGATCTTGTTGCTACATGAGTAGATGTATGTAGTGTGATGTTAGATATATCTCTATCTATATAAATATCATAAATAGGTATATTATATAACTTTTTATCTATCATGGTTACTTGCATTATAGTAATTATTAACGGGATTCTTACCATGTTTATTATATATATATGAGTATCCGATATTTCGGTACAGTTACATGCTCCATGATCACGGAATTCCGTAATACTCACATATAATAAATATGGTAGGTATATTAAGTTTATATAAAACTATAATTTTATTGCCCGGTGTGTTCCAAAAAGGTAGTCTGACCAAACATAAAATATAATTGCAATTAATGTAATGTCGCTACTTTTACTATTATTATCCCATAATTTATTGCAATATGAGTATAAAAGTTTATTGAGAAAGCGTTATTAATTTATGCTTCAACTTTATGAGGTTAATATTAACCTTAATACAAACGTAACGGTCAGTAATATTGGATATTACGATCTCATATATAATTATGTGGTTGCTTACCGTGGCGTTTACCTTTTCTGCTTTGCCTCAACTTTTTACGGTTACGATCTATGTAACAATGATGTAAAGGCGTCCGAAGATAGACTCATTTTAATACAAAACTTTATGTTGATACTACAACTTTATGCGTGTACTTTTTGTAACGAAACTTTTTTGCGGTTGAGCGTACCGACGACATTATAATATATTGTACGTATATTTTGTGCTGTCAAATTAGTAGTTTATGCAACTGTCATATAATGAAGGGTATTAAAACACGAGTGTGAGTTTATGAAACGAGCGCAGCGAGTTTCATAATAGTAACGAGTGTTTTAATACCCGTGTTATATGCAGTTGCATACACTACTTTATCTTCACTAATGCAATTAGTCAAACAACAAGAGTAAAAGCTGACAATAGTTTATTTAAAATAATTGTTCAAATTTCCGCCATTAAAATCTAACCAATGAGAGCGCAGCTGCGCGCGCAGGGCCAATCAGGAGCGAGCGCGCGCTGTTCTTTTTTTATTTAATTGGCACAAGATCTTACCAAAGAGTTTTGTGTATGTAAGTTTAGTAGTTTCGACGAAGTTTTCACGTATAACCCAACTGTTTTCAAAAGCCAGCCTAATATCAAAATTTTATACAACTTGTATGAGGATTTTGACATAAGGCTCGCCAGGTTAATTGGTCGCGTTTTATTGATGTTATAATGAGATTTTACGATATCGATGTGGATATTATACCATCATGTGAAATTGCTTAAATTGAGTGTTTTGTTGTCTGCGCTATAACAGTAGTAATTATAAGTCAAGTATTGGAAACATAAGTAGAATGTTATAACATTAGTGTAGATAAACTTCTTTACGTTATATGTTTAGGTACTTTATTTTGAGTGATCAATTGCGATTTATTTTATGGTAGTGACGTTTAAAATTATTTATGTATGGCATAGAAAATGTTCGTTATAACTGCATATTATTACATATATTAGCTATGATATATATTGGGATATAATATATCATGGTTCAATGCTAGTTGGTAGGCCAGCGTGGTGGGTGTACTGCCCAAGCTGCTTATATGCTTTTAACATGTGGGAAGGCCTGAACCATCAGTGGGATGTTTATAGGCTAATAATGTTGAACAAGAAAAATATAAGAAATTATCTTTTTTGAATGAACTACATTCATTCAAAAAAGATAATTTTATTACGAAGGAAAGAGGAGAACTGGAAAAAGGAGACCTGCTCGCAGAAGAAAGTCGTGGTTGTGGAATATATCGGGAGGTGGTCATATCGAGAAGTGGTCATATCAGGAAGTGGTTATATCGGGAGTCGGTCATATCGGGATGTGGTCATATCAGGATGTGGTCACATCAGGATGTGGTCATATCAGGATGTGGTCATATCAGGATGTGGTCATATCAGGAAGTGGTCATCAACAACCGAAACGATTCGGGAGTGGATGAGAAAAGCGAGTACCACTGAACTTCTTTTAGACTGCCAACCACTAATTGGAGAGGCACCAATACACAAGAAGAAGTTATAATTACAAAAATATTATAATATGTAATTTTATGTTTTAACATGGTAATTTTCGGTTTTACATTATATTTAACTGGTACATTAACACCAATAATAAAACATAGTCTATAATATAATGGCACGTCATAGTCATACAACTATTGAAATGAGAGAATCAAATTTTATTTACGTACTAAGAGTATCCGTCCAGCCAGAGTCAGTACATTGATATAATATGTATATATTTGCAGATATGAAATGAGTCGGAATATAAATAGCGGTCGTAACTTCTCCGATAAAGGAGTTTTACCTCGAGTAACACGATATCTCGATTTCCATAACAAAAAGTGGTTGTTCCTTCCTTTCCATTGATGGGTTATATTCGTGAATAAATTGTAGCCGATGGTAGGGGTCCAGTGGGGGTACAAACCCTGAATCCATTTCTGGCGTCAAGTACCAGTGTCCTCTATTGTTGTGTTTGGGTTTGAAGATATCCAGAAATGTAAGATAAAATTATTTGTATAATTAAACGCGATGAGATACAACAACTTTTACGGATCTACTCGCGTTTATTTTACTCATTACTTTTAATTAATGTTTGTTCTGACGTTTCGAACCCTTTTCAGGGTCCGTGGTCACAGGGAGACTGAGGTGTTGGTCGTCTTATAATTATTTAGTAGTTAATATCCTCATTTAAATTTAATATATTCATTTACATTAAGACAATATGCGATGAGATACGTAAAAAGTGTTTCGTTTCAATATCCTATATAAGTATTTTCGTTAACAAAACTAAGAATCTAGTAAATAAGACTTGCACCCAGAGTGCAATGTGCCTAGTGGGCGTTTTATCTGCCATTCGATCAATTTAACGCAAAACGAATTTTTTTATGACATTGAAGCAAAAACCTACTGGTAACAAACTCGCACCAGAAATGCGCAGGTCGAAAACTAAATAGCACATATTACCGAAATTCATCGATCCCCACACCGGACATAGCACAGTTGCTTAGCTCTCGCTAACAAGTTTGTCTTGGCCATATTTTGATAGTAACCTCAATACCGTCGGAGCTAGCTGGTACAAACACACTATCAT
Source organism: Eudonia lacustrata (assembly GCA_947562085.1). Taxonomy (NCBI): domain Eukaryota; kingdom Metazoa; phylum Arthropoda; class Insecta; order Lepidoptera; family Crambidae; genus Eudonia; species Eudonia lacustrata. The sequence goes on from OX387320.1 coordinate 6,100,433, forward strand.
ATCATAAAATAAGGAAACTGCAGAAGGTACGCTTCTAAGAAAACTAGTGGTCGACCAGTGGTCGAAATTCGACCGTAATTTTATTAAGGCTGCACGGATTGTATATTAAGTAATAAAAAAATAAAATAAAATATAATGTGAGTTTGTATTGGCATTGACAGATTTCGCCCGCTCCTCTTCCATTTTTGAAATTTTTAAAAAGAGTATTTAAGCCTGTGTGTCAAATACACGGTAGTGTGTGTAATGTTTGTTTTATTGATTTAATGTATTTTATGCATAATTAAAAAAAATAACATTCTGATAACCTCTCTATATAAACTATAAGAGTTTTTGGTACAAAGTTTTTGCTTCACGTATTAATGTATAGATATGACGCGCTTGAGCAACTCAACACAGTGCAGTCGCAACAGGTCGAACGCAGCTGTTGCGAAATTCCGTGTGAAAAAGGGTCCTTTAATCCGGCTCGAAGGACCAATGAAGAATGGTATACTAACCTTTGTACTAAAAGGGGAATACTATTAGGGTTGAAACTAAAACCGCCAGTAGCTTCACAAATTACATGCCTTATTATGCTATTTGCCAAAACACTTCGATAGCGCGATTCAGTAAGAATACGAACCGCGCCATCTAGTTAGAACTATTTGGATTAAACTTATTACATTTACATGCGTTGTGTTGCTCGAGCACCTCATGCTTAGAGCTTATTTTCTGCAGTGTCCTTATTTTGTGGATATACTGAGCAAACACCAGCTCGCTAGGCTAGTGCTTTTGAGAGCTCGACTCTTGGGGCGAGGGAAACGGCTCACGTTACTGACATTAAACATTGCACGCTACTTGCCACAATCAAGTTTACAATTGTTCGGAGACTCAAATACATAGTGGTGGCTGAGTGGCAAAACGTTCGTCGGAGGTCCTGGATTCGATTCCCAGGTCGGGTAAAGTGTGTCGGACTTTTCGATGTAATCTCAGATTTGTAATCACCAACCTGAATTTGGCAAGCGTGGTGATTAAGCCGATTCCCATCAATTGTAGCGATGATTTGATTTGAATTATGGATGCAAAGACCTCCATGCTATGCATAAGCCCAGCAGTAATAGTGGGATTAGCAGTACATAGGGTTTTTATTTTACATAGAACTAAATTTAGATTGGAACTGAGATATCACGACAAAGTGGACTATTCAACTTGATCAGTAAAAACAAGAATACCTATAGTAAGCATTATGTTTTAAGCTCTGTTAAATATATCTAAATGCAATGAATAAGTAAATAAAACGCGAATATTAAAAGTTGTTTAAACTTTTGCGCTTTGGCTTCATATTCCAGTTATGGTCCATGATACGTTTCGAAACTAACTCGCTGGATGAAAAAACGTGGGACAGTACCATAGCTCAATTTTGCTCCAGTAACTTAATAGCATAGTTACAGGAGCAATATTTTTTTAATAAACAGCAGCGACTAAGAAGCCCCAGCAAGCCCCAATCCCAGTTCAAACTTTTGACAGGTACCTACATGACAACTGTCAAAAGTTGAACAAACTGAATCGTAGAGCAATGGGGAATGGGAAACCCTTAGGTCGACTTCAGGAAAATTGAATCTATCATGGAACACGTAACGAATAATTGATTCAGAAAACTATAAGAATAAAGTCTCATATTTGTTTTACAGCTAACAATGGGTTCCAAGTAGAAAGTTTTAAACTTTACTTTTATATACTAAAGATTATTTAATTTACCAACCTTGGTAGCAAATGCTTAGCCAGGCTATACTCAATGTGCTTACGTTTCTTTATTCTTTGATATATAAATATATATATATATATGTACATGTATATATAGTTTCTAGACTCAAAGAATAAATAGTTCGTGGGATATATTATTACAAATACACTAATGTATGTAACAAAAAACAATGTAATACAATTGTTTTTCATTTCGAGTGATAAAGCATTCGAAAATTACAAATGTTCTTGATATTGAACCAAAAAGTAACTATACTATACGACAAAATATAAAAGAAAAACCTGAAATGAAACGTATGATTCGAAAATGTCATTCAACTCTAAAGTTGAAAAAAAGCAAACTTGGTAGGTTCGAGTATTTAAATTGGAAATGAAAAAAAAAACGTTCATTCGTAAATAAGCATTGCAGTACATAATTTCTTGAAACAGGGAAAAAGTAACTATATAACAAAAAACAGTAAAAGAAAAATCTCAACTAAAACGGGTTATGCTACAGAATCAAACAGGCTAAAAATGTTGATGAAAATGTTATCTAGGGCAAACTTGACGCCCGTCCAAGCACTGCGGACATAGTGGAAATGCCGGCGACGGGCGGTGGTCATTAGTTCGATTTTTTATGACTCAATTTGAAAACACCATTCATTCGTGAATAAGCATTCGTTTTTAGAACAATGCAAAAATAACTACTTCACTACTAAAAATAGAAGAAAAATCTTAATTGGAAATACTAATGTTGATTTAATTATTACCTAGGGCAAACTTGACGCCCGTCCAAGCGCTGCGGACATAGTGGAAAATCCGGCGGTAGAGCGGGCGGTGGCGGCGGCGGCGCGGCGCCTCCGCGTCCGGCGCGGGCGAGGGCGCGGGCTCGTCGGCGTCCCCCGCACCCCCGCGACCCTCCACCGGCGACGCCGTGGCTTTGCGCACCCAGCTTTACGGACGAAACGCTGCGCGCGCGTCAATGTAACACCACCCTGACAGCGCACCACACCGCACCACACACATGCATCGTCCACTTCACAACCAATCCTTTTTGGTAATCAATCAACACTGTCGCATTTATTTGTCACAGACTGGTTTTTTTTACACAACTGCTTTCACTGACACTGTTGCGGAGCGTAACGCATTCTATATTAAACGACACAATTCCATTAACACAATTTATAAACGGCTATCGTAAATTTGCAAAGGGTCGGTGGGGCGAGGCGACGGGCTTGATATTTGGTACGGTAAATAATTCAAATGTTATTTTCGCTAATGAGCGGTTTAACGTTTAACGCTAACTCCCCTCGGCGACTATTTATCTTTGTCAATCTATTATCTCTGAGCTCTCCTCTGAATACTGTCGACTATTTTCCGCTCACCGCTTTTATTGGAGGCGCCGCATTAATCGATTTAAAGAGTCGTTATTTTTTTCTTTTTAAGTTTCAGCATTAGTGGTAGATGTCGGAAATCTGTGAACAAAAGAAATAAGATGTTAGTGAAGCTGTTAGTGGGAAAATTGAGTTTAGTCTGTTTTAAGTGCTGGCAGTTATTGCATTCTGTTTTCAGTTAAAGATCGTAGTATTAGGTTTGTGTTAGAAAAGGTTTAGGTGGTAACTTTTCAATTCAAAGCGTTGAAGATAATACAAATAATACTAAGCGTAGTAATAATTAAGTTAATTAAGGAAGTAAGTTATTATGTAATAGTTATTATTTACATACTTCAAGTTAGTATGTAAATAATAACTTGGAACGTTATATGTATACAAATAGTTAAAAATAACTCTATGAAGCATTTAGTTTAAGTACTACAGCATGTAGTATATTAGTGCCTGAAATAAAAACATCTTTTTTTTTTAATTTAATGTGATAAAAATTTTCATATTAGCTGGTGGCAACCTTTCCAGGTTGCTGAATAAACCTAATTCGAATATAGAAAAACCTGAACTACAACAACAAATTTAAGCGTATGGCCCAAAGTGGTAAGATCATGTAAATGCTGCCGAGCGTTACCTACTTCATTAGCTACGTATCGTATTTAACGGTTTGTGATGTGCATGGTACTTGTCACTTTATGAAAATGTGTGCATTTTTAGATATATTTAAATAAAAAAATAAAAATATTGGTCAATAAGTATAGATTTAATATTATAAAAAAAATATGTATATTAATGTGTCAACATTATTTAACACTAGTTTGTGTTTCAATATGAAATGATATGAAATGCCCTTGCAGGTCCCATTTGTGGACGTTAAACCTAGTTTTAAGATCATGTAAACAAAATAGATCCTTAAAGATTATATGATATTATTATGATTATATTATCCATAATATATAGACGTAAGTACAGCTATAACTTTGTCAGGTTACCTAGCTGAATCAGTTCGCTGAATCGGTTTAGCAATGTTGACTAAAACATTTTTTAGGAAAACTCAATTTTTATATGTCGTCTTTTCGTAAACAAGTTAACAGGTTTAAATTCATTAACGAAAACGAACAAATCGTTGTCAGTTATATGTAAACCTAAAATAACGTTATTATATTATGTTTCATAGATTTCTCGGCTTTTAGGCGGGGCGTCAGTTTGGTTGAGTGTCAGCTGAGCACTCTCGTACGTGACTGAGAAGACGGAGCCGCAGGCTCGACCGCGTTTTTGACAAATAGAGACTCTCATAGTATTGTATTGTCTCATAGTTAGTATTGAGCTGATTGAGGGCCCCTAGCCCTTCTAGTGTAAGCTTTCGGGACAAATAAGATAGGCTTCCTGATTACATATTAATGTTTCTTTGTCGCACCTCCAAAACATGGAATTGTTTGCCAGCACACGTTTTCCCTCCTTCCTATGATATGGGGTCCTTAAAACGAGGCGTGAAAAGGCACCTTGTGGGACGGCAGAGTGAGGGTAACTGATGCTGCGTTGTTTTCACGCTGCACCAATTGTCCCCGCATCTGGTCTCCATTTTCACTTAATATCAGGTAAAATGGAGTAATTTGCCGTGCTAAGTATAAAAAAAACTAAAATAAAATATAATGTATAGGACACTTCTCTTACAATGAATCTCTCTACAAAATAAACTACCTGCTCTACTAGGGTAATCGAAGTCGATTTCACCCTAGATGTTTTGCCTAGTGATATAATTCTACCAGAATTCGACTGTTTGACATACTTTTTTGTACCGCTAAGCTTTACTTACTTGAAAGTTACAAGATTCAGTTAAACTACAGAACTTAGAGGCGTAAGAATACCCTTGCAAGTGTCCACCCGATAGACGATGGATAAAGCTTCAATTCTTATGTGTTAAACTGTAACTTCACCACTTGATTGTATAGTAGCCTTCACATTGGAACACTGCAATAGAAACAAAAGCTGTTTGGCAGCACAATATAGGCATATATAGGTTACAATCTAGTGGGCGCTTTCCATCAGGCAGGCGAACCGTATGCACATTATGCTGGCTTAGTCATGCAATAAAATTAAGGTTCTGGCGCAAGTAACCTAAAAGAGGAGTTCGTAATCGAATTATCTAAATCTCTCACATATACCGAAAAAAAACACAACGCATTACTAGCCAACAGATAACTTTGTTACAAACTAGTTTATGGAGGCACAAAATAACAGCTGTTCCATTTAGGCGGTGAGCACAAATAATGTATTTTCCTTACCTATCGTCGTAACTGGCTAATTGTGTTTGGCGTTCGCGGATGCTTGTGTGAGACTATTAAGAGCAAAGTTTCTTACGTTATTAATACGCAGTAACTTAAATTGCGTTAACACTCATATGAAGTACGAGTATAATATATGAGCAACATTATTGTTCAAAAGCAGGTAGTCTATAACGCCAGAGAAATTTATGTGTGGTTTTTGATAATTGCGTTTCGGTTAATGTAGTAATAAATTTTTATTTAATGTCTAAAGGTTTATTCGTATTTGTAAGTCATAATTTATTACTATTACTGATAGTTAAAATAATTTAATTTTTGTTTCACAGCAGGGAAGGTCTTGGACCTCATCTCATTGATTGTAAGTGACAATAAAGCTGTCAGTGCAACCTGACTTTATCAAGTATAAAGAACTAGTTATGTTATCTTTAACTGTAGAAACAGAAGAATTATTTTTTTTTTTTGTTACGGTGTCAGATTTTAATAAGCTAGAGGAAACTAGGATTTAAAACAAGTACTACCAACCAAACCTACTACTCTAACTGAGGAGTAACTATTATTTACTCTGAGACTGTGTTAACAGAATAATTCTACTAATATGATTGTTATTTCGAATGTTTATGAGGAGCTCGATGGCGCAATGGTTAACGCGCCCGGTCTGCGAGTGCTGGAGGTTAAGCAAATTTCGCAAAGGCCGGTCATCGGATGGGTGAACAAAAATGTATAATCTCGAGCTCCTCCGTGCTTCGGAAGGCACGTAAAGCCGTTGGTCTCGGCTGCATTAGCAGTCGTTAACAACCACCAATCCGCACTGGGTCCGCGTGGTGGTTATGGCCCGTTCTCCCTATCCATCCATAGGGAAGGCTCGTGCCCCAGCAGTGGGGACATAAAATGAGCTGATGATGATTATTATTTTGTCATACTTAAACAAAGTAGTGGAAGTTAGCCAGGCGGACTTTAAACAAGCCTCATCACCAACAAAGCCGTGTTAATTAACAGTTACTTACTTCTCACTGGAAATAGAATCCGAGACCTCTCCATCCGAGACAGGTGTTTTAACCACTAAACAACATAGGCGGTACCATATTAGTGTATTCTTCTCGAATGAAACGGACAATCGCCTGATCGGGGTCTCGTGTTTACATTTGCGATATCTTCCCCCCGGGTCGGCAGTTATATCGGGAGGAACATCGATCCTGCGGGATCTTTTGTGATCCGCCCCGGGCTACAACCTCCAGCAATCGCGGTCACATTTTGAAGTAGGCTTTGTTGTACGAATGCTATTTGCAACTCTTTGTTCGGATACTGTAGGAGTTTATGCGTATGTTGTTACGTTAACGATTAAAACATGTGAGTGTAGGGAATATAGCTACAATGTTCCTGTTTGATGTGCTCTGAGCACAAGTCTTATTCAACATTTGATTACGTTAAAGGAAACAAGAATTTGTATGGTAATATATCAACGTACCACGTTAACCCGTATCGTCAGGAAGCGCTGCTTCAATGCCAACGAGAATTTATGATTCTCGTTTTCGTTAACGTTATCGTAATTACAGCTCGATAGAGTTGCTCGATGGTGCTGTGGTTAACGCGCCCGGTCTGCGACTGCTGAGGTTAAGCAACTTTCGCTAAGGCCGGCCATCGTATGAGTGACCAAAAATATATCATCTCGAGTTCCTCCGTGCTTCGGGAGGAACATTAAAGCCGTTGGTCCCGGCTACATTAGCAGTCGTTAACAACCACCAATCCGCACTGGGCCCGCGGGGTGGTTTATGGCCTGTTCTCCCTATCCATCCATAGGGAAGGCTCGTGCCCCAGCAGTAGGGACATAGAATGAGCTGATGATGATGATCGTAATTACTTTTTGTGACTAACGTGTGTTGGCATTACATTTAACTTTCTTTAATACTTATACTGCTTGGCAATTTGCCGTTTATTAACCGACTTCTAAAAGGAGGAGGTTTCTCAATTCAACAGTATATTTCTTTTATGTGTGTTCGCGCATATCTTCGTCGTTTATGAACCGATTTTGATGAATCTTTTTTGATGGAAAGAAGATATCCCATGAGTAATATCATGATAAGATGATGAAGATGGCATCCCGGAGAAATCGAATCTTGTTGGGCTTACTTCATACGGTTCAATGTGCCAAAATGTTCAGTTCGTACAAAAATAATACCTAATTAAGATTGAAGTTTTACATAGGAATACCACTACCTACTAGGCCGTCGTCTCATCATCCGAGAAGAATTCTTGTTATTGAAATCATATTATTAATTACCTAGGTACGCATATTAGTTTTAAAGAAGGTCTATTGAAGTCGGGTGGGGCTTTTACAATAAAAAAGTGACAACTAAAAAAGCTTAAATTAAACAAAATCGTCCCCCAGCCGACCACCAACCACCCGACTTTAATAGACCTTCTGTAAAACTGATATGCGTATCTAGGTTATTAATAAATATATGATTTCAATATTATTTCTTGCTTTTTAGAGCTGTTTTTTACTTTTTTAGTTTCCTGTTTTTTTATTTTAATAAATTGTATTCCGAATATTCTTACAACAGTCTGAGCTAAATACAATCGGAAGTTTCATTCACTTCACTATCTAACCACAAGCTAAAGAAATACAGACAACGTTGCACAAAACACTACAGATGCCGATACAAGTATGAAAACAAGACAGAAAGTAAATATAACATCGCGAAACTGTAACGGGCTACGGGACCGCTCATTACCGGTACTGCAGCTTCTTTATAGCCAAAATCAACAGGTTGCGATCCGGTTATAAAAGCAAAGACGATGGCAAACTTGTACAACGTGAATCATATACCTACAATGTGATTTTTTAGCTGATGGTAGATCAAGTGAGACTGGGCGGGTCACGATATCCACAGCATCTAACCGCACCGCTTGATGTACAACATCACCGAGGACGGCCCTGAAAGAGTTGGCAAGATGACTTGGAAACACACCAGATCATAGTTAGGTTTATTCATCAAAAACTTTACAAAGATTACAGTATAAATACAACTTTTTAATATAGTTTATAGTAAGTAGCAAGCAAGTCATGTTACATTTTGATCTGTTGCTGAGCTAGGAAAAAAGCCGTAATACGGCAAGCAGCGCAATTAACCCTTTAGACCCACTTTAGTCAAACAAATAAATAAATAAAAATAAATAAACTTTCCTACACTCACACCAGTTATCTAGCCCAAAAGAAGCTTCGTTATGAAACTCGTTAATTGCACTTTGTCACTCATCATAAATATAACTGTACCAACTAGTAGTGGAAACTGTTAAGCTAATGTGCTTACACATAGTTTAATATTAAGATTATGTTATTTAAGAAAGCTGTTTGTTTTCTGAATAAAGATAAATAAATAAATAAATAAACTAAACAACAACTTATTTTCATATACACTTTAACACTTTCGCGTTCCATACTAATCAAAATAATTAAACGGGGATTAACGCAAACTAATTAGTAAAGGGTATCTATCATACCTTCTTTATACCCGACGTTTCGACCGAGTTACACTAGCCATGGTGTTTTAGTTATTAGTTTGCGTTAATCCCCGTTTAATTTCTTTGATATAATTTTGCCTTAACGAGTTGATCAATCAGAAACTACTCTAAGCAGGGTGGCGTTGTGCATCAAATTTTTCGCGACTCTAGACGACAAATTTGCATGAGCCGCGTTGCTGAATCCAATTCCAATGCAAATCCAACGCAAATGGCGCTTTATTCATGACTAGCTGCCACAAAATTATAGCGCACGTTAAGCATTTCTCACTTGACTTCACACTACGGAGTTTCATTAAAGTTTTTTTTTAATAATAAAATCTACGAATTGGAGTGTCGCGGCATCTTAAGAGCTGCCTTTAATAGAATACGTTTGAATCTTGCCCGAGGTAAGTCGACTTTATTCAAATACTATTTTCAGTTTTAATAAATCCTACTTCTCTTAAACTAGAACATGTTGATGAATTTTATCGTTTATGTAGATTGTTTCTTGTAAAGTTGTCTAAAGAAATCGCACTGTATGTTATCTACACACGCCTGCACAATTAAGACTACCACAAACTGGTCTATTTTCCATATTAACTTTGAACTTTTTTTAATTTTTTTTTTAGTTGATGGCTTCGTGCTATTAGCACATTTAGCCTGTGGCAAAGTAATTTTTCTTACAAGTAATACATAAATAAACAATATTTCCTTCTTGTATGATGATGATGAATGATAATAGAAATGAGAAGTGAGAAATGATATACCCCCAACCCCTCGAGTATCTGAGTAAAGATGTGGGGCTTTACTAAGTCCTCGGGCGTACTTCTTGAGAGAATTTGAAAAGTGACGTTGCACTGTTATGTTTCATTTGCCAACACTCATGCACACTCACGAACACTCAACGGTTAATAATCCACCATTATTTCACATTAATATTCGATATAAAACAAATTTTAGAAAATAAAAGAAAACCGCAGACATCATGCATGACTCTTCACTTTTCCACCAAGAAGTCCTTCAACTTTGAACTTTATATTGCTTTCTAAAGTTTACGCGAACACTACACATTGAAATGGAACAACTTCATCCCTGTGACCACGGACCCTGCAAAGGGTTCGAAACGTCAGGATAAACATTAATTAAAAGTAAGGAGGAGCTCGATGGCGCAGTGGTTAACGCGCCCGGTCTGCGAGTGCTGAGGTTAAGCAACTTCCGCAAAGGCCGGTCATCAGATAGGTGAACAAAAGTATATCATCTCGAGCTCCTCCGTGCTTCGGAAGGCACGTAAAGTCGTTGGTCTCGGCCGCATTAGCAGTCGTTAACAACCACCAATCCACACTGGGCCCGCGTGGTGGTTTATGGCCCGTTCTCCCTATCCATACATAGGGAAGGCTCGTGCCCCAACAGTGGGGACATAAAAATGAGCTGATGATGATGATGATAATGAAAAGTAATCCTACTAATATTATAAACGTGAAAGTTTGTAAGTATGGATGGATGTTTGTTACTCTTTCACGTAAAAACTACTGAATGGATTTGGTTGAAATTCGGTATACAGATAGTTTATAACCTGGATTAACACATAGAATACTTTTTATCCTGATATTCCCGCGGGAACGGAAACCACGTGGGCGAAACCGTGAGTGGCCGCTAGTGTGTGATAAACGCGAGTAGATCCTTAAAAGTTGTTTCATTTCAATATGAACATTATGTCTATATGACATATAGTTTGAACATTTAATGAAGAAATTTGACTATTTTAGATAGTTAATGTGCAGGCGTTTGTACACATGCACGGTTCGCTTGATGGCCCGATGGCAATCTCCGCACGTTAATTGACGTTTGTTACATCATGTGCATGTATGTAACTTGCACATATGATCGGCTTTCAAACTAGAACACAGCAATACTAGACACTGATGTTTGACGGCAGAAATTGGTTTAATCGAAAGTAGCCATACAGGGCCTTATTTTTATTCTTCTTCTATTATTTTCAATAGACCAACAACTATTGGGTTGCCTGATTGTGTATTTTTGAAATAGTACAAAATGTTAAAGTCGTATTTTAAATAATAATTTAAAAATGGGAGACATAATTCTGACCCCAATATGGTTATGCACAGCGAAATGTAGTGCCAAAATATTTTAACTAACAATTAACTAACCCCTAGATGATTAAGCTACGAATTTAATTTAAATGCCCCGGTATTTGTAGAAGGTAATTAACTTGCTACTCTCCGCCACACAGAAATAACATTTCGTTTTACAAAACCATTTTGTGTTGTTTTAGATCGCTGGATCTCGAATCGCTGGAGCCGGAGCTCAGGTTTTCACATTGTGCTCGTATTGTTGACATATTTCCTCGTAATTCTGGTTTATTACGAGGCTTGTTCAAATTGTCCACAGTTAGAAAACTTGTGTTACATTTTATCAGAAGGTGGGAAAACTGATCTTTTACTTTTTTCACATTTATTTTCAATTCACTTTCAATGTAATTTTTTTTCATTGTAATTGAATAATTGCATTTAATTTATTCATAAACATTTTTTTCTGTATTTGAATTAGGTATACATCAAAATTACTAAAATCTATCATCATCATCAGCCCGTATCAGGCCACGGCTGGACATAGGCGTTTCCCGATTCATACCACTAAGCCCAAAGTTCAGGTTTTTTAAAATAAATACTGAAGTTATAAGCGGAAATAGTTGATCATTTAACAAAAACTCTATCTGAATATTCAAAAAGTTTTGAAAAATAATGGGTTCCTACTTATCCTGCTTATTACACTAACCTATCTAAAATATCGGAGTTCCTAACTGACTCTCAAGTCTTGACTCATCTTTTAATTTTCTCTTTATCCATATAAATCACAATGCATTGACTTGTTTTACTTTATTTATTCAGCTGATTAAACATTAAATACATCTCAAAAACTTCTTATTATAAAACGGTACAACTGCTAATATCAAAATATAATTCTTTAATGAACATGACATTTTTGTCTGCATGACAACAACTCTATTTAAATATGTCCCACATCTCATATTTCTTAATTCAATTAAATTCCAGCCAGTAATCAATCATAGACATAAAATTCTATCAAATTTATATTCCAACATCCCCGTTTATACAACTTGTGCAAATGTAGTCAGCACTTTCTAAATTATCATTTGTTCGCAATAGAATTTACGTAATTTTATATATACTATATAAAGATAATATTGTGTATATTCACAACCAGCCCTCGGCCTAATCTTACGCTATCACGAAATTTGTTAGTAGACCAATCTCCTTTAGAGCGTGCAAGCAAGGGTGACGAAGCAAGTTTTTGTTTGGAGTAATGAAATTCTTGAGAGCTCTTCGGAAGTAAACAAACATGGACTAAATTGGGGGAGCGTGTGTGAAATAACGAGTCATCCTCCTCTAGAGACGGTTCTACATACGAGTATTATATGAAGGGTCACTTGCACCTGAATCTTAGAATCTCATAGTCAAATACAGCTATAAACGTCATGTTGTCACTTTCAACTTTAAACAATTGAAAGAGTACAATGGTTTTTAAACAAGCTGTGCTAAATCGTAGTTAAAGATTTTGGCACTATTATCATCATCATCAACATCAGCCTATACTAGTCCACTGCTGGACATAGGCCTCTCCAAGGGCACGCCACCGAGCACGATCCGCGGCTACTCTCATCCAGCTCTTGCCAGCCACCTTGCGAAGATCGTCGCTCCACTTAGTTGGAAACCTAGCTCCGTCCTTTTGGTACTAACCATGTGCCAAATTCTAAAATAATACCTAACATGATCGCCAATGCGTAATCATGTCGGAAATTATTTAATTTAAAAATATAAATGCATAATTTATTTAATTTTAGTCATTTATTACTGCGAACGAGTTTACTTGTATATTTTTGTATAAAAATGTTGTTATGTATAACTTACATATTCACACGGCGGCAGATCAACCTACCCAAATCTGTCAAATTTCTCCAATGAATATTGGTCCTTATAACCAAACAATAAAGTTCAAAATTGATTGTAGAAATTTGACAGTTTTGGGTAGGTTGATCTGCCGCCGTGTGTTCATTTCATGTTATTATTTTTTTTGATGTGTAACATCTTTCTGTTCTCTTTCTAGCAATTTGTGGTAGTGATTTCATAAAATGGGACGGAAGTGTCCAACATTGTAACAGGAAGTCAGGAAAGCGCGCAAGCGCGTGCCATTTTGTAAATTCAGTCATCGATTTTATGATCATAACATAATATTATTTATTTATTTATTTATTAACTAGCTGTTGCCCGCGACTTCGTCCGCGTGAGCTAAAGGCTGTAGTCTGTACAGTTTAATTTTTATGTAGGTATCTATTTAAGCTTATTAGGGTATAATAAAATTATATGCATCGGAAATTTAGAAAATTGACATTGTATTTATCGTCCAACCACGGACTTCAAAATTTTTTTTGCCTTGTCCACCGAAGCTGGATATCGAGTAGCAGGTAGCGGTCCAGGATTATTGGTTGTCGGCCATAAGGCACAAAAAACTATTTACCAACTATGTTCTTATTCGTAGATACAAAATATCAATAAATTGAGAACTGTAATGAATTATATTATTGTCTATTAGGTAATACAGTATAGTATTTTATGTTACATACTTGCGATAAATTTGAACTTCTTCGTGGCATCTTGTTAGGTAGGTAGCTTTTTAGAGGTAGATGAGACACAGAAAGAAAATACCTCTAATTAAAAAAAAATCTGAAGTCCGTGCCTCTAATACAGTTGTACCCTGCAGACTTAAACATTTTTGCAACTCTGATAACAGAGGTAGCCATCGTCTTATGCGATAGAAGAATGGAAAAACCATTTTTCTGTAATCTAGAAGTATGTACAAAATTCATTCTTTATAGGTTTTATGATATTAAAATTGTTATGATACCTACTTACTTACTTATATTGTATCATTGAACACAGATTTATCCTATAAACATGTTAAGAAACCAAAGTAAGAAACCGCTTACATGTAAAATAAGTACTGAAATAAGTGTTTAACTTACCTGTATCAAATGTTTCATAAAACTTTTACACATTGAATAAATCTTATTTGAAAATTAATAAGAACTGAATAATTACTGAAATATTTAACGTACCTGCATAAAAGGTTTTGAAAAACTTTTACACAATGAATAATTAATATAATTTGAAAATTATTAACAAAATAAAAATAGGTACTTAATGCATTGCAAAATATCAAAATTTCCTTCTGTTCGTTTCAAAATTTGAGCGCCAATTTTTTTTTAAATTTTCCTGTTCTCGCGTTTTTTCACCAAATAGATTTAAAAAAATAACATTAAGTATTTTGGGCAACGACCCAAAGGTTTATACAGCCAAGCTATGTAATTCAAGATATCTTCTATGTGCAATATTTAAAAAAATAGAGACATGATTTTGGGCAATGATACAAAGTTTTATACAGCCAAATTTAATGAGTACCTAGGTAACATTTCTATGCATAACTAAAAAAAGAGACATTATTTTGGGCAACGACACAGAGGTTTATACCGCCAAATAACGCCAACTTGTCGAGAGCGTTCAAACGGCCACAGATTCCCTTCTCCAACGGATCCCCTCTGCCGAGATTGTGGTGCTGGGAGACTTTAATGCCCACCACGTCGAATGGCTTGGTTCACGCACTACTGACCACGCGGGTAGAGCCGTTCATGACTTCGCTTTGGCCTACGGTCTGTCCCAACTGGTTGCCGAGCCTACACGGGTACCAGATGTGGAGGGCCATACACCTTTCTTACTGGACCTCTTGTTGACCTCGCACCCAGACGGCTATCAAGTGTCCGTTGATGCACCACTAGGCTCATCAGATCATTGCCTGATTCGGAGCACAGTGCCTCACACGGAAACTTTAAAATCGCAACGTGCGGTCAGCCGTCGGGTCTGGCATTATAGGTCAGCGGACTGGGATGGGATGCGAAGTTTCTTTGCGTCGTACCCATGGTGGCGAGTTTGCTTCTCGCTGGATGATCCTGATGTCGCCGCCGATTCTGTCGTTGATGTGATACTGCAGGGAATGGAACTCTTTATTCCAAACTCTATGGTTCTCGTTGGCGGCAGATCCCAACCATGGTTTGGTCGATGTTGCAAAATAACATCTCGCCAGAAGCGCGAGCATTACCAAGCCTGGGCTAATGCGGTGTCATCAAAGGATCCAAGTACCAGTGTGCTCAAAAAGAAGTACAACTTTGCTGCCAGGTCTTTTAAGAAGGATATTGCCAAGGCGAAGTCATCATTTATAGGTAGAATTGGGGAGAGGCTAGTGCGTCTTCCTTCGGGTACGCGTGCATTCTGGTCTCTCGCCAAGGCTGTCTTGGGGAATTTCTGTCGACCGTCACTTCCACCACTGCACAAGACCGATGATTGCCTTGCCCATACTGCAAAAGAGAAAGCCGATCTCTTGGGTACTCTTTTCGCATCAAACTCGACCTTGGACGATGGGGAAAACTCGCCACCAACAATACCGCATTGCGCTTGTTCTATGCCAAACGTTCGGTTCCTGCAAAGGTCAGTTCGTAAGGCTCTTTTTTCCCTTGACATTCATAAGTCGAGTGGGCCTGATGCAGTCCCTCCCATTGTGCTTCGGACGTGTGCTCCTGAGTTGGCGCCGGTTCTAACGCGCCTCTTCCGGCTCGACTGGCGTTGTCCCGAGTTCTTGGAAGACAGCCCTTGTCCACCCGATTCCCAAAAAAGGTGATCGCTCAGATCCGTCCAACTACAGGCCTATAGCCATCACCTCTTTGCTCTCCAAAGTAATGGAGTCCATTACAAACTGCCAGCTCTTGAGGTACCTAGAAGAGAATCAACTACTAAGCGATCGCCAGTACGGTTTTCGCCGCGGTCGTTCGGCTGGTGATCTTTTAGTGTACCTCACTCACCGATGGGCGGAGGCAGTCGAGAGGAAAGGGGAGGCACTGGCAGTTAGCTTGGACATAGCGAAAGCCTTCGACAGGGTATGGCACAGGGCTCTTCTCTCGAAACTTCCATCATACGGGCTCCCTGAGAAATTGTGTGCGTGGGTCGCCAGCTTTCTTTCTGGGCGTAGCATCAAAGTCGTAGTTAACGGATCATGCTCTGACCTGAAGCCCGTGAATGCTGGAGTCCCGCAGGGGTGTGTGCTGTCGCCTACACTGTTTCTTCTGCATATCAATGACATGTTGCATAACAACAGCATTCATTGCTATGCAGACGACAGTACTGGGGATACGCTTTACACCGGACGTACTAATATTTCTCTGGAAAGCGTGATCGAGAACCGGAATAAACTTGTGACTGACACTGAGAACATGTTAAGTCATGTCTCGAATTGGGGCCGACTTAATCTAGTCCATTTTAACCCTTCCAAAACACAAGTTTGCGTGTTCACCGCTAAAAAACATCCCTTCGTCTTATCTCTAAACTTTGAAGGAGCTCCCCTTGATACCAAACCGGCCATTGGAATCCTTGGCGTCGATATTTCGAGTGACGTTCAATTTCGCGGTCATTTGGAAGGTAAAGCTAAATTAGCTTCGAAAAAGCTGGGTGTGCTCAATAGAGCGAGACAGTATTTCACGCCGACCCATCGCTTACAGCTTTACAAAGCACAGGTCAGGCCTCATATGGAATACTGTTCCCATCTTTGGGCTGGAGCGCCCCAGTACCAACTCCTCCCATTTGACCGCATTCAACGCAGAGCTGCTCGAGTTGACGGCGACGTGGTAACCTCTGGTCGGCTCGATCCACTGGCCCTTCGGAGAGACGTTGCATCTCTCTGTATATTTTATCGCCTTTATCATGGGGAGTGCTCTGAGGAATTGTTCGGTTTGATCCCTGCCGCTGATTTCCTTCACCGCACTACACGCAATCGACTGTCTTTCCATCCACACCATCTTGATGGATGGCGATCTACTACTGTGCGTTTCTCACGTAATTTTTTACCACGAACTACAGTGCTGTGGAACCAGCTCTCAGCGGCGGTATTTCCGGACCAATATGACTTAGGAATCTTCAAGAAACGAGCCTATTCCTTCCTTAAAGGCCGGCAACGCATCTGTGATTCCTCTGGTTTTGCGGGTGTCCATGGGCGGCGGTGATTGCTTTCCATCAGGTGACCCGCCTGCTCGTTTGCCTCCTTCTAATATAAAAAAAATAATAATAATAAATAAATATAGGTAATGTTTTAACTTTTAACATTTCTGTGTATTAGAAAACTGCAATAAGCGCCGCGCGCAGGTGCGACTAAATAGCCATATTATTATTGGTTATTTTGGAAAATGAAACAAAAGGTGTACCTATGTACAGCCAAGTTTAATGATGTGCGATTTCGAGCTTGTTTTTATTTTCCGTCGCTTTACTACTGCGGTGCTAATGTTCGCTTAGGTGCCTCACAGATTTATAAAGGGTAGGTAAC
Source organism: Eudonia lacustrata (assembly GCA_947562085.1). NCBI lineage: Eukaryota > Metazoa > Arthropoda > Insecta > Lepidoptera > Crambidae > Eudonia > Eudonia lacustrata. Next base: position 6,117,780 of record OX387320.1, read on the forward strand.
TTTAGAGAGTAACAAAACTTTTCTAAAATAATAACTCAACGAACGTATCTAACAGTTGGTCGCGTAAATACGTATATCAAAATTTGTTTAACATTTTTCGATTTGTATGTTATTCTCCGAAATTTTCTAAGCATTTTGGTGATAACCGCATCAAAATCGGTATTCTCATGGCAACAACTATCAACGACAGGCTCAAAAGGGCAAAGAACCCAGAGCCGTAAAACACGATAGCAATAGAGAGCCAGAGCCTCAAATGCCAGAGCCGTAAAACTCATTAAAAAAAATCCCCTATGTTACATAATAAACAACAGTTGCCAAGCAACCAAGGATTAAATCCCGGTTTAGACCAAATCAAAATTAAACAATTTTCGAGTATTTATGTAGCCTATGTTATTCTCCGGAATTTTCTTAGCATTTCGGTAAAACCGGATCAAAATCCGTTAAGTAGTTCTCGAGTTTATCGTGTTCAAACAAACAAATAAACAAACAAACAAACAATGTCTTTTTAAACTATTCTATCGTGTTCCGTAAGTGATTTTAAAGTATTTTTTTTTATATCTCGCAATTACAGATTTTTTTTATCCCTACGTTCTTATTATTTATACAGGGTGTCTCATTTAAATCGGTCAGTATGGGAAAGTCTGAAACTATAAACATACGAAGATCTGTTCTTAGGAACCATGTCATCAATTTTAATAAGAAGAAAAACTGCATTCATACATTTTAAAAAAACCTGTACTCAGCTCGGGAATCGAACCCGGTTGTTTTGAAAAAAATAAACTTACACTATTTCTATTTAGATATCGATTGTGTAGGTCTTAAGCAGTAAATAGCTCTTTGAAACATGATGTCTAAAATGAATAAAATGCATTGTTTTCACATACTTTTATTTATTTTAGAAGGTGTTCGAAGTGACCACCGTTTTTTTCAATACAATATTCAACACGTTTAGGTAACGATCTTACAATTACAAAACCAGCAAAGAGGTACAAACAACCATAGAGACAATTTTACATGCCTGAACTTGTTGAATGTAACGGTGGTCACTTCGAACACCTACTAAAATAAATTAAAGTACGTGAAAACAATGCATTTTATTCATTTTAGACATCATGTTTCAAAGAGCTATTTACTGCTTAAGACCTACACAATCGATATCTAAATAGAAATACTATAAGTTTATTTTTTGCAAAACAACCGGGTTCGATTCCCGAGCTGAGTACAGGTTTTCTTTAAATGTATGAATGCAGTTTTTCTTCTTATTAAAATCGATGACATGGTTCCTAAGGACAGATCTTCGTATGTCTTATAGTTTCAGACTTTCCTATACTGACTGATTTAAATGAGACACCCTGTATTTTTCGAGTATTTATGTAGCCTATATTATTCTCCGGATTTTTCTTAGCATTTTGGTGAAAACCGGATCAAAATCCGTTCAGTAGTTCTCGAGTTTATCGACTTCAAACAAACAAACAAACAAACAAACAAACAATTTTTTTAAAACTATTCTATCGTGTTCCGTAAGTGATTTTAAGGCAACCTGTGTAATTTTTTTTTTATATCTTGCAATTACAGATTTTTTTATCCCTACGTTCTTATTATATGTATAGATATTTGAACAATGTGACATATTGTGTCATTAGACTATCAAAGGTCATTTTGATTTGTGAAATATCTTCTAATGAGTAATTACTGCATTCTCTTTATGATTTGTCAAAAAAATATACGTCAATGTTGTTAAGAGCGTTTACGCCGCACACTAGCGCCACTAATGAACTATTTGAATGAAGTAATTTAGCATTTTTACGTCACCTAATGAACACCTCACATGTTATGGTTTAGTTAAATAAGACGTTACGGCCACTTTTAACTATAACGCCATATTTAACTAAACTATAACATTTCAGGTGTTCATTAGGTGACGTAAAAATGCTAAATTACTTCATTTAGATAGTTTGTTGAGCATAATTTGATTTTCTATCTCTAATTACTAGATATGTTTTTTTTTCATTGGCGGCGCTAGTGTGCGGCATAAACGCTCTTAATTCTATATTCTTTTTTCTATTGTAATGTTGATTTTAACATTTTCGTGTGTAATAGACTTTATCATTATTTATTTTATAGTTATAAAATGATGTAATACCTGAACCATTTTTCAGAATATATTGTTAAAATTGCTTATTACTGAGGTGAGATGTCAAATGTTACACACCATATGCGACTACTGCAAGGATCGCTCGTTTTTTTGATGTGTAACATCTTTCCGCTCGCCTTCTATAAATACAATTTGTGGGAGTGATTTCGTCAAATGTGACGGAAGTAGGTGTAACAGTGTGACAGGAAGTCAGGGAAGCGCGCAAGCGCGCACCGTTTTGTAAATTTAAAATCGATAAATGATGTTGATAATACCTGACCCATTTTTTTCAGAATATAATGTTAAAATTGCTTATTACTGAGGTGAGATGTCAAAGGTTGCACATCATATGCGAATTTACATATTAAGTCTTGTTAAGTCAAACAGAAAGTTAATACGCTTGTGTTATTATTGAGTTGAAGTCTGTAGCCTAACAGAGCTCTGGGCATTGAGTCACAATTTCTCACATAAAAGCCAAGCATCAATCCGCTCAGCTACCGACGCTTCATATTGAAAAGTATTGATTTATATCCACCAACGGGATTTGAATCCACTACTGCTGTCAAATCAGGTCAGGTGAAGGACCAATCAGGCTGTTGTGGCTGTAATCGACCCGTACATTATAGCTGAAAACAGTTTAGATTCGTTAATAAACTCTTTTTTTTTTGTAAACTGTATTTCTGTTTTTCTTTCTTATCCCTTCCTTTTTTGTGCCTTGAAAAAATTATAAAGCAATGAAGAGAAAAAGCAAGAGTTTTTTAAAAAACACTTTAAAGGCTAAGACGCTACATAAGAAATTAAAAGTCTTATATAATCGTAAATAGGACAGAAATATGGTGCAGTAGCGGCCGCTCGCGGTTTCACTCGCGTGGTTCCCTTTCCCGTGGGAATATCGGAATAAAAGTATTCTATGTGTTAATCCAGGTTATAAACTATCTGTATGCCGAATTTCATCCAAATCCAAATAGATGTTTTTACGTGAAAGAGTAAGAGTGAGGAGTAGTAACATCCATCCATACTTACTAACTTTCGCGTTTATAATATTAGTAGGATTGTAACTTAAAGCATAAGTATTATGGAATCAATCATAGTAGTTTAATAAAAATAAAGTATAGTTTAAGTAAATCATTTCAGTTAATTTCATTGGCAAATCAAGTTTATTATTAATTCTAGTTTTATTGATAGTTTTTTTAAAATTTAATTTACTTAAGCAGTTTCAAAATACAGTAGGAACGTATTAACTAAAATTTATTTATGATGTCATACCAAAATCGTACCGCATATCAACATAATTTAACTAAAAACCACATTATCATATCGTTTACACTAGCGTACGATAATACTCATTAAATTCGTAAAACATGGATGAAACTGCGTAATAATAATAAATTATTAATGCCGGACTCATTACACCAACACGAGGTACACAAACGAGGAAAATAGACTCAAAATACGTATATTTGAAATAAATGTTTGCGATTATTATCGTAGAATCTATCTATCTTTCTATCTTCTATCTACCTATCTATCTTTCTGGGCGTAGCATCAAAGTCGTAGTTGACGGATCATGCTCTGACCTGACCCGTGAATGCTGGGGTCCCGCAGGGGTGTGTGCTGTCGCCTACTCTGTTTCTTCTGCATATCAATGACATGTTGCATAACAACAGCATTCATTGCTATGCAGACGACAGTACTGGGGATACGCTTTACACCGGACGTACTAATATTTCTCTGGAAAGCGTGATCGAGAACCGGAACAAACTTTTGACTGACACTGAGAACATGTTAAGTCATAAACACAAATGTTGAAAAAATTTCCACGAGCAGGGTTTGAACCTGCACCCTTCTGACATACCGGGTCAGGTGCTCTTCCAATTGAGCTATCGTGGTTCTAACTATTATTTAAACTAACTATTTACTTTTTACTTTGAAAGCCAAAGGCGCCCATTCAATGTTAACAACTACCGTCATTAACTACCTTTGGCTTTCAAAGTAAAAAGTAAATAGTGTTGAATAATTTCGGCGGGCTGGTTAGAACCACGATAGCTCAATTGGAAGAGCACCTGACCCGGTATGTCAGAAGGGTGCAGGTTCAAACCCTGCTCGTGGAAATTTTTTCAACATTTGTGTTTTTGTAATTTGTTCGCAACAAAATTTGCGTTAAAAATTATATAAACATTTATAAATAGCTTGCCTAATTCTTAACTGATCTTTAATATTTGTAAAAATATTATAATCGGATGTTAATGACGGTAGTTGTTAACATTGAATGGGCGCCTTTGGCTTTCAAAGTAAAAAAAGTAAATAGTGTTGAATAATTTCGGCGGGCTGGTTAGAACCACGATAGCTCAATTGGAAGAGCACCTGACCCGGTATGTCAGAAGGGTGCAGGTTCAAACCCTGCTCGTGGAAATTTTTTCAACATTGTGTTTTTGTAATTTGTTGGCAACAAAATTTGCGTTAAAAATTATATAAACATTTATAAATAGCTTGCCTACTTCTTAACTGATCTTTAGTATTTGTAAAAATATTATGATCGGATGTTAATGACGGTAGTTGTTAACATTGAATGGGCGCCTTTGGCTTTCAAAGTAAATAGTGTTGAATAATTTCGGCGGGCTGGTTAGAACCACGATAGCTCAATTGGAAGAGCACCTGACCCGGTATGTCAGAAGGGTGCAGGTTCAAACCCTGCTCGTGGAAATTTTTTCAACATTGTGTTTTTTTTTCTAAGTAAAGTCGTTATTTGTTGGACCATGTAGTTTGTATGAGCTTATCTAAACTCAATCTGTTTAGAATATAGTTTTTCTATATAGACAGATGTCACTTCTTATAAAACGGTCTGCTCGGTTCGCACGTTGTGTGCTCTAATATAAAACTATTACAGAACAACTGGTGTTTCTTTTGATCCCGGAGCCTCTCCAACATTATTTTCAAGAGCTATGAATCTATGAAGGTATGAATGTTTCAAACGAGAGTTCAAAAAACACAAAAACTAAGCGTGGCCTATCTTCACGTATTGTATTACATGGCGAACAATCACATCAATATAGAGACAGTTTAAAAAAAACATAACGTGGATGAGACACCGCCGTCGAGGAACGGAAGGCACCGTCAATGAAGAGTGAATAGCGCGCTATTGAGGGCGGGCGGAGGAAATTGCCAGCGTGTTATGCATCGCAGATATTGCTTTTGAGGACGCATAAATCAAAATGCCTCTTCGCTTATTATGGGGGATGATATGAATATTCCGTTCTTTTGGTAACACGATATGAACCATGACATGTTCCTTCAAATATGATTGCAGTACCGTGAAGAAACTAGTTCGCGGGCATCTGCTCTGCCCCGCACTGTCCGGTTTTGTAGCACGCGCTAGAGCGTAACGATATCGTAGCGACTTAATTCATAATAACATCCGATTTTAAAGTCGTTCGAACGAAGTTCCAACCAATCGTATAGAATAGATCTGAATACGGTTGGTTGAACTTCGTTTGAACGAGTTTAAAATCGGCTCGATTGACGGATGTGAATACGAAAATGGCAACAACGACAAGTCACTACGATATCGTTACGGGAATCAGGGCACAGGTTTTTGCCCGCGTTTATATCACTATGGCCGTCATACTCTTATCTATAAGAGACTATTTGAATAAAAGCTAAGCGCGGATGACGTTGTCGAAGAATGGAAGGCTCCGTCAATGGGTAGTGAATAGCGTACGCTATTGGAGGCGGGCGGAGGAATAGGCAAACGTTTGATGCATCGCAGATATTCGTTTTGAGGACGCATCAATCAAAATGGTGCTTCGGGGATGATATGAATATTCCGTTCTTTTGGTAACATGATATAAACCACAATACGTTGCTTCTAATATTTTATGATTGCAGTACTGCTTCGCATCTGCTCTGTGCTACTTCTGCACTGCGTCGCGCTGGTTTTTGGCCAGCAGCCATAATAATAGACAGTTATAGCTGCCATCAATATAAAGACCGTTCAAAAAAAAACGCAGATGACGCTGCCGACAGAAGGCACCGTCATTGAGGAGATGATATTGCAAGCGAGTTATGCATCGCATATATTGCTTTTGAGGACGCATGAATCAAAATGCTCTTTCGGTAACACGATATGAACCGAGACACGTGGCTTCACATATGAGTGCAGGCCTACACTATGAAACTGTCCTGCTCTTGACAGGAACAGCGCAGAGCAGAAGTGGAGCAATTTCCTCGCGGGCTGATAAATGAATAATCATAATAATATCACAGTCTATCTAACCTCTTATAATATTATCAATATAAAGACTGTTTGAAAAAAAAAGTGTGGATCGGTGATGTTGTCGACGAACGGAAGGCATCGACAATGGGTTCAATAGCGCACGCTATTGAAGGCGGCGGCACGGCGGCACAATCAAAATGCAACTTCGGGAGATGGGTATGCATACTCCGTTTCAATATATTGATACTAAATGTTTCTGAAGACGTAGTACTACGTGGACAATGCAATGATTTTAACAGCCATATTGCGGATATTTGCAAGAAAGCAAATAGAACTTTGGGTTTTATTATGCGTACTGCCTCACAGTTTGGTGATCCCAAAATTGCAATTCTGCTATATAACGCATTCGTATGTTCGAAGTTGGAGTACGGTTCCATTAAATGGGACCCTTGTGAAATATACACAAATTATCGAAAAATTGCATAAAAAATTTGCTCGTTTTTTATACAAAAAAAAATAAATGGGTTCTATCCCTTTTTGTATCCATCCTTGTTTGTAGCTGGTATGCTAGGCCTCGATACATTGCGACTTAGGCGGAAGGAACAACTTTTTACTTTTTACTGTTTACTTTTACGCAGCAAAATAGACTGTCCAAAAGCAGCAGAGCGCTTGGGATTGTACGTGCCGCAAAATTATATGCGAGGAACAGGGCGCCGACGACACCAACTGTTCGCGACTCCAGGTGATCTGCGCACGCGGCATGCTTGCAACAGTCCCAGCGCTCGAGCGGTCTACCACCTTAACTCCTTTCTTACAAAAGTCCAGGATGCGGATATATTTGTAGATCCTATACCCATCCTACTAAGGAAACACAACATTTACCTTAGTTACTTATAATGATTTGTTATGATTAGTGTTTTTTTTAATTTAATTTATAACCTCTATTTTAGAATTTTTATCATGGTGTAAGAAGCGTTAACAGGCTGTGGGTGACTGCGTTCCACAAGGTGAACTGCCACCAAGCATGTTTTATGAAGTAAATAACAATTAGTCGCCATGCATTCGCCTATCATAATGTGAATAATTGATCGATGAGCTCGATGGCGCAGTGGTTAACACGCCCGGTCTGCGAGTGCTGAGGTTAACATCTCGAGCTCCTCCGTGCTCCGAAAGGCACGTAAAGAAGTTGGTCCTGGCTGCATTAGCAATCGTTAACAATCACCAATCCGCACTGGGCCAGCGTGGTGGTTTTACGGCCCGTTCTCCCTATCCATATAGGGTAGGCTCGTGCCCCAGTAGTGGGGACAAAAAATGAGCTGATGATGATGATGATGAATGTGATTAAAAATGCCTAAAGCAATATTATGTATAAATTCTATGAAGTAACTAAAGAAATATCACAAAAAGTTCTCGGCTAATGATGGCTTCAAGAAAAATGCAAAAACATTATCCATAAAAGGAAATGATTTGTGTTTACGTTGCGACAGAGGCAATGAGCCGTGTTTGTCAGCATTAGCTCGACGGCCCTCGAATCTTCTAACTTTATATTTTTTGTTAAAAAGTCTGAGATGGTTTTATGTATCACATTATATTTAATTACCTTCGATGGGCCCAATATGCTACTTTGAGAGCTAAATCTTCAATCATCGGAACAATTTTACCAATTTGATACATTAACAGAAATAAGAATAACTTCCATCCAATTATTTAAACAAATGGAAATGTCAACTTAAATTGTGGAATGTGTATTAAAATAGAAGCAACACTTTTTAAACGGTTTTATTTAGCTTGCCCTGTTTATTTATGTTTGGGTAAAATCTAGTAATTGAAATTTTACCCTCTTCCTGTTAACGAATTGAGCTGAAATTTTGCATGCATATGTAAATCGGATGACAATGCAAAATTATCGGATCGTTTGATCTGTTTTGACGAGTACATTGGTGATAGATGGTAACCAGGGTCTGATGATGGAGCTGGAAGGTGGCCATAAGAACTCGGTAATTAAACGACAGAACCCCAACAAGTTTGGGCTCGTGTGATTCGTCTTGACAAGTACTTTGGTGCTAGATGGTAACCAGGTTCTGATGATGGAACCGGAAGGTGGCCATAAGAACTCGGTAGCTAAACGATACAACCCCATCGAGTTTGGACTCGTTTGATCCGTCTTGACGAGTACTTTGGTGCTAGATGGTAACCAGGGTCTGATGATGGAGCTGGAAGCTGGAAGATGGCCATAGGAACTCGATCGGGAAAATAAGTTCGTTTGTTCGTTCGTTCCGTTTGTTATGAATGTGGATTCTGTCTTTGATTAGATGGATTAGATGGATGATCCAATGCCAAGGTGAGCACGTGCCGAGGGCTGAATGGTATGAGGGTGCGTAAACATGTAACACATCACTACTTCCTCAATATGCGTATAAAGTGAATGGGCTTGATTAGTAGAATAGTTCTTTATGAAAATAAAATGAAAAATTCAAAACTAAGAATTTAAAAATAAAAAAAAAGTAATTTTTTTTAAAAGTTAAACGGTCTTATTGAAAATAAAAATTTAAAAAAATTTAAAGATAAAAAAAATTAAAAGAAAATAACTCAGGTTGCACTCCGGGAGTGCCGGCAGAAGTGAAAACTTGAATATTAACGTTGTGCATTTTTGATATTTTGGAATGGTTAGGGAATAATTTTGCACGAATTGCTTCAATTATCAGTATAAAAGTACTATCATTTATGTGGTAGAATACAATATTTATTTATTGCGCTATCGTACACAAACATGACAATTTATATTACATTAAAAAGCACTCGAACATTCGCGCAAGCGCCCTGCGCCGCCTAAACGAAACAGCAGGCATACATTTTCGCCGCGCCGTAGAAAGAGAGGGGGATACTTCCTCTCCTACGCCGCGCCGGCTGTCTACTCTCCATCTCCATCCGTCTTACGAATTTTCGATCAGGTCACGTGTCCTGACGCGAGTCACGTGTCCTGACGCGAATTTAACATTTTTTACCCATTACAAAAAAAGTGTACAACGCCGCTAAAGAAGCTTTCACTTCAAAAAAAAAACTTTAAATATAAAACTAAAAAGTTAAAAATAATTTGAACCTGATAATAAGAAAAGAGCGTGTTACGTTATACAATATTTTTCTCTTGCAATCACAATGCTTTTATTTATAAAAAAAAAATTATTTTTAACTTTTTAGTTCTTTTTTTTGAAGTTTTTTTTTCTTTTAATTTTTTTATTATTTATTTTTAACATTAACTAAATATACTAATAGCTTTCACGTCTTATGAACTTGATACATTTGAAGAATGTTTGGTTTTTACCAAAGTTAGTTAGTTGTTAGTTTTGCTTGTTTTCGGAGGTGATTGATGAGATGGCAACCACTTATTTTAATTCGACTAACTAAGTCGATTTGAAAACGGGGGCTAGACGAGCTGGACGCCTTCGAAAAAGACTGGCAAACGGTGGCGAAAAATCGTGACGAGTGGCGGGAATGGGGAGCCTTTGCCCAACAATGGAGTAATACAGGCTAACTGTAACTGTAACGTAAACTAAGTCGGCAATCCACTCTCTGATAAAGACGGCTACCGCAGCCTATTGACACTTGCAACACCATAACCCCATGGGTGACTATGGAACACAGCAATTCAATGCAATTTGTAATGTAGGACACTTACTTGGCATTTTATATTTCAGATTAATTACTTTTTTGAAAAAGTGTTTAAAAAATATTCTACGATTAGACGACGACTTGAACCTCTTTGATATACTGGGTCTAGTAAACTTCCTATTATGCTTGCTGTGCACCACGCGTGCAAATTTTTTATATTTTTTTATATTGACACGTCATAGTGACCACATCCTGCCTGATGGTAAGCAGCCGATGCAGTCCAAGGTAATGAGAGCGCTCCTCAGCGTAGAACAAGCACGGTAACAAGCGCACCCATTCATGACAGCCTGCATAAATGCCGTTTCACGCCCCGCTTAAAAGACCCGGGACTACAGGAACTAGGAAAAACATGCGCCGGCAAAGAATTCCAAAGCCGAATGGTCTAAAAACGGTTATCAACGCTTTCTACTATTACTTTGTAAAACGTAAATAACATCCAGTCTTTATTTTTTCTAGGAATGAGACGAATAGCCAGTGCCTCAGTAGTTGAAGATTCCGGGTGAAGTGCGCTTCCACCTTCGACCTTATCATCACTTAACTTCAAGTTAGATAAAGGCCAAGAGCTTACCAGTAAGTAATAAAAAAAAGTTGTGGATTAAGTTTTTCTGTTCTGCCTGATGTTCCAGTACTGGCGCGTCGAAACTTAGTTAGTAACAAAATTAAGCCTCCGTAAAACAAGTTTGCAAGCGACGCTTAACATAAATCACTGTACATCTCACTTCACTCCCGCAGTTTTATTTTCTAAGGGACAATGGGTCTCCATACTAACTTCCACAACTTTAAAATAACCATTTAAATTCAGCTTTATGAACCTTATCACGGTGGACTAGCGGCTATATTGCCTGTATAAAAAAAGCGGTTGGTCTATAAATTAGACCATGCGTCACTGTCACGGCGACACAACAAAAGGATGGCCAGTAATAACCTGTGAAATGACCGTTATGGCCACGTGTTGATGGAAATGTGGAGATTGGGAAGGATGATGACGTCACTCAAGGATAACACTGGCGCATTTTCTAGTTCGCGTGCTTAATAAAACCCTAACGGACGTAACGTTATCAAAATACAAATGTGTCTTTACGTAGGTGTCTTTACAGTGTGCCTCGATATTTTTGTCTAAAGCATATTTTTCTATTTATTTGTTGAAAATACAATTAAGCAAATAATTTTGTAACTATAACTTTACGCTTTTTAACCTAAATGGTTTATATAGGCGTTGCATATTCAGTTCAGACCATAAAGTTAATTAAAATAACTTTATGGTTCAGACGCAAACATCATCTTAACCTAAACTTCGATCAATAATGTTCAAGATTCCCGATCAGCGCTTGAAAGACGGTAGGCGACTTTGGGGCCACGGACCCACAATGACGTTTGTGGCGATGATAGTAAATATTAAGTACAAATACTTTGCAACCTTAATTTAATCTTTATATATAAGACTAGGTTCATAGTAAGCTGAAGTTGTTGATGCTATTCAATGTTTTTTCAGATTTTATTATTCGAAATTTAGAAGAGCTGTGTTTGAAATATAAATATAAAAAAAATAATTTTAATTGTAATGTTTCAGAATATATACTGAAACATATATTAGATACCGAATTTTCTATATTAATATTTCTTGTGGGGACATCGCCAGCCGAATCCGCCACTTCATCCTTTTCCCAGTTCTCCCTTTTGAGGGAGCTAAGGTTTATCCAGGTTTCACGGCGCCTCGTCGAATCTTTTGGTCTCTTTGGTAAATCTTGCTATCTGCTCCACCTTCAGACTCTTCAGGTCCTCTATGTGCAATGTGTTCGACCCCCAGAGCTCCAATCTTATCAGTGAGTACATAGGGCACTCAGCTAGTAGGTAGAGGCTGGTCTCCTTACTTTCCATGCACTCCGGGCATATGGGGTCGGTTTTGACTCCTATCACTGTCAGATGTCTGTTCAGTCGACAGTGTCCTGTTATGATTTCTATGACTAGCCTCATGTTCTCTCTGGAGAGTTCCATTAGTTTGCTAGTCTTCTTCTTATCCATTCCCTTGATGAAGATCTTCGACTGTCTCATACCATTCGAGGACCTCCATCTTCGGTTGGATTCTGCTGTGATACTGTGGCTGATTACTCCCTTGGTGATGTTGTGCGCTATTGGCAGCCGGGGTTCCGGTCCCACCAAGTTTTCCTCTGCTCCCTTCCTGGCTAGTTCATCGGCCTGTTCGTTTCCCGTATTTCCCTAATGTCCGGGGACTCACGCTATCGTCAGGTCCACTCTCTCGGCCAGCATTTTTAATGATTCCTTGCATTCTTTGACGATTGCTGATGTCGTCTCTTCTCTGCCTAGTGCCTTCAGTGCCGCCTGGCTGTCATTGTGTTTTATGTCCCAGGTTCTACCTATTACACTTTTATACTGCATCATTGCCATCTTTGCCTTTGAGCATGTGTTACTTATATGGGTCCTAAAGGTAAGCTCCTGGTTTTCCAGTATCACTATTTCAGCGCGTCCTATCTTTCTTTCCTTTGTAAACAGGGAATTTTCTATATACTTATGTATTGGTATTTCTATACACTTATGTAAATGTAAAGACTTAAGCAAACAGAACCACTTTCGAGATGCATTTTTGTTCCGGATCCTTTATTTAGTACATAATTGATCGAAGTAAATAATACACAATAATAAAAGTGAAAAAATGCACGCATTATCAATACAGCGAACTACGCATCGCGCCGCATGCAAAGCTAAAATTTGCCGAATACTTTAATAATAAAAAAAAAATATATATATACATATAAACATTTTTATAAATAGCTGAAATTGTTCTGTGACTGAAATCATTTCAGTAGCCGTTTCATAATAATTTAAGTTTTGTTTTTTGTTATAATATTAGGTAGGTACCTATATTATTTTGTTGAGTTTAACTTCGTGTGACATTTTTGCATGAGTAGGCGTCATGAAAGTAGGAAAATGGCATAAATTTTATATAATAAAAACAATGTGTTCATGACATGATTATTTAGCAAGGTCAGCGCTCTGTTATTTATGCGAATTGTGATGGTGATTTTTTATATAATACTAACCACGATAATGTTCGCGTAATTAAAACATTCTCCCTTGTACTACAAATACGCGTTAAAAATATTGTGTTTCTGTTTAAAAATATTAGCTAAAAAGTGACAACATCTTTTTTAAGCATTGTCTAACTTTAGCTTTTGTTTTGTAAAGCAGCATATAACTTCGCCAATAGGCTCTTAATAGAGCGCTATCGATATGTCGGCCATCATCACTGGTAGATAACTTGGAGAACTAAATGCCCTCTGAATTAGAATTTAAAATTAAATATAATTTAAATTAACGTTCACATGCCCCGTGTTTTGGCAAAATAGACGTTTTAAAAATGATGAAATGTCACCATACTAAAGTGTACTCAGTTTTGATGTTAACTAGAACCAGAGGAACAGCATGTTGCTGACAACATCAAGATCTATGTATTTTAACTTATGAAAATATAGGTACCTGCTGAGCTGTTTTAAGTTAGTATATTTAAAGTTTAAGATTCTCGGCAGAAAATTTAATTCAATATATAATGATTACGTTTAAAATACGAGAATGTAAAATCAGAAAGGGGTGGATTAGCTAGATAAAATTTAATTTGTGCCGTTGTAAAATGTTTAAAGGCTCTACCGTTCGACTGCAAGTGAAAAGATAAAATTTGCGAGCTCCTTAATTTAAATGTAGAAACGTAAATTCTCTGTTAGGAGAACAAGTTTGAAGTATTTTAAAAAATACATAAAATTTTGATGAAGATAGCTTGTGATGACTTTGATTGTATCAAACTGATAATTTCTTATTTATATATTCTTAATTTAAAGTAGGAAAACTATAAAAATAGTTTATTTTATTTATACTTATAGCTTGATACTGCTTATCTTTCATTTCACCTGGTCTGTCTGTAAATCCTCTGCGCCATTGCAAATCTTATTTGTTATAAACAAAACACAATACTGCTGTGAAAAATTGGAATTATAGCGAACAACAGAAAAGGTAGCGGTTTCCAACCAGGCAACTAAAAAGAGCCCTACCATTATTCTAACTGAGCAAAATATGTACCTACTTTCGCTTAGAATCAACACGGAACTTATCACTAAACCACAAAGTCGGTTCGTACAGTTAAGTGTAACTTTGTTAAGTTTATAAATCATAAGATATGAAGATATAGGGTCATAAAGGGATATGGCTTTCATATACTTCAGACATAGTACCTTAGTTTACCGAATTAAAATGAGTTGACAGCATTAGTGTAATGTAATTCGCCCTAATACAGAAAACTTTCAACTATCAAAGCTACTACGTGCATAAAGTTTCACTAACTAACTTTAAAGAAATTTAATATAACATGTTACAAATTTCTTGCGACACGTACAGTCACGAGCATAGGCAAATTACTATACGGATAAGATGTCCTCATATTATGTTTTTGCTTTAAATTGTCACTTAAAAATGACAAGCCACCAATTAAAATTATTGCTATAATATGATTAAGCTTTTAGTTTGAGCTTTTGTGTAGACTGTAATTGCTAAACTTTTTTTATCGAAGTTTTTTTTATATATATTTGAAGGAGGCAAACGAGCAGGTGGGTCACCTGATGGGAATCAATCACCGCCGCCCATGGACACCCGCAAAACCATAGGAATCGCAGATTCGTTGCCAGCCTTTAAGGAAGGAATAGGCTCGTTTCTTGAAGATCCCTAAGTCGTAATGGTCCGGAAATACCGCCGCTGAGAGCTGGTTCCACAGCACTGTAGTTCGTGGTAAAAAATTAAGAGTAGGCAAATGACTCCTCTGTACCTGTTGTTCAGCAGAAGTCCAGATGCGATGACAGCTAGTGGACCAGGATTGAGCAGGACTGGCAGGATTGACCTTAATCTCCGGCCTCTTTTCTGGTATTCACATTGTTGTCCATAGTAATATATTTATGGGCGTGACTGTACGTTATACTAAAACCAACAAGCCCTCGCAGCACTCTACGCGACATTTGCATATACAAACACAATTATGCAGACATTACCAAACCCCTCTGCCGATTGCATGTTGCTAAGGCGACATTATACGACGCATACTTGTACGTGGCATTGGTACAAGTGTATTCCAACTGGACCTTATGCTGGAGGCCTTACGTACGGTCAGCAACGAAAGTCGCTGAACACTTGAGTTCTGTGTCCTAAAATAACATCAATAAGGTCTTATTCCAATAAGTTCGCTATACTGTAACTGCAATTTTCCAAACATGGAGCATGCAACGATACACGCTTCACGGCATGCGATCAGCTTCATGTCGGATTTTAGGGCGAACACAAAGTGGAGCGTAGTATGTTTTTTTTTATGTATATTGTAAAATGTGTAAGTGTCGAGCTGCGCGCTCGTGTCCAGTAATACTACTGACATGTTCTTTGAAAACTGTCGAGCGCATGCGGAGCAGGCGTGTTGTATGTAGGAGAGTACGTAGCGTCGCCATTGGAGCAGTTGCAAAAGCGTGGAGCGCGAGAGGTTCGCGAACATAGTGAATACTCACCTTTAGAGGTTTACAAACGCCTGTTCAATTAATTACTTGCTTTTTCAAAGTACTAGTGTTCGAAGACTTTTGTTGCTGACTGTACAATGAAACCAGTATCCTAAATCACAATGGCACCCATTATAAAAGATTCAGAGAATTAGGATTTGTCATTGAATGAAATGAATAAATGATTTACGATTATTGATTGGCATGGGTCAGCACGAATTTATGTGAACTCACACACGAATAAACTCACGCACCCTTGTTTAGTTGCGTACCTACTGAAAGTGCGAGACAAATCAATGTGAATGTTTCAATTCCAAACCAGCATGGTTATTACTTTGATCTATAATTGTATACCCAGTAATGCGAGACGTGTGTAGCTGCGTATATACTCGTGTCTCTTTTTCATAACTGCAATAATACTGCTAAGCTCATGGTAGGGCCCCAGGTCCCCTTCAATTCAAAACACAGCAACACAGGATATTGCTGCAGTCAACAGTCCAGTTCTAGGAGTACTAGAGGCGTCACTAGCACAATTACTTAAATGGACACATGGTAGTGACACCAGCAGTGTTCGACAGAAACTAGTGATCGGCATTTAATCATTAAAAATTAGGGTCAGCAATCTATCTATACTATAATATTATAAAGCTGAAGAGTTTGTTCGTTTGGTTGAACGCGCTAATCTCAGGAACTACTGGTTTGAATTGAAAAATTATTTTTGTGTTGAATAGTCCATTTATTGAGGACGGCTATAGGCTATATTACATCACGCTATGACTAATAGCAGTGGAGTAGCAATGAAAAAAAATGTTGCAAAAACGGAAAAATATGTTTTTTGAGAGCTAATTAATGTGGGTGAAACCGCGGGGCACAGCTAGTAATTGAATACAGACCACTTGCTTCCATTAAAACTTCAATAAAATTTTGTTGTTTTTTTGCAACAAAAACTGGTGTCGAACCTTATCTTATCTTATCTTTTGATATCTTCAAAAACCACGTTTCCTTTTGTTTTACCGTAATCGGAGTGTGCCAGTCGTCTGTCTACGCATCGCTTTGCGTGTTACCCCCTATTTCAAGGGTCTCATTGTTTTTCCTAGTGAAATTCATTGGGGTGTCTCTAACGTCAAAAACGTCAACGTTTCGTTTCGTTCCGCCAAAATCAATTCACATTATCTTTATTTTATAGCATCCATTAAGCTCCACTGCTCTTGACATGGGTATGGTCTCAATAAAAGATTCCTGCGGGGACTGTCGTCACATCCACGGGCTCCGGTGATACGTGACTGGGGAGATGAATAGCGGGTGTTTGGGTCTTCACCATCAAGGCTGATTAATTTATGAAACAAATCTTGATTACCATTTGGATTGTAGACCTTTCGCCGCTTCATGTTGTTTGAAACTTTACAAATAAAACAGACTTAAGTGTGGGTAGGCTTAATAGAATAATAATATAATCTATAATACACTCTCGTCAGCATTGTTGATACGCAAACCCAACAGTATTGTCAATGTTGACGACGGGTTTTTGTATAACTCTCAGAACCGTTTGTTCTAAATACACGTAGGTTTTGTCCTAAGATTTAATAAAGGTTTGTTTATCTCACCTGATACAAGAGTAAATGGATTTTTGCGGAAAAAGAAATAGTGTTACATGAGCTTTCCCCAGCTACGAATAAGTACACTGTTGATCCTTTAAGACTTATAATTCAACTCTAAACAAACCACACGTTCAATTGTTTTTGCGCCTAAACAAATTCTAACTTTTCGTCGTCTTCATCAGTGCAGCAGCCGCTATAAAACTTATAACACAGGACTAAGCATAAACACAGCCACAGAGTAATTTTATTCTACTTTAGAAGAGCAAAGTAGAATGTTAAGTCCAGACATCAACTTACTATTACCATGCTCTCTCGCTGAGATGACAAAGCTGCAAATATTCTTCCATATGTTTTGATTAATGAATTTTATTAATTACTACAAACGTCTCGTACCCGAGTGGCAAAGGCTCGGCGAGATATCCGAAGGTCTCAGGTAAAATCCCAGGTAGGGTAAAGTGTATTTCGGATTTTTCGATGCACAAGTTAGTGATCAACAACCCGCATTTGGCAAGCGTTGTGATTAAGTCGTTATCCATAAATTGTAGTCCTTGATCTCAATGATGGAGGCTTTTGGTCAGCAGTGGGACAGATATAGGCTATTACTAAACTAACTACTACTACTTATGAATAAATTTACCATCGAAAACAACTGTTTTATGTAATATTTTGAGAAAATAATGGCATACGCTTAATTGAGGCTTAAATACTGCTTATCCTAAATAACAATACCTAGATAACATATATAATATTGGCACAAAGTTAGCAACAGATTCCGTGGATCATATTTGCAAAGTAGATTGTTCTTTTGCAATTCAACATGGCTAGGAATCCCAAGGGACAGATCCAAAGGCCCAGGTAGCAATAAAATACCCCGTCATTTATAAAATAATCTTTCCTGGTAGACGAATTTACGTCATAAAATGAATATAAGATTATATTTACGCTACTTACTTGTAAAAAGATGTGAGGTTTTATAAGTTAAGGAGTTTTATATTTTTTTTAGTTCTTTAGTTCTGAGAATGATTCTAATCATTGTTTTGGAATTCATAGTTGTTCTTTTGAACACCTCCCCAAAGCTATTAGGTATTAATACTTAGGAGTTATTAAGAAACGAAAAAGTTACAAAGGTCGGTTATTTCGTAGCACATTTGCTACGAAATAACCGACTACGAAAGATATTAAAAACCTTGTGCTACCCGTAGCACTCCGTTACGAATTGCTACGCTTTTATTCGCTACGAATTGAGTAGCAACACGAATAATGATGTATTCAGAATGGTATTTTATTATCACTGCCTACAATATAGCTTAATGATACTTAAGTGAATACAAATAAATTAACTTAATATACTTACAATCAATGTAACTCATTTGTAGGATTTTCAATATCTGTAACAAATACATAAAAAATTAACAGTGCTTTTTTAAACCACGAATGGAAATAAATATTTCGTAAATCATATGCGTTCAAACTGCTGAAAGTTGGCAGACCGCCATAACATGTTATTAAAAGAATTGAGGCTTACAGGACTCCATTTTTTGCTGGCAGGTATTGAAAAGTTTTTATCCGTACGTCCGATAATTTAATATCAAGGACTATAATCCGTTCGTGGAAACCGTCATTCATTCCATCCAGGAAAACCATGGCCATTCATTATAATACGCACGTTTTAATTGGCGTAAAAAAAGGAAGCATGCCGTGCGGTGCCGGCCTAGAATTGCACCACCCCAACTCTTCCCGTGGGTGTCGTAAGAGGCGACAAAGGGACAAAACCGGGGGGCGGGCAGCAGCGCTCTCTGTAGAACAACCACACACTGAACTGCGATCCCCAACCCGCATGCCCAGCGTGGGGATTATGGGCACTACCCCCCCTTATGATAAAACAAAGAAATAAATGGCCCCTAGTTCCCGGCCGCCTCGCTATTCCTGGCCATGGCAGCGGCCATGGTAACGGCGGGGCAGGGGGTG
This sequence comes from Eudonia lacustrata, assembly GCA_947562085.1. Classification (NCBI taxonomy): domain Eukaryota; kingdom Metazoa; phylum Arthropoda; class Insecta; order Lepidoptera; family Crambidae; genus Eudonia; species Eudonia lacustrata. The sequence continues at coordinate 6,136,902 of OX387320.1, forward strand.
CTAACAATCACCGGGCTACCTCAGGCTGCCACAAACAACTGACCCTGGCTACGTTCAACGGACGCACTCTGAGGCTTGACCACCATCTAGCGCAGTTGGAAGTGGAGTTAGAGAACATAAAATGGCATGTTCTGGGGTTATGTGAAGTCCGTAGAGAGGGGGAGGACACCGTAACCCTAGACTCGGGCCATCTTCTCTACTTTCGCGAGGGTGATAAAACATCCCAGGGCGGCGTAGGCTTCCTCGTCAATAAGGTCCTCTCGAACAACGTTGAAGAAATCTCCAGTGTGTCGACCAGGGTAGCGTACCTGATCATTCGGCTGTCCAAGCGTTACAGCATGAAGGTCATTCAGGTTTACGCACCGACCTCGGCACACTCAGATGATGAAGTGGAGGATATGTACCAAGACATATCCAAAGCCTTGCATAACACTACTAAGGCTCATTTCAACGTTATTATGGGGGACTTTAACGGCAAGGTGGGAACCCAGACTGGCAACGAATCCCGGATAGGACCGCATGGTTATGGAGTTAGGAATCACAGGGGGCAAATGCTTGTCAACTTCCTCGAGAAAGAGGGGCTGTTCTTAATGAACTCCTTCTTTAAGAAACAGCCTCAAAGGAAGTGGACATGGCAAAGTCCCGACACTGTGACCAAAAATGAGATCGACTTCATCATGACGGATAGCAAGCACATATTCAGAGATGTCTCAGTGATCAACAGGTTCAATACCGGATCTGATCACCGACTCCTGCAAGGCTCTCTGAATATCAACTTGAAGCTTGAAAGACACCGTCTGATGAAGTCCACGCTCCGTCCTAACGCAATTCAAATCATGGCGGGCACCGAGAAATTCCAGCAGCTTCTCGGGGACAGATTTGTTGCCTTGGAACCCACTGATGACGCTAACGAGACCCTACACAATCTGGTCGAAACGTTGAGGGACGAAGGCATTAAGTTCTGCAAAAAACAGCGTACTGGCAAGAAATCCAAACTCTCGGCTGAGACTCTCGGGCTGATGACAAGAAGACGGGAAACCACCCAAGCGACTTCGTCGGAGAGGTCAGACCTGAACAAGCAAATTGCGAAGATGGTTCGGCGCGATCTTCGGAGCTCCAACACACGCCTCATTGAAGAGGCGGTAGAGCGAAACCGAGGGTCCAAAGTATTCACTCAGCAGCTTGGCAGGAGCCACCTGACGAAGCTTAAAACGCACGACGGGAAGACCGTATTGTCGAAGCCGGAGATCACCTCCGAGATAGAGGATTTCTATGGTCGATTATATGCTGCACATGCCCCTCGTTCCCGACGAGACGTCCACGATTCCAGAGCCACCCTGACACGCCACTACACCGACGAACTGCCAGACATCAGTCAAGACGAGATCGTGTTAGCTCTGAGACAGCTTAGAAATGGAAAAGCCCCCGGTGAGGACGGAATTACATCTGAGCTTCTGAAAGCTGGAGGAGCCCCTGTTATACAGGAATTGCAGAAGCTCTTCAACGCCGTCCTTCACAGTGGGAGAACTCCAAAGGCGTGGAGCGGGAGCTTGGTGGTGCTCTTTTTTAAGAATGGAGATAAAACTCTCCTTAAAAATTACAGGCCCATCTCGCTCCTGAGCCATGTCTATAAGCTTTTCTCACGAGTGATCACGAATCGTCTCGCTTTGGCTTTTGTGGACTATGAGAAGGCCTTTGACTTTGTTGAAACCTGGGCTGTTCTGGAATCCTTACAGCGATGCCAAGTGGACTGTCGTTATATCGAGGTGTTGCGATGTCTTTACGAATCCGCCACCATGAGTGTCCAAGTACAGGGCCAGCAGTCCAAACCCATCCAATTGCGCCGAGGAGTGAGACAGGGGGATGTCATATCCCCGAAACTGTTCACAAGCGCGTTGGAAGATATGTTTAAGACGCTGGACTGGAAAGGAAAGGGCATTAACATAAACGGTGACTACATCTCACACCTGCGATTCGCTGATGACATAGTTCTGATGGCGTAGTCGCTAGAGGAGCTGAACCAGATGCTGGACGGCCTAGCTTCAGCCTCGCGACGTATCGGTCTTGGCATGAATTTGGATAAAACCAAAGTCATGATCAATGGCCACATTGATCCGATACCGGTCGTCGTACATGGTCACCTTCTTGAAATTGTTTCCGAATACACTTACCTCGGGCAGATTCTGCAATTAGGTAAAAACAATTTTGAGAAGGAGGCCAAGAGGAGGATCCAGCTGGGCTGGGCAGCGTTTGGGAAACTACGTCAAGTCTTCTCGTCATCCATACCGCCATGCTTAAAAACGAAAGTTTTTAATCACTGCGTCCTACCTGTCATGACCTACGGAGCTGAGACGTGGACACTCACGGTAGGGCTGGTCCACCAGTTTAAAGTCGCTCAGCGAGCTATGGAAAGAGCTATGCTCGGAGTTTCTCTGAAGGATAGGATTCGTAACGAATACATTCGACAGAGAACCAAAGTCATCGACATAGCTCTAAGAATTAGTAAGTTGAAGTGGCAGTGGGCCGGCCATATCTGGCGAAGAACCGACAACCGCTGGGGTAAACGTGTTCTTGAGTGGAGACCACGACTCGGTAAACGTAGTGTAGGGCGCCCTCCGGCTAGGTGGGATGATAACCTGCGAAAGACTGCAGGCAGATGCTGGATGCGTCAAGCCGAGGACAGGGCGCTATGGCGCTCATTAGGGGAGGCCTATGTCCAGCAGTGGACTAATATAGGCTGATGATGATGATGATGATGATGAAAAAAGGAAGTCCAAACCTTATTACAAAATAAAAACCTTTTCCTTATTTGTCTTTAGCTTTTTTATTTATTTAAATGTTCAATTAATTTTACAAAACACCGCTTAGTATATTTCAATTATCCTAACACGGAAACCTTATAAGATTTATCTGTGTAAGAGAGACACTCTCAATACCTACACTCAACTTAAATTAGTTGCAAACAATAGCTTTAGGTGCAGAAGAAGTAATTTGCGGGTTGGCCAGGTGAGGACAGCTAGTAAGCACAATCTTGCCTCCACTAGCTGAGGAGCATCTGGAATCCGCTTCTACTTAACATCAGATGAAACTAAGGCCTTCCTACTCAAGTATAAAAAGGGTAGATATATTTTTAGGTTGGTGGATAATTTCATTTCAGTTGGTTAATAATAAATAAGTAATTTAATTTGACTCCTTGGTCGAGTGGTTTGTACACCGGTTTTCATGGTGTCGCCATCTCTGAGGTCCCGTGTTCGATCCCCGGTCGGGTCAATTTAGATATTATTGTTTTTCTAAATTGTCTCGGGTTTGGATGTTTTCTATCCTACTAATATTATAAACACGAAAGTTTGTAAGTATGGATGGATGTATGTTACTCTTTCACGTTTAAACTACTAAATGGTTTTGGATAAAATTCGGCATACAAAGAGTTTATAACCTGGATTAACACATAGAATACCTTTTATCCCAATACTCTCACGGGAACGGGAACCACGCGGTTGAAACCGCGAGCGGCCGCTAGTGTATAATAAGTATGTAAGTATTTAAGTATTTTAAGTCCGTTGTCTAGTAACCATTTAACAAGTTTCATAACGAAGCTTCTCTTGGGCTAGATAATTGGTGTGAGTGTATGAAAGTTTATTTAGTTATTTATTTATTTTATTTTTTTGCTGAAATAGTACGTGTATGATCACTAACTTTAACAATTACTAAACGCGGCAAGTGTCAGTAGACACTTGCCGCTGGTGTCACGGACAGCTGAAATGCTAGACGTTAAACGTGTCAACAAGAAGCAAGCCACTTCGTGGGTTAAAACCTCTAATGGGCAAGAAAATATCTTTAGAAAAATTTTGTACTTATTTAGAAACATATAAATATAGTTTTTATAATATTTGACGGGTATTAACCTTCCTTTAATTTAATTTTAATGTACCACCAATCATGTACCCATATTTGCAAATAAAAATATCTTTATCTTTATCTTTATCTTTATCTTTATCGCACCTGGTGTTAAGTGAATGATAAGGCCGATGATGGAAGCGCACTTCACCCGGTGTTTCCCTATAGAATTAATGCATATCTTCTTTCTAGCTGCCGGAACCAAACAATGCTACTAACATTGATATTATGGCGACAAGATGGTGGTGGTGGACAAACAATTACCAACCATACCGAGTACACAAACATGTCCCCCAGCTGGGAGTAAAACCTGGGACTGCTGATAAAATATAAAAAAATATAAAGTCTGAGAATATAAAATAAATATTAATCTGAATTACCTTTTCATTTTAACGTTTTAAAGTAATTAAATACAGCTACATAATGTGATAATGAAAAAGTAATAATCAATCTATTTTTATTAAAAATAAAAACTACCGTGTTGCCGTTTCACTTCTACAGAAAGTTAAATTAGCACACCATTTAAAAAGTAATTGGGATCCGCTGCTCCTCAAAGTGATTAAATTTTCACTTATTCAAAAAGTTAAATCATCCGAAATGAATGTTGGCAGCTGGATTTCTCGTCAGCCCGTTTCCCTGAGAACAGTTATTCGATCTGTCAATTAAGGAGCCAAACATTTAGGAAAGTGAGTAATGTAAAAAAAAGGTTTTATTCAAGTAAGTTTACTTTTTGAATCTTATGAAGCATTCTTAATCAGATATGTTTCTGAATCCCAAATCGAAATACTTGTATATAAAACCAACGCATTTTATTGAAACCTTAGTTAACAAATTTCTTCTGGAATCATTATACTATTTTTTAATAAAAACGTGCAAAAGCGTTTCCCACTTTTAACTTACATTGTGTTTTTCGGAACAATAATGCCTCCCGGCAATATTCTTGGAATACATTTATGTCTGATAATGTGATTCAAAGTTAGCGTTAACCTATAGGATACCGGCACGATCGTCAACTTTATCCCATATCGGTTTCTACCGACAATAATTTTGTTTTTCGGAACAATAATGCCTCCCGGCAATATTCTTGGAATATATTTATGTCTGATAATGTGATTCAAAGTTAGCGTTAACCTATAGGTTAACGCCAACTTTCCTATAGGATACCGGCACGATCGTGAACTTTATGCCATGCAATATTAAAAGAAAATAACGCTAAAAAAAGCGACTGCGTCAGATGAGACTTTTTTGAATTTATTATTTATTATTTATTTATTTTGAATTTATTTATTTTTATTTAGATTTTATTTTAGATCTTTAATATTAATGGTTTGTAATAAGATTGAAAACTCTTTTTACGAATCCGTGGTCACAGAAGGAGACAGTCGCCATGTGTTCACGGAGCCTGTAAAGGGTAGGAAACGTCAGGATATATCTATATTAATATTATAAAGCTGAAGAGTTTGTTTGTTTGAACGCGCTAATCTGAGGAACTACTGGTTCGAATTTAAAAAATCTTTTTGTGTTGGGTAGTCCATTTATCGAGGAAGGCTTTAGGCTATATAACATTGTGCTGCGACCAATAGGAGCGAAGCATCAGTGAAAAATGTTGCAAAAACGGAAACAAGAGCTTAAAAAATTAAAAATGCGGCTGAAAGTCACTATTACACGCGGACGAAGTCGCGAGCACAGCTAGTTAATAATATATGTGAAGCAAAACATAAGCGTAGATTCGTGAAAAGTTTTTCATTTCAATGTGTTGTGATCGCGTTCATTATAAAATATTTTTATAAAATTCTTATAGTTAATAATGTATTTACTTAGTTAGTAATAATGTATGTAAGTATAGCTTGTAATCCTAAAAAAGACACATATCGATAACCAGTTTCAATTAGTGCTGAAAAGTTTACATAAAGTCCCTCTGCTAGTCTCTGATTTTTCCCCATGAAAATAAAGTACATGACGAGATTGTGCTGATTTATCTACGGCGAGTAAGGAGATTACTTACGAGATTGTCTTACCAACCTGCTTTGTGACCAACAACGGGACACACATCGAGGACAACCCATTCGGTGACCTCGGGCATAATTCTGCTATTTTAAAACGTCCAAAATTAGTGACCTGATTTTAACATTTGTACAATATAACATTTTCCAGACTAAGTGACCGACAATCTGTCTCTATCTATCTATTGCTGAATAAACTGACTTGAAGTAGCTTAACTTGTAAGATTGCAACCCGAATGCGCAAGCTGTCTATCGAGCTCTTTAGAGCTGTAAAGCAACTATGTTTTACTCGTAAAACGGAATTTAACGCAAACTCTTTCGTGTACGAGTAGTTCTTACTGCATACCTTTTGAAATACCCAACGTTTCGGTCGAATTGCAACGGCTGTGGTCACGGGCTGGCTGTGGGACATTGTGAATGCTGTGGGACATTGTGAATGCTGTGGAACGCGAAAGTTTAATAAGTGTTTACGAGTGCTGTAAACTTTCGATTTATTTATTTATTTTAAAACTTTTATTTATTTATTTATTTATTTATTTATTCATACTTTCTTACAAGCTAACAGATATTTATATCCAAAACGCTTACAAGAATAATTAAATTATGGGAAATATTACATGCATGTCAATTTTTACAATAAACATTATAATAATAAATTCTGATTAATAATTACAATAGAGAAATAAAGAAAAAATAGGAATAATAATAATGTCCAATTGCTATATGTCATTTAAGATTACACTAAATTGATTAAACAAATGCCCTAATCCATCGGCAAATAGATCAAGTTCAAAGTGCTGAGCAAGTATGTCCCCAATAACGTGTAGTGCGCGGTTGGTGGGCGCGTGCCGGCCTCGCTTGGTGCGCGCGACAGGCCGCTCCAGCAAACGCGGGCGGCGACGCGGCGCCACCTGCCCTCCCGAGTCCGCCGATATATTCCCGGGAACCAACATGCGGACACGCTGTAATATTTGGGGACTGTCTATTTGATTACGAATTATTGACAGATAATGCGCGGTTTGAGACATAGCTCGTCTAAATTTCAGCGTGTCCATGTCCACCATACCCGTAACGAATAGGGACGGATATAGGTACGGATAGTATCCGTATTGTTTTTTGTATATCCATCGAGCAAATTTTCTTTGAATTTTTTCAATAATGAGAGCATATTTCTCCTCATAAGGATTCCAAATAACCGCGCCATACTCTAGTTTGCTGCGTACGTATGCATTGTATAATACTTTTGGAACCCCTATGTTCCCAAACTGTGATGCTGTTCTCATAACAAACCCTAACATTTTATGCGCTGACTTACACATTTTAATAATATGCGTGTGAAAGTCTAACTTACTATCTAATACTAAACCTAAATCTCGAATGTCAAAAACTCTATCCAAAGGAGCGTCCAATAAATTATACCTACTCAACAAGGGCTGTGATTTGCGCGAGAATGTGATCGTTTTACATTTGAGATTATTGAATGGGAGGTGGTTGTCTTGACTCCATATGGATACCGCATCAATATCTCTCTGCAATGCCGCCACGTCAGCCTCAGTTTGAACACCTAAACTTAGTTTTAAATCATCCGCAAAAAGGAGACACTCGGAAGTCAGGACGACTTCCGGTAAATCGTTAATGAATATAACGAACAGTAATGGTCCCAAAGTACTACCCTGGCTTACTCCTGACCTCGTAAAGTAGTCTCCGGAATCATATCCATTTAACCTTACGAATTGCCGACGATTGTTAAGGTAGCAAGAGAAAAATTTTAGGAGCTGCGGGGTGAATCCAATAATCGCCAGTTTTTCCATAAGGATATCGTTGTCCACCAAGTCGAACGCTTTTTTAAAGTCAAAATAGGCTGCGTCGACCTGCTTCCGACTATCCATTTGAGAGCATACATAGTCAACATGCGCCACCAAATTGGTGGTAGTGGAACGAGCGCTGCGAAACCCATGCTGACTGTTATGTAGTCGGTCACCAATTTGGCTATTTATATGACTACTTAGCATTGCCTCAAAGATCTTAGCGAATACGGACAGGACTGCAATCGGTCTGTAAGAAGTAACATTAGAGCCTCGATCACCTTTAGGAACAGGAGTGACCCTCGATAACTTCCAGACTTCGGGATATGTAGACTGAGCAAGAGATAGATTGTACAGGTAAAGTAGTGGCCTACCAAGAACCGATATACAATCCTTGGCCAAAAAAACAGGAACGCCGTCAGGTCCACCGGATGATCGGGCCTTGAGGCGTCTAACAGCCTTTCTCAGATCGGTCTCGTCAACTGCCACTATAGAAACAGAGGTTGCATCCTGTCGACTATGTGCAGCTCTACCAGCTTTATCAGAATCTAATACCGGTTTCTCTGCTTGAAATACCGAGGCAAAGTATTTAGCAAAAGCGTCAGCTGCAGCTTGTTCCCTCACCTCAGTACATTCATATTTATATGTATCTGTGTTTCTTCTACCTTTTTTCTTCTCTTTAACATAGTTCCAGAATTGAACCGGATCGTCAAAAATATTTTTTTGCAGTAAGTCCATATATCGCCGATATTCGTAATCAATCATCTTTTTCACTCTCTCTCTATAATATTTAAACATGGCCCTGTTGAATTCACTACCCTCTTTCTTAAACCTCTTATGATGGAAATGTTTATATTTTATATTTACTATTACTTCTGTATTGTACCATTTAGGATAGATGTATCGCTGATTACGAGTTGTTCGTTTTTTTGAGGGTACGTGAAGACCTATAGTTTCATACAGCTTATTGTAAAATAACTGAACAGCATGGTTAATGTCGGTTATTGTTAACAGATCGGACCAGTCTAATTCCAACAATGTCGTATACAGACCCTCAAAGTCCGCCTTGCGCCAGTTCCAATCTGGACTGGCTTCCGAGCGAGCCTTTACGGGTTGTAAAGGTGATGGCATCAACGATACTCCAACGCATGGAAGCCTTATCATTATATCGAGCATAGGGTGGTACTGGTCAATCTTAACCAGAGGATCTTCACTACAAGATACCGTTATCTGATCGGGCACAAAATTGCCCAGCACGAGATCTAGTATACCGCCATGATCATTTAAAACTTTGTTATATTGTTTTAGCGAACAAAAGTCACAGAAAAATTCAAAATTAAGTTTTACATTAGCACTGCAAGAGTTTAAATTAAAGTCCCCTAGGATTAATACATTCATGTCAGGATAAGTACAAATTGCATTTTCTATACATGTCAAGACTTTCAAATATTGCTCATCCCTATAGTTAGGTGGCAAATATACGACACAACATAAGATTTTCACTTTTTTATATGTTACAATAGCGAATAATAATTCTTTATCATCAGTCATACTAATAATATCCGTAACTACCCGTACATCACAACAATCACGAAAAGCGAATAGAACTCCTCCCCATCCACAGTCACCTACCCTGTCTTTGCGTACCACATGGTAGCCCGGAGGGAAAAGTTCACTGTCTGACACTGAGCTCGTGAGAAATGTCTCTGTTACAGCTATAATATCGTAATCACTTTGCGTAACACTACTAAGGAATGTGGTAGTCTTCGTCCTTAGGCCACGAACATTTTGGTAACATAAGTTGATCTCATGAAATCGCGGTCGACACTTGGTTGACCTTGTCTTTGGCGCGAAAGTTCTGCCGCCATGGCTTAACACATATGTCAGTCGCCCAGTTATCAGACGACATCACATTTTCGGCATGCTTCAATGCAACTCCAAGTTTAAACGACGCATAGCGTCCCCGAGAATTCAGCTTTTCAACCGTGCACTCGCCACTGCCACATATTGAGTTCAGGTGTTCACGAACTTGCTCAACTGTGGTACCCTCCCGCACATAGTATAGGTGTAGGTACCTTCGCCTCTCAGCTGCATGCAACATCGTAGAGCCAGGCGCCGCTGTACCCCTGAGTACCCCGGGAATTGAAGCTCGGGACCGTTTAGGCCTTACAACTTCCCAGTCCCTTTTATCAGTGCCTTCACAGCCTTGGTTGTTCGTGTCGGTTAGCGGTGCCGAAGATTTTACCTTTTGGGTACGGTCCTCAGGTACAGGAGCCCCAGACGCTTTAGTTGTACAGGGGACAGAAGTCGCAGATGAGTCTATATCAACATTGGGCGACACAGTATTTGGTTGAGGTTTCCTTTGAAACTGCTTATTTTTTGTGTTTTGCATATTTTCAAAAGTTGTTTTTTTTTCAGGAGTTGGATGTGCTGGAGCACTACCCGACGTCGAGATTTTGGATATCGGCGTCACTTCAGAAGACTTATTGATATTTGATTTGCATAATTCTTCTAATTGGAAAACCTTATTTGTAATCAAATTAATTTTATCCATAAATTCAGATTTAAATGCCAAAAATTGCTCAATGAGTAATTTATTAATATTGCTGATAAGCTGCGCTTCAAAATCAACTTGTAGGTTTTTTATTTCCTGGACAACAGAATCCTTCAAGTTATTAACAGACATATTTCCTCCTGTGTTTTCATTAGTAGTTTGTGCGTATCGCGGCCTACGGACAGTCACATTATCAGGAGTCTGCATTAAGATGTCGAGGCAGTGGCTAGTCGTACTTAGATCTTGCGTAAAGTGTTGTCGCACTGGGGTGTGGGAATTATCTCCTTTTGGTTGTCTACTGCGACACTCCACACAGATCCAAGACTTCTTAAATTCCGCCGACAACGTATTAAACATATCGGTAGCAACATTTGCACAAATAATATCAAATATTTGCTTACATTTAGCGCATTTCATATACGGGCCGTCTTCGCTTATTTCGCCGCGGCAGCCAGCGCACGGAGCTTTCCTAGATCCCATCTTTATGCCGTCCGCAGTAGGTAGATGTTGCAACGGCACACTCAGCGTAGACCGGTGGCGAGCGCGATGGCGATGATTCACTGCCGAATTCGGTAGTAGCGGTATCGCTTGCTTGTCGCTTGGTGTTGTGGTAGCAGCAGTGCGTACACGGCGAAGCGGCGGAGGTGGCGCGGGGCGGCTCCGCGCGATGACGTCAGCCGCAGGCAGAAACAAATCGCAAATTTCGGCGCAGCGCTTCCACGATCCGTGGCGCAGCGGACAGCGCGCCAGCAACAACCCAACAAAACCGGGTTCGAACCTCCACGGCGCCAACTCGAAAAAAAATGTTTTTTCTAATTGTGCAGCAGAGGGACTCCGGAGTCAGCTCGAGGAATCCCGGCAAATTGACGCACGAAAGGGCGAAGCCCCACGGTAGCACTTCTCAAATTAATTTAAATTTCGGCAACACAAAAAACACGTCCGTTCGCAGCGATAGGCGATAGGTGAAAAAACAACATATATTACATGGCGGACTTAATGCCTAAGGCATTCTCTACCAGTCAACCATAGGGTGGTGCAGAAATAACAAGGTAGGTGCAAATGGGTGAAGACAACAATTTAGAAATAAAAATAATATATTATAAAACGCACAGTATATACCTACATATATACAATTTATAAAATAAATAAATATACTTATATACACCAATATAATGTATATTATTACATTAACTACTTTTACAAATATAAAACAAAAATAAACTTATACATATAATACATAATTTATAAATAGGACGTTACTGAGATGATTCTGCCAAGGTTTTATCAAAATAGAGCATACGGACTTTCTTTTTAAAGGCGTCACGACTCGTAGCCATCCTGATTTCAAGAGGTAGCGCATTCCACAGGAGAATGGACTGAATATGGAAGGACGAGTGTACAACGCCAGATGTATGGGAAGGACAGAGAAGGAGAAGATTATTAGCAGATCGGAGATTCCTACTATGAGAGGAGCAAAGGTATTGAAAATGAGGAGTGAGATAAGAGGGAGCATTTGGAGAATTAAGCAGTGAAAAAAGTGTCGTCAGGGCTCGCACACGCCTCCGCTGACGAATGGGCAGCCATTTTAGCTCGGATCTATATTGCGAGATGTGGTCATATTTTTTGAGGTTATAGATGAACCGTATAGTATTGTTGAGCAATCTATCGAGTTTATCTAACAAGTCAGCATTAAGATCGAAATAACACACGTCACTATAGTCGATCATGGGAAATATTAAAGTTTGCGCAAGCATAACCTTTGTCTTAAATGGTAAAAAGTTCCTCAGGCGATTCAAGGAGCGCAAGGTCCAGGTCACTTTCCGGCTAACATTAGCGACCTGAGAGTACCAACTGAGCGTAGAATCGAGATGCAGGCCAAGATTTTTGACATTCGGGCTAAATGGCATGACCGTTCCGTCGTACACAATTGGCTCAAGAGAGCTAATTCCCACTCTACCCATCAATCGCAAGCTGCCAACGAGTATCGACTGACACTTTGAGGGATTTACGGCCACACCAAATCTACGAGACCAGTCGTTAACCACTTCCAAATCCCGATTCAGTTTTCCAATGGCATCTGAGAGGTCATCTACACGTGCTTGAGTGTAAAGCTGAAGGTCATCGGCGTACAGATGATACGAACACTGAAGGTGGTGAGTGATATTATTAATAAATAATGAAAATAATAAAGGAGAAAGAATCCCGCCTTGAGGAACGCCAGCATCAAGATCATGCCAATTTGATGATTTCTCATCAACACGAACCGACTGCTGGCGCTCTCGAAGATAAGATAAAAAACAATCCTGCACTTCGGCTGAAACCATAAGATGGGAAAGGATGGCAAGGAGAATGTCATGATTGACGGCATTAAAGGCATTTGAAAAGTCGATGAGAACTAAAACGGTGACTTTCGTATCTTCCATACCTTGCCTAATGTCGCCAGTCACTTTAAAGAGAGCGGAAGTGGTGCTGTGCCCAGGTCTAAAACCAGATTGTAATGAACTAAGGAGGCTATTTTGGTGAATGAACTGTGAAAACTGTTTATGGACACAGGCTTCGATAACTTTGATTTCGATTCATCTGTGCAGTTACGTTTTTGATTTATACGCCAAGGAAAATTACTTGCTTTTTCTCTATTTAGTCGACTTAAGACGACGCATTGGTAATTTACGTGGCGGGGATCTTGATTTTTCTCAACAATTACAAAACATATGAAAGTGTTATTTGATGACATGATTTTTCATTTAATTGACTTCATTTTGTTAGTTGCAGAAACACGATTTTTCAACTTTTATAACAGAGAAAAAAATATCAAAGTAACCTCTTTTAAAACATAGATTCACATTTTACAGGCTAACCAGACCGATTTAAGCATCAATATTTTCTTAGTAGATTAGTCTTAACACACACTTCAAAATTGTAGTTCATTTTTTAAAAATAATTTGTAGTTTTAATTTAAACAAACTTTGTGTACTCGGTTTTGTTGGTGGTAGGGCTTGTTTGTCCGCCTAGCTAGCTACCACGATCTTATCTAAGGTCGTCATAACATCAACGTTTGTAGCATTGTTGTGTTCCGGATAGAGATAGCCAGTGCCTCAGTAGTGAGGATTCCGGGTGAAGTGCGCTGCCAACTTCGGCTGAGATGAAGGCCAAATGTTTACCTGTTAGATACTTATAAAATAAAACAAGATCAAATTAATTTTGATTTAATAAATACAGGCTATGTTTAGGAATAATATTTTCTGCTCATTGACAGCTGATTTGGAAATTTGGAAGATTTAATCGCCTCTGTGGTCTGGTGGTTAAACCAGTGTAAAACCCAAAGGTTCCCTCCCTTCTCGAGGGAGAAGGTTCGGTGTCCCAAAACTTTGGAGAACGTTTTAATATAGATAAACTGTTACTTGTTCAGAGCAGATTCAATGGAAACGGGTTTGTCGATCGCCAACCTTTATTGGTCAATTATGAAGGAAGAAAGAAAGAAAAGTAATATATCTAAGATAATAAAAAAAGGAATAAATACAGTTGAACCATTTGTCCCGAAACGGTAGGTAAAACGGCAGCAAGCGGTAGCATATGCATATGCATATGCATTCAGTGAGGAGGCTATAATTTAAAAATACTATTCACAAATTTTTATTTAGTGCCATTTAAGAATTTTCAGTGACTAATGTCACTGGTTTTATTTTTTTTTTTTTTTTTTCATTCTAGAGGATGGGCAGCAGCATCTCTCTGAGATTAAGTCTCAACTTACTGCGATCGCCAACCCGCCTGCCAAGCGTGGCGATTACGGCAAATACCCCTCATATCCTTGGGGGAGGCCTTTGTCCAGCAGTGGACGTCTTTTGGCTGAGATGATGATGATGATGATGAATGTCACTGGTTATTTAAAAAATATCGCATTAAAAATTGCATTCATATAATTCATAATTATGGAAAGTAGATTTCTGCGTCGACTCGGTTAGCACAAGAAATGCATTTTACCACCTTGTCTGGCGCAACGTTGAAATTATGCGAAACAAACCTGGCCTCCGGCTGAATCGCGGCGAATCTGTATCATGTGATTCGGAAGCTTGGCCCGCCAACTATTGAGCATCTTAAACTGATATGTTGGTCATCGGGGAACGAAGGCTGACGGGCCACTCAAGACATTTAATATGCAAAAAAAATAATGCATCTACCACCTTGTCTGGCGCAACATCGAAAATATTCGGAAACAAACCGGCCCGCGGATCTGTGCTATGCGACTTTGGCAGTTCTACAACGCACTCGGCATGCTCATTATGGAGCACCTAAAACTGATATATTGGTTATCCGGGAAAGAAGGCTTACAGGTCCATAATGATATTTCAGAAGCATAAAAATAATGCATTTACCACCTTATCTGGCGCAACATCGAAGTTATCTAAAACAACCCGGCCCGTGGATCTGTGTCAAGCGACTTTGGAAGCTCTACAACTCACTCGGTCTGCCCATTACGGATCACCTAAAACTGATATTTTAGTTATCAGAAAAAGAAGGCTTACGGGTCAATAATGATATTTCGGAAGCATAAAATAATGCGTTTACCACCTTGTCTGGCGCAACATTTAAATTATCCGAACAAACCTGACCCGCAGCTGAATTGCGGCGGATCTGTGTCAAGCGACTTTGGAAGCTCTACAGCTCACTCAGCCCGCCAATTACGGGCCACCAGCGACCCGTGCCGCGCCCCAATATGAAACTTTATTTTTTAAATGCGAAGAATGCGATGTTGTACATTTTGTTTTTTGATGTGTAACATCTTTCTGCTCGCCTTCGCCTTATACAATTTGTAGGAGTGATTTCGTGAAATGTGACGGAAGTTGGACGTAACAGTGTGACAGAAAGTCGGGGAAGCGCGCAAGCGCGCGCCATTGAAATCGATATTATCATCATCATCATCATCAGCCTACACACGTCCACTGCTGGTATGGCCTCTCCTATCAATAATAATAACAAGACATATTATTATTATATGTGACATATTGTGTCATTTGTCAAATGTCTTCTAATGAGTATTTACTGCATTGTCTTTATGATTTGTAAAGAAATATACTTAATTGTTTATTCTTTATTCTATTTTCTATTGTAATATTGACTTCAACCATTACGTGTGTAACAGACTCTTAAACTATATTAATTATATTTACTGATGATAATAAGTCTTAATAAAGTGCAAATCATTGTTAAAAATTCAAGTACCTAAGTTATTACTTAGGTACTTGAATTTTTAAAATATTTTATTCGAATAATTATTCATTATTATGAATAATTATTCGAATAAAATATTTCAGTTTATAGCTCTTTTAAAATTTGAGGTTAATTTCTGTCACTGCTTTCCGTATTTTATGTTACACATCATATGCGACTGCTGTAAGGCTCACTAATTTTTTTTGTTTATCGTCTTTTGTTTTTAAATTTCATTATTATGAAATTTTGGCGTCGTCGGTCTTTATATTGTCATTTTTAAAGACAAGGGCTGACATCATAGTAACATTTAAGGGTGGAGTTGCATTTTTAAACAGCTAATTTTACAAATGCAATATTATGGCACAATCTTATTGATCGAAGCGGTCTATTTTGATTCCCGGTTGCATATTGCATATTGCAAATATTTTATAGTACAGATTTATGGGACTTTAAAATAAACTATAATGGAACTATAGGTTCCTATAGGTACACCTAAGAACAAAACCCCCTATCTTTCATAGATATTGACTTACACATACCTTTAATACCAAGTCAAGCTTAAATAGGGAACGAATACAATTCATATTTGATTCTGCTTTGAGACTTAGCTAAAGAAATCTTACGAAGTACACCCAAAGGCAGCCGCAATCAGTTCGAATCTTGAGGCGAGACTGAAATTGGATGTCAGGAGCAAGCGTATGCTCAAGTAACTCTTTACAATTGGCTTTGTTTCGTAAACTCAGCGAGACGGTACTTTGATATTAACTATTTCTCCGCCTGCTTGATTGATAATGCACGTATGAGCAGTGGCTTACTAATTTCAGAGTTTGAATTATTTATAGTATTCCATAAAGTGATATATGTTTGTAAGTATAATTTATTATTTACAAGTTTATGTACACACATAAAAAGGTAACAAAATAAGATCTACGGGTTAATTTAGTACAAGAGCGCTGCTTACTTCAGTTCTGAAATATCTTCCAGCAGGCCCGCAAAAGGAAACGTTATAAATAATGGTAGAATTAATGTGTGTACCTCCTGCAAAATTAAAATAAACTTACTTAAATACTTAAACAAAGGAAATTTAATATACAAAACAAAAATAAAAGGTTAAAAACAGAAAACAAATCAATGTACAGACATAATAATATAATAATAATATAATAATATAATAGGACGACAGATTCAACCGGACAGGTAGTGTTCATGTTCATGTGAAGCACACAATACATGTATTGTAAATGATTGAATGAACACTATTTGTAATTATGTAAAACCGATATTTCAAAGCAAACCATTGAAGGCTGTGCTTTTTTTAAATATTCCTTTCGGGTAAGCACTTGACTTTATCTCACCTGATTTTATATTATAACTAGCTGACCGGCGGACTTCATACCGCTTTGACAGTTTCCATGACAACAAAACAAACAAAACGTTGACAGTTCCCATGACAACAAAACAAACAAATCATTCGTCCGCTTTAGAACACCCGTATTCCGTGATGGACCCCTATAGCAGCGCCACCTACCGGGTCCAATTGTAAATCTAAACCATTCTCGAATCCACTTGAACACACACAGAAAATTTCATCCAAATCGGTCCAGCCGTTTAGAAGGAGTTTAGTAACATACACACGCACAGAAGATTTATATAAGGTCAAAGGTGGAAGCGCACTTCACATGGAATCTTCAACAACTGAGGTACTGGCTACCTCTAACTGTCGAAACAAAACAATGATGTTATACTGCCACTGCCAACACTGATGTTATATCGGCATATTAACATAAAATAGTGGGGCTAGCCAGGTGGACCACCAACCAAATTTTTATTTAAATATAAACAGTATTAATCATTTCAACAATGAGTCGTGGCTTGACTACAGAATATGAAACACAAGATGTTGTTATGTTACGGCTCCGCGCATGCATGTCAGTTGAGTAATCTATCTATCTATATATGTAATGAAGCTAAAGAGGGTCGAAAGTCTGTACATGGAAGATATTCGAAAAAAAGTTGGCCAGGGATACTTAGAATCGATAGCAGAACATGTTCTAACAGTTTTTAAAATGTTTGTCTGTTTATTTGACCGCGCATCACGTGAAAATGGCTGAACGGATTTGGATGAAACTTTGCACATAGACAGACCATGACCCGGACTAGGATATAGGATACTTTTTATGCCGGTAACAGGTTCCTGTGGGATAGTGTAGTCTTCGCGAACAAAGTCGCGGGCGACAACTAGTATAGAATAATTTTATTCTTAATCTTAGATTTGATCTTACAGATAGAGTAATAAAAATATATTAGTCCTCGCTGATAAATTCATGTTCAGTGTTCAGTACGATGGCTTCAATGATTCTACGACTGAATAGAATATTAACAGAACAGAGTATCTCCCAATAGTGTTGTTATAAACCCAACACATTTGGCCTAGGGTTCTACCAAAACTTTCCCACTTTATACACCACGTCAATTACGTGTTGCTGTTAATTAGCGATTTGCAAATAGACTTAACGCCAGCGTTTCATATGTACAGTACACAATAAAATTAACCTCTATTTTGTAAGCATGATTAAGCTACTATGACAAACATCCCGTTCACATCTGACCGCGCTTATTAGCTCTCAAGTTACGCATAATTTGTACCCGGTGAGGGCATAGCAATTTGTGTAGCCTAATTGACTAGCCAGTTTAATTAGAGCCGTTGTTATTCAGACAGTGGCCTGCGTTCAAAGACCTTGCTTGTGACAGTTAGATCAAGACTGGAGGCAACTTCTTGTTAATTGTGGTACAAGAACTGCTGCGAAACGTAACCGAGAAACTTGTCCAATTCAAGAGAACAATATTCATGGTTGATGCAAATGTCTGTAATGTTCTGTTGTCGTATTACACCCCACACTGATTATTACAGTTTGAAATGTCTTTCAGCAGGACCAGGAAAAATATTTACAAAGAACTGTAGAAGTAATGTGTAAAATAAAAACATTTTTAGTTAGATAGCTTTAGCTCGGTCTCATAGTGAAATAAACTTGCACTCATTACTCAATTCTCCCTGTCTGATGTTCGGTTTTTTTTTTAATTTATTTTGCCAACTTCTCATTAATTAATAATGAACGTTTTTACAACACATAATTATTAGCTAACACAATTACAAATATCAAATTCTAATTCATCACAAACACTAAAATTTTCACTTGTTTTTATTTCGTATATTAGCACATCTGACAACAGCCTCCATATATTTTATTAGGCTATTTCAGTATTTTTTATTCCCAATTATTGCTTGAATCGAATTTTTGTTAACGAGACCATCTATCTTTTGCTCTAGTTCTTGCTTCGCCTTGGCGTTTATTGGGCATTCTGTTATTAGTCTGATATTTGTTATTCTAATAGGATAACAAAGTCTGATATTTGTTATTCTAATAAGACTTTAGTCATCAAATATGCATGTTGGTGAGAGGTCATTGAGACAACAGCTGGTATAATATCTGTTAAACAAAACTAAACGTGAGCATAGCACCTACCTTGTTACTTATTTCTTGCTGTTTCTCTTATTACCTATTGGTCATTGAATCTA
The DNA here is from genome assembly GCA_947562085.1 of Eudonia lacustrata. Taxonomy (NCBI): domain Eukaryota; kingdom Metazoa; phylum Arthropoda; class Insecta; order Lepidoptera; family Crambidae; genus Eudonia; species Eudonia lacustrata. The sequence goes on from OX387320.1 coordinate 6,155,946, forward strand.
ATCTCTATCAATAAGATGAGAGTATGTGCTAGATCGGCATAGTAATAACGGTTTTGATATTTGACCGTCTGTACTGTCTGAGTTTTATAATAATACATGAAACTTGTTTGAAATATAAATTACTAGCTGTGCCCCGCGGTTTCACCCGCGCTCTCAAAAAAATATTTTCCCGTTTTTGCTAAATTTTTCATTGCTGCTCCGCTCCTTTTAGTCATAGCGTGATGTAATACAGCAAAGTCTTCCTTAATGAATGGACTATTCAACACAAAAATAATTTTTCAATTCGAACCAGTAGTTCCTGAGATTAGCGCGTTCAACCAAACAAACAAACAAACTCTTTAGCTTTATAATATTAGTATAGATTAAATAAAATATAGGATTAACCAATACTGAAAAAGAAATGTATGTAACTGTTTATTGGCTCTTAGCCATCATCGTCGTTATCATCATCATCAACAGCCCCTCTCAACCCACTGCTGGTTGAGAGGGGCTCAACCAACACAACACAACCTCTCTTTGCTTATACTATTAGCAATCGTAATAGTTAATTTTTTTTATTAACTTTAGCTATTGAAACAGCAAACCAAGCAAGGGTCAATGTTTTAGACCTAGATTTTCGCTAACAAGAAAAAAATATGATTAGGCGGCGGGCGGCGCCACCTGAAAAATGGGAGCAATATATCACAACGGAGGAAATCTATTCTTGCGATGGTTGCAGATGTTTCAGATATATTTTAATAGGCTGAGGTGTTGATGAACGAAGGCTTTGGCACGTAAACGCCGTTAAGTCAAGTGGCGTTGATATTGTCGAGTAAAACCGGTGTTAGTAACACAATACATTTTGCTGTAATAGTTTTTGGATTATATTTTGATTAAGCTAAACACCACTTTTATAAATGTGTTAAATCATCACAAATATGGAACAATAATGAAAATGATACCCTCTACGCAAAAAAGCTTCGAAGGTAGATACTCACGACGTTTTGAGAAGTAGTTAATACTCAAACCTAATTGGAAACACGGAACTAATTTCAGGGCTAATAGAATGTTACCCAAGTTAATAAATAGTACATACGTACGCTCATGATGTGGTTTAGTTTACTTGTGTATAATTACTAATTAGTTGGTAATGTTTTTTTAATAGCTCGACAAATGTCTTTACTCTACCTGAAGTAAAGTGGAAGTCCAGGCGCGAAGACGACTGGTATAGCTTGTTAACGACACATGTTACCAAAATGTAAAAAATATATTCTTTTAGAGATAAGCGCGAACATACATATTTTTTTATTTTTTTTATTTTATTGGTATAGGCATAATAACAATTAATTGACTGCTGTTTTGCATTATAAAAGGATTTACATAATAGGTTTTGCTAGCTAATTAATCTAAAAAAATATGCACAACATTAAAAAACAAACAAACAGTTAGTAGTTTAGTATTATCATACAAAATATTAAATCCCAGCCCCGACACCATACTGCCAGACCAAAAGATACTGTAAGCTCTTTCTGCGTAAAACGGAACGCACCTGATTAAATATAAATGAGGGTATACAAGCTACCAACTAATTATGAGATGACCAACACCTCAGTCTCCCTGTGACCACGGACCCTGCAAAGGGTTCGAAACGTCAGGATAAACATTAAATAAGTAATGTGTAAAATAAACGCGAGTAGATCCGTAAAAGTTGTTTCATTTCAATGTTTAGTATTATCTAAAAAAAATAAAAAAATTACGTTGTTCAACCTGGAAAAATGACACCCAACACTTGAGTCTTAAATAAAACCAAAAAAAAACACATACTTGCAGTTATACAAGACTATTAACCTTATAGGTTAATAAGTCCTGTCCTGTAACTGTTGAAAATTTTGATGGAATAGGTCAAAATCGGAGCCGAGATAATGATATGCATGACACATTCTATTTATTGGATATAAAAAAACATATATACATACAACCGAATTGATAACCTCCTCCTTTTTGAAGTCGGTTTAAAATACCTAAACTGCTTAGTTACAATTAAAGTGATTTTTAGCTATTTTGAAAGGGAAAGAAAATGATAAATCTTGCTGCGTTTTTCTCGCTGTTTGGCTTTGAGACGGACTGCAATCTCGTTCGACCACCTCATCAATCGCTGCACCGTGCTCAGTTTCAATTCAGCGGAACAACTTCGCAATTTCAGAAAACTTTTGTACAGCTTCAGAATATCGGATGGATCGGAAACTTCGTGTGGGAAACTATTATGCTCATGTGTAATTTAAGTGCGCCCCGCATAAAATATTTTGAGTTTTCACTACGTAAAATGAGTTAGTAGATTCTAAGTAAACTCAAAACATTTCATAAATTAATAATAACTAGTGGTCGCCCAGTGATCGAAATTCGACCGTCATTTTATTAAGGCTGCACGGATTGTATCCTAAGCAATAAAAATTAGAAAGATAGAATGTGAGTTTGGATTAGCATTGACAGACATCGACCGCTCCTCTTCCGTTTTTGAAATTTTTGGAAAGAGTTTTTATACATGTACTCCGTCCGCGCAATTTTCGTAAGAAAGGGGTAAAAAGTTTTTGCTTCACGTATTAATATATAGATTTATAGAGCGTGAGCCTGTTTCCAGATTGCTTTGATTTGTTACAACAGAAGATCAGAATTAGTTATTTTCAGTTTCTTTTAACCTTCTTGGTTTCAGATTTTTGGAACTGCACTCTTGCCCTCAATATGTTCTATTCTCTTCGTTAGTTGTTAGTGTTATTGTTTATACGTCTGTGTGTATTTATCATCAGTCATGTCGGTCATACTGCAAGTATTACGCAATTAAAATGTAACACCAACCTATTTCTGGAAATGGAACCTCACAAAAGTTTTTACGTAATGGGCAATATGGTGTCTGTGTATGATACATAATCGCGATATTTTTGTTAATGAGATGTTTATCAACTGTTTATCAAAAATAAAAAACCTAAAAAATACAAAAAAAATTATTCACAAAAAATATACGTTTGGTAAATGCAGGTGGACTCCCTCCTTTTAAGTTAAACAATAACATGTACTGGGAGAGAGCCGCCTCTTCTCTAAGAATAACTACGCAACTGTATTTAGAGATTTTTTTATTTAGAGAAGATTTAGAATATTTAGAAGTGGTTGTTTTATATATAAATATAAAACGAACATTTAAGGAAATCTAAACTTTTAATAGTAGTTTATGCAACTGTCATATAATGAAGGGTATTAAAACACGAGTGTGAGTTTATTAAACGAGCGCAGCGAGTTTCATAATAGTAACGAGTTGCATACACTACTTTATCTTCACTAATGCAATTAGTCAAACAACAAGAGTAAAAGCTGACAATAGTTTATTTATAATAATTGTTCAAATTTTGGATGGTACAATTTTGAAAGTTAATGTTAATTATTGATCCAGCAGCTGTAGCGGTCGCGGGGCAAGCAGTAGAGCTCGTAGACGGAGTTGGAATATTTATAATTACTTCATTCGTCTTGTTTTCTATACTGTTCAAGATCGTATTTGAGACTTGAATTTTATTCATTAAAGACTCATCAATGTAGCTTTCAGCCACAGTAGAAGACTTCCACCCCCCGTGTCGTTTCAGTGCGGTCAAATCACCACCGCTATCTATGAGAAGGGTCGCCGAGGTGCGCCGGAAGCAATGCCCCGTGTACAACGCTGGGTTAGGCAGATTCAAAAAACTTTCGATAGTTTTTCCCAGAGCACCAAATTTATTAATACCAGTTCTTTGATCGACGCACTTCCCCGATCTATAGCTCAAGAAAAAGGCAGGGTTTCGACAGGGGGTGGGTCGAAGTTCCATGTATTTTTTACATACGGCATAGCAGTTGCCCGTCACAACGAAAGAACGATCTATTTTCGTTTTTGTTTTCGAAACTTTCACCATGATTGTACTGTCGTCTATGTTAGAGACTTCATCGAACTGGATGTTGTATAGCTCTTGCCTTCGGCATGCCCCCATTATGCCGAAGATTAGTGCAACCTGTAACAATAAACGATATAATAAGCTTGAGGTACATAGCCAAGGCAAAAACTATGATTTATGAAGTAGTAAAGTGTAGGTACCTACTACCTAATTTATACACAAAGCGCTTAAACGGAGTGTCTAGATAACTTGCGTGTGTAGTACGTAAGTACTAGGTAGATTAAATAACAGAACTAAAATACACTTACCTTTTCAAAAAGATACAAAATATCTGGTGAATCTTTCAGGAACATCTTTATTTGACCTGATGTAAACGTCAAGGACTTTTTTTCCTTGTGTCCTTCTGAACTGCGTTTCAGGAACGCTATGACTTTTGAATACTTCGTGATATCAATATTGTTGTAGATACTCAGTGTGGACTTGAGCATAGAATATTTAGCCCACATAGAAGATGGCTTGAATTTGTCGGAGAGGTCTTTGAGATACACAAGAATGACATTTTCAGAAAATGATGTAGTTTTCTTTTCGATCTTCCATGCCAAAAAGTTATTATATTCTTTTTCATATAATTTTCTAGATTTTTCTGGCAAAAGATTGTGAGTTACTTTTGTTGCCAATTCTAGAATATCCGGAGGCGTACAAATATCATCGTCGCTGTCCATTTTTAACTTTTAATTTGTATTTTAAAAACAAAACACATTGCGAAACATTAAATTCACGCGTACGTGTATTGTCACAGTGAACTTGCCGTCATTAAAATCTAACCAATGAGAGCGCAGCTGCGCGTGCAGGGCCAATCAGGAGCGAGCGCGCGCTGTTCTTTTTTTATTTAATTGGCACAAGATCTTACCAAAGAGTTTTGTGTATGTAAGTTTAGTAGTTTCGACGAAGTTTTCACGTATAACCCAACTGTTTTCCAAAGCCAGCCTAATATCAAAATTTTATACAACTTGTATGAGGATTTTGTCATAAGGCTCGCCAGGTTAATTGGTCGCGTTTTATTGATGTTATAATGAGATTTTACGATATCGATGTGGATATTATACCATCATGTGAAATTGTTTAAATTGAGTGTTTTGTTGTCTGCGCTATAACAGTAGTAATAGTAAATAAGTCAAGTATTGGAAACATATGTAGAATGTTACAACATTAGTGTAGATAAACATATTTTACGCATTTTTTATACTATACACTATCCTTTTAAGCATAACAGATACTTCTGATCGAGAAATTGGGTTTTAATTTTTAAATCTTATACACTCAGTTTATGTAAATTCACTTTTGGCAGTCAGTATTTTATTTTTGTATTTATAGACACATTAACTCACAGAGTGTGCGTGTCTTAAGTGTATCAAATTGCGCTGTCTCCGTATAAATAAAACTTCTCGTTCGCTATAAGTGCCGCGTTAGTGCGAGTGCATTACTGTATTAGGATAATGCCTGTTATTTTTCGCCCTCTTGTAGCGGCCGAAATGATGTCACCAGACCGTGTATTACAGACACATTATGGATTGTAGATACTACGGTAGACATCTTGATATTTTGCTAGCTAACCGCGTCTGTGGTTAAGTAGTCTGTCGTCATAACAACAATGTTGGTAGCTTTGTTTTTGTTTTGTTCAGTGAAAGATAACATAGCAAGTTCCTAAGTTGAGTTGTCCGGGTGTTGGAAGTAGGCCACCAAGCCGTGGTGATCGAAAACTCTCAGAGGGTTTCTGCGCGGTAGTACTCGGAAGACGAGTTTTCCGCAGAAAAAAAAATTGTACGTTGTGGTTGTCATTTTAAATCATATATTTTTTGGAGAGAATTTTTTGATTGCCTTAGATGACATTTTTAGCAACACTGGACTAGTATGGGGGCGGCGAGAAACGTAAAGGGTTCCAATTTCAATTTCAATTTATTTGCATCCAAAATGTTACATAGTTGTTATGTATTAAAATTATTGTGTGATGTATGGAGTTAGTATGTAAGACTATCTATTTAAAAGGCATGTATCAATAAATTATATTCAGTATTTATCCAGCACTCATGTGTATTATTTCACTCCCGGCTCACGACGTTACATGGCGACCCTGCCAAAAGTAGAGACACGCGCGCGAGGATCCTGACACCGCCCGGCGCCCGCCGCCGCTGCGCCGCCGCCGGCGCCGGCCGTAAAAGGACTAGTTTCTGTAAATATCGGCCTCTCGGTGTGTTTCAATCATGGATGAAACAATTCATTTTAAAACTTTCAAGTGTGACAGTTGTGTATCGCAAACTTTAAAATGGGAAAGCAGCAGTCAAAAGAAGAAAATATTGTAATAGCCCAAAACGCAGCTGGGGGCCAAAATAGTGCGCCAATCGACGAGATTCGGTTCCATTTGTCCACCACAAATATTCTGATGCTGATCATCGTGCTCTGCGTGCTTCTTGGAGTACTGTTCTGGATATTCCGTATATATCGGAAGTGTCACTTGCGGTGGATTAGACAAGAGGTCGAGCAGAATGGAAACAATAGAGGGCAGCGATTATCCTTTCGACGGCGATTCAACATGTACCCGGATTTAAACGTGGAAGATAGTAAAGTTTGAAAGTGCGGTTTCTTATACGTATCTATTCATGTGTGGTGCGTAAAATTGTGCAGTGCGGTTTGTGCGGTATATTATAATATTTTTTACGTACTACGCGTAGGCGCGACATTCTACTACGAGTATAATAAAATAAATAATAATGGACACTATTTAATGGACACTATTTAGAAAATATGTTTAACCTGTCATAGAAATTAAAATTGTATTAATCTTTATACCTAATAATTAATGATGTAAGCGAGCAAAGGTACTAATATTTTACATATTACAGCTAAATACAATGAAGTTCTACGTCTTGACAATGATAAAGGTGCGTATTTTTAATGCTATGTTATTATAACTATTGTATTTAAATTTAATTCTTAAATTCCCCTATTCGTAATATTTTTTTTGTTAATAATTATTAAATTCCTATGGCCACATATATAAAGGAATTGTATGAAGAGTTATTTGTAATAAGACAGTATTTAATTAAAATTGGCCCATCTAGACGACAGGGTAATATTTTACAGAAAAAGCTTAGTGAAGCCAAGTTAATCGGTGGCCAATATAATACTTATATAGAAAATATTAATAAAGTAGGCCGGTTAGATGAAAAGGAGAATATTCTAATAAGAAAGTGTTGCGAGGATTTTAATAATTTATTTAAGGAAATTACTAAATTGTGTGAATATTCCGAGTCTTTAGATTACGTAACCAAAATGGACAAATTCGATCTGAAAGTGGCTTTGACCTTATTACCGGTTATGAATGACGAAATTTCTAATACAAAACAACTGATGGACGGTATAGAATATTACAGTTCAGTCATTAATGCTGAATCACAGTCGCAATTAATTTCTTTTATTCTTAAGAGTAGGCTGTCACAGTCTGCCAAGTTAAAGTTAGGAACAAACTATGATACTGTTCCTAATCTAATAAATGACATGAGAAAATTATTATTACCTAAAAAGTCAGCCAGCGCATTGCAAAAGCAATTTTTAAACTGCAAACAAAATAATTTGTCAATTGATGCTTTTGGAAAAATGTTGTCCGAAATGTTTGTTGAACTTACCGTTTCCCAGTCCGACGGAGATAGTGAAAAATTTAACGTTTTGAAATCAATCAATGAGAAACAGGCAATTAGACAATTTAGTGACGGATTGAGAAACCGTAGGATCGGTACTATTATAACTGCACAAAATTTTGATAATTTAAAAGATGCAATTCAGGCCGGGGTAGACGAGGATGTTTCAGGTTCAGATAATATGGCTGAAGTCATGGCATTTAGACGTAATAATAATAGAAATTTTAAAAACAATTCCAGGCAGCCTCAATACCAGAACTACCAAAGAGGTACGTACAACGCGGGTCGCGGCCGTGGTTCCAGCAATTGGCATCAACCTCGAGGGGGTGCCAGGCAGTGGTTCCAGCAGCCGCCGTCACGGGGACATACGTCCCGAGGCAGACATGCGTATCGAGGTAATAGTTCCAATAATAATTATAGAGCTCAGAGACAGTTTAGAGAACAGATAAGGTTAGTAAATGATGATTCACAGTCGCAACCCCAGGCTAGTACGTCGACACAGATTAGAGAAGCTGAAAGTGAGTTTTTTCGTGCCTAAATGTTATAGTATTCTAGCTAGTGACAGTAGTTATTGTGTCGAATTATTTTATAAAGACATTTATGCGTTTAGTTGGCTCATTGATACGGGGGCTTCAATTTCGGCAATAAAATACAAATGTGTTCTTGATTTTAATATTCCACTTTACAAAGAGAACATAATTATAAACGGTATAGGTGGCAAAGTGCCGGCAATCGGATATGCATGTTTACCGTTGTCAATACATGGCCATAGTATTAATCATAAGTTTTATGTATTTGATACTCTGCCGTGTAAGTCGCATGGTATTCTAGGACAGGACTTTTTAGGAAGGTATGGATCGGTTATCGACATGAGGCATAACACTTTAACGTTATGGCCCGATAAAAGTAAACAGATTGTTTTAAAATTAATGAGTTCATCTAACAAGTTAATGTCATTGCCCCCTAGGTCAGAATCAATACATTATATTAACACTAACTTAGTAGAAGATTGCGTAATTTGTACAAAAGAAATATGTGAAGGAGTGTTTATTGCCAGTATGTTAGTTAGCCCCACTAATGGTAAAATACCAGTGCGAATTTTGAACACAACCACAAAAGAATTAAATTTATCAGAAATAAAGCTTGATATTCAAAGTATAAGGGAATATTCTATTTGTAATTTTGAGGAAAATGAGAAAAATGCAGTCCGAGTTAAAAGTTTGTTTTCAAAGTTAGATTTAAGAAATTTAAATAAGGAAGAAAAAATAAGTATAGAAAGTTTATGTGCAAAATATTCCGACATTTTTTATTTGGAAGGGGATAAGTTGTCAACCACTGATATTTATCAACATACTATTAAATTAAAACCTGACACACAGCCAATTTATTCAAAACCGTATAGATTACCGCATGCTTTAAAACAGGAAATAAAAAATCAGATTGACCATATGCTGAAAGAAAAAATTATTGAGCCTTGCCAAAGCGAATGGTCTAGCCCTATTTTGCTAGTGCCAAAGAAAAGTGACCAAAACGGAAACAAAAAATGGCGTTTGGTTGTTGATTATAGAAAATTAAACAATAACATTCATGATGACAAGTTTCCACTTCCAAATATAACGGAAATATTAGATTCTTTGTCCGGTTGCGTGTATTTTTCTCATTTGGATTTACATCAAGGATATTATAATGTTAGTTTAGACCCAGACAGTCGCAAGTACACTGCTTTTTGTTCAGGACAGTTTCAGATGACGAGGATGCCCATGGGTCTAAAAACTAGCCCAAGTTCGTTTTCTCGCATGATGACGATGGCAATGACTGGATTAACATATGAAAAATGTCTAGTGTACCAAGACGATTTAATCTGTTTTAGTAGAGACTTATCGAGTCATATTAGTAACTTACAACATATTTTCGAGAGATTACGTAAAGTAAATTTAAAATTAAACCCTCAAAAATGTTCCTTTTTACAGAAAGAACTGCTTTATTTGGGTCATATTGTCTCAGCTGACGGCGTCATACCCGATACCGAAAAAATAAAGGTTGTTCAGAATTATCCGGTTCCTAAAAAAGTAGACGAGGTCAAACGATTTGTAGCTTTTGTAAATTACTACAGAAAGTTCATTCCAAATTTTGCTACAAAAGCGCATGCATTAAATAATTTATGTAGAAAAAATGTAGTTTTCAATTGGGATGAGAAGTGCCAAAAGTCTTTTGAGTTATTGAAAGAAAATATAATATCTCACCCTGTGTTACAATATCCTGACTTCTCAGAGCAAAATCAATTTATTTTACAAACTGATGCATCGGGGTATGGCGTTGGAGCAGTTTTATGCAATGGTGATGGAAGGCCTGTAGCATACGCTAGTCGAAGTCTTAACAGAGCAGAAAAAAGGTATCCGACTATTGAAAAAGAATTACTTGCGATTGTGTGGGCCGTAATGCATTTTCGACCATATCTGTATGGCAGGACGTTCAAAATTCAAACTGACCATAAACCACTTATTTATTTATTTGGAATGAGAGATCCATCCAGTCGGTTAATGAAATTTAGATTAAGATTAGAGGAATATAATTTTATATTAGAATATTTGAGAGGTAAAAATAATGTCGCTGCTGACGCTCTATCTCGTTTGCAAATAACGTCGGAAGAGTTAAAAGAAATGAATCATGCGTTAATTAATGTAATGACGCGAGGGCAAAGAGCTAGACAAGCACGGGATGCTATTGCTTCTAATAACGATTGGATTGATCACCCAAAAGTTATAGAAGTACATAGCAAACCGAAATATTTCACTGAGTTACGTTTCATAAGCGCTTATGAACTAAATCGATATCGTAAATTAAAAGAGATTAGTCACGAGAGTACGTGTTTGAGTTATGCGCCCTTATTGAATACAATTTTTATAGATTTAGCTTCTCGATCACAACTGACGCCAGGCGAATTTGTGAGAGAGCTGAATATATTTTGTGGGCAAATCGATATAAAAGAAGTATACTTCATTAAAAATGATAATAATAATATTTTTGTCGAAAAGTTAATCAAGGAGATAAAGAGTATAAGTGATTGGTCCGGACCACGAGTATGTATTTTAAACGACACAAAAAGAATAGTTGATAAAGACGATCAACGTGTAATCTTGAATGACTTCCACCTTTTGCCCACTAGTGGCCACGCGGGCATAAGGCGGATGGTGAATAATATTAAAAAATATTATTTTTGGCCGAAGCTTGAAATAGATGTTACTGAATTTGTGAAACGATGTGACAAGTGTCAAAAACAAAAACACTCATCACATCATACTAAGGAGCCGATGACGATTAGTTCTACAGCAAATTCGGCTTTAGAGAAAATCTATTTAGATATAGTAGGACCTTTAGATAGTGATTGCAATGGTTATAAATATATTCTAACTATACAATGTGAGTTGAGCAAATACGTCGAGGCCTATCCATTAGAATCAAAAAGTTCGAATGAGGTAGCTAGGAATTTTGTTAATAATTGGATTCTTAGGTATGGTGTTCCGAACGAAATCGCTACAGACAGAGGTACAGAGTTTCTGTCAACTACAATGAAGGAGGTTTGTAAACTTTTACATATTAACCAATTACAGTCTACCGCGTACCACCATCAAAGTATCGGTGCTTTAGAGAATTCACACAAACACATGGGAAACTATTTACGCATCCAAACAGGTAATCACCCAGAGGCATGGAGTACTTGGCTTCCCTTTTGGTGTTTTTCCTATAACACTTCTGTTCATACGGAGACTAAGTTTACTCCCTTTGAGTTAATATTTGGTAAAAAATGTACATTACCGTCTAATCTAAATTCAAGAATGATTGATCCTCTGTACAACTTTGATAACTATCCCTTAGAATTAAAGTTTAGAATTCAAACTTCACAAAAAGAAGCACGTGACAATTTAATAGCTAGTAAATTAAATAGAAAGGCTAGGTACGATCGTAATGTTAATCCTGTATCATATAAAGTAAATGATTTGATTTTATTAAAGAATGAAACTGGAAATAAGTTTCAAAGCCTATATTCTGGTCCGTATAAAGTGTTAAAAGAATGTTCACCAAATGTTGTAATTATAAAAGACAATAAAAGATATGTTGTTCATAAAAATAGGACAAAACGTTATTATTCAACAGTAGAATGATTTTATATTAAGATAAGAAATGTTGTATTGCTGTCAAATTTTTAAAGATATGTATATTATCCTATGTACCTACTAAAGACTTTATTAAAAATATATATGTTTTAGACAGTACCTAATATAAGTACTAGAATGTTTAATATTTGATGTAGTGTAGAAAAACCGTTATCATTGTATCGTTGATACGTTTAAAATAAAATAAAATGTATCCTTTTATTTTATTTTCTGTATGGGAAGGAGGTGTGATGTATGGAGTTAGTATGTAAGACTATCTATTTAAAAGGCATGTATCAATAAATTATATTCAGTATTTATCCAGCACTCATGTGTATTATTTCACTCCCGGCTCACGACGTTACAATTGACAGAATTTTGGACCCAGTTGGGCACAGCAATTTAGAAGAGAGGATGACGCCATTTATACACAAAATATAAGAAATAGCATAATAGATTCAATATTATCATTAATGTTTTCACTATTGTAGAGTATTGTTACAAATATATTATGTAAATAGATTATTGTATTGTAAATTATTATTTAATTAATTAATAATTGATAACAATATTATTGCACTGAATATTATCATTAATGTCCAATTTTATTAATAACATAATTAAATTTTTGAATGTAGGTATATTGCTTCAGTGCTTTGTTGTTCAAGTATTCATTAACTGTGTAGTAATTTTTATTTAATAATAGTCTTTTTAAATATATTTTAAACTTCCTCAAACCGTGTGATCGCAACACCGGCAACGTCTGGTTTTCAAGAGGGAATAGCACGCACTAGTGCATGTCCACATTCCCTACTAGACTCTCCCAAAAATTCGGATCGGAATTTAAAAAAAATGGTTAGATCATTATGCTCCAAAGGTCCTAGGATAGATACCCAGCGGGAATCGGAGCGGAGGGTTTGATTTAAGTCCATCCGTCTAGTAGAGCTTGTTCTAAGTTCAGCTTGCCAGCCTTTACCATCTTATCTCAGTCTGTCCCTTTAACAACAATACGATTAGAGATACAATAATTATTTGTTAAAAAGTTCGAATTCCGGTCGGAGCCTCCGTTGAGAAATAACAAAAAGGATGCATAAATTTTATCCGCAGTTTGGAAAATCAACCCCAAGTAGGTTAGTGGCAGAGATAACTAGTTCATAAATCGTTAAGGATTCCGAGCGTCGCACTCTTTCATTTGTCATTGTCAGTTAGGACGAAGACCAAACGCTCCTTAATGAGAATTAATAAATATAGAAAAGTTACAAAGAGGTTTTCCAATTAACATTCAAACTTCCTTAAGTTGCGTTGGTCGCTGTGTAGGGAAACAAATGATTTAAACAATTCATATGTAAATGATTACTGAAATGCATCTGTGCTTCTCACAGTCAAATCTATAGTCTATAGCAAACAATGTAAAGTTCAGTCTTACTTGAAGAGACTAAGCTGTCGTTACTATAGATGTATATTTAAAGACTATTTGACGGGCTTTTAGAGATGACTGCCTTGGAACATTCCCTTTGTGCTATTATTCATTGTTTTGCCTTTGGAGCTATTTGGTAGGTATTGTTATTTTTGTTCAAATAAAAGTTTTTTTGTATAACTTCACCGTGTTAATGGTATATACCATTGTTCCATCAGTCTGGACCCGTCCTTAGCCCACCACTGCGGATAACGAGGAGTTAAGGACTTAAATTAATCTGATGGCCATTGGGGCGGAACAGTTCTCAAGTGGCGATTGCGTACCGGAAGACGCAATGTGGGCAGGCCTCCAACAAGGTGGACCGACGATCTGGTGAAAGTTGCGGGTAGACGCTGAATACGGTCCCGAGTTTAATATGGTTACGTTTACTTACTCACTTTGATGAGTATTGGGAAAGAAGATTACACAGTCAATAGTGTATTAGGTACATTCACAGTCGTCATTTGATACATTTTTTTATTTTTTTATTTTTTATATACGTTTTTGAACGTAGTTTAATTGACGTTCCTGCAAAGTGCAATTCGCGGAACATTTTGTCACACTGACAAGCTTTGACGTTCAGTGGAGCGGGGTCGACGTTAGTCAATCCTTTTTTATTTTTATGCATTTAAATAAAGCAGTTAAATAATTGTCCTGTATGGTTGGTAGGTTCTCGCATATTCAATGGTAATATGTTATATATTAAATTTACTTTTTTAATACGGGATACCAACACGATAGCCAGAATGTGCAGATTCCAGTCTCGTTCGTAATATTCTTTTCACTATTAATGTTACGAAATAAAATTGTTAATTTTTTTATTTATTTACAATTTTTCGCTAATGTTACTTTATCATCATCATCATTTCAGCCAAAATACGTTTCCTGCTGGACAAAGGCCTCCCCCAGCCGGGGGAGGTCCATCCGATGACTGACCTTTGCGAAAGTTGCTTAACATCAGCACTTGCAGACCGAGCGCGTTAACCACTTCGCCATCGAGCTCCCCAGTGTAATGAATAAGTTAAATAGAAAATAAAAAGACGTATCAAATGACGACTGTGAATGTACCTAATACCCTATTGACTGTGTTTTCTTCTTTCCCAATACTCATCAAAGTAAGTAAGTACATATTTTCACGCGTCGGAATACCCTTCCCGAATGTACAAAGCTGTGCTCAGACTTCATTATCGGGCTCCGTCTTCACTCTGGCGTGCAGGAATAACGAGCCGTTCCCGTCGTGTGCAACTGGTAATTACACAGATTCACATTTGAACAGTTCATCACAACCGTGTTGTGTGAAGGAGACTGCACCACAAAGAATAATAATTTTACGGAAACGCTTTGAAAATATGTAGGGTAGTGGCCACCAGTGTTTGACAGTTTAAGCCGACAAAAGACAGTGGTCAAAATTCGACCGTAATTTTATTAAGGCTGCACGGGTTGTATCCTAAGCAATGAAAAATTAAAAAGATAGAATGTTAGTGATTGGCATTGACAGATTTCGGCCGCTCCTCTTCCATTTTTGAAATTTTTGAAAAGCGTATATATGTGTGTGTGTCAAATACATGGTAGTGTGTGTAATGTTTGTTTTATTGATTTATATTTTTATGCATAATTCAAAACAAATATTAACATTCGGATAACTTTCTCTATATAAACTATAAGTGTGCGAAATTTCATACTCCTCCGTCCGCGCAATTTTCGTAAAAAGGTGTACAAACTTTTTGCTTCACGTGTTATTTTTAATGAAATTTTACAGGATGACAGCTAGAAAGCAGGTGGGCTGTATTCAATCGTTGCTAAAGACTTAAACCAGATGCTAACCAGATTTTTAACTAGTTGTCGCCCGCGACTTCGTTCGCGAAGACTACACTATACCACATTAACCTGTTACCGGGATAAAAAGTATCCTATATCATCTCATTGCCGCTTCGTTTGCCCAGTGTTGCATTAAAATCTTCCATGATAACGGTATAATGAGTTTTGGAGGCTTGTATGGCTCTAGAGATGTCCTCATACGTAGCCTCCCCTCATTGTCAGGGTATGTCGTAGTAGGAGCATGACCTTCAAAGAATACCGTTTGATTATTCTGAGTATAAACGTTGTTCACGAGGGACTTGTAGACGATGAACCCGACACCTTGGGACAGTTGTTCGCTTCCCGGAAATAGAGCAAGTTACCAGACTTGAGGATTATCGAGTCCTCCCTCTTACTTCGTTCGGACTTCAGATAATCCAACTATGTCCCACCGTATCTTGCTTAATTCTTCCTCCAGAATCGAGCAAGAAGACTACATGTAAGACTACATGTGTAGTACCTACGAAAAAAAATTAGACGCACCTAACAAAATTACATAATTACCTGAGTCCAATCTCAAAACAGCAGACGAGACGAGAGGCTGGTGACATAATATTAACATAATATTATCATTGCAGAAGCCTACTGTGAGTTTGAGCAGCCCGGCCGCACACGACCGACGCGACGCTTGAATTATACACATTTATCATCCTCCCTCGCGAGTAAATATTGTAATTGGCTTTATATACTGCTCTTAATTGTTCTTAATTTTGTAAGCCATTTTGTTTTTTTAAGCTTTTGTTTTGATAATAGAAATAAGAAAATTAGTTTTATAACTAATGGGTTTAAAAGGTGATTTCTGTGTTTTAATATTTTAGAAAATAAATAAATATTCAGCACAATTATAGTTATCGTCTTTTAGCGAGCTTAAAAGTTTAGTTTAGTTTAAGTTTAGCGAGTGTTATTTACTACGAGGGAAACAGCAGCGGAAGTAAAAAGTTGGTTTCACTAGTTCGTTGCAGAAGATATTTGCCTGGCAATGACAATAAAAATAAAATAAAAACCGCGACTTCCGGTCTCGTGAAGACAGATGTGTCATAAATAGGAAATACTTACATAGGATCTATGTGCAAAAATAACCTCGATCCGTTTCTCTGTTTTGAAATAAAAAACTTTTATCGAAAACTACAAACTTACTTTTTCATTTATAATATTAATTAGGGTATACAAATAAATAACCGAAAACGACGCATATGTCCAAACTTCGGGTAAATAAAATCAATGAGTTGTAGATTGCGAGCGGACCTTTGCCGTTATCGGCTTGTTATTTGTAGGGGCATGAAACAGGGGGCCGGCTAATGAGCTCACAAACAGACCCACGAATTATCGGCTGACTATAAATTGTTGACCGTGTTAAGCCTATTCCGAAACACGAAGCGAAGATAATTTCGATACAAAACTGCTACGGCCCGGAATGGTATTACAGAATTCTATATTTTAACACTATTTATTTTTTTTAAACTTAAGGTATTTCGGCTAACCACATTCAGTTCAAATTTCGCCTCAACCCTACTACTTTAGAAAATTATTTAGTTTCAATAATATGTGATGACAATTGAATTGCGCTCATTCAGAATTGTAATTTTTTATAATTCCTTATGGGTAAGCACGGCCCTCATCTCACCTGACGTAAAGTAATGATAAACCAAAGGTGGAAGCGCACTTCACTCGGAATTCTCAACTACTGAGGCACTGGCTATCTTATCTGCAGTTGTCGCAACACTACAATGCTGCTAACATTAATGTTTTCACTACATTTGGTTAAGATGTGGTAGCTAGCCAGGCGGAAAAACAAACAAACGTTACCCCCGTTGGGCACCGAACCCTGGACCTCTGAATCTGAGACCGGTTATCTTTATCCTTAACCCCTAGACCACTTGTCGTTATCGTGCGTACGTTACGTACGTATACGGCGTTCTACTCCTATCTGGCCCGATCCAATTCGAACCCGATCCGATCCGAACCCTTAGGAGAATCTAGTAGGGCACGGGGACGCGCACTTTTAAGTGTGCGATGCCGTTCCCTCTAGAAAACCTCTGAAAGTGATTCGTTTCAACACGGCTTGAGGTACCCTTTACGTACCTCGCCGCCCCTAAAACTGCCCGGTGACGCTGAAAATGCCGTTTGAGGCAATCAGCAATTTCTCTCAAGAAAAAAAAATCTATCTGGCCTTCAAGTTTGCTAATTCAAAACGTCTTATTGGTGTTTCGGTAGCCTGATTTTAACATTTAGCATTGTAGGAAACGACACACGAACCTTAACAATATAAATGTATGTTAGAATGAAAAATAAAATAATTTAATAATGTTAGTGCTGAAAGTCGCAAACGGCACAATTATGTAAACCTGGGTCCAAATTATTTATTTGTTTTGCGGTGGAGTTCCATGAGTGTTGAGGTCTCCGGTGGCAAGAAGGCTGGCAGCTACCTCTGCCAACGTATTAACTTGGCTATCCAAAGAGGTCATGTTGCCAGCATTCTTGGGACTGTTCCCATGAGCCCATAGGTGGAGGACATTTTTTAATTATAGTTTTTATTTTGTCTTTAATTGAGTTATGTTCCTTTTGCTTTATTTTTTCTTTAATGTAATAAGATAAATATTTATAAAATACAGTGAAAAAATTCAATGCCTACCCGACCCAGCCAGGAATCGAACCTGGGTCTTCGGGTAGGCATTTCATTTTTTCACTGTATTTTATAAATATTTAATTCAGCTTCAGTGCAGCAATTAGCACCTAAAAATAAAAAATAAAATTTGTAATAAGATAAGTTATGGTATTTTTCTATTATTTTTTTTTTAAATATTATCTACATTATTATTAAACATTGTAAGAGTATTGCTTTCTAAAGTTTACGCGAACACTACACATTGAAATGAAACAACTTTTACGGACCTACTCGCGATAAACATTAAATAAGTAATGTGTAAAATAAAGGCGAGTAGATCCGTAAAAATTGTTAAGAGTAGTTCATTTTAAAGCAATTTTTGTTAAAAAGATACCTATTTGAAAAAGGTACTTGGTATCCAAGCGGTTTGGAAATAAGGAATGTAATGTGATCGTATATAAAAACCACTAGAACTAGACAAGTTGAAATTGGATCTAAGGCAAAGTTCTTCTTCAAACTCTTCAGTCAAGATTTGTGTATCCAATTGTAATCAATACTTTTGTTTGTCTTGTACTGAGAGTTAGATGCTGGGTATGACCTCTTGCGAGTGTAAATATATTTACTATAAATATATTCTGCGGTAAGACTGAGCTCAAGACTTTTATATAAGTATTGGCTAACTTAAATATACCGGCATCGGTAACTTTTCTGTCGCAATTCCCCAAATATGGTGTAATTAAAATATAATACGGTATTTCCATTCTTATTCTTAATTAAGGTTTACCCATTTTTTAGGTAACTTTTATGTATAGTCGAGTTCAATAATATGTATACACTTTTGACAGTTAGTAACATTTATTTTTCTTGTAATAAGAATCAACATCTGTCAAAAGAGTATACATATTATTGAACTCGACTGTACAACCATAAAAGAGCACTACGTTATTATCATTTTAAGGGCGTGCAAATACCTACTTAAGTGGGTACCTACCAGATATACGACACGGTAATGCGTCAGTACGAAGAAAACCCTATTATTTATTGTACAATGTAAAAAGCCTTTCGCCGCTGACAATGCGTCCTGAAATATCCCATTGTAGCGACATGCTTGGCTGTCCAATTGACAGCCATTGTGTTAACATCCATTTTGTGTAAGCGCAGCGGCACCATTTCATTCCTCATTGCGGCTCACGCTTTAAATCACACGTAATCCTGCACTATGGTCGTTAACAGACTATGCTTGGATGCGATTGGTGTGATTAATTGACTGAATAATTGGTTTTAGAAGATTTTATATGAATAAATGAATTTGAATCTTAAAAAAACTATTTATTAACTTCGTCATTTGTGATGATAATAATTCAGTGAACTCTCTACGAATATGTAGTTTTAGTATGTTACCTGCTTAAAGGAAATAATTAAATAATCAATAGAAAAAAAATAAAATATAATATGTCTGTATGTAAACAATACCTAAAAGCTTAGGTAGGCTTAGGTAGTTTTAAAGCAAAAGTTCATTTAAGTCCGCTAATTAAGATAGTTTCTAAGGATCATTTGTTACTAGTTATTCGAACCATAAAATTTCATGTCCATTCGATCTATTTTAAAGTTTCCTTCTCTTCATAATTATAGTACTTACTTTTTATATACAACTAATTATTTATTACACTAATATTATAAATGCGAAAGTTTGTGTGTATGTGTGTATGTTTGTTGCTTCTTCACGCTTCAACGAATGTATGGATTTGGATGAAATATGTCATACAGAGAGTTTAAAACCTGGATTAAAACATAGGCTACTTTTTATCCCGATATTGTCACGGGAACGGGAACCACGCGGGTGAAACCGCGAGCGGCCGCTAGTATTTTATATATGTATGTATGTAAATTATGGAACTCTATGGCGCAGCGGCTTGTGCCTACAGATTGCTATCTTGTTATATATGCAACTTTCGTAAATGCTGTTTGGGTGACCAAATTAAAATATTTCGAGCTTCTTCATTCTTCGAAAGGCACGTTGGTCTCGGCTATTGTAAGGCCATCACACCGATTGACGTAGTGGGTTATGGCCCGACCTGTGCGTTCATGTCCATTCGTGTGCGAAGGCCTAAGCCAGGCAATAGGATGTTTATGATGATTACTTATGTAATAAAATGACATGAATACATTTTTATTATACAGAGGAAAGAAGAAGAACAAGAAGGCAAGAAGACGGCTTTATCGACAAAAATTTAACTTATGTTTTACTTGCACATGTTGAGTAAACGTTATATCACGCATTGATTACATAATTAGAAAAGTAACAAAAGTCACTTCTATAGAATTACAAGATTGTTTAAAATTTATAATTTCCTGTATCTAAATTTTTCTTTTTTATTTTCAAGTGCTAATTGCTGCACTGAAGCTAAATTAAATATTTATAAAATTTATAAAATACAGCGAAAAAATTAAACGCTCACCCGACCCAGACAGGAATCGAACCTGGGTCTTCCGCAATCGCCCGGATTGACAAAATTCAGCGCTTACGTCAGCCTTCTCGGTAGCTCAGCGGTTATAGCATTGGACCGGTTATCCAAAGATCGTAGATTCGATGCCCCGAGTGGGCATGTGGTGGCTAGCTCAATTAAATCCACACTCTCTTTAGTTGGTGATTGTCAACGCCTGCGACAACTATCAATATTAAATGTATTTAAAAATATTTCACGTTGCATTCAACATTGCTTGACGACCTCCTTGGTCGAGTGGTTTGTACACCGGTTTTCATGGAGTCGCCATCTCTGAGGTCCCGGGTTCGATCCCCGGTCGGGTCAATTTAGAGATTATTGTTTTTCTAAATTGTCTCGGGTCTGGGTGTTTTCTATGTATAATAAGTATGTATTTAAGTATTTTAAGTATGTTTATCCGTTGTCTAGTAACTATTTAACGAGTTTCATAACGAAGCTTCTCTTGGGCTAGATAATTGGTGTGGGTGTAGGAAAGTTTATTTATTTATTGCTCAAATTGAACTCTGGGATCGTAGAGCTTGTATTTTTTTTCAGTTTATTCCCTTGCCGTTAATTTTTATATAGTCGTTTTAGCAGTTCTAGTAAAATTTTATCTTGTAACTTAACATATGTTTACTGATATATATTGTTATATTAATTACATAATAAGAAACATATAATTATTATTATTACCTACTTAATGTAATTAATATGAATTGATTAAATTAATAGTTACTCTATTGTATTGGGTTAATTCCTGTAATGATAGATGTAAGTGTGGAAATAAATAAATAAATAAATAAATAAATAAATAAATAAATAAATAAATAAATATTTCACAGTCACTGCTATAGAAGTAACTACTAATGAATTTTCCTACATTCCTAGAGTGCTTTACAGATTTTAACAAAGCCTTTGTCCAACGTCGAAGAAAAGTACATAGCAGAGGTCACGTGCAGCGGTGTGATAGCCGCGCCGTTGTTTGCGTGGAAGCCTCAATTGTCGCCCGGCGCCGGAATATTGTGCATTGCAATTCCCGAGTCGCTTTCGACATGTGCCGACATATCTTTCGCAAGTCGTCCCAAATAGTTAAACACACACCGGCACTAATCCTAACAATAGAATATTTAATACTTGGTGGAACAGCTCTTTATCTATATATATTTGGTAACTGAAAACGTGCTTTGATGAGATTATGGCGGCAAAAGCATGGTAAACATAAATATTTACTACGTTGAGCACTGAACTTGCAGACTTTCGCAGAAATTAGTTTTTTTTTGAGGGTGTTTGCTGACTGGATTTTTTGGAGGCGGCGAAAAATTTAAAGGGTTCCTCAAGCCGTGTGAATCGCAGCACCATCCGAGGTTTTCTAGAGGGAACAGCATCTAGCGCGTGACCCCGTGCCCTACTAGATTCTCCGAGGGGTTCGGATCGGATCGGGCAGAAATAGTAATCTAACTGACCACTAGACTACGGACCATGCTACTGACATCGGCTGGTTTTGGAAAATTTACTAATGCATACGAACAAAAAAATGTAATTTAAATAATATGTAGTGTTAATTCCGCTAACTCACTCGTTTATACAGCTTGGATGCAGTACGCATGCACCGCCCACCGACTGTACAGTCGGTGCGCAGCTCTCGACCAGTCAACAGCTCCTGAGGATGCCCCGTGGAGGGGCGAAACACGTGTCGGGTATCGGTGTTGGTGTGCATTTTCGCTTGCACGCATTGTTTCTCCTGCATGTGCATACTTTTTGCGGGCGGGAGGGCGGTGCATGCGTACTGCATCCAAGCTGTATAAACGAGTGAGTTAGCGGAATTAACACTACATATTATTTAAATTACATTTTTTTGTACTATGGATTTCCGCAAAATAACGCCTGATTCCATTAATTAATGCATACGAAATTTATTGCTTTGCCTTCGTTACGTAATTAAAAAAAAAATGAAATTGTTTAGCGTTTCTCTCCTTACTTTAATAGATTTAACTACATAGCAGTACGTTTGCGATAACTGTACAAGAGAGACTTTTCGAGACTGCAAATGTGAATGAATACGTTAAAAAAAAAAGTGTTTTTTTTCTGAAGTGTTACTCGTACTCTGAGTAGATTGCAATTAATACATGTCAGCGCAATAAGTAATGACTCAGTATTAAAATTAGCTCATATTGAAAAATGATACAATGCAAGAAAATGACAATACTCTACTTGATATTTATAAAGTCAAAACACCCTTGTACTCGAAGCCAACAGTCGCTTAAAGTTTATTCGATACCTCAAACGGCACTTTATATTGAGTTTACCCGTGAGACCCAAACCTTTCCTTGTAGTTAGCGAGCGACAAAAGGAAAATCCTATATTAAATAGTTCTTTTTCTCAGGATTCTCAGGGTTATCAGCAAATATTACCATTTGATTGTTTTCTTAAGTATAGACTTTCATATAGATGAATACTACACGTTGAAATGAAACTCTTTATATCATACCTACTGCTTATTAAACATATTATTAAAAACTTTTTGAACGTTCTCAGGGTCCGTGGTCACTAGAACACTGGGGTGTTAATCATCGTAATTTTGGTAAACGTTAATGGAACATTATTTTTAAACGGGGTTTTTCAGTTTAATTAACCATTTGACTCGTATTTAGAGACAAAAAATAATTGAAAATAAAATTTCATAATATTAAATAGCTTATAAGAAATTAAATCCATACAAAGTCAAGCCCCATTCACTATTGTTAACCCTACAACCTTTGACTGGCTCTAAGCATCGAAGTGACCGTAAGATGCTCCCTAGAGGCTCTAGTCGGGTGTGAAACTGCGGATATTTTATTCATGAACACCTGGCGTTGCCCAAACAACCGCGGTGGAGGTAGGAGTGCACTTACTTGATTTATATGAGTAAGTCAATTATGCCATTAACTTTATATTTTCTCATTTATTAATATTTTTAATAATGTAATAACAATGTTAAAAAAATATTATAAATATTGATTAAAAACATACTCAATAACAATAAATACAGAAAAAATTATTTACTAAAGAAATAGAAAATATAAAAACTTAACAATAACTTAATAAACACTTATTTAGTTGTTTATTACTCGTAATTGTTTTATAAGGATGAAAAAAATGTTACAATATTATAATTCAATTCAGTTAAAGAACCCTGTATAAGATTAGAATGTAATAAGTAATAATAATATGAATACATTATAACCATGTTAATTAGGATATTTATTGAGTTATTATTATAATCGTATTACGACGACACTATCCGTATTATTACAACACTATCTGTGTCCACGAAATTTGAAGGACTATGACTATGTGCCATTAAGACATTTTGAAACCGTATATTTATAGTTTTTAGAACATGTCACTTCAACATCCAATTTTCTGAGGCATATAGAATAATTGATGAGATTAGGGTGCGAAGCAGTTTTGTATTCATTTTAGATGAGTATATGATTTAGTGTGAGATTATAGTAGTTTATGCAACTGTCATATAATGAAGGGTATTAAAACACGAGTGTGAGTTTATGAAACGAGCGCAGCGAGTTTCATAATAGTAACGAGTGTTTTAATACCCGTGTTATATGCAGTTGCATACACTACTTTATCTTCACTAATGCAATTAGTCAAACAACAAGAGTAAAAGCTGACAATAGTTTATTTATAATAATTGTTCAAATTTTGGATGGTACAATTTTGAAAGTTAATGTTAATTATTGATCCAGCAGCTGTAGCGGTCGCGGGGCAAGCAGTAGAGCTCGTAGACGGAGTTGGAATATTTATAATTACTTCATTCGTCTTGTTTTCTATACTGTTCAAGATCGTATTTGAGACTTGAATTTTATTCATTAAAGACTCATCAATGTATCTTTCAGCCACAGTAGAAGACTTCCACCCCCCGTGTCGTTTCAGTGCGGTCAAATCACCACCGCTATCTATGAGAAGGGTCGCCGAGGTGCGCCGGAAGCAATGCCCCGTGTACAACGCTGGGTTAGGCAGATTCAAAAAACTTGCGATAGTTTTTCCCAGAGCACCAAATTTATTAATACCAGTTCTTTGATCGACGCACTTCCCCGATCTATAGCTCAAGAAAAAGGCAGGGTTTCGACAGGGGGTGGGTCGAAGTTCCATGTATTTTTACATACGGCATAGCAGTTGCCCGTCACAACGAAAGAACGATCTATTTTCGTTTTTGTTTTCGAAACTTTCACCATGATTGTACTGTCGTCTATGTTAGAGACTTCATCGAACTGGATGTTGTATAGCTCTTGCCTTCGGCATGCCCCCATTATGCCGAAGATTAGTGCAACCTGTAACAATAAACGATATAATAAGCTTGAGGTACATAGCCAAGGCAAAAACTATGATTTATGAAGTAGTAAAGTGTAGGTACCTACTACCTAATTTATACACAAAGCGCTTAAACGGAGTGTCTAGATAACTTGCGTGTATAGTACGTAAGTACTAGGTAGATTAAATAACAGAACTAAAATACACTTACCTTTTCAAAAAGATACAAAATATCTGGTGAATCTTTCAGGAACATCTTTATTTGACCTGATGTTTTTTTCCTTGTGTCCTTCTGAACTGCGTTTCAGGAACGCTATGACTTTTGAATACTTCGTGATATCAATATTGTTGTAGATACTCAGTGTGGACTTGAGCATAGAATATTTAGCCCACATAGAAGGTGGCTTGAATTTGTCGGAGAGGTCTTTGAGATACACAAGAATGACATTTTCAGAAAATGATGTAGTTTTCTTTTCGATCTTCCATGCCAAAAAGTTCTTTTTCATATAATTTTCTAGATTTTTCTGGCAAAAGATTGTGAGTTACTTTTGTTGCCAATTCTAGAATATCCGGAGGCGTACAAATATCATCGTCGCTGTCCATTTTTAACTTTTAATTTGTATTTTAAAAACAAAACACATTGCGAAACAATAAATTCACGCGTACGTGTATTGTCACAGTGAACTTGCCGCCATTAAAATCTAACCAATGAGAGCGCAGCTGCGCGCGTAGGGCCTATCAGGAGCGAGCGCGCGCTGTTCTTTTTTTATTTAATTGGCACAAGATCTTACCAAAGAGTTTTGTGTATGTAAGTTTAGTAGTTTCGACGAAGTTTTCACGTATAACCCAACTGTTTTCAAAAGCCAGCCTTATATCAAAATTTTATACAACTTGTATGAGGATTTTGACATAAGGCTCGCCAGGTTAATTGGTCGCGTTTTATTGATGTTATAATGTGATTTTACGATATCGATGTGGATATTATACCATCATGTGAAATTGCTTAAATTGAGTGTTTTGTTGTCTGCGCTATAACAGTAGTAATTATAAGTCAAGTATTGGAAACATAAGTAGAATGTTACAACATTAGTGTAGATAAAATACTTTATACTACTATAATCTAATTACTATGTATAATCCTAACCTGCTTATTATAGTGAAGAGGAAATAAACGATTTTTATTTCTATTTTAGTAAGATAGCTTTTGATTATTGTGTTTTTTCACACAACGATATCCACCGCTATAGTATCATCAAGTATAACTTGGTATTGGTATTATTGGTTTGGTATTCAATTATTTAGATTTAGAGGAACCTGGCGGTTCCATCCATTTCTATCTGCCGGTCATAGTTTTGCTGACTCAGACGGAAGACAAACCGGTCACATCCACAACTTTTTTTTAAAGATAATTATTAAGTTAACCGTAGCATCTATCCGTTTGGCTACCAATGCTATATTGACAATCCAGATGTTAATAAAACAAACACCAAGCTGCAAGAAATCATAATTGGAACATTTTGTCCTTTTAACATTTTGTATAGTAATTAGCAATGGTAATGACAATGGCCTTTGACATCGTGTGACTGTCCGCCCCACGAAGCAAATACAATACTTAGTTGTGGTCCACCCCAACAATCTGTTACTTCTATATCTTTATTCAAAGCTGTAGCACAATTGTTTGCCGTTTAATTAAGCCCCGGTTCGTCCCTGCCTATGAAACTGCAATTGTTATGTCGACTCGCGCTAGACGTAAATGAGATGACGTTTGTTTTTTCCACAGTTTTCCCTTTTTTTTCCTTTCTCGTTTCTCTCCACTACACATATGTACTAACCCTGTGGGAATGAAGGCTGCCAGTGCCTACATAACGAGTTACGTCTATTCACTCCAAATTGAGACAAAGCAATTGAGATGAGAAAAGTACATTATCATTTTTCTTTTTTCGATTTCTTTTGGGAAACTTTTGGGACAATTATCATTTGCACATACATACAGTATCAAAATATTAGCATCACTAATTAGTTGTGTGTCTTTAGGGCTTTTTTATCTAACTTAGGGCTGATTTTTCAATCGTCAGTTAAAGTTTATTCATTGAATTATTTTGACATAATGACAGATAAATTTTACTTTTTATTTTCAAGTACTAATTGCTGCACTGAAGCTAAATTATTTTATAAATTTTATAATAACAGATTCTCTTTGGAAAATAATATGTCACATTGACAATGTTATTGGTTGGATAAAACTTATCTGGGGATTGAAAACGCGGGCCTTATTCAGTTACAATTTTTTCTTCTGAGAAATCTAAGAACCACCTTTAAAAAACTTAACTTGATTCCTTCACCACGATTAGTGATATGCAAACGATGCAATGCCCCCCGCTGTGACAACAATGGCGCCCAAACAATGGGTTCAGTTGCCACGATAAAACGAAGTGCATTCACAATGGAAAATCCATTCTTAAAAATATTTTAGCTAGCTGTGGCAGTTTTCTATAGATAACTAGGATCCACAAACTGCCTTACAGTTAGCCTGTCTTAGTCTGAGACAGCCAGAAGTGCCCGATTTGCCATTGCATTGATGCCAATCTAAGATAATCAAACTTAAGGCGACGCATTGGAAATTTACGTAGCGGGGATCTTGATTTTTCCCAACAATTACAAAACATATGAAAGTGATATTTGATGACATGATTTTTCATTTGATTGACTTCATTTTGCTAGTTGCAGAAACACGATTTGACAATTTTTATAACAGAGAAAAAAATATCAAAGTAACCTTTTTTAAAACATAGATTTGCATTTTACAGGCAAACCAGACCGATTTAAGCATTCAAATTTTCTTAGTAGATTAGTCTTAACACACACTTCAAAATGCTAGTTCATTTTTTAAAAATAATTTGTAGTTTTAATTTGAAGAAAAAAAAACAGTTTTTCTTATGATACGGGGCGCAAACGCTCCGTATTAGATTAATTGCTTAACGGTGCGCGTGCGTATCAAGTTAACTTGATTCCTTTATCTTTTCCACGACCCGGTCAACCCGAGCCGAGGTCCTAGCCTTTAGAGGCACCCTCTGATTGTTCCTCTCCCGATCCAATCCGAACCCCTCGGAGAATCTACTAGGGAACGGGGACACGCACTAGTGCGTGATGACATTCTCTCTAGAAAACCTCCAACTGTGTTTTGTAACACACTGCTTGAGGAAGAAGAACCTTTAAGTTTCTCTGTGAAGCTGAAACTGCCCTTTGAGGCAATCAGTAAACTATCTCTAAAAAATAAAAATAAATCTTTTATCGTGATTAATATTAGATATGGAGGCAATGCACTGCCCCTGGTGCGACAATGGCCGCCACACAATAGGTTCAGTTGCCACGCTGACCCGCGATAGCGCAAATGAGCGGGCGCTCTGTTCACTCAACAATGGACATTCACAACAATATATTGGTAATATAATTCTGTTCAGAAGTAAAGCATACCGCGCACATTTGTTTATAAAGTTCATGATATTATAGATCAGTGGACATATTATATATATATATATATATATTTCAGTAATCATATCTACTTTTATACAATCGTGAATATTATTAGTAACATTAAACATATAAAGAGCAAAGTCCTGACTCACTCACTAGCGAACAAATAGCGAAACTTCAAAACACTATTGCACAGTAAATAACAATTTAATCGATTTTAATTTGCTCATAACTTGATATAAGTCCGGGTAGGACTTAACTACTTGTAATATTTCGGTTGTTATTTATGACTTTTCATTAACACTAAGTCTTAAGTGCTAGTTAATTAGTTAACATAACGTAATGCCTTTTAATTATTCCTCTCTGTGTGCATGTTTAAGCACATAACTCAAAGTAAATACTCATTAAAATTTCAAGAGGATATTCTGACCAAAGCTTATCGCTGTCTAAATAATTCATTCTGACCTTTATAGGGTTCCAATAATAATTAATTATGGCGCCTTTATCTTCAAGATTACTGAAACGTACATATTTATGTGACGTTTTGGTTTATATTCGAGTGAACTTAATAAAACCTTCAATATTGTTTTCTAAAGTTTACGCGAACACTACACATTGAAATGAAACAACTTTTACGGATCTACTCGCGTTTATTTTACACATTACTTATTTAATGTTCAGTCAATTCAGTCTCCCTGTGACCACGGACCCTGCAAAGGGTTCGAAACGTCAGGATAAACATTAAATAAGTAATGTGTAAAATAAACGCGAGTAGATCCGTAAAAGTTGTTTCATTTCAAAACCTTCAATGTTTTAAAGACTTAATAATTTAGCACAGCTATTTTAAAAATAACTATTTCGTGTGAAAGACAAAAAAACTGTTATGGAAACGAAATAACTAATCCTAATTAATATTTAAAATGCGAAAGTGAATTTGTTTCTTTGTTTGTTTGTTTTTTGTAACGCTTTCACGCGTAAACCATTCAACGATTTGTTTGTTTTGTTGTCATAGAAACTGTCATAGCAGTGCGATTTCCGCCGGGTCAGATAGTCAGTAATAATATGACACTGACACAATGATAGCTTTCGGCTCAGAATAATAATAGTTATTGTTCTGAGGCTTTCGGTAATATTTGTTTCGTTTTATTTTGGCTACACATTATGCCAGCTACATAATGTTATTAATTAATTCAGTTCAATTTAAACTCGTACGTGAAGCGGTGTATCACAAGGTAACAGTATCTCGATCAAGAACCAAGGCATGATGACAAAGAGGTTATTCAGGGCGGTCAGCTGTGACGACTACCAAGACGTAGTGCTATCTAATCTAGTCTAGATACGGCTACAAGTGGCTATCATCCCTCTTAGGTGTAAATGAGCGACTGACTTGTGATCATACGATAGGTATGCCCAATTAGCTAAGAGAGGTAATTCGAGATTGCTAGCGTAGCGATACTACTGTGATACCTGTTTTTATTTAGAACAACTCTCCAACAAAGAGTAAATTATGCGATGGTTTTTATAGTATAAGATGATACTTCTTTTTAGAAATACTCGAATAAATAAGTTTATAGTAAACAAGTATTATAAAAATAGGTAGATTGATAAGTGTTGAAATCTTTATCTATTAATAATAGTCCAGTGGTCCGTGGTCAGGTCTCCCTGTGACCACGGACCCTGCAAAGGGTTCGAAACGTCAGGATAAACATTAAGTGAAACTAATGTATAAAATAAATGCGAGTAGGTTTGTAAAAGTTGTTTCAATTCGCGTAAACTTTAGAAAACATTATCAATAATATGTAATGAATTAGATTTAGTAAACCAAATATTGGTAGCCAGAATTATACAGAAATCCATAAAATTTTTGAATTATTATTCACTATATTTTCTATTTACTATAGATATTCTATATCTAAGTTACCAATTCTAAGTTACTCAACAGCGAGACGACAAATTTGACACAAATTCATGGAAAGAGGAATTTCGTTAACGCTACATAGTTTGCACGTGCAAGCCTGCATTCAATTATTATCTGCATAGACGTCGCGGCGCGGCCGAGCGACAGTAACCTGCAGATTGTATTAACTATGCTGCCTACCTGACTTAGATAGTTATCTACAACTAAAAACATTATGCATAAGACTAAGGGCTAAAATCTTCTGATCTTGTGAACTCCGGTTAAGGCGGTAAAGTATCACTCTAGTGGCTCGTGTATGGTGAGAGTGTCGGGGGAAAATTGACCCAATAACTTAGTCCTTTAAAAACAAACACTTGCAAATTTCGTCAACAAAACCAATGAGTGATGTCTAGGTAGATCAGTTAAAAGAGCTGTCACCCTGATCTTTTTATTATGTAACCTTTCCTTCTTGTAACTCTTTTTGTTCCCTTAGAAACTTGCTCACCAGAAAAGAAAATGAATGTGGATGTGAATGAGAGTGTATGAAAACAGTTTAACACGAAACCTCTTTATCACAAATATATTACATCAGATGGTAATAAAATTATACTCAATACAATATAAATACGTACATTGTAAAGATTTTATGCTCATACGACCCTACCTTATGGAAATATATTGTAAGTTTACGCGCTCTCTTTACTAGAGTATAAAAATTGTGTTCAAGAAATATCCGATGCCAGTATTCTTGAGGCTTACATGGGCACATCAAATATTTATGTACATGAACTTTGAATTTTCCTTGCAGGTGTAAAATGGGTAAGAAATTGTGATGTTGCCTCGCTCGGGTTAAGACGCCGCTTACCGGGGCTAAAAAAATTGAGTGGCAATTTACCAGTTTATATTGTAGCGATGATGCTGATGCAGTACCTGGAAAGTGTAGAATAGACTAGAACAAGCTGTATTGTATATCATTTGAAGTTAAGAGGCTTAAGTTTTCCTTTGTTTTCATAAGATTACGCCAATACTACAGATTGAATTGAAACTCATAAACAGATCTTAGCGTTATTTTTACATTACATTTAAACTGATGTTTTGATCTCGTTTTTCTTTGAGTTTCAATTAAACTATAAAAAATTAAAGGCTAAACTTTTTTATTTCGTAAACATTTTGGTATAAATAGATAAATATATTATTAATGTCAACGCAACAACAGTGATCAGGATCCTGAGTAATTATCGTTAAATATTCTTTTGTCGAAGATAATCTAGTTCAATATGTAGGACCTTTTCTTAAATGTAGGAAAAAATGCTAGGTGTAGTGTACCTAAGAAATGCGTAACTCGTTTATAAAAATACGCTTCACAAAATTTCCCAGTTCTCAGACACAGAAAAAAAGGTTGTCAAATAAGTTCCACCCTCATATCGTACACAATCCACTTAGGAAGTTAAAACATGGGTGTTCTTTAATCTTGCTAAAATGTCTTACCCAAAAATATAGGTAACTCACCAATGAGAAAACGCACTGCTAACGAAAACCGACAAACAATACACTGCTGACCCGAATCCAACAAATCTGTGATCGATTCGAGCGCCCCGACGGGTACACGTCCGAAGAATCGGAATAAAAATCGAGTTGTAGTATCGTTCTCGGACGGCGTGTTTATTACGTTTGGCAGAAACATCGTATACAGTAAACATGCCATTGTAAACGACGACGGGCTTAGTTACTCAGATTTAGCACTGCAAATTAAAATGTTGACTTTGTTGTGTACAGATTTTTTATGGTTCCAGGTTTTAGGTTAACGAAGCAACACGATAATGAAATATGTTTTATATTCAGTTTTTCTAGGAAAATGGCATGATTATAAATAGGTTACTTCCTTTAACTCAATAATATAATCCTTTACAAAAACTATGCAATGCTGTGCTCTAGATTAGTTAGAGTAAAGTAAATAATAATAAAATAAAAAACAAATAAGGTTGCATTCCGGTTACCTCACTTTCAGAAGCATTTGATTCTCCTATTAGTTCCGAATGGAGTATAAGCTATTTAAAAGGGTCCACAGGGATATAATAATATACACCATTTTGCAGATATATTGTTCACTACAACACATACAATAATCCAAAGAAATAACAGAATCAACGAGGCATATAATTCTACTCCGACCTTTCAAAGCAGGTAATGAGCGGAAGAAAATAAATCTTTTTTTACAATAGAACTCAGGTGGACTCGGGGACAATAAATTAGGTGCAGATATCAACTTCATTGGGAGGGAACAGATAGTCTAAGCCGGATTTATCGTCGGTCGTCCCGCTTCAAACCAATCGAAAGTATTAAAGGATTTGTCAAGTCGATTAATGTCCAACTATTGTCTAAGCTTAATGTCGTCGACTTATATTCTTTTGTCAGGCTTTGGATCGACTTTGGAAGTCTTGTTGTCTTAATTATTCTCGATGTCAGCTTCGGCCGTATTTTGTACGTAAAGGGGATGATCTTGTAATATATCTCATTTGATGGTATAATACGATAGGGCTGGAGTTGGAAGCGTATCTACTTCACACAGCGTTGAAGCTTACTACTGAGTTGCTCTGTCAGTCTTCTCTTGAACTTTTAGAGCACTATAAAGTTACTAGCACAATACGTCTGTATGAATCTTCATTCTTGCAGAGGGATAACGAGTAATAGTATCAATACGGAGCTTTTGACTTTTTTTATTAAAATTTATTATTATAATGTATTATGACAACCTAAATTGGCATTTGATCTTCTTGACATTACCTTACTGTTACAAATTATTTTTTATTGTAATTACGAAATTTAATAGGATTATTTTATGAACATCATTAAAAAAAATTGTTATTCTAATTATTTAACTTCCAGAACTATGTACATGACCTACCTATCTAACATTCTACGTTATAAGGTTAATAAATAAAAAAATAAAAAAAGTGATATGGTCTTCACTAAATCTTAATCTACATAGCTCGATGGAGTAAGAACCAGTCCTAACTAGATTATGATATGTTCTCCAAGCAGGATATTGAATCTGGGATCTCTGGGTCTGAGATTGGTGGTTTAAACACTTAACCAAAGAGGCGGTTAAAAGATTTGACAAAGTATTAAATATTCATTCTGTTGCAATCAAACATTTAAAAATGTTTTTAGGGTCTACAATATATTAATTTATTTATATAGACACGACAACAGAATGCAAACCACATTTCATACATAAACACAATAAAAAAAATACAGTAAAAGTTTGCACTTTGAATTTGCAGTCGGGCACAGTGCTTGCTTATTCCATCATGCATACATCTATACTAATATTATAAAGAGGAAAGCTTTGTATTTTTGTATTTTTGTTTGTAACGAATAAACTCAAAAACTACTGGACCGATTTAAAAAATTCTTTCACCATAATGGTGTTGGTTGGTTAGGCTAATGTAGCATTCTAATGAATGCTACATTAGCGCTGGGTAACATAGGCTATACTTATTACTAAAAAAATGCTTGGTGATTATTAAATAAAAATACGATTTGTTTGTTGTGTTGTCATAGAAACTGTCAAAGCGGTACGAAGAAATAAATTAAAAGAAAAGAATAAATGAAAAGAATTAAATATAAAGATCTCTACTAAACTTAAAACAGTAACAAAAATTAAAATAATTGAACAGGTGAAAAACAACAATAATATTAACAAATAAAAACGTGTCATAACTTGCTCTTGCATATCTTTAGGTAGGTGGGACGAGAAAGTAAGAAAATATTCAAGTCCTCGCTACTAATATTATTGTACACCCTACACATCCGTAAGACAGGGTCATTGTATGTAACATTGGTTCTACATGTTGGTAAAGAAAACAATTTTTGCGTTCTTTTACTACCGTCTATTTTAAATGAAAAAAAAACTCAAAGATCACTTGTGTCCCAGTCAGAGTTTAAGATTTTGTGAAGTGTAGATAAGTCGGCTATATCGCGCCTCGACTGAAGGGTGCTCACCTTAAAATATTCGAGTCTGGCCTCATGTGTACCCAGCTTACGCCTTAACCCAAATTTGGCACTTAAGTATCGAAGAAAGCGCTTTTGAATAGCCTCTACAGGACAGAATCCACGTGAACGTTATAGATAGGTGACCATATCAATGAGCAATACTCCAATACGCTTCTGACCAATGCAAAGAAAAGTGTCAATATGCTTGTAGGATTTCTAAAAGGTCTTATTGTTCTGAAAACGAATCCCATCATTTTATTAGCCGTTGCCACAATATGATCATAGTGATAAGTGAATGTCAGATTGTCCAAAAATACTCCAACATCCCTGACAACGCTCTGTCTGGTTATAGCTTCATTGTTAATTATATACGTATGGTACAAAGGATGTTTATTTTTTGTAAATGAGATCAGAAGACACTTCGAGATGTTTAAGGACATGTTAGTCTTTAGACACCATTCGTACAGGCGATTAATATTACTCTGCAACGCTGCACAATCCTCGTCAGATTTGATTTCGCTGTATATTTTGATGTCGTCAGCATATGCGAGGCAGTTGCATGATATTGAGTTAATTAAATCGTTTTTAAAAAATTCCTACCATTTTCTAACCATTGTGGAATGAAACTGAACCATTTGTGAATTATTTTTGAATTAGAGTCTGTAGCAGATAAAAGGAGTCGATAGAATAGGATCACATTTGGTTCATGTTATTACCCTTTACTAAAAAAAACATTTCACAATTAACATTTTTGTATGATGCCAAAATTTTAATATTTATTACAACGTAAACAATTAGTCGCGAGAACTTTTCCAAAGCCAAATATGAAGAAAGTCGACGATACATTAATCTTCGAAGGTAGCGTGGAATAGAACGTATACGTGTGTACCTACTACCTACCACTATCTATGTGAACTGAAACTTTTTCTATTACATTTCAAAGCACGTGCGAACATCAACCTCAATAATACAATGGAGTGGGACGTGCCCGTTAATAATGCTTGTAAGTTTTGAGAAAAAAATAAAAACAATTTTTTACTTGGCATAGACGCATTCCGCATTGCTTTTAACGTGTAGATAAATTAGGTGTGGTAAAGAAAGGATTGTTTTTCTAGGAATAGACAAAGTGATTAAAACGCATCTCATATATGTTGTTATGGAAAACTTTGCATATAGCCGAAACTTATCAATAACCTTGTAGGCACCGGTGCGTCGTATATAAAATACATCTCCAATTAATTAAGAAAGATTAAAATGGAGGCAGGTTAAAACACCCGACTGAGTTGGGTTAATTATGATACTTCTAATTAAACAGGTATTCTCAGGCGAGCCTTTCAAATTGGATCCCGAGCTCTCATGCCTATTTAAAAAAATGGCATAAAAATTTCGCAAGCTATTGCTTTGGTGACGAAGAAGCAATGGGGTGTTAATTGTGGAATAAGATAATCACGATTTTCATGGAATGTATAGAGAGTACCTACCCATACACTCTATGACACCAATATACGAACTCGAAAATGGCAGATGTGGTGACATACGTATACGATTGCATCGTCATTGCCCAACCCCCCCAAAATTTACTAACACTTACTTCCCTTACTATGTTACTTTGTAAACCAAATGCCGTATTCATTGTCAAAAAATTTAAAAATCTTACATTTTTATTTCTGCATTACGGTGGATAATATTATTCACTTGAAGACACAGGAATGTCGTGAAACGCTCTTCACACGTTTACTATCTACCTAATAACAGTTACTGCAGTCTTATTTAAGAGGTAATGTAAAACAGTAAAACAGAACAATGATTCAGATATTGCGAATATGAGCTAGTTGATTTATGTTATTACGTTTTTATTAGATACTGGTAGTCTGGTCTCGTATTACAGCGCCACCTACCGATTTAACGTGAATCGAAACATTCAGAGATCCACTCAAACACACATAAAACATTTCATTAAAATCGGAGCCGTTTAGGAGGAGTTCAGTGGCATACACACGGTATTGAAGAATTATATATATAAAGAGGTCTATGAGTAGGGTTGTCAACCCTACCATATCCTACTATTTTAGGTGTCTAACTACTATTATTTTAAAAATGTAATATAGTAGGTGAAACTACGTTATATTTTATCAGCAAAGTCGCTAAAATCAGTCTCTTTTATCTAAAACGTAACACACAAAATTATTCATATATGAAATAAAATAAAATAAAAAATATTTTTTAATATAAGTACTATATTTTTTTAATTAATTCCCTATCTACTATATTTTATATCCAAAAATACTATATTTGATCTAAAAGAAGGTTGGCAATAATAGCAAAACTGTATTTACTAACAATAGGCTCGTAAAATTACATTAAATGCGTTAATAAAAAAAATTTTTAGGTCGTACCCTAAGAAAGTAGGTACTTAGGGTACAATTTTGACCCAATTTCGTGCTCTACATGACATGAAAAAAAAAGTCATTTTGTTTACGTTGGAGCAAAAAAATTTGCACATCACAGAAAATCGCCGAGTAACATCTCGTGATGAGAATCAAGATGTTAACTGCTCTAACTTTTTCAATATATTCGTTAGTATCCTTTTTATCTGTTTTTATACGTTTTTATTGGTTTCCCCACAACTTGTTTTGATGGAAAGTCCTGTGGCGATAGCAAGTAAGTACTTATGCATCCCCGTTTTAGTACTGCCTTAAATTTTACGATTTTCTTTGTGGTACCGGCGTTAAGTGAGGTTTTATTGCTTTTATTTGTAGTGTCCTGTTGTCGCAGTATTACAAGTTAGCGCGTTGAGGTTGTGTCTTTATTAAAGGGAATTGTCCGACTTCCAAAGTAAACAAACTGGGAAGTGAACTCGATATTACCTTATTTACCATCCTCGCGCAAAAGTTTCACGCTGCGGAATTTTAATGTAGTGTGCATGTTGAACTTCGCGAGTTCATTATTTATCGCCGTCTTCGGAAGAAGCGGCGTCGTAATATTAATACTAAGTATGTTGATTATAGAAAACATGCATACATTTTTAATTGACAGATGTGGATAAGGCTTTGTTAGCTAACCAGACGGAATAAGAACGAGCCTTATTACCAAACAAATCGAGTATAAAACTATCTACCCAGATTGAACTCGGAATCTCGGTGGTTTGACTACAAGACCATAGAGGTGAAAAAATAAAATTGGCAGACATTATATTATATTTAAACGTTAACACGAAACTAAATATTGTACGAAAGATATACTATAGTGTTCCGAAATACCTACTTAAGAGATACTTAAGACTTTTATTGCCTCTCCTGAGGAAATTTATTAAACTTTTAATAATAGATAATAAGGTATTCGCTGGTTTAATGACATTAACGAGACGATGTATTTAGCCGTGACGATCACTAATGAAATATTCGC
This sequence comes from Eudonia lacustrata, assembly GCA_947562085.1. Classification (NCBI taxonomy): domain Eukaryota; kingdom Metazoa; phylum Arthropoda; class Insecta; order Lepidoptera; family Crambidae; genus Eudonia; species Eudonia lacustrata. Next base: position 6,193,166 of record OX387320.1, read on the forward strand.
TGACATCGCCCCATCCATCATCAATATTTCATCCAGGAGTAAGCCTTGCCATAGACTTGAACCGTGTAGAGAAGATTTTTTTTCAAAACCAAAATGCATGGTTTAAATAAAATAAAATAATTGTCATTTATTTTGTAACTGTATTTATAGAATATTAAAAAAAAACATTTATTTCCCTTGAAATTGGGCTTTACCTCATAGATGTTAGTAACAATTTCCTTAACCCATTGTTAGAATTTTTTTTTAATTTTTTTTAGCCTATTTTTGTGTCCCACTGCTGGGCAAAGGCCCACTGCGGCTCCACTCTTCTCTATTATTGGTTACCTCATACTACTCCAGTAAAAAAGTGCTCAAATCGTCCCCCCATCTCCGCTTTGGCCTGCCTCGTTTCCGGTGTCCCTCACATGGAACCCAGTCAGTGGCGATCTTCGACCACTTCTCTGGGCCCATGCGGCTAACGTGCCCAGCCCATTTAACTTTATAATACGAAATTTGGTAAATTACGTTCATTTATCACACAAAACCCAAAAAATGTGATAAAAAGCTAATAAATACGGTAGATAGAAGACATGATGTTAAATCATTTCGCTATAATTTGAAATGGAAAGCTCTTGGAAAATGTCACAACAATTTGTGGCTCTACCGAGACGCGACATTTTTTTCTGTCCCGTCTAACACTAACGGTCTTAAATTATTTTCGCACGACGTAAATTCTAAAGCACCGCATTTATCATTTAACCCTTTCCGTAATTAACCTAATTTACATTGAAAAACATAAATTGCCCAAAACGGAGGAAGTAGTAATAAAAAATCCGGGCGTTATCTTGGTCTTATCACGGCTCTAAAATTCGGGCTAAATTTATCATTTTTATTGAAGGCAAACATTTTTTTTATGGAAACATTTTATTTTTAAAATGTTTTATGTTTGCTATTTATCTCATTGTACATTTTTATATAGGCAATACATTTAATACTTACAATGACAAGCGCGGAGAGAGTATACCTGATTTCAGCGGGTTCTTAGTTATTATCGAAATAAATTAACTAAGATTTTTAACCGACTTCAAAAAAGGACCTCCTCCTTTTATGAAGTCGGTTAAAAATATTTCTTTTCTCAGAACTCCGTCATTTATACACCGATACTTCTAGATTGGTCCCATTTTTATCAAAATCCAATTCTGATGATGGAATCCTTAAGAAATTGAGGGATCTCCTCTAATATTATAGGCATACCTATAGCAATTTTGGTATTTTCAGCATAATTTAATTTCAATTTTGAGAGGAATTATTTTTGATATTGATATTGATTACTGATCTGTCGAACCAAAATCTACAAAGGTACGAGTATATGGCAAGGCATACCAAAAATAGTGACTTGTATTATTTTCTTCATATGTTGTTTATGGGGTAAGGCCTGAAACCAGCTGTGGGACGCTCATAGGCAGACTATTATAAAACGCACGTTTTCTACCGATCCGATCCGAACCCTTCGGAGAATCTAGTAGGGCACGGGGACACGCACTTTTAAGTGTGTGATGCCGTTCCCTCTAGAAAACCTCCGAAGGTGATTCGTTTCACACGGCTTGAGGTACCCTTTACGTATCTCGCCGCCCCCAAAAAAGCTCGGTGAAGCTGAAAATACCGTCTGAGGCAATCAGCATTCACTCTCAAAAAAAAAGTACGTTTTCTATCATAATTTCTAAATTATCGTTATTAACTCGAAATAAAATCCATGAAGGTCTAACATGGTTTTACTTTTAAAATCGTGAAGTCGTTATAACTGTGAACTATGTCATACATTCTGCTTAAGTGCATAACATCTTTAAAAGTAATAATGCAAAAGGAGGTGTTCTATTATCGAGCACGCCCTCGACCTGCGAATGTAACAGGTTTACTCCGACTGGTAAGGCTTCCCCGCTCGCGTGTGACCCTGAAGATCTTACGTACCTATGTTAATTTTAACAGCATTGCAACGCCGATGTGTTTAAATCGGTTGTGAAATAATAGGATTTTGTCACGTGCCTGTACTTGTATGTAGGTGATGAAACGATAAAGCAGTAAATAGGCTTGGTATTTATGTAGTTCAAAGTAATGTTTCTTAAGGGTGCGCAGAGCAAAAAATGCCAAAGTGCAGTCACGGTTTAGTTGATATAATTGAAAATACTATTGTATTACATAAACAAAATATATATTTAGTATCAAAGGGAACGTGTTTACAATTAGTCCGATCCATAAATAAATAACACACTATAGTTTTTTCTACAATATCATTTAAGAGCGTTTACGCCGCACACTAGCGCCACTAATGAAAAAAAAAACATATCTAGTGATTAGAGATAGAAAATCAAATTATGCTCAACAAACTATTTGAATGAAGTAATTTAGCATTTTTACGTCACCTAATAAACACCTCACATGCTATGGTTTAGTTAAATAAGACGTTACGGCCACTTTTAACTATAACGCCATATTTAACTAAACCATAACATGTCAGATGTTCATTAGGTGACGTAAAAATGCTAAATTACTTCATTCAGATAGTTTGTTGAGCATAATTTGATTTTCCATCTCTAATTACTAGATATGTTTTTTTTTTCATTGGCGGCGCTAGTGTGCGGCATAAACGCTCTTAAAGTTGGGCAAAAACCATGAAAATGAGTGGCGGCGTTTAGTTGATTTCTTATAGTTTATCAAAATTATTGTACCTCTGATTCTGTCTAAACAATCACCAATGACTAAACTACAAATCGTCCGTCTCACACTTTCGATGTATCAAGTGGTTATTGGAATTATTATTTTTCAAATTAACACGTTAAATTCCCCAAATTAGTATGGCCGCGCGGCATCAAATAAATATGGACGAAGACATTTCAAATAAAATATTTGACACTTGTCTCTCTCTTGTTTCTTTACTAATAGCGGCCCGTCCCGGCTTCGCACGGGTGGACATTTTTTTTAAAATAGCATAAGTTACTCAGCGCTAATGTAGCATTCTAATGGTGAAAGAATTTTTTTAATCGGTCCAGTAGTTTTTGAGTTTATTCGTTACAAACATACATACATACATACATACATACAAAGATACAAAAGTTTCCTCTTTGTAATATTAGTATAGATTTATCCGTTGGCGGTGATACTTTGGTACGTTGTTGTGCGTACGTCCGCGATGTTTCTCACTTGGAAAAAACGTTACGGGATAAAACTGAGTAGTATTATTTAACAAATTAATATTTTTCAATCAATCAGACAATCCTGACTGATCTAGGATTGCCTGACCTTCAAAAAATCTCATTGAATATGAACTTTTCAAACTCAAAAGTGAATTTAGTACTGAGCAATGCAAAGCCAGTGTGACCAGTGTTCGGCACTTTAAGTCCAATGTTCGACACATTTTTTGTCGCCAAAAAGTAACATTAAAGGTCGTTAAAATTTTACGGGATGACGAGTAGGAAGCAGCAGGTGGTCGATATGCAATTGTAACGAAAGACTAAAATCAGTTCAATTCAATTTAATTTCTTGAAAGATGGCTCTCGCTACGATTTAGCCAGTGTTTACGCGTGAACGTAGCCAGCGCTGCTTTGGCATCATCATCAAGATCGGACACGCCGAGCCAATGAGAACCATTGATGGTGGAGAAGAAACCTTTATATTAACATTAAAATTAAAGTTTGTTATTCCTCAATACTTTTCCTTTACTTACTTTACCTTGTTTTATGTTCCTGCGGTAACAGCCAGTGTCTAGTTTTTTAGACACTGGCTGTTATTAGTGTGGTTATTAGTGTTTTCACATTGTCCGTAACTCTGCTTAAAACGTTAATAGGCGTTGTGCTTGTACAAGAAATAAAATGTCTAACACTGAGACCCAATTTTGAGGATACAAATCAGTTGCTTGTTCTAATTTTAAATGATTAAAGGAAGAAAAACGATTATTGGATCCTGCCAAATAATGGCGCCACTACGTATACAACGTGAAACAGAAATGTGTGGTAAAAATGAAAAGATCCAATCTGTATCCGATCTAGATGGTATGTGTTGTTATTAAGAGATAATTATTAACTTTAATTAGTCATGCGATCGTAAATAAAAATTGTATATTATTGAATTCAAGCGCGTCAGGCGCGCATAAGCAAGTAGCACTGATCATAAAATGTAAGTAAGTACGTAGAGGTTACTAAACCACTAGGGCTGTGACTTGATTATTTTGATATTTAATTTGAAATTTGCATAACAAATTAAAGTTAAAAATTATAACTTAGTAACTGTGCACTCTGTAGATCAACCACTAATCCGCACTGGGCCCGCGTGGTGGTTTACGGCCCGTTCTCCCTATCCATCCATAGGGAAGGGTCGTGCCCCAGCAGTGGGGACATTAAAATGAGCTGATGATGATGAACTCTGCATACAAGATCTAGATCGGATACACTTTGGATCTTTTAATTTTTACCACACCTTTCTGTTTCACGTTGTATATAGATAAATAAAAAAAGATAGAAGTTACGATTTTCATTTTCCATTTTTTTTTCGGAAAATCATAGAAAGTTCTAAATACATAATCTAGGTATAGATTTAATCGAGGTCGATTTTCAAACGAACTTATCTATTTCCGAAGCCGAAATGGGATTCCACAAATAACTTTACCGTTATCCGTTATCAACTTGCTCGGAACTAACTGCAGCTGCTAAAACAATTTGCCAATAATAGTTTTACACCACGTTTATTGCTCACGATACGAATAATTGCTCCAATGTACAAATAGTATTTATAGGCTTTGTGGCTCTTGGATGGCTCAGTTTAATTACATTAATTGAATTCATTTGTTATTGACGGTTGTTCGATACGTAGCTTTAAAATGAATTTGACTTAGGAACGCACTTGCTGGTGACCACAAATACCTACTTGCAAATTCTATGTGAGCATAAAGTTCATCGTTGAATTAAAAAAAAAACACATTTTCTCAAATTATGGTACTATAATGGTCAGCCGTTTCAAGGTTATCCAGTTCATCCAAGCTGGTCTAAGCCGGAGTCATCCCGAATTGCGTCAATTATCAATAGCAATAGCAATAAAAACTTTATTGCTTAACATGTGGTAATACAAAGGTCGGTATTATGTATGTTGCGCTCAGCACATGCACCCTGTTAGGGCAAAACAAATACAGTACATATACCTAACAGAAAGCGATAAGTAAAAAATAAGCAAAGTTTAAACTTCATCGTTCAGCCATGTTAATCTTACACATGCGAAGCTAAGACTAATAAACATAATCAATTTAAGTATGTTCAGCTACAGTAACTTTTTATCTTTTTTGTTCTTATTTCCGTTCGTTATGTGACCTGCGTTATTTGTATGAGCCGCATAATAATGTCAACCACAAATAGTTCTCCAGAGACCTTAACCTTAATTCGAAGCTGCGGGCAAAATCAAGTTAATTAAACACTGACATTCCAACCGCAAAGCGCCAATTACTTACACCAATAACTTTTGATGTCTCCATAAAAAGTGACCACGTCGGTCATCCTAATTTAGCCTTTACACGCTCACGAAATTCAATAGCGACATAAAGTGATGGAACTTTCATTTTAGGTCGTATTAGACCGCACCCGAACGTGACGCCTAAGAAAGGTGTGTTCGTGACGAAAAGACGGACAGTAAAATTATATAGTCGGCACAAAGGCGATGTTCGTAAAAGTGGACGTTGATTAAAGAAGCATAGTATTTTGTGTCTGAATTAATGCAAAGGTAGAGAGTGACCGGAGCGATGATCGTTACGTACCATTAGCGGCGAGCTTGATACGTTATACTGGTAGTTGACTGACCGATAACAGGGCGGAGCTCATGGCGAGCGGCTCGGCTCACTGTACCGACCATGCAATGCTTGAACATGTTACGTTGCGATGGTACGCTTCGGTCAAAAGGTGTGTTCGTGACGAAAAGACGGACAGTTAAATTATATAGTCGACACAAAAACGTTGTACGTAAAAGTGGACGTTGATCAAAGAAGCAGAGTATTTTGTGTCTGACTTAATGCTTAAGGCGTTTTGGGACCGGCCGGGAAAACGAATTTCAAATGAAAATGTCGACGGTTTTGCGAAAATCTGTTTTGTCATGATAACCAAGATTATGTTTTAAGTTACCGCCACTGTAGTTTAGTGATTAAACTACCGGTGTCACAGGGTTTCATTCCCAGCGGGGTCCATATATATATTCTCGGTTTTGTTGGTTTAATGGTGGTAGCGTTAGTTTTAAGTCCATTTGGGTTACAATAACCATTTTATCTGAGCCCCACACCAAAAAAAAAAATAGTAGCATTGTTGTGTTCCAACATTTAGAGATAAGATAGCCAGTTTTTATTTAATCGCCTCGGTGGTCTAGTGGTTAGACCTAGAGAGGTCTGAGACTGGTGACCTGGGACCCCTGTCCCGGGTTCGATTCCCAGCTGGAAATACATGTATCTGTACTCTTTTTCGTTGGTGGTAGGGTTTGTTTGTCCGCTTGACTAGCTACAACGATCTTATCTCAATATGTCGCCATTAAATCTTTTTTAGCAATTTGAAATTCTTTCAAACTAACCTTTAATTTTCAACAATTGTAACAATTGAAATACAATGGCACAGATGACGTATATCAAAGAAAAACAAAACAAAAGTATTGGAGTTTCACCCGTGTTCTTTCCATAATAACACGTGTTGTGAGACTCCATTCTAATTTCTATATTCTGTACAATTGTACCCTTACTAGAATAAAAATACTTGAAATTGGCTAAATGCTAAACGCGAAGCCATTAATTAAGATTAATAATAACAAAAGCATTAGAAAAGTAAATAGTATAACAGAGCAAAGAGGTTTAATGCGTCGGTAACAGTGCCTATTAGTTTACAAACTTGGAACTTTTAATTAAACACTATAGTTACGAGGAAAGCTACTAAGTCTCCAAAGCAGCGTGAAGCAAGTCTATTTTTATTCAACGATGGCGTCACTACGCTGCATAATAGTAATGCCACGTTATTAATTTGCAACCTAATGGAGTTTAATACCACTTTACGCTTATCTTCTATACATAACACGATAAATATAATATGAATGTTGCCTACATTCATAACAAGAATAGCGCGGAGGTGCGGCTTAAATGAACCTGGTATGTTTAACGTAGGTCATATTCGGTTTCATTCGTCATTCGCGAACAATGTCTGTCGGTGGCATTGTTCGTTTTGTTGCAGTGAATTAGTAAATTGGGCTCGTTAAAGCGAAACTAAAGTATTTGATAGATCACATATTTCCATATATCACTCTACACTAAATACACTATTGCGAAATTATATAATTAATTTTGATTTATAGACGTTTCACATAATATCATTCCGTAAATATTTTTAATCGCTGACTAGTCAATTAATTTTATTTTGACGCTGTATAAGAAAGGGAGAAAAGAAATGCAATTGCCTGCTTTCTTGTCGGTTCTTCTCAAAACAAGATCTCCCGGCCTGTGTAGACTGACGACTGATGGCATAGTGACATTTATCAGTGCTATTTTGTAGCCTAAACTGAAAAAATAATTTGGAATTTTGAATTGAATAGTATAAAGGTTAGGAAATTTTATTGACGTAGAACTGACTATATTTAATAGAATTACATATCCGCGTTTATTCGTCTACTTTTATTATTTATTCTGATGTTTTTAAGACTGCAAGATCAGTGGTCTGTCTTCCTGTTTCCGAGAATATGTTACTTTAAAGTCTTTTTTTGAGATAAAATAACAATAAAGAAAATGACTAGGTTATTTGATCTCATACAATCAGGATTGAAGTTCTCTACAAAAAAACTTATGAAAGGAAACCGTTACCACTATCCAGCTTTAAAACTTATAATGATTGGTGTGATCCGCGAGTAAGCTTCTGTTACGCGTATAAATTAAAAGTTTGTTGTTGGCGATGTTGAAAATGCCAGCCTTTGTGTATTTTACTTTTTTTATACTCCACTTTTTATGTCAGATTAGAGAATTTAATATTTGATATGTTTTAGTCGGTAGGTTTTTATTTTTTATTTTTTTATAGGCAAATATTTGACCAGTACCTGTAGATTATGAACGAGAGGCGTTTTCTTTGTAGATAATTTTATATAAATGTGTTTAATATATTGTTTTCTAAAGTTTACGCGAACATAGATCCGTAAAAGTAGTTTCATTTCAATGTGTATAATTTTTTACAGTAAGTAATACTGAGAAACCAAAGCAAAATATTAAGGTGTTAGTACACTATGACACACAATAGAACACTAGTGAGATAAGTTATAACAATATTAATCATTGGTACTGTTGTTGTTACTTGGAATAAGGGTTTCTGTTATAAACATGACCATTTCAATTCGAATCACGTAGTATTTGTGTACTATTAATGTACGGAACCTACATATAATATACGTTAATTGCGTGTATCTACTACCAAATTCTCATTGTCAGTCTTCAAGATTTTACGACCATGTCTACCATTAAATATAATTTATAACGTTTTATTATTATTTTTTAGTAAAGATTGTTTCGTAAATAAGATTTTTTATTTTACTGGAAACTCAATTTAACTCTCTAAGCGATCTAGTTAATTAAATTCTTTTGATGCTGCTCACGCAAAGTAATGAAAAAGTTTTCAACCGAGAAAAAGATATTTTTAATTGGATATTTATGAAGAGGTCTTCTTTTTGTGAAAAGTATTTTTAAAGAAGTTTGTATTACACTTATTTTGTATACATAGGATTTACCGCCACAAAAAATATTTCTTTACTAGGAATACCACATTAAAAAAAGCGTTAGTTTATCGATTTCATTGCTTTTAAGATCAGCGGAGATAAGTACTGATTAGGATATGCAATTTAAAAAAAAAACATAACCGGTTGTTGTGGAGATCTTTGGGAGTCTTTTGGCTGAGTGATGATAATGATGATGTGGATATTCAATAAATTTTACTGAATTTAAATGGAAGTAGGTCTTTTCCAAGGTTCTTTGCAAATAATCGTTTCTATGAGTAGTATGGTAATATATATCACATTAGCATACAGTATTCCGCCAACGCCTAATTTAAATTTCACTGAGAAAAAGATCAAAGGAAACGGAATATTTTATGGGTACGTAGCCATTTACTTGATGCTCGCTTTCATTCAGCACAGTTAAATAGTGATATTGATTCCTAGAAAGGCAATAAAATAAAAGGAAATTGCTTTCAAAAGTTTCATGTTCTATGAACGGATGTAAACTAGAGTGTATTTCATCATCATCATAATAAGTCGGTATCAGTTCACCACTGGACATAGGTCATATTATTTTGTTTTTTATATTTTTATATATAATCAATTTTTTTTGTAGTGCGTGCCAAAAAATGCTTTTCTTCTTCATCTCATCTCATCATCATTAGTCCACATGCGAAGATAGCTAGTGGAACAGAATCCCATACATTTTATTCTTTTCGAACTTCGCTATCGTTTTCTTAATGTTACTTTGGCTACCGCCACAGGATTGTCTCACTAGTCGGCCTTATCTTGTCGACCGATCGGCATGTTGCAACTTCACACCTTCACGAACGAAATACGTTCGCAACGGAATTGTTGCCAGGATAAATCGGTGACGCCGAAGACGTGACCAGCACTATGAAATAAAACCGCTATGTTTAGAGTTGTAGTTGGTGGTGGTTGGGTCGCCTCACAGAATCGCCTCACAGGTCGCCTATCAGTTGTAGTACGAAGGTCTGCACTAATTTTCAAATTACTAATTCAGTGTTCGAAGTCCGCAATCCGAGACGAATAATGTACAGCAGACGAATGTGGCCCATGAAAATCAATATGCATTAAATATTCCGCTTCAGTTCTCACTAATTTACGAATTGCTCCAACTTGTATTTATTATGCGAAAATAGTCCATAATATCCTTGACACAAGATCTTAATGGCGTATATTTACAATTTGAATTCTGTGCGTAATTTGCATTAGAATCTCCTTTGAGCAGTTTATTAACAAAGCCCCGGCAAAGGGTTGAATCTCACTATGCGCTAACTTCAATTAGATTGGGACTGACTTATTGCTGAAATAGATTATCTCCAACAGCTATCAATTCAGGAGTTTACTAGAATATATAACGGAATTTGTCCAAAATATGTTCTATGTTATAAAAAGTTTTAGCGAGCTGGGGTTTGAAAGACAATTATGTACCTAGTTGTCACAACACGAGTATATTCAACAACATAAATAAAACCAGAATTTCAAAGATTTATGAATATGTGTGATTTTATTCTTTTATTTCATTTATGATGGTATGCTGGTATGTTTAGTTATATGCGTAAGTTATAGGAACACTTTTTCTCCTTTTCTTCTTAGTAAAATAAGCTAGGAAATATCATACAGCTTAAGTTTCACTGTCGGGCAAATCGAAACAATTTGAACTTAGTTATCGCTTCAATATACTCGTATCTATATAACTTTTTACTCGTACCATTAATTTTTAACCGTAACCAAATGGACATTCCGAGTTGTTATTGAAATTTCATATAAAGTTATTGCGGTTTGACCGAGGACCGGCCCCGGAGGATTGGATGATTTATGTAGGAATTCCAATCGCCACCGGCTGCTTATCGCGATACCCAATATCCCACCCTTCAGCGTGCCTCTGGGAGAGCGTCAATATTTTAATATTGCAACTAGTCATACGACGCGTCAATTACTATGGACACTAACTTATGATACTGAACATTTATAAAATACACTAGTCTAGTATGTTTTAATAGTTTCACCTCTGATCTAACAGTTTATTAGCTCTCTCCAACCGACCAGTTAACTGGAGGAAAGGTCTTATCGCTTTAAAGCGCTAAGACCGCCAAATTGTAACTTTGTAAGTTATTTATATGTATTTTTTTTTAATATATTTTACGGGTAAGCACAGTGCCTTGATCTCACCTGATGTAAAGTGATGATAAGGCCAATGATGGAAGCGCACCTCACCTGGGAACCTCAACTAGTGAGGCACTGGCTATCTTATCTCTAGCTGCCGGAACACAACAATGCTACAAACATTGATGTTATGGCGACATATTTAGATAAGATGGTGGTAGCTAGCCAGCGGACTAACAAGCAATTTTTTATAAAATTATTGTGTGCCTTATAACAACTTATTATAATCACCTATATTAATGTGGGAATTCCAATCGATACCTACTGCTTATCGCGATACCAAATATACTCTAACTAGGACGTGTGAATTACGAACGAAACGCAATGTACTGAACATTTTGTCGCTTCTCTACTATCTTGTTCAACCGTCTTTGTGGTCTTGTGTATTATCGCCGGTCTCAGACTAAAAGTTCCCAAGTACGGACCCATCAATATTGAACCATAAAGATTTTTTTTTCAAATTATTATGGATCTAATAAAAAACTTACTATAATCACCTGTAATTATTTATGTAGGAATTCCAATCGATACTGGCTGCTTATAGCGATACCCAATATCCACACTTCAGCGTGTCTTTGGGGGTGCGTCAATATTTTAATATTCCAACTAGTTATAGGACGCGTGAATTACGAACGAAACTTAAAAAAAATTAATATTTGGAACTTTTTATTTAACCGCCTGTATGTCTTATTCTCACCCAGCAGGGGTATGTATTAGCTTCTGTAGCTTCAGACCAAGCGGTGTCGAATCCAACAGTTAGAAACTTTTCCAAATTTCTTACTAGCTTAATAGAAAGCTTATTAGAAACACGTTACTACGTTACGTGCATATGTATAAAAAAATCTAGCATAACGTTTTAAATATAGAGCAGTTCATATAAATGTTAAATATGACGATAACGACCTCCTTGGTTGAGTGGTTTGTACACCGGTTTTCATGGTATCGCCATCTCTGAGGTCCCGGGTTCGATCCCCGGTCGGGTCAATTTAGAAATTATTGATTTTCTAAATTGTCTTGGGTCTGGGTGTTTTCTATGTATAATAAGTATGTATTTAAGTATTTTAAGTATGTTTATCCGTTGTCTAGTAGCCATTTTAACGAGTTTCATAACGAAGCTTCTCTTGGGCTAGATAATTGGTGTGAGTGTAGGAAAGTTTATTTAGTTTATTTAGTTTATACCTACTCGTGTCAACTACAAACATCGGGCGACTACACAATTACTTACTTTAACATAAGTTACAATGAAACAGACGCAGGATTCAGATAGGTGGGTTAACTGATATATTAATATACAAGAAAGGTGTGATTTAAACAGCTAATGTATCCTACCGTCAAGGAGGGGTGTCCCGAATTGTTATGTTCCGGTGCGAAGGGTACAATATTATCCAGTAAAATGGTCATATAAAGGCGGCGTCGTCCGATTTCCTAAATATGGATGGTTTGATCAAATGGGCTTGGTCACACTCAATAAAAGTGTTATTATTGAGTTCGACTAAGCCCATTCGATCAAGCCATATCTATACTTTACTTTTATTTAAGACTAGTGGCCGCTCGCGGTTTCACCCGCGTGGTTCCCGTTCCCGTGGGAATATCGAGATAAAAGTATCTTATGTGTTATTCCCGTTTATAAACTATCTGTATTCCGAATTTCATCCAAATCCATTCAGTAGTTTTTACGTGAAAGAGTAACAAACATCCAAACAAATTTTCTCGTTTATAATATTATTAATAGGACTAAATAAAAGTGTCATAAAATGACAATTTAGCAACTGTGTACTTTATGCTAACAGTGCAGTCTTATCTCGTTAACTGCATTAAAAGCGGCAGCGATAGACTATGATAAATAAAATAAAAGGTAGCTACTAGCTTATAAAACAATGGACACTTCAAATAAACCGTACGTACGATAATATGAAGCATCGAACCCGGAACCTCTGGATGAGAGACCGGTGGTCTAATCACTATAGTCCTCAAAGATTACAATTAAACTTCTCCCTCAAATATTAGACGCGCTCATGTATGTATGGACCTAGGGGGTCCTACTGTTTGACCAAAAGTCATTTGGCAAAATTACACTTGACAAACAACGTTTGGCAAAAAAATGGTTTCGCCGATTGATCATTTTACTACTAATCATTTTACAAATGACTTTTCCAAATGATCAACACTTAAATTTATATTTTATAAATAACTATTTAACACAATGTCTAATAGTCTAAATATCTTTAAAGTAGTGGATATTATTTAAATGATTGAGGATACTAGCTGCCCTTCTCCTGTAGGTCACGTGATAGGTTAGAAATTTAAGACAATCGCGAAGCGCAGCGTAGCGATTGTTTTGAATTTCGAAGTTATTTTTTTTTATTAGACAACAGAAAGAGCCCAAATTTCTTTGAAGTAGTGGATATTATTTAAATGATTGAGGATACTAGCTGCCCTACTCCTGTAGATCACGTGATAGGTTAGAAATTTGTCTTGAATTTCGAGGTTATTTTTTTATTAGACAACAGAAAGAGTTTCTTTTTGGTAATTTTTGTCTTGAATTTCGAGGTTCTTTTTTTTAAATTTTCGAGCCATATTATTTGGTGAAATGAAAAAAGGTCAATTGGCATTTTAATATTTATCACTTTTAACTAGTGTAGTATTTGCTAATGGATCATTTGTTAAAAAGTAAAATAAAGCACTATCGGTAGTTTCCTTACAATTCTTTTCCTACAATTTTTGTGTCAGGAAAACTAAAAAGCAAGCCCACACCAACAAAACCAAGTACAATGTGTTCTCCCCACTGGAAATCGAATCCTTCTTCCGCTTCTGAGGGACTGAGATCGGTGGGCTGGCCACTAGACCGCAAAGGTGAATTTAAATATACAGTAATTTGAAAACAATTAAGTTGATTAATCGAATCAGGCGTAACTTTGCGGAAATGTAACTAAAATAATATGTAGTGTTAATTCCGCTAACTTCGGACTAAACTTCGGCTAAAGTTAGCAGAAGTAACACAACATAATTATGTTAATATTATTGTAAGCAATTAAGTGCCAAAATACAATATACGAGTAGTACGTAGTCGGTACTTCTTTTCATTCGTTTTCATAACATTAAAAACATAACAAAACTTTTTGTATTTTGTTGATGTAATAGGGTAGGCTCCTTTTAATTAGTACATATTGTTAACAATGATTGTTAAATATACATAAATGTATAATTTTTATTGTTCCAAATGTATAGTTATTTTATTATTATTATTAAATAATATCAGTACCTACCTATAAGAAAATAATTAGGTACTACTCTCGTTGTGTCGTATCTGCTGGCTCTACTTTTCCTAATCTATGAAATTAATAATGTCAATATGTGCGTCGGAAATTATGCTGCTCGATTGGCATGCAAAAAATATATGATTTACCTAAAACGAGAATGTTATTTACCTATTGATGAAAATTAAATGTCATGCCTTGACATTCGTTTGATTCACATGATTGATTACTAGGTTTCCACGCACGACTTCCTGTACCTATTTGGCGTTTATTAAATAACTTTTATTATTAGGTCCTTACCAATGAAATTGACGTTTTGTATGAAGATTTTTTATAAAATTTAATTTTTCATACTAACGTTTTTTTAATTTTCTTAGCATCTATTTATGTTAACACTATAAAAATTGTAGAGTAGTGTGTCTGTTTCACTAGCTAAATATAGCAGACATTAAAAAGAAAAAACAATCAAGTCCCTTCAAAGCTACAATGAAACAAAAGGACAATTCCGCAAACAGAAAAAGGTGGCCAATTTAAAAAAAAAATGGGCGATAAAGACACAAAACTAATAATCATTGTTATTACTGAAGACTAAGTAACCTAGTCCTAATTAAAGGTGTTTATTAATATTAACAACCGGTATTGACTTTTAGATATAATACACCTATTAATAAGTGAGGAAAAAAAACGTAAATTTCATACGTAAGGACCTAATACAAAAACACAAATGTTCAACTTTTATTATCAAAATAGCACATAACGCCTCGGTGGCCGAGTGGAAAAGCGCTCGTTTTGATACCTAAAGGCCCTGGGCTACCAGGTTGGGCATAGTGTGTTTCGGATTTTCCGATACATAGCCCGGGCTTGTGATCACCAACTCGCATTTGGCGAGCGTGGTGTACCACGCAACGGACCAAGCAACACCGTCAATTGTAACAATGACTTGATTTCAATGATGTAGGCCTTTGCCCAGCTGTGGGACAGTGTGTAGGCTATTTACTTAGTTTAATTATCAAAATAAAATATAGCCTATTTCGCTCAGGAATAGTGTAACTTACGAGTGGCAGAGCCCTATTTACTTGCTTCCTGAAGACTTCATCAAAATTATAATTAGAATATTTTTACGATATTTTAGATATTTTAGAATAGACGACATAATTAAATAATTATTTGCTGATCTTCGAAAAGCTTTGTATTCAATCTGATCCGAAGTAAGGTACCAACTAGAAGCTTTTTTATTGCCGCAATCGGGTGAGCCTCCCGAAAATTTCCTTATTTGCGGGTCAATGGGCGGAGACACTGCACAGAGAGATAAGAATATTAATGCCTACTTTGTCAACGCTCATTTTGAACGGAAAACCTTTAGTGAGGAAGGCAATAAATTCATATTTTTAAATTGAACTTTTGGCTAGTGTGCGGAAGATCGCATCAGTCTCTAGATGTTAGATGGTGATGTGAACAACAGGGTGCCTAGTGTGAGTTTTGTTTACTATCCATATTCATTCGATTACGAAAACGAAAACGAAAGCTTGTATGGCATTGAAGCAGCGCCTCCTGGCGGCATACGAGAGGAGTTAACATTTTGCCATACAACTTCTCGTCAGACCAAAGAAATAACGATTCCAGTCTTATGCAGTTAACATTTTAAAGTGTATACAGTAGATGATGTTTTTAACGTTTAAGAGGTTTATTGTAGTTTTATGTGTTTTAAGAGAGTTTAAAAGAGAGAGAGAGAGAGAGAAGGTGTCTTTTCTGACTAAGACTAATAGAAGTAAGTAAAGTAAAATAGCCTTTATTTTGTCCCACTGGGCAAAGGCCTACATTGAAATCGAGTCATCGCTACTTGTTGGGTTATTGGCTTACCCCCTTATTCATAAAAAAAATATTTAAGCATTTTTTAGTTAAATATTGTTTTGTCAACGTCACACAAACGTCATTTTGTATTTGAGAAAAAGAGACATAACAATGATTAACTAAATAATGCTCAAATATTTTTTATGAATAAGACGGTTAATCACCACGCTTGCCGAATGACTAATACTTAATATATTTTGTATACCATAATTTCTCGACGGTGGGCTGAGGACTATGGGATCAGGTTATTGAACTCAAACTTTTAAGCGTAAGTAAGGAAGTAAGTAAGTACCGTAGTATTATTATCCAAATGAGAGCTTAGTATAAGAGAGTCCTTTGAGAAATACAGAATGTCTACACCATGGTAGCTTCGTCTTTCTTCTGACAGTTATACTTTCATGACAATGACAATAGATTTACGAACCTGTGTAGACTTGAACCGATGGCAAAGTGACATTCATAAGAGCTAATTTGTAGCAAGCTGAATAAATGATTTGAATTTAGAAAATAACAATAGTAACTAAGTAATCGTTTCGCTTCAACTCAGGCCAAAGACAACAGTTATAAATCGTTATGGCGACAGTTTTATTGGTACCCCAATAAATTACATTAGCAAATTCCTAACAGACACGGCGGAATGGGCTTCGGGTCAACGTGGAAGTCTGACCTTGATAACCTCACGGAAATATATCTTAGGCCTTCCGAACGATGCCTGACTATATGTTGAGATTGTATACCGCGTCATGCCATAATCGATGGTCGACTTCTGGTAATGCGTGTTGACTTTTCTCAAGCCACTATAAAAAGTACTTAATGAGGTAAAATCAGTCGTTCACTCTAGTAACCACTAAAATACTTTTTTTACACTTAGGATAGCGAGGACGAGGACGTAGGATTCTTGCTTTAAATTGAAACTTTTGTTTTATTTTATTCCACAACACGGCAGTGTATTACCTGCCTTTGTATTACCCGATGTATAGAACAAAATATAATATAATGAAAAAATACATAAAAAGGTGGTTGCCGACCAGACTTACTTAAAACAAATCATATTTTAAATTACACCATGTACACTATGAATCAATATGGAGTATCAAACTCAATACGATTGGATTTGATATCAGAGGTATCAGTGGTACGGAGTCGTTATTTTTTTTTTTCAGAACGACAATTATACTAGTCATAACATAATTTTTAACAAAAAGAAACCGACTTCTAAAAACTGGAAACCAAAAAAAGTAAAAACAGCTCTAAAAAGCAAGAAATAATATTGAAATCATATTATTATTTACCTAGATACGCATATCAGTTTTAAAGAAGGTCTATTGAAGTCGGGTGGTTGGTGCCTGGTGGTCAATTTGGGGACAATTTCGTTTAATTTAAACTTTTATAGTTGTCACTTTTTTATTGTAAAAGCCCCACCCGACTTCAATAGACCTTCTTTAAAACTCATAGGTACTCATAGGTAGTGGTATTCTAATGTAAAACTTCAATCTTGATTAGTTATTATTTTTGTACAAACTGAACATTTTGGCATATTGAACCGTATGCAGTAAGCCCAACAAATGATAACTGCGTAAATCGTTGAGGAATTCCCTCGACTGTCTATCGGCTTCATCATTAGATAACATAAACACTTAAATACATAAACTAATGGTTTTTTTGTGGTCGAATTTCAATGACACAATTATCATATGCAATTAAAAATTAAAAAAAATAGAAAGTGAGTTTGGATTGGCATTGACAGATTTCAGCCGCTCCTCTTCCATTTTTGAAATGTTTGAAAAAAGTATATATGCGTGTGTGTCAAATACATGGTAGTGTGTGTAATGTTTGTTTTATTAACTTAATCTATTATTTATGAATAATTAAAAAAAATATTAACATTCTGTACTCCTTCTCTATATAAACTATAAGTGTTCGAAATTTCATACTCCTCCGTCCGCGCGATTTTCGTAAAAAGGGGTACAAAGTTTTTTGCTACACGTATTAGTATTTACATAAATAAATATAGAAACCATTCGTTTACAGAAGGGCCTTCCCTCAGAGACGCATAAACGTAAAAGTCCAGCAAAGTATACTGCTCTTCATCGTAAATAACGGTCTATAATATTACAGACGTGAGCTAGTTGCGAAAGGACGTTATGACGCCGTCCAGAATGATAACTTAGGCGGTTCCTCTAAATATAAAGCGTTGGTAGTAGAACGGGTAGCTGGGGTTAAGTGCGTGAAATCGTGGTTCGATTCGCCATAGCCTTAGCCCCATATACAACTTTATCTTCAGTTTATATGAAAATCGAAACACGGATCAAATATTTTCATTTAAAGAATAAGTACAAAAAAAAAATTAAAATAATATCTTGAAAACTCACGAAGTTCCAAGCTTTTTGTGCTGTCCCGTTGTGTGTTTTTAGTAGGGTATATTATATTTTAGATTTTGTAAATATTATTTGGTCAAAATGTAACATGGTATAAAAAATATTGAAATCGATTCTATTACTGATTCTGAACAAACAGTTTTCAGGTTTCGTATAAACTAAAAATAAGGTTGTATAATTATATAAAAAATAAGTTTAATTTTAGACCAGTACGCATCTATATTAAATATTAGTTAATTAATTAATGAAATAGTTGACAAAATTATAATATATAGGAGCCTATATAACAAAATATATAAAAAAACAAGAGTTCCTTTTGATAATGGAGTGAAAATGTTTTATTTTCACTCCACATATTGATGAACTTTGGTAAGTTTTTATGCGCACTTCCGCGCAGATGGCTGAGTTTTTGTTAGACCATCACGAGATACAGGTGTTAATATATAAAAAGATACTTGCCTATATGATGACGGCGGCTGCGTGATAAATCCAGTAAGTAGTATATAGTACCACCCACATCTGGAAGTAAACAGTTTTTTTTAAATATTTTGTTTTCTATCCACAAATGAATTTGGCTCTGTCTAGTGTCTACAGAACAACAATTAGCTTTGCGTTTTTATTAGCACTAGTGGTCGCCCAGTGGTCGAAATTCGACCGTAATAGTTCACAAAATATACAATGTTTATAGAATGTAATGAAGTACAAATTACTTAACAACATTAAATATTTCGGGGTTCCTTTTCCTTACAAACTTTAACTATACTAAATCGCAAGCTCCTCAGTGCGCACAGTGTGCTTACAAAAAGGGCACAAAGTTTTCCATTTACGTATTATATACACACAAAGACTTTTTATCGGTGATGAGGACCTACTGATTCCGACCAATTAAATGATGGCTAATGCAACAATAATAAAATTTACATGTCAGCGTTCCATTTTTTATTTTTTTGTCTGGGAAGTAAAGTTAATAACTATGAATATTAAAATCATGGTCATCCTACTCTTCCTTGTTACAAATAAAACCTCTTCATAAGTACAGGTACAACGATGATAACTTTAGATGATAACAAACCTCGTTGAGGATTTAAAGTTTTTCATGTTATTAGTAGTAAACTGTCAAATGGCAGACAACGTAAAAAAAAACACTTTAAGGCGACGCACCGACAAACAATCAATCTCATACGGAGCGTTTGCGCGTTCCATAAGAAAAACTGTTTTTTTTCCTTCAAATTAAAACCACATATTATTTAAAAAAAATTAACAACAATATTGAAGTGTGTGTTAAGACTAATCTACTAAGAAAATTTAGATGCTTAAATCGGCCTGGTAAGCCTGTAAAATGCAAATCTATGTTTTAAAAGAGGTTACCTTGATATTTTTTTCAGATATAAAAGTTAAGAAATCGTGTTTCTGAAACTAGCAAAATGAAGTCAATTAAATGAAAAATCATGTCATCAAATATCACTTCCATATGTTTTGTAATTGTTGGGAAAAATCAAGATCCCCGCAATGTAAATTTCCAATGCGTCGCCGTGAAGACCATACATTCTAATTAATTTTGGTCATCTAATTATAAATACAAAATTAAATATATAAAAAGAAAACATGTAACTACTATTATTATTGCAATGGCCATCATTTACTTAGTCGGAATCAGTAGGTCCTGATCACCGATAAAAAGTAAAATTTAATTTGAGTGCTATAATTTGTAATCAATTTGTTATGTTCTCTATTGAGAACAAATAAGTGAAACGTTAACGTTGATGACGTAGTTGTTGACATTGATTAAAGCTCCTTTGGCTCACAAAGTAAGAGTAGATAGTGTTGATTTTGCACGGGATGGACACAGCTACGATAGCGTAGTTGGAAGCGCACCTGACCCGAATTGTCAGTGGTTCGGGTTCGAATCCGGCTCGTGGATCTTTTTTGAACATTTTCCGAAATGCAATTTATTTGCAACAATATTTTCTTAAAATTATAGGAGATATTGTTGCGATTTATAAGTGAAACGTATCTTTTTTATACCACTTGTGGCCCAGTGCCAAAACAATCTTGTTGAGGGTCGGCAACATCGGTCAAATACAATGCTTGCAGTCACTTAGAGGTACTTTTGATAATCTAGATTCCATAATTTAGCGGTTCAGTAACAAAGCAAAAAGTATAATCGGTTGTCAATAGATATAGTGGTTGGTACAGTATTATAGTGGTTGGAAAAAGAGAATCAATAAATATATTTTTTATTTTAATTTTATTAGGGAAACAATTAATTATATAAAATCATCTAAAATCGTCATCAGCTCATTTTATGTCCCAACAGCTGGGGCAAGAGCCTTCCCTATGGATGGATAGGAAGAACGGGCCATAAAGTGTGCGATGCCGTTCCCTCTAGAAATCCTCCGAAGGTGATTCGTTTCAACACGGCTTGAGGTACCCTTTACGTACTCGCCGCCCCCAAAAACCCCGGTGACGCTGAAAATGCCGTTAGAGGCAATCAGCAATCTCTCTCAAAAAAAAGGGCCCTAAACCACCACGCGGGCCCAGTGCGAATTGGTGGTTGGTAACGACTGTTAATGCAGCCGGGACCAACGGCTTTACGTGCCTTTCGAAGCACGGAGGCGCTCAAAATGATAAATTGTTGGTCACCTATTCGATGACCGGCTATTGCGAAAGTTGCTTAACACTTGCAGACCGGGCGTGTTAACCACTGCGCCTTCGAGCTCCTAGCATATAAGCATGTAAAAGCTAAAAGCTAAAATATAAAAGCAAGCATATAAAATAAAACAAGCAAAATAATAGGTTTTTTTAAAATAACAAAATGCTATGGCATTTAAAAAAGTAACATCAGTAGTCTAACCTTTGCTTATTGGTAATGTGCGAAGGTATGTCCGTGTTCAATAGTGTGGTTTTAAGCATAATATTGATTACCACATATTTCACCGAAAAAAGCACGACAATGCAAAGTCTACGACATTGAAAAACATCTGAAGTAAGTATGTACCGATAGTTTTGGCTGTCAGCCTACAGGCTACATTAAATTAATTGGCAAGTTGATTGATCCTCATCGGAGCGATAGACCCATTATTCAAATGTCGGGTGAAATGAAGCAATTACCTTTATTGGATTATGAAGCACTACACCGTTTAAAGGGCGAGCTGAATTTCATAATTGAAAAATAATGGTAGGTCAATTCAAATTTGACCAACACGCCTGCTATTGCTAATACTGCAAAAATAGATATTAAAACATTGTGTGACCACTGAGGGCGATCACACGCGACTTTGGGAATTTGGTATGGGAAATAAGGGACTTACTTGGTAGGTACTTTGGGAAAACTCGAGCAGACGTTGATGGTGTTGCCACGTTACGATTGTCGTGGCGATGGGGCTGAGCTGGTAGAAGTCTCTTCTTCTTAATAATGTCTACTTACAACTATAGTACGTATCAGTTCGCGCACACATACACACGCGCACACGCACTTTATGAAGGGGTTTTCACCCACGCAATTGAGTCTTGGAGCTGAATGCACTATCAAAGCGGTTATGTACCGGCCGGTAGGCTATCGAACGAGATAATCTAGAATAATCTAGCAGGTTTGAGCGGAGAACTTAGCGGATCGGCACTCACGTAGTTACACGTCACGGGTCCAGCAACACACTCGCGCCGCCGTCGGTTTGTGCGGCGTATCTTTGAGTTAATGAGTGAGCGGGCAAACGAGCGAATGAGACCGTCGCGTTTCTGGCGCGAACATCCTGGGGGGCCCGAGGTAGACCCTCCTCTTGAGCTGAATCCAATGGCAACCTGGCTATCTTGAGCACAGGTCTGCGTAGATGTCCATGAGCTGTGTCCAGATCCACTACCCGGATCACTCCATCCTTGCCAGGTATAGTGCGGGTAATTCGACCCAGTTTCCATTGGAGCGGTGGCAGGTCATCGTCTTTGATGAGCACGAGTTCGCCGACTTGAGGAGGTGAGGAGGGGGAGAGCCATTTGGAGCGGGTTTGAAGGGTATGGAGGTAGGATCTGGTCCACAGTATCCAAAAGCGCTGAGAAATGGCTTGTATGAGCTGAAAACGTCTATGAGCGGATAATCGCCTGTCATTAAAAGACGGCTCGGGCAGAGCTGTGAGCGGACGGCCAATAATAAAATGACCAGCAGTTAAGGGTTCAAAGTCCGAAGGGTCGGACGAAAGTGGGCAGAGGGGTCTAGAATTGAGTACAGCCTCGATTCGTGCCAGAAGTGTGCTGAATTCTTCAAAAGTAAGGTGTTGTTCACCAACTACGCGATAAAGCAACTGTTTCGTAGATTTGACATTAATTTCATGTAATGCACAGAACCAAGGCCCCTTGGGGGGGTTCAGCAACCAGGTTACGTGCTGGTTGGCAAGTTTGTGTGTGATTGCATCATTATTTGCAGAGAGGAAGTTCTGAACTTCAATGAGATGATTTCTAGCGCCTACATAATTTGTGCCGCAATCTGACCTAATTAGAACCGGGGTACCGCGCCGCGAGATGAATCGTTGTAACGCCGCAAGAAAGGCTTCCGTGGTAAGAGCAGAGACGGCCTCCAAATGGACGGCCTTCGTTGAGAGACACACAAATATGCAAAAGTACGCCTTTAAAAGTTTAGCGTTCCGTAACGTGCTAGACTTAACGAGAAACGGTCCAGCAAAGTCAGTCGTGACTTGGCTAAATACCGGTTGAGGGTTAACCCTGTCCGCTGGAAGGTCACCCATGAATGGGGCTGTAGGTTGAGCGCGGCATCGAAAATATCTAATGCATTTAAATACCCGGCGTCGGACCGCACGGCGAGCGGATAGTATCTAGAATTACTGGCGGAGAATAGCATGTAAAGTATCCGCACCAGGATGGCAGTGTATTTTGTGATAATGGTCAATGATGAGATCTACGAGTGGGCTAGAGCTGGGTAGAATGAGTGGATGTTGAGCATCGTACCTAATTGACGCATGAGAGAGGCGACCACCAACTCTCAAGAGACCGTCTTTCAAGAATGGTGAGAGACGCTGGAGTCTGTTGGTACATAGTTTATCAGTTTGAAGACGATGAAGATCCTCTGCAAACTCATTCTGTTGAACGGAGCGGACCCAGAATAATACAGCGTCCCTACGCTCACTAGCTGTCAACGGGCCAGAGCGCCGTACGTTGTGCGTATGTTTGCAATTAAAAAGAAAGCGCTTGATACAAGCCGTCACTCCAAAGAGCTTGTCAAGAGAGCTGAAGCGAGTAAGCAGCTCATGGTCCAGATCAGGAACCGCTATATGAGCTGGCACCTTTTGTGGCTTAAGGCCTGGTAAAGCATGGTGACCTAAAGCGATTGGCATCTTGGGCCAGGTATGAGGAGGCTGCTTAAGCCAGCTGGGAGACCACCAGAGGTCATGAGTTGAAAGAGCGTGAGCTGATGTTCCCCTGCTTGCACAGTCAGCAGGGTTGAGATTCGTGGGAACATGTCTCCACGTGGGGCTGGTCGGACTAGACTTTATGTTAGCCACTCGATTGGCCTCGAATATCTGGAGTCGATGAGAGGGCGTGTTGAGCCACGCTAGAACTATTGTGCTATCTGACCAACAGATATGTGCGCTTATAGTAATGTGAGCTGACAATTCAGTTGACACTCGAGTCATGAGTTGTGATAAAAGAGCTGCAGCTGATAGTTCCAGCTTGGGAATCGTGAGGCGAGTCTTAATAGGCGCAACCCTTGACTTGGCAATGACTAGGTGTACATTGACCTGTCCACTGACATCGAGCTCATGAAGGTAAATAACAGCACCAAAACCAGCTTCTGATGCGTCCGCGAACCCGTGGAGCGAGTAAGTGGACGTGGACTTATATTTGCAAATATGCCGAGGTAAGCGAATAGTTGAGAGTTGAGGAAGATCTTATGAAATGTGCAGCCACTCTGTATGAACTTCATCGGGTGTGGGCTCGTCCCATCCCAGTTTCATAAGCCATAACTTCTGTAAGAGAAGCTTTGCGCGGAAGATGACTGGGGTGACCCAGCCATTGGGGTCATAAAGCGATGCTACTGTGCTGAGAATGGAGCGCTTGGTAACTCGGATGAGTGAGGGGAGAGAAATGCGATAAGTGAACTCATCTGATTGTGGAATCCACTGTATACCTAAAACCTTAATAGAGTTCGATTCTGGGCTGAGGTTTAAGTCCTTAGGCATGTCGCATTGGTCATCTGGGAACCGTTCAAGGAGCTGGCGAGAGTTTGAGGTCCATTTACTGAGCTGAAAGCCACCTAGGGCCAGTAAGTTAATCAACTCGGTTTGGAGTGCCTGAGCAGACTCCACAGAGTCATGACCACCGAGTATATCGTCGACGAAAATTGAATGCCGTATGATCTGAGCAGCTTGCGGGTAGCGATGACCTTCGTCATCAGCCAATTGGAGCAGAGTGCGGATGGCATGGTACGGGCTAGATCGTAAACCGTACGTGACGGTATTTAACGCATATGTGAGCAGGGGCAGGTCAGGTGACGACCGCCAGAGAATAAGTTGATATTGTCTTTGGTCTGGGTGGATGAGTATGTTCCTGAACATCATTCTGATGTCAGTACTGAAAACTACGGGATGTGTCCTAAAAGACATAATAATTTCAACAATATCTTGTTGGAGAGCTGGACCTGTGTGTAGGCAATCGTTTAGGCTGACGCCATTTGAGCTTTTACTACTACCATCAAATACAGTGCGTAGCTTATCTGATCCCGCCTTGAAGATGCCATGATGGGGAATATAGAAGTGAGGCTTATTCGAGAAAGTACTTGGGTGACAAGGTGACATGTGTCCCAGGTTAAGATAATCATTCATAAAGTCAACATATTTAGAGCGGAGGGGCGGATTTGCTTGTAGCTTCTTTTCAAGATTGAGAAACCTACGTAACGCAATAGCATGAGTGTTGCCTAAGGTTGGCGCGTCTGGTAGAAAGGGCAAAGTTACCATATAACGGCCTGATGTTTCTCGAGTGGTTGTTGTGCGGAAAATTTCCTCGCACTGCTCTTGTAATGGGCTGGTCTGTATATGAGGTTGGGGTTCTTCTGACTCCCAGAACCTTTCAAGGCTCCTGCAAATTTCGTGTGTAGATACGTCGGATTCTGGTTGTGAGCTGATAATGTGAACTGAGTTAGACTGACTCGCCGGTGTTGCACATAAGTCCTCAATGGGCCCAATCAATGTAAAGTCAAAAATCGTGCCGAAGGCTATGGGCTTCCCCCGGCCTTACGAGAGTCCCGTCCAGAACTTGGCCGAGAACGTCGGAGCCTAACAAGAGATCAATCGGAGCTGGTGTATCGTATTCCTGATCTGCTAAAGGAATCGGTGGTGGCCCTCTCACTCGCGCAATGTGTGGGACCTTTTGCAATGGTAAGTAACCAGTAACATTTTTCAAAATATGAGCTGTAGCCGTAATCTTAGGTGTGTCATAATGTATCGGTCGACATACGATTGTGATTGATGCCTTTGATTCTTGTGTGTGGTGGTCGCCTACTCCTGCGATTTTAAGTGATGTCGAGTTGAGCGGTAAATTTAAAATTCGAGCCATGCGCTGAGTTATAAGCGTTAGCATGCTACCACAGTCTAGCAAGGCTCGCGTTGTGTGAAACTTGCCATTTACGTCTGCTATTTTTAGCGAGACGGTAGGTAATAATATGGGTTGATTAGTGACGTTGACGTGGTTGTCACGTTGTGCAGAATGAATATAATTATGATTCTCTATTGGAGCTGATATCGCAGAGTGGGTACACGTGACCTACTGGGCGAGCGTGAGTGATTAGGTGGGCTGTTGGGAGTCTGTGGCGTCACCTGTGAAGCGTGTGCCGAAAAATGTTCGTACTCGTGAGCTGGGCGCTGTCTGGGCTGATCTCTCAGATGTGGAGGTAGAAGATGAGCGGACGAATGAATTGGAGAATGAGCACCTGGACGATGTAGGGATGTGTGGTGTTTACCGTTTCCACACTCTTTACAAGCCCGCGTGGACTTGCATTCATTTTCATAATGGGGGCCTAGGCAGCGTCGGCAGCGGTTGCGAGCCTGAATGAAGTCCCACTGACCTTGGATTGGTTGGTCGTTGTACCGTGGGCAGGCGATGAGCTTGTGCCCTCTTTCTGCGCAGAATGGGCAGGGCATATTATCGGGGGTGTTAGCGGCGTGAGCTGAGTGTTGAGCTGAGTAAACCGGCCTGTGCTGAGCTGGGGCTGGGGTGCGATAAGCTGGCTGACTACTAGCCGGGGCCACGGGCCGAAATTCCTGATACGCGGGCTGCCGAGGCGGGCCTCGCGAAGAAGCAATGGGAGACTGCCTGCGGTATTGGCCATGCTGTGGCGAGGGCTGGTTGACTTGTGAGGGCTGATTGGGTTGTGAGGGGCCTGGGCTAGCCCATTCAGTCTCTACACAACGCGCGTGTTCTTCGAGAAACGCGATTAAATTTTTAAGAGTGGGCAGAGTCTGGCGTGATCCGTACTTACGCTCGAAAAGGGTCCGGAGTTCACCCTTAAGCTTTCGCACTACTATTGAAACAAACACATAGTCACTATCTTTCATGGGCAGATCTAAATTATTAAGAGCGCATTGCGCGGAAATGAGCGGAGTCAGGAATAGCGCGCGGATATTAGAGCGGGCATGAATGTTTGGTAGCCCCAGGATAATATCTACGTAGCGGTCGATGAGGACGCGGCGGTTTTCGTAGCGCCTGGTTAGGATTTCCATAGCTACGGCGAAGTTATCACCTGTGAGCTGAAGGTGGGAGACCATACTGCGCGCCTCGCCTGATAGGCA
Source organism: Eudonia lacustrata (assembly GCA_947562085.1). Taxonomy (NCBI): domain Eukaryota; kingdom Metazoa; phylum Arthropoda; class Insecta; order Lepidoptera; family Crambidae; genus Eudonia; species Eudonia lacustrata. The sequence goes on from OX387320.1 coordinate 6,220,367, forward strand.
CGAGAGCAGGTAGTGGAGCTTTACCGCATCCGAAATGTTCGTCATGTCGTCCGTGAGGCTCTTGAAGATTGCAATAAATGAAGGCCTATCCTCAATTTTTGAGCTGAATTTGGGCAGCGCACTTTTTGGCAGAACATTTGGAGGCGTAGCTGAAGCCTCTGCGTGAGCTGAGGTCACACTCAATTGCTTGAATGCGACCAGGATCTCGTCATAATCTATGAGCGCGTTTTCATAGTTTTTTGTATATAGTGACTCTGTCTCATCAGAGAGATCTTCATCGTCTAGTATCTCATAAAACACATTCTCCAGTTTGCACTTGTGCTCCTCTAGCTTCGCGTAGCGAGCAGTTAAATCTGTGAGTGAGTATTTTTTTGTATCCTTTGCGAGCACTGCCGCGGCAATCTCTCTGAGCAAAGCTATTGCCTTAACTGCCTGCCGGAAAATAGCAGCTTGAGACTTGGTCGGCATAGCGCTTTTTTTTTTCCAAAAATAAAAAAATAAAAATATGTATGTGTATATGTACTTAGCAGATGTACTGAGCGGATGTAAATGAGCGGATGTAAATGAGCGGATTGACTGTTAAGCGCGGAGCGGAGATTGTCGGGTGAAGTAGATATTTGACCAAAATTAATTTGGCAATTAAACAAAAGTTAACAAAATAAAAAAGATATTACTAAAGTTGCGCGGTGTCAATTGCATTAATCAGATGCAAATAACTCAAATATGCGGGGCCGAAAGTTAATAATCATGTATTAATTGCAGTTGTATAAGGAAAAGAAAAGAATTTTTTTTTGACATCCTGTATATTCAGAAAATGTGTAATGTGACACCTTGTATAATTTCAAATGTGCTGAATCGACTTTATAATTATAATTACTTATTGAGAAATAATTATGTGACACCAAATAATATTGTTATCCTGTAGGTAGGTATATAATAAATTGCAACCGTACGTAAGGTAAGTACCTATATATCACACAAATTCGTTAGAACAATCGAGTAAGTAAACAATAAATATGGTTAATTAAAATTACGTAAAAAAATATGTGAATTTGATTTGATGGTTTGCGTTAAGCTACTCCACACGCTACGTTACGCCAAATGATTTACGGACATTTAATGCTAAACTTATATAAATAACTAACAATAATGTGTACGATAATATCTAAAAATTATTGAGCGGATGGGCTAGGCTAGGCGGATCGAATAATTTCAACGCAACGCTAAGCGGCCGGCCGGCGCCAGCGGCGGCGAGCCGAGCGACTAGGTACTTATAGACTACTTCAACACGGGACGATTTAAAAAGTAACCTAAAGAGCGATAAATAACAATGCAATCAAACACAGACGAAATGTGGAATGATGAAATTAGATTATGTTTTGTTTTTATGTTGTTAAATTATATTGGACACACCGAATAAATAGGTACCTAGGTACTTTACCTTACTTAAAATGAAAAATAATTTTATAAATACATCCAATTCCACACACTTCGGGAGTCTCGTAGGTAAGTACTTGTGAGTTGGTCGCTAAGCGCCGTGGCCTTGATAGGTAGGTACGTCCGGGCTTGACCGGAATGTGTGAATCGAGAAGGAACTTTATATAAACAAACTAGGAGTGGTACTCCTAGACATGAGCTGAGTTTATCGGTACTTGAATATAAGTACGAAATGGGCAGATAATTTGAGCGGAGAGAAGATTTTTTTTTTTTTTTTGAGAGGGTAGGTATTTTCTTTTTTTGAAAAAATTGGATATGGTTTTGCGTTTAGGGGCACTGCTTATCCATAGGGGCTGGGTTTGAGGCTACGAAGGACCAGAAAATGTGACCACTGAGGGCGATCACACGCGACTTTGGGAATTTGGTATGGGAAATAAGGGACTTACTTGGTAGGTACTTTGGGAAAACTCGAGCAGACGTTGATGGTGTTGCCACGTTACGATTGTCGTGGCGATGGGGCTGAGCTGGTAGAAGTCTCTTCTTCTTAATAATGTCTACTTACAACTATAGTACGTATCAGTTCGCGCACACATACACACGCGCACACGCACTTTATGAAGGGGTTTTCACCCACGCAATTGAGTCTTGGAGCTGAATGCACTATCAAAGCGGTTATGTACCGGCCGGTAGGCTATCGAACGAGATAATCTAGAATAATCTAGCAGGTTTGAGCGGAGAACTTAGCGGATCGGCACTCACGTAGTTACACGTCACGGGTCCAGCAACACACTCGCGCCGCCGTCGGTTTGTGCGGCGTATCTTTGAGTTAATGAGTGAGCGGGCAAACGAGCGAATGAGACCGTCGCGTTTCTGGCGCGAACACATTGTTAATACAAAAACAAAACAACAACTTTTAATAATTGAATTATTAAAGTACCTATATTTTTAATTTCTATCCAATGATATGATATCTCAATAGATTCGATATCTATTCACAAGTTTGACATCTCCAAACGGCTGGTTGACTCTTCCCATGACCCAAAGGCTGGCTTTTACCTTGGCCAGAGGCTAAGCATAGCCATACAACGAGGCAATGCCGCCAGTCTCTTGGGTACATTTCCAGTCGACAGCGACGCGGAGGAAGTTTTGGACGACATATTTTAGTTTAGTAATAGTTTTAGTTAATTAAGTTTTTTATCAAATTGTTTTACTTCTTATTTCATTAATAAAAGACTTATCATTACTTCGGACTTCACAAGTTAGTAAGAACTTTGGTTGCTTTAAGGATGTTACAAACTTTGTGAAACACCTGTACTTAATTATATACTGTCTCGGCACAGAATAGATAATACACGTACAGAAGCTACACGCCTGTGGCCTTGAACACTGCCGCTACTATAATAGTCTACAAAATTACATAGTCAAAACAAACATTGCGTGTGTGTGCTAAATTGCACTTACTTGCTGCCCTCGAGTTAATATACTTTGTATCGATTCTTCCTTTTCATACTCAGACCTATTGGTATAGTGATAGATTTGCTATAATTGAAAAAAAAAATAGAACTGCCACCGTGCTTATCAAAACGTGCGACTTCGAATAACTCAATACCGCCGGAGTGTTGCGCATTGTATGTAGTTGCTTATAACGGTAGATATTAACTAGTGGCGCGCTATTCTTGGTCCCAAGTCAGCTCTGTAAGTGCTGGGATGTTACTGTGTTTTAGTGAGTATGACAGCCAGCGCCACATTAAACTCTTGGGAGTTGTTTAGGCAGTGCGCGAGAGGGAGAGCCCCACATAACTCGCGGGTTGCCCCAGACCCTTGATCATGCAATATAACGCATTTCACAAAAACAAGGTATCAATTAGTGATAGATGCCTGATACGAGTATTCAGTCAATAATAAACTTTTATTAGATAAAACAATTGTTTTCTAATAAAACTAGTATTTTTAGGTACTTAAGTACGATTTTAGAAGCTACCCACTTGGAGTTATAATTTTTGCCTTATTGTCTTTCCTTAGATTTTATGAACATAGTCAACGTTGCCCACTACGATACCATTAAGGGGTCACTTGCACCTTACTGCCCGAGAAATACCCTCAATTACGATCTCAACTATGCCCCGGGGACCAGGTGGGTATGATTTGTGGGGGTTGAATAACATTAGGTTTTACTGAACTAACGATATTTTAACATCACATTTTTTTATTCAATATAAATATGATGTATTATTTAAAAGATTCGCATATGGCAATGAGCGATGCGGGTTCCGTGGTAAAGTCATGAAGCCCGACTTTGTCGAAAATGTTTTTATGTGATTGAGATGCAACACGTAGCCTTGAGAAGAGCTTGATGGCGCAGTGGATAACGTGCCCGGTTTGTGATTGCTGAGGTTAAGCCACTTTCGCAAAAGCCGGTCATTGGATGGGTGACCCTAAATGTATCATCTCGAGCTCTCCCGAGCTTCGGAAGACAGGTAAATTCGTTGGTTCCAGCTGCATAACAATCGCCACTCCGCACTGGACCCGCGTGCGGACTTTTTCTTTATATAATATTATGTTCACAACAAAATTTCCGTAAAATTATGTAGGTATAACCGTATAACCATATTATAACATTTTATGTTGACTGTGCGACTGTGCGACCCTCGTAGCATCCTAACTATTAGCATAGAACTTAAGTGGCACTGTAATTGCCTGCAGTAGCCAAAGTGGTCCACTAGCCACGTGTTCTACTAATTTGCTATGCAGCTAGCAAGCCTTAAGTTACTTGTGCAATTAGTTCAGTTTATATCAGATTTTGAATGTTATTCCTCTAGTTTTAATAAAGCAGTCGATATGTTTTGGTGAATACAATCCTACTAATATTATAAATGCGAAAGTTTGTAAGTGTGGATGTTTGTTACTCTTTCACGTAAAAACTACTGCATGGATTTGGATGAAATTCGGCATACAGATAGTTTATAACCGGGAATAACACATAGGATACTTTTTATCTCAATATTTCCACGGGAACCACGCGGGTGAAACCGGTAAAACCGCGAGTGGCCACTAGTACAAAATAAATTAAAACATTAACATAGTGATGTTCAACTATAAACAAAAAATACAGGGTAAAATGCAAACTACTTTTATACCCGCCGTTTCGACCGAGTTGTACCGACCGTGGTCACGGGCTGACGAGTTTCTTTGTTTATAATAGACCGGGAAAGCTGTAAAGTGTACATTATGATAACGACTTTATCGACATCAACTGTGTCTTCAAATAAGTACGTAAGTAAGCAATAAGCTCCTCTATTTAAAAAAAAGTTTTAAAAAGGAATCACTAGCGGTATTTTACCCTGCATATTCTGGCAATCCGGGCTAAGTACCAAATAGGCTGTCATGGCTGCACCCGACTCTTAAAAATTTAGTCAACACTGTAATCGTCTTTTTCGGCTTCATACATTCTCTTTAGATATACCTAAAGGTATGAGTTAATGAAATCCTACTAATATTATAAATGCGAAAGTTTGTGTGTATGTATGTTCGTATATTTGTTGCTTCTTCACGCTGCAATGGAGTGATGGATTTGGATGAAATTCGACATACAGATAGTTTATAACTTGGATTAAAACATAGGACAGGAAACATACTTTTTATCCCGATATTCCCACGGGAACGAGAACCACGCGGGTGAAACCGCGAGCGGCCGCTAGTATTTACATAAAATAATGAATGAAAGTTAATGAATTTTTGTAAAAACTCTGTTTGCATTAAATTACAAGCACAATACCCAAGAGAAACAGTAATTGCAGTTGCAGTGACCAAGCCAGCCACCCGGGGCCGACGCCGGCCGGGTAATTTCCCACGTAGTTAGTGCGTCTGTTTCATATACTTTTGTAATTAGCTGGGCTTATTTTGCATCGTGAGCTACCGGGCCAATTTATTTAACTAATGAACAATATTTTCATATCTTCTTTAGGAACTTGGTTTTTATAACCGATTAATACGTTAAAATTGAATTTAATCGATCTTTCTATTATTGCTTTCGGTCAATCATCATCTCAGCCAAAAGACGTCCGCTGCTAAACAAAGGATCTCCACAACGACCGGTTTTGTGCTGCTCGCATTCAGCGGCTTCCCGCGAACTTTACCAGATCGTCGGTCCACCTTGTTGGAAGCCTGCCCACACTGCGCCTTCCGTCCGGTACGCGGTCGCCACTCAAGGACTATACCGCCCCAGCGGCCATCAGTCCTGCGAGCAATGTGCCATGCCCACTGCCACTTAAGCTTAGCAACTCTTTGGGCTATGTCGGCTACCTTTGTTCTTCCGTGGATCTCCTCATTTCTGATTCGATCACGCAGAGAAACCCATAGCCCTCTCCATTGCTCTTTGAGTGACCTTGAGCCTTTTTATAAGGCACATAGTGAGCGACCTTGTTAATCGCTCGACCTTTATCTGAACTTAACAATTAGAAATTGATGATTAGGTTGGTGACGGAATCGCACTTCACCCTTAACCCGTAACTACTGAGGAACTAGTTATATTATCTCTTATAGCTGGCGGAATATAACAACGACAGCCTCAGATAAGATGATGTTTTTTTTTAATATATATTAGAAGGAGGCTAACGAGCAGGCGGGTCACCTGATGGAAAGCAATCACCGCCGCCCATGGACACCCGCAAAACCAGAGGAATCACAGATGCGTTGTCGGCCTTTAAAATGATGGTAGCTAATAAGCCCCTAAAAGCAATGATATTTGCCCCCGCCTGGTAATAAAACCCGGAACCTCTGAGTCAGACACCGGTGGTTAACCACAATATCACAGAGAAGGTCTGTAATAGGACAACAAATATCAACCAAAGAAAATAAATACCAATAAAACAGGCTTGCTATGCCACATCGTTTTAAATTCCACGCGCAAGGCACGTATCCTCATCATCGTACATATCGCCTGTGACACCTTGATTACTTTTGCAGTAGGAACCAGTTTGCGGATACGCTCCAAGCCAGGTGCGCTTTTATTTTCCACTAGTTGCCGCTCGCGGTTTCACCTGCGTGGTTCCCGTTCCCATGGGAATATCGGGATAAAGAGTATCATATGTGTTAGTCCAGGTTATAAACCATCTGTATGCCGAATTTCATCCAATCCATTCTGTAGTTTTTACGTGAAAGAGTAACAAACATCCATCCATACTTACAAACTTTCGCGTTTATAATATTAGTAGGATGCATGAAGTGAGACATGTCAGCGTATGTCATTTGTTTAAAAGATTGCTACAACTCAATCACAGAAATGAACGAATAGGCACCAAGTTCATTATGTCTGTGAAAGTGTCAGCTGTTGTGTGTTGACACTTTTGTAGCAAACTAGCGTTTTGCGCCAATTTTTAGCCTTTCAGCTGTTCATTAGTATTTCACGAAGTTATTTTTTTTTATTTAAAAAGAAACATTTAAATTCAAGTTATTTATTAATGGCAAATTGGATGAGGGAAGCCGCGGATCGTGCTCAGTAGCGAGCACTTGAAGAGGCCTATGTCCAGCATTGGACTAAAATAGGCGGATGTAGATAATATTGGTAATGTAGTATGTACGTAAGTATGTAGTAGTTATATTATTGCTTTTGTTTATATGCTAGGTGTAGGTATGTTCACTACTATAAATGAGCTGTCAGTGTAGGCATTAGCTAGCAGTAGTCATAATACAGTGAACACGCTCATACTAAAAGCGCATTAGTATATCCTACCAATATTGCGAAGGATAAAGTGTGAGTGTATATGTACGTTTGTTATTTAGTAACTCCGAAACAGCTGATCGGATTTTGGCGAATTGCTAGTTTGTTACGAGTGTCAACACACAAAAGCTGACAGTTTCATGAACACAAATAAACTATGTACGAGTATTTGATGAATGTTTCTGTTTCTGTGAGTAGTTGTTTGTTTAGACGTTAGCTAGCTAGCTTTTAAATAAATAACACGAGCTGATATGCTTCGTAGATACTTGGACGCCCAAGGTAACCACAGTGCCATAGAACAATTGATTTTCTACTGTCTGGTTTAAGAACAACTGAGTGGTTAATTCATGGAAAATTAAATCGAGTAAATATATGTCCCTGTGTGGTGCCGGGGATAAAGAATTGCACCACCCCATCTCTTCCTGTGGGTGTCGTAAAAGCCGACTAAGGGACCATTCCAGAGGATGGGCAGCAGCATCTCTCTGAGGTTACCCTCAACCCCCTCATATCCTTGGGGGAGGCCTTTGTCCTTTGTCTTTGGCTGAGATGATGATGAAATATATGTATGTTTGTTATTCAAACACTTCTACAACTGTTGTCCAGTCAAGGTCTATGGGGCTCTAATTGTCATACTGTACAAAACTCTTCCACCTATAAATGGCAACAAATGAAAGTTCGTATACAATTTTTATCCGTACCGAAAACAAAACTTGAACGAGTTACGCTAGACCATGCGTGCTGACCTGTGTTTTACTATTATCAACTGAGATGTAACTTGGCTCCCCAATTAGTGAAAACCTGAAACGCACTGTAAGATCTTGTTGCTATGGTTCCCTTCCACCATGTAAGTACTAGATGCAGGTCGGCCTAACCCTTACGTAGTTGACATTCCACCAGTCCGTACCAACATGGTTTGAGTGGTAGAGACACGCTGCGTTGCAGCACGAAATGGGCCAGCTCGCCCGGCGTAATACCACCCTCTCACAGAATATCGGCGTGAAATAACGGCACTCGTTGCTGTTGTGTTTCGTCCGGTGAGTGAAAGTACCGGAGGCCCATCTCTCACCCCTCCCCCCTCCCAATTCCTACTCCCTCCTCAAGATCCAACTCCTTCCTCAAGGTTGGCAACGCATCTGCGATAACTTTGGTTTTGCGGGTGTCCATGGGCGGCTGTGATTACTTTCCATCAGGTGACCCGCCTGCTCGTTTGCCTCCTTTTACCATAAAAAAAAAACGCGGTTTGTTATCTCTTTTCTTATGCAAACTCCCAAAAAATGGAATGCGTTGCCTGCTCATGTGTTTCCCGATCAGTACAACCTGGGTCTCTTCAAGGCAAGAGTGAATATACGTTTCCTGTGTAAGCTTGTAACATTTAGGCACATCCAGCTCACTATGAGGCAGGTTGGTGGTTAGATTATCATCATCACCAGCAATTTTTTATGTTCCCACTGCTGGGGCAGGAGTCTTCCCTATATGAATGGATATGGAGAACGGGCCATAAAGCACCATGCGGGCCCAGTGCGGCCCAATTGGTGATTGTAAACAACTGCTAATACAGCCTTTACGTGCCTTTTGAAGCACGGAGGACCTTGAGATGATACAATTTGCTTTCGAAGAGCAATAATCAATTCAACGTCAATTCAATATTCATTTCAATGTGTAGTGTTCGCGTAAACTTTAGAAAACAAATACAATATAGATGTGTTTCGCCACAGCCTGCCGAAACTCATGGAAATGGCACAAATTGTTTTTGAGTCTAAAGGTGTATGTGGTATGTGATATAGTTGTATTGTTAATTAAATTTTTAATTTTATCGTTAGATGTAACTATTGTGAATTTGTTTATTTTTTGTTTTTGTTTAGTTGTAGGTATCTTACTGTTTATATTTTTTCCCTTTATAACATCGCCTTGGGCTATCTGTTAAGGTGTTATAATTGTGTCTTAATAAATAAATAAAAAAAATAAAAAAAGATTGATCACCCATCCGATGACCGGCCTTTGCGAAAGTTGCTTAACCTTAGCAATCGCAGGCTGGACGCATTAACCACTGTGGTTAAATGCTTAGTTACAGTATTGTTCAACAGAACAAAAAACAGTGTAGAATCAAGTGATTTCCACAATGGGCTCATCGCGGTTATTAAAGCTGAAGTACTCTGTCCCCAGTGGCCGACGCGCATTAATTTGGCATACAGTGGGCTGTCACGTTATGTAATAGTTGGGATCGTTCCGTATTAATTAGACGGTGTTTTAGTACGAAGTTTTTTTATGAAGGTCAGTTAGTTAGTTAGTTAGAGTATCATTGCCAAAAGTTTTTAACATTGTGAGGCTAAGGGCCGATTTTTCAACCATCGGATAAAACTTATCTTTCTGTTAAAGTACGCAATCGAGCTAAAAGTCACCTGTTTAAAAAGAAAAGTCATGTTATGACAATACAACTAAACTCCTCCTAACTCCTAACTCAACCCTCACAATAGACCTTAGAGGAGTAAAAGCGGCTGAAAATCAGCGCTGTCCTATGTCAGCACTAGCTGAGCCGCCTCCATTTGCTTTCAAAATTTATTTTTTGATCTACCCATGTATGCTCTTCCATGAAATATGTATATCTATGTTTTTTTTTCTTTAGTTATCTAAGTACCTATGGAATTGTTACCTAAATACTCGTTTTTGAAAGCAATAAACGCATTTATTTATTTATTTACATTCTTAAAATGGTTATCTAATACTTTATCAGACGAATAAGTTTTATCCGTCAATTGGAAAATCGGCCCTTAATTGAATAAATAAAATCTATAGACTTCTGGAAAAGTGTAGGTACCAACACTTCCCCAGAAGTCTATAGATTTTATATGTGAAATGGTTTTCTTTTAATATCATTAAATTAAGTACACAAAGCGTATTAAAACATTCAGAACCGCAAACAAAGATAATAAAACAACCGTCATCATCATCGACTATAGACGTCCCACAGCTGGGCTTCAGCCTTTTAACATGAACAATAGTGCATAAGGCAATCAAGCTATAATAATTGTATTAATTTTTTAAATCGAAGCCCAGTAATTGTGTTAGTAACAATAAAACTTATGATCTATTAAGTATTAGGTCCTTACCTATGAAATTGACGGTTTTTTCTCACTTATTAAAAGGTCTAAAAGTTCTAAAAGTCATTACCGGTTGTTAATATTATTATACACCTTTAATTAGGACTATGTTACTTAGGCTTCAGTAATAACAATGATTATTAAATATGTGTCTTTATCGACCTTTTTTTTTAAATTAACTACTTTTTATGTTCGCGGAATTGTCTTTTTGTTTCATTGTAGCTTTGAAGGGACTTGATTTTTTTTCTTTTTAATGTCTGCTATATTTAGCTAGTGAAACAAACACACTACTCTACAATTTTTATAATGTTTACATAAATAGATGCTAAGAAAATTAAAAAACCGTTAGTATGAAAAATAAAATTTTATAAAAACTCTTCATACAAAACATCAATTTCATAGGTCCTAATATTACAATTCAAGCAAATAGCCATGACTGTCCCACAGCAAAAGAAAGCGAAGATACCGTTGTAAAACGTTATGCTTGGTATCGTTACCTGGGGTGGGTTTTAAGCAAGCGATCATTGAGCGATTTGCGTCCGTATACCAATTTATCAAACGCAATTACAGCAGTCGCGTTGCAATTGTGCAATTAATAACTGGTTAAATTTTTCGGTAATAAGCATCCTACTAATATTATAAACGCGAAAGTTTGTAAGTATGGATGGATGTTTGTTACTCTTTCACGTAAAAACTACTGAATGGATTTGGATGAAATTCGGCATACAGATAGTTTTTAACCTGAATTAACACATAGGATACTTTTATCCCGATATTTCCACGGGAACGTGAACCACGCGGGTGAAACCGCGAGCAGCCGCTAGTAAGTAATAAGGTTTATCTGCCAATGTTATCAGGATGCCATTGGGGCTGCACCTTACTCTGTGCATCAGGGAGGCGATTCTTTTACTTAGTATGACATGAAATCTATCAGTATGGGTTACTGCAAACATTCCTGATGCACTACACTAGAACCCACCACGATAGCCTAAAACTGCTTGGTAGGTTTTAACGGCTGCTATCTTACAACAAAAGCCAGGATCAACGGCTGAACGTGCCTTCCGGAGCACGTAGGAGCTCGATATATTTTTTATTCTGTTATCCATAAGTGACCCGGCATTCTTGAAGTTGTTTAAATAAAAGATAATAACTCATCTTTTATATGCAAAGGGATGTTTGTTTGTACTTCCTTCTCGTCAAAACAGAGCCATCGATCGATGTGATTGTTTGCACAGATATAGTTCAGAAGCCCGGGAGAGTTACCTATAAGTTCCATCAAGAAAAATTACACGTTGGCGTAAACACTGCTGTAAGCCACTTTTTATGACTTATAATAAATCTGTAAAGAGTTCGTATCGGTACCGAAAAGACTCGGTACTTTTTAATTTCCTGCTCACTCAAAATTCTTGCTCAAAGCGAAGCAAGCTTCTTTCATAGGAATAACAAAATCAGCAAGTAACGTGCATGTATCGATAAACTAGTTTAGTGTTCGTGTAATAGATTTGGAGTGTATCAGTTATGCATATTCATAAGATAGTGTTGCTGCATCACATTATCTGCAAGCACATTTACATAACAAACAACTTCGTAATTAGTTCTGTTCGAAAAATCGTTGCTATTTTAGTAACTTGCTGTTTTATCACAGATTATCATCATCACATGTGAAGAACAACCCATAACCCAAAACACTAGCTATATCCGGGTTGGTAAGTTTTAGCGACTACCATATGACAACCTTGGCAATGTCCTTCTTAAAGGACCTGGCAGCAAAGTTGTACTTCTTTTCGAGCACACTGGTGTTTGGATCCTTTGATGACACCGCATTAGCCCAGGCTTGGTAATGATCGCGCTTCTAGCGAGACGCTATTTTGCAACATCGTGACCAAACCATGGTTGGGACCTGCCTCCAATGGGAACCATAGAGTTTGGAATGAAGAGTTCCATTCCCTGCAGTAACACATCAACGACAGAATCGGCGGCGACATCAGGATCATCCAGCGAGAAGCAAACTCGCCGCCATGGGTACGACGCAAAGAAACTTCGCATCCCATCCCAGTCCGCTGACCTATAATGCCAGACCCGATGGCTAACCGCACGTTGCGATTTTAAAGTTTCCGTGAAAGGCAATGTGCTCCGAATCAGGCAATAATCTGATGAACCTTGTGGTGCATCAACGGACACTTGATAGCCGTCTGGGTGTGAATTCAACAGGAAGTCCAGTAAGGAATGTGTATGACACTTTTAAATAGTTTCATAAAATGTGCACGGAAGAAACAGTTCTGTATTGTGTGTCCAAACTTCAACATAGATGCTGTGTAGCAGCTTGTAACACGATATGTTTGTGTATTGTCAAGCGACTAGGTTCACAAAGACATATCGCTGTCGCTAGCGGTCGTTTAGAAGCCTTGTGCACTTGTAGAATATACTCGTAGTACTTTAGTTTAAGTACAACCCGTACATAAATACTGTACAACCCGTATATATACTAAAGTGGAGTAATCAATAGACTAATTCCTAGATATAAAATAACTCAACAACATATATATTCTATGTAAATTTGTGGTGTTTGTGGTTTCATTTAGTCACTAAAAAAAAAAACTTTATTTTAAAGTAAATACAAAAATGAAGCTTCATGCTGAATCAAAGTTTTCAGTTAAATAAGTGTACGGTGACTAATAATATTCTAGGACTGTATAAGTAAGTTTGAAAAGTGTCAAAATCTATCAATCTGCAGCCATATTGATGACTAAATTCAATTAATAAACAAGTAAAGATTACGCCGACACTTAATATGGATATACTTGCATTTATTTTACATAAGATATTAGTCTGATAAGAAAAAGATTAACTATTTTTAGTTTTTCGGAAAGTGTATTGCAGAGATTTTGCAGTTTATTAGACATATAGGCGTAACATCACCTACATTGTTCTGATTCCAGATCCAAGGTAAATAGCTATAACACTCGTTTTATGGAAATCAGAAACAACAAGTTTGACAGTAGAAACGTGTTAAGTTGCAAAGATGTTGCATGTGCACAACAGTTTTATTACATATCAATTCAGTATTCAATACCTAAGCATCATTAACAGGAATCCCTACTTTTTTTAATTAGTGAAATACATATAGTCTCAAACAAAACTGAAACATCCCAGCTGATTGATATTTCAATTCTCTTACGTCTTCATTAAATCATGGCTGTGGACGTCAAAGAAAATCGTGACTGACATTTATAAAGCTCAGCACATAATTTGATTGTAACTAAGTTAATCGAAAAGCGAGAACCTCACGTTTTGCCCGGTTGCCCAAAACAGGCTATTGTAATCAGATAGCCCCTCGCAAAGTTAAATAAGCTGGAAGTTACAAGATACTTTATGTAGTTAACTCTAATCTCGCGTTGTTGCTCCCTTTCGTAATGAGATAGCCAACGAGCAGGACATCTAAAAGGTTATTTCTACATTGTTGCCTTCTACGAACACCTTCGGAATGAGTTGTTACGGAGCTCAGAGATCTAATTTTACTTTGTCACTGTGAGAAGTGATGTTCGAAATACCTTTACAAAATGTCTTGTCACCCTGGCTGGGCGAATAATACGAAAAGTGTCACGGCGTCAAGTCGCTCTTTTGCTGTTTAATTTGAAAATTGTACACTCTAATTTCACTTTTATGATGCTAACAATGAAACTTGAAACTGTTTTGATCAATTTGTGACAGTGACAACTTGTTTTTTGTTTAATAGATAATTTTTACCTAATTACTTTTAAAAATATATGTATTAGTGTTAGCACTTTCTATAGTATCTAGTATTTTTACGGATAAGAAACTGTAAATTATACGTTTGGATGAAACCAATTTCCCAGTAGAATAGACGAAAATATGAAATGCAATGTCCCAGTAGCGTAGGCAAGAATATTTAAAAATCTTTACGAGCTCAAGTCATTAAGTGTACCTATAGCGTCCCCCGGGCTGGCTTTGTACTGTATATGCACTCAGTTAATTAATGTTGGAGTATACGTGCCTCCAACTATTTCATGGTTTTAATTTCCCGACGTAACTTTGTAGCTTTTTTACAAACATTGTCCGTTTCGGAACTTCTTTGAATGACAATAAAATCTGCAAATGTTACCAGCCAGTATTTTAAGTTTTATTTATTGTCTCATCCTAATCTCAGCCAATCTCCAAAACAATCATTAATGTGCTGCCGTATCCAGTGGCTTCCCCTGATCTACTAGGGTCGGTAGAAGGGTAGATAAACAAACTGTCGGTAGAACACCGACAGTTTGTTTGGCAGAAAATAAGTTTTTATAATAAGCGTAATTATGAAGTAAATAATTAAAAATTAACACATCTTTTTAAAGCAGCGTTATTGTAACGATATACCTAGTTACGTTAGCTATTAATTAATATATCAGATCACGTTAGTGGCCCCTTAATAGGGGTTTGAACTCTGGGTCAAACCCATATTAAGGGGGCTATATATCTATATAGAGGTCTTACTACTAGACCACACACCTACAAATAGGTTAAATATTTTGTTAAATAAAGATAATAATAGCAAAGGCAATCAACAGTTGATCGATGCTCATTATGTAACCTATCATACAACTATCAATTTCTCAATGTCATTAGAGAAATCTATGTAGATGTTTTTAACAATTTTTTTTTATATTACGGGCAAGCACAGTGCCTTGATCTCACCTGATGTTAAATAGGCCAATGATGGAAGCGCACTTCACCCGGGTTCCTCAACTAGTGAGGCACTGGCTAAATATCTTATCTCTAGCTGCCGGAACACAACAATGCTATAAACATTGATGTTATGGCGACATATTTAGATAAGATGGTGGTAGTAAGCTTGGCGGACAAACAAGCCCTACCACCAACCAAACCGAGTATACAAACATTTACCCCCCGCTAGGAATCGAATCCGGGACCTCTGGGTCTAAATCGGTAGTCATAACCACTAGACCACAGAGACGGTTAAAATAATAAGAAATCTTTCTTCGATTGAAATCCAACCGTGCTAGCGGGACTGACCTAAAAAGGTAATTGTCTCCAAATCGTCGGTCCACTTTGCAAGAAGGCTTTTTTATAATCTCCATCACATAACTGAGTATCGGATTGGTAGATTATCATCATCATCATCATCATCATCAGCTCATTTTATGTTCCTACAGCTGGGACACGAGCCTACCCTATGGATGGATAGGGAGAACGGGCCATAAACCACCACGCGGACCCATTGCGGATTGGTGGTTTTTAACGACTGCTAATGCAGCCGGGACCAACGGCTTTACGTATTTTCGGAGGCACTGGAAGATTGGTAGATAGATTAACAAAAAATTACATATTTATAATTAATTGAAACAACCGCGCCATCTCGGCGCCAGCGTCCGTCGTCATCCAATTTTTGTTTTCTTACATATTTATATAATTTATCTACGTGACGCTGCTTGTTACAATGTTTACATTAGACGTAGTACTTCGCAGCTTTAATTCTTCTTCTTTTAAAACTTCAAGCGTATCTATAAATATGCTAATGTTCTGCCTCAATTCGACTTTTATGTATTACAGACTGTGTAGTAGGTAATATTTAATGAAACTAACAAAATTGTCAATTTTCATCTTAAGACAATTGTAAGATGAAAATTATGATTTTTCCTATGTCCAGCAGTGGACGTGTGTAGGCTGATGATGATAATGATGATGACAATAGTAATACTAACCTACATCTCACCAATAAAAAAATCTGATTCTTTAGAAATCTATGTATCAATATGCATGTAATTTAAGTCAAAAAATTACTGAAATCATTTTACATTAAAATTAAATTGGTCAAAAAAGAAGCAACTTCAACGTATGTTTTTCTTTAACGTAGTTGAAGCATTGAATAACATTACTTCACATTAAAAAAGTCTTAAAAGTCAAACAAGAGATACTTAAGCATAAACCACATTAGAAGATAATTGAATTGCTAACTGGCGCAGATCTAATTGTGCCTTGTGGAGAGTTTAATTAAACTAACTGAGCCACGGTAAGGTAAAGCTTTGCACATGGAAGGTGCACGTCACGTTGCAAAGATTAGCTTTAAGACAGGAGATGCAGCGTGCCCAGAAATGAGAAGCACCGATCCTAACTAGTTTGCATATATGCTTTTAAGATTGTTATTAATGTACAATGGTCCTGTATAGATTAATTATAATCTTTGATATGTACCTATACCTACTTAATAATTTCCCCAGATAGCTAATACTAATGATAATAATAATGCTGGCGTACGGAATGGAATACTCACGTCAGTTTTCTAATGTAGATTTGGGGAATGAACCTCAATCGCGTTCAACTAGAGCGTTCTGGTTCAACCCTACTCGTTTGCTTCAAAATTTTCTGATTGCACCTCTCTTCATTTTTATACTTTTTATGGTTTGTTTTAAATCTAATGCCTTCTTGTATATATATATGTGTATATAATCTGAATCTCGGAAACGGCTTCAACCATTTTCATGCAATTTGGTATGCAGGGGGTTTCGGGGGCGATAAATCGATCTAGCTAGGTTCATTTTTAGAAAATTACCACCAAAAAAATAATACCGAGCCAAGCTCGGTCATCCAACTCCTGTTAATTAAAGATACCAGTGTAGTGAACATTTGTAAAAAAAAACATCTTAGAACTGCTTCCTATTTTTAAGGGTGAGAGAGCCACTAGATCTACTGAGATGCAAAAAAAAAAACTAACAACACTGATCATCTGACTAAGATCACTAAACGCTTATGACGTTGATGACGACGATACAGTTCTTGAATACCATATGTAGCGATAGCTCGCCATCACCTGATAGATTGTATAAAATTGAATCAAAAAATACGCGATTCTTCGTCACTTAGACCCAAAGATTGCTTAGACTATCTGTTATTTACATATACACTTGACACGTCGCACACACAAAGGGCTCCAAAAGTAATTATGTGAACCCGTAGAACAACATTTAATATTTATATACCTGCAGCATATTTCAAGCAAAGGACCTCGAACAAAAATGAATGTCATTAAGTTCAAAGACTTTTCAGAATTGTTAATATCGGTCGCCGAGCGTTCAGGCGATGCGTCTAAATAAAATAACAATACTTTAGGTTAGGTATATTATTATGTGACACGTAAGTGATTGATGTTCTTGTTTTTATAAACACTGAAGGTTATTCATTGTTAACAGTTCATACCTGTAGGTTATAAATAAGGTTTTATCTATATTAATACGTGAAGCAAGAACTTTATACCCCTTTTTTACGAAAATTGCGGGGACGGAGGAGTATGAAATTTCGCACACTTATAGTTTATATAGAGAAGGTTATCCGAATGTTAATATTTTTTTAAATTATGCATAAAAATACATTATTAAATCAATAAAACAAACATTACACACACTACCATGTATTTGACACACACGTATACATATTCTTTTCATAAATTTCAAAAATGGAAGAGGAGCGACCAAAATCTGTCAATGCTAATCCAAACTCACATTCTATATTTTTTAATTTTTCATTGCATAAGATACAATGCGTGCAGCCTTAATAAAATTACGGTTGAATTTCGACCACTGGGCGACCACTAGTTTAAATAAAAGCACAACTTGCATATTCATTTAGTGTAATTACCACACTTATCAAGCAGGCATGCCCTTTTCTATTTCTGTCTCAAAGCAGCTAACAGTATGAAATCCTAATTATCGGCATGCGACTGTGCACGCTACGGTACTAAAGATGTCTTGATAACTCTTAACGCATTCATGATGGTTTTTTCTAAGGAATTTTCCACGCGCGTTCGTTTGAAATCTTGGATATGTCTATTATTCATACGGAAAGTCACGATAGGTCCTTCAGTACTATTTTTAAATTATTAAATTGGCATACAAATAAAGCCTTATTCAGATTTGAAAAAAAAAATTGAGAAAGAAAGAAATCTTTCTGTTTGTGCATGTATTTAACTGGTGTATGTTTTGCGGGTTGTCCTTAATAAGTAAAATAAAATAAAAATTTAAACTTTGTTCAAACTTTGGTTCAGAAAAATAGATCATTTTAGGCCTACAGTTGTTCCACAATGAACAATGAATAACAATAAAAAAGGATTATTTGACGAGGTTATCTTAACTTAAGTTCGTACATTGTACGTTGCAGGTGACATCACTGGGTCCGTAGTTCTAAGACCCACAGGATCAAAATTAAACGCGAGTAGTTTTGTAAAAACAGTTTTATTTTGTAGTGTGTATTACTTATGTGTGTGTGTAATATCGCTACAGTTGATGTTTTTTAAACAACTTTATTTCTATTGAAAATGTTACTGCCAATAGTACAAAAGTGCTCAACATATGATTTAAATAAAGTGTAGCAGCTATATTTGTACTACCAGCGCTCTACTCGTAGTAGTTACCTGTAAATGGATGCACTAAACGTTTAACTTGCACTGAATAATATCTTCATTATGAAGTTAGAGAGCGAATGTAAAATGCAAACAGTATGTTAATTATGTTTATATGGATATACTGGGTCGCTGGCTTCCTACATGAGCGTAGAATTCGAGTACTCACAGACGGATGTGCTTCGCGGTTCATGACAGTGAACGCTGGTGTCCCTCAGGGGTCCGTTCTATCCCCCAACGCTGTTCCTTCTGCATATCAATGATATGCTTCCACTTGGAAATATTCATTACTATGCAGATGATAGTGTACTATAACGGTCACCCAGCCAGGCTGGGTAGGTCGAGACTGAAGAGAAACGAGTAAATCTCGTCATTGAGCTCAAATTGGGCTCCAATAACCTTGTTAAGTTCAATGCCAAGAAAACACAAGTTCACGGCAAATAAGTCGCCATTCCTACCCCTTCCCTCTCTTCAAGGTACATCACTCGGCCTGCAGAGCAGTATTAATATGCTCGGTATGGAAAGAGGTGCCTTTTGTTCAAGACACAGGTGCGATCTTGCTTGGAGTATTGCTCGCACCTCTGTCCCAGAGGAGCGGTTCCGCAAAGTACCTTCTCGATGCCTTGGATAAATTGCAGCGGCGCGCTATACGCATTATCGGCAATGCAGAGGTCACTAATGCTCTCGAGCCCCTGCAATTGCGTAGAGATATAGCGTCACTCAGCGTCTTCTACCGCTTATACCACGGTGAGTGTTCTAAATAACTCTTTAACCTTATCCCACCTTCTCCCTTCCTCCATAGGAATACGCGTGCTGCTCTCCGGAGTCACCGTTGTACTGTCTCGAACATTCCATCGCGCACAAGGAAATTTGGTGACTCGTTTTTTTGTCTACCAGCACACGTTTTCCCTCCTTCCTATGACATGGGGTCCTTCAAACGAGGCGTGAAGAAGCACCTTGTGGGCTGGCAGGCTGAGGGTGACTGATGCTGCGTAGTTTTGGCGCTGCACCAGTTGTTCTTGCGTCTGGACTCCGTTTCCACTTAACATCAGGTGGAGTGGAGTCATTTGCCGAGCTATGAATTAATAAAAAAAACATAATATAACCTTTGTAGCCTTTGTAGGTTACGTACAGTCGCTTGCGCATCAACCTATCCAAAACTGTCAAATGTCTTTAAAACATTTTCAACCATACAAGCTAGTGATAAAGTTCAAAGTCTTTTGAGGAAAGGACATGGCTAAATACGGTATGGACGACTGCCTTGAAATGTATAAACATCGTATCTAGTAGTACGTATGCTGGATAGCTAAATGTTGTTATTTCATATGTAATACGATTCAGAAACTTTTCAAATCTTTGCAATTTTGAAAATAAAGTCGCAGAAACTCCTACTTCGTAAATGTGTAAATAAAAGTTTGGACTTGGAGTAAAATAAAACAATGTGTTGCTCTGCTAACAAAAAAACAACATTAAAGTTTTATTTTTCACTATATCAAATTCTTATAACACTTTTTACTTTTTACAATAATACTAATAAAATATCTCACGACACCATACTTTGTTATTTTTCTAACCTTAAATCATAACTTTACTGTTTATCTACGCTACAACATTCCTTTACGCGGCCAAATACAAAATCAAGGAATTTACATTAATTTAACACTGTTTTATCTACCCTACGGTAATGGCTTACTGACAAAATTCCAAATTAAAGAAATACATTAACATGTATTATCTTTACATACGTTATTAACGTAATATTAATAAGCTTCAATTAGATATTTTGCTATAAACTTTAGCTAGGCGTTTGTTAAACAGACTTTATAGGCACAAAAATATATTTTGCTTGGATAAACTAAATCAACAATGATAAAAATATATTTTCCATATTTTTTTTTGTAAAACGGAACGTCTTAATCATATTTGTGGTTTCCTTGTCAAACAAAACCATAAAAACGAGTTAACATCTTTTAAATTATTGATTTGTTCACGAAAGTTCTAGGAAAATAATAAACACGTTATTATTATTTAATCAATATTTGAATAATTCAAGCTAGTGAAAAGTTCATATACATTTTGAGGGCAGTTGCTAAGCCATGTCCTTTGACAGTTCGAGTAGGTGGATGTGAGAGTACCTGATCTCAGACCCTGAGATCCAGTGTCGATTCCCAGTGGGTGGGATATTTTATTGAAGTCGGCTTAGTAAGTAATTCAATCTGATAATTTATCAATCTGTGTGTAATACTAATGATGCGTCGATGCTTTTTTTAGAGTAAGAAGTACCTTGAACATTTTTGTTTTAGATAACGGAAAAGTTGGCATTTTGGATAAAAGTCCGCAACCCCAGCTCAGCATACTACTTGTGGCCATATGTCGCAGGAAAAGGGAGATCTGTGTTAACCCCAAAAAGTAGGTCAAAATGATTGATCATTTGAAGTTACCGTAGATATATATAGATTTTGATGAGCTTCATATTTATATATGTAAGAGCATAAGTACCTACTTCAGCTATGAATAATGGTACATCATTTGGTTTCACGTCATGTTTATAATTAGTAGAACTTGATAATTGTACACTAACTACACTAACATGATATTTTTGAAATATTTTGCAGTAACTGTGTAGGAAAGTCTATACATTTATTAAATTATTATTACTAATATATAAAAAGCTTTATATTAAATGATACGAATGGGAAAACTGTGCAAACTGCCAACGCATTCTAACACAGCAAAGCGAATTTACGAAAATTCTTACACACAACATGACGACTCACGTCCTATCACCCCAGGATCATGGATCAATTACAGCACTACCTACATCCCTTACGTATATCATCCCCATTCATAGCAGAATGAAAACATGACAAATTACCATGTCCGAGTGACGGCGATAAATCAGTGTATCCGAACGAACGCATCTCTCAGCGAATGAAATTAAACAATTATTCAAATGAACCACTGAAATGAGAATGACATGCAAATTCAGTGGAAGTGTTCACCCTACCAGTTTCATTGTTTCGGCTATTTACAAATGGTAAACGACTTACAAGGTGGAGTGACGATCGTCGCAAGGTGGCTGGCAAGAGCTGGATGAGAGTAGCCATGGGTCGTGCTCAGTGGCGTGCATTTGAAAAGGCCTATGTCCAGCAGTGGAATAATATAGGCTGATGATGATAATAATGATGAAACGACATAACAATGAGACATCGATAATGCTTAGGTGCCGACGAACAAGTATTTTGAGAAAGTAAACAATAATTTACATAGCTATAGCGCTTGTGTTATGGGAATCGGTAACAACGACGGAATCTCAACAGTCAGACCTGACACAATTAAGAAAATTCCTGGGATCCTCGAAATAGCGACGCCTGACTCGGCATGCTAACCACATCATGGTCGTCTAGATGTTACGCGTGACATACCTACCTACAATATTACATGGCTGCGTTATCACAATGTAGGTACAACGACGTTAACAAAAGAAAACCTTAGCTGTCAGAATAAGAAAGAAAAAGTGGGTGTTGAGTGTGTGTGTGTGTTTTTTTTATTATGTCATCTTTGAATCCCTTTTACAGAGATACGTCTCGAGTAAAACATCCGCTTTGCATATGTGGCTCGAATCACAGAGTTTTTGTCGTCTTTTACGGTATAACAGCTAATAGAAAATAAATTATCTTCCATTTGAGATTGCACGAAACGTTTGTAGGTCACGTACAGTTGAATTGTGTCTATGCCAAACGCTGTTTGTCGTTGCAAAACCAGAATAAATATAAAGTTTCGAAGTGAATCCTCGAATTGTTGCACAGTTGCAAACAAACCAACCTCGGGACTCATCAAAAAGTTCAGATTAGAATTTTCATACAAGTCTCATTTCATTCTCTCTTCTGACGATGCAATCAGTATATTTACTCGAAGCAACACATGCCACAACAAATGGAATTAAACAATTATTCAAATGCGGATCTACGAAATGAGAATGACATGCAAATCTCACGAGTTCTCTCAGCTCATGTAATTGTTACGGTTATAGATAAACAGTGTGGGAGTGTAAAGTCTCACCAAATCACATATACTTATGTTGTTATTTCCACTGAAAATAACCTATAGCCTTGCATAACAAAAAGTAGGTCACACCATGTAAATTAATATATAAATCCTATAATGTTCATATAAAAAAGCACACATATAAACACAATTTGTGTTTATATGTGTGCCCAAGACATAAAGAAAGGTCTCTCTAGAAGTGATCTCTTCAGTCAACCCTAGCTGTGGTTAGGAAAAAAAAGTCTGCGGGACTAATTATTTGAAATCTCTCTTGTTACATACTTTTATTTACTTACTTCAAACACAATATAATGTTTAATTAATAACGATTTCATTACAGGATAACCAACAAATGAACGGCCTTAAATGTTTTAATTGTAAAAATAGCTTATTTAAAAATACATAGTAGCAGCAAAAACTACATTTTCGGAACCTACGCAAACCTAATCAATGACGTCAAGCCATTATTCAAATGGACATGATGAACTGAGAATGATATGCAAATTGAATGATAGTGTTCATTTATTATGCTGTGCTGTGAAACAAATGACAGGAGATCCATATGACCATTAAGGTGCCCACGACCGACTTTTTGTAGGACCTATAATCGGACCAATTTTTTCAAAATTAAAAAAAATAATTTAAAATTCAAAATCATTTATTCAGTTTAGACTACAAATAGCTCTTATGAACGTCGTTATGCCATCGGTACGTAAGTCTATCTACTCTGGGCGGGATCTTGTACTGAGAAGAACCGGCAAGAAACTCAGCAAGTGTCCAGCTCTTTCTCCCTTACAGCGTCATAAATATTGGAAAATGCCCTATCATTAAAGGACACTTTCCATCACAAATAAAAACACAAAATATAAAGGACAATCACAACACGTAAAAAAAAACACAAAAAAAGATAAAATAAATAAATTACATATTTAAGTTTGCAAAAACATCATTTACCAGTTTAATTTTTTACAATGTCGTACAGTACTAGTAAAATTCAAAACCTGTCTAAGAAAAAACAAAGTTAAACTGTAGTTAATAAAAATAAGACAAGTACGCAAGAGCAGACCAGCCTCCACAGGCGGCACCCGTTTCGCCGAGGTTTTCTCACTTATTTTGTGACCGACTTGTTGTAGGATGTGAGCGTTGCAAAATAGAATTCCAAACGACCATTTTCTCCGACAAAAAAATCGGTCATCAACATCATTTTGTATAAAAGCATTGTATATTTTGTGAATCTATTTTATTTATAATTTTGCTGGCAAACAGTAAAAGCAACTTTTAAATTCAATTGCTACTTATAAGTATGTCTTGTTTTTTTTTTAAATTTATTTATCGAAAATACGACTTTACAAAATATATTTAGACAACTTTACGCCTTTAAACCTAAATGGAATGTTACGTTGTCATACATTGTTCATGATAGTTATTTAAAACTAATATGTATATAATAATGCGAGCTTTTTGAAATTGTGCATAAGAAAATATGCTTCGTGAATAATAATTATTCGAATAATTATTATTATACATTTAAATTCTTATGAGCTTATTGTTATATTTAGCGTAAAACAACTATTAATAACTATATAGTTCACCTTATAATGTTTCAAAATAAATTAACACAATAATAAAATTTACGGATTATGCAAACTAAATGAATGCGGCTGATTTTAAAGGTCGACTGAATTGAAAAATATTATATGTATGAAAAGTAGACAAATTCAACGTTTCGTAGTCCCCTGATTCCTCCTCCAAAAATGAACCGATTTAATTACTTTTTCATAAAAAAATTAAAAAAAGCCTTTGGCTGTGTCCTTATGTTTTCCTTTTTTTTCATAAATTAATTATTAAAAAAGATATGAACCTTTAAAAACCTTAAAAATTGGCCAGATTTTCCGCTGTTTCCCGAATTTGACGATATTATACAAAAAAACGAAACATAGGGCCAAAGCCAAAGCCTAAAAAAATAATTAATTCGGTCTTGTTTTGGAGGTGAAATCAGGGGACTACGAAACGTTGATTTTGTCTACTTTTCACACATATTTTTCATCCAGTCGACCTTAGTATTTCCTCTTAATTAGGTTCTGTAGCTGCAATAAAGTCTTAAACTGATCACAAGTACGGGAATCATCATTAAAACCTCCAAACAACAGCAGAATCAACCTCCCGTGGCAACAACTATGTGAATTAGTGTAAATTGTTTCACGGTGAATAGTCGCTTGTTATTACTGAAAGCTAGAAAGGTGATTCGCTAGATAGTATCGTGAAAAGTCGTGGCTTGGAGTTCTTTTTTCAGTATGAAATCTACATGAGTTAAAAAAGTAGTGAATTGCTTTTATATGATCGAGATCGCTCATCTTTCCCAAGCGACACTCTAGACTGGGAATGGCACGTTCGCAAATACTGCTGCCATAGCTTAGTCTACATAGTTATATTTGTTGTTTATTTTGACGTAAGCAGTCGATAACAACAAATTTATAGACATACTAGCGACGCCCGCGGTTTCGTCCGCGCAAGCACCCGAATTTATCTTGTTTTTATCGTTGTTTCTTATCTCTTGTTTACATGACAACGGGTACCTATACGGAATATTTCAGATTTTCAGGTTCTTTTTTCAATGATTTGGGCTGGGAGTTTGTGAGTGAGTCGGAACTTTTATTTTTATATGTATTATTAAGGCAAAAAGCAGTCGTAGTGAGTGCCGAAAAAGTAATTTAACAATTTATATGTCAAGAAGACACGTCAAGCTGTTGGTCCCGGCTGCATTAGCAGTCGTTAACAACCACCATCGTTAACATCCGCACTGAGCCTGCGTGGTGGTTTATGGCCCGTTCTCCCTACCCATACAAAAGGCTCGCGTCCCAGCAGTGGGGACATAAAATGAGCTGGTAATGATGATGTTGTACAGAAACTATTACTGAGACTGAGAACCACTTAAGTAATACCATAGAGCAGGGGTCAGCAAGTAGTTTTAGGTGGGGTCCGGACACTGTGGGAATATTTTAACGAGGTCCAGAAAAAAACAACTGATAAAAACTAAGTGCTACCTATATAATGTATGATTTCAAATAAAATTCTGAATTATAAAACACAAGACCTAAAATTAATGTAAAAAAACTGCACCGACGGTCTTAAGCCAGTTTTTTATAGTTTAGTTCTCGAGAAGAACAGCAAATTCGAAGTGTGTGTTCTAGGCGTCCGTTAATCTCGAACGATATTTGTTTTTCAAAAAATTCATCTTTGAGTAAGATGTTTCACATACGTATGTCGAGCCAAACATAGTGGCCAAGTTGATGGCTAGTTTTTTGCAATTTTCATATTTTTCTGGGACATGTTTGGCCCAAACTTCTTCAGTGGGATACAGTTTTATATATTTGCAAAGACACATCTTCTTGCATAGGTATCAATTATTTCCATTTGAAGTGATGGCTTTGACAGATTAAACAACTTGGCAGCCATATCTGTCCATTCTGCCGCTACATCAATTTCAAATGGCGATTTATGAATCGGAGATAGCTTGCCCATCTCTGCAAAGTCTTTGAATTTTGTAGCAAATTCGTTCCTAAGATCTGCCAAACATTTTACAAACACTGCAATGTCTTCTTCAGAGTTCTCCTTTTTATATTCAAGAATTGTCGGAAAATTAATAAAATTTTGTCTTGTAATATCTTTTTCAATAATATCCAGCTTACGACGAAAAACAGACACGCTTTGTATCAGATCACATATTAATTTTCCATTTCCTTGTAACTCTGTGTTGAGTGCATTTAAATATTTCAAAATATCTTTTAGAAAAGTCACAACCAGCATATTGCGCTTATTTGTTACGAGCTCAAAGTGCTTCCTGGCTCCCTGCGTATCTAAGTTTTGCAAGAAGGAGGTTACTTGTTATTTTATTAGCCAGAAACGTTCAATAACTTAACCTTTACTTAGCCGACGAAAATTGTTGTGTTGCAGTAAGTCAGAATACGCTGAATTACATTCAGAAAGAAACTCCTTGAAATGTCGGTGCTGAAGAGCAGAATGAGAACTCATAAATTAATTAACTTGACCAAGCTGTCCATCACTTCTTTCAGTGTAGCACTAAGTTTTCCACAAAGGGCTGCCTGGTGAATTATTATTATTACGTATTTCAATCTATGGATATTTCGTGTGCACACACACACAAACACACACACACACACACACACACACACACACACACACACACACACACACACACATAGAGAGAGAGAGAGAGAGAGAGATATATATTTTATTATTATAAAGGTATAGTATTCCTACTTATCTACGTATTAATTTATGCTTGGTATACAATACATTACAATACTTGGCGGTCCGAGGTTTGACCATTTGCGGTCCGCCTGTTGCTGACCGTTAGTTACCGCCATTAGTGACCATAGGTTAACGCCACCAAAGAGTACGCACTACGTGGCACTACCAAAGAGTATCGCAGTGCTACTACGTAATTTAATAATATCTTTAGAGCATTAAACCAACTAATGCTCTAAGATAATATCAATTCTGTTCGCATCTATTTGCCTGTGACATAACATGTGCATGGAGTCAATATGGTGCGTAGTATTTATTAATCCCAAGAATGTTTGTTTGACAATCAGTAGGAAAAGTAGAATGGATAGGAATACGCACTCTTTGGTAGTCCGCACTCTTTGGTGGCCCTACTACTATTCGAGAATAACGTATTTGTGTTTACCTGCTAGTATGTTCTTTGTCGTAAATCTGTTTGCCTGTAAAATACTTAAATGAAAGAACAGTTCAAACCACACAGTAGGGAAAATAATAAAATCTCATTATTGGGATCTTCCGCTAGCTTCGGCACGTGTCTGCGTGCATGCGTGTAATTTCACCCAAATCCGTTTAGCCGTTCTGGCGTGATTGAAGGACAAACAAATAAACAGACAGTTAAAGATCTTCACTTACGTACTTGTTCTTTAGGATTTAATTATAACTTGAATCCCCCTTTAGATACTTGCTGTGTGTGTTATAGGTTTTTTAAACTCGTCTTAATTGTTTACTTATTTAATCTTAATGTTTATTTATAACTGCTTTAAGATAGGGTAATATGTACGACCACATTATTTTGCCATGAAAATGTTTAAAATTTTTTAGTTCAAATGTAGGCGTATCTTGTAATATACGTATATTATTACTTTTTTATAGGAATTAAAATTTATCTATGTATTCCGAAGCAATAGCTAAATCTACTTTATCTTATACAAGTTTATATTACAATCACCATGCTGAACCATCACCAAACCCTAAAACAGTCACATTATTTTATCTACCAGTGTTAAATAAGTATTATACTTTATTGCTTCGTTCTCGAGATTAGTTAAGGACAACTTGTAGTAGCGCGTACTAGCTCGCCATTCATCCACTATAGTTTAAATGATAAATATCAATTGAAATTTAAATAAAATGAATTTTCAATTTAAACCTAAAAAATTAAGAATTAAAAAGTTACGAATTGTAATGGCGGGTAGATAATACCACACGTCAACCGCTACGGGGCGTTACCAGCCATTCGCGTTTCTAGTGCCGCGCCGTTCACCACGTTATTTCCCGTTTTTTTTCTTATATTTCAGCATAATTGTGCATTAATTGTTGTAATTGCTACCAATATGCCTAAAAGAAAACATTCAGAGGATGAAGACAGTGATAAATTATGGAAAAAGTTAAAACGAATGGAAAAAAAATTGAAAAAACGTAAGAAGCGTCTGCGTCGTAAAAATTCAAGTTCTAGTGATTCGTCTACGCCGAGTAATAAACCTATTCCGTCAATAAATGAAGGTTGGTTATGTGACTATTTTCTTTTTGTTATAACCATGTTATAACTTTTGCATTGTGCAGAGCTCGAAACATTATTATGTTAAGTGGCGTTGCCTTGCATACCTACATAGTGTGCGTGCACATCTGGAATGGATTTTGCCTTACAAATGTTACTGCACTGTGTATAGTTTTTTTTTTGTGACTATTACCTACCGAATATTATGTACCCGCTTGTCTATTGACAACCAGTATGTAAAATCTTATACCTACTCGGCAAATGACTGTGTGTATCTCAATTGGATATGCCTTTTCTATCCCGTTTTCTGTTTTAATGACCTACGTGTCACGTGTGATAGTGCATATTTACTAGCGGCTCATTTTCCGCTTTTGATTTTCAGACGTCGATGACCTGTTACCGATGTACGAAATGCACGATGACACTAATGACCTTGACACTGCCGCTGCTATGCACCTTCCGGGACCGGCAAGCGAATCGAGCGTGCCAGGACCCGCGGCCGACCCCGCGCCGTTGGAATTGGCGCCTACACCTAATACCACATGTGTAGTCACAACGGAAACCATAAGCAGTGTCGACAAGCCTCCGGATGACGAAATAGCCCTTGATGATGATATTTTGATCTTTTTGGGGGAAACGCCCACCAAGGACAAAAAATTTGGCCCAAAGCTCCAGAATGACATAGCAAACAGGTGGGAACATGTCGCTACGTCAGGTGTTAATAAAGATACAAGGAAAGAATTCCAAGTAAAATATTTGACGCCTGAGAATTCCAAACTTATTGACCCGCCGGCATTAAATTTGGAAGTAAAAGCTGCGCTTTCCGAATCCTTACAGAAAAAAGACACTGCTATACAAAATAAACAAAAACAAATATCCGCAGCGATTTCCTGTATTGGCCAGGCCTTAAGACGGGCACTTTCTCAAGAGCAAAAGGATGCTGAGATGTTAAAACTTCTCATTGATGCTGGTCGCATAGTTTGCGATGTTCAACACACCGAATCTATGATGAGAAGGGGCTTCATCAGTTCGTGCATTAAGAAGGAAGTTAAAGACCACCTCAATGACACCCAAATTGACACTTTTTTATTCGGCGAGAAACTCGCCGATACGCTGAAGGCAGCGAAGTCTATTCACAAATCGGGCTCTGAAATCAGGGCTGGTACCACCGTTCCTAGACCAATACCGAAAAATAAAACTTTGACTCGGCCTTTAAACTCGCGACCCCCCGCGACGGCGAGCAGGCCGCCATTCGCGGGGCGGCGCCTCGAGGAGACAGCGCCTGCATACGCACCGGCGGCATACGTGCCTCCGCCGCGCCGCCGTGCTCCGCCGCCGCCGCCGCCACCGGCGCCGCCGCCGCCAGCGCCGCGTTCGCAGCAGCGGCCGCGTGCGCCCCGTCGGTAGATTCGGTAAGCCGATCAGGTAGCTTACACCTCTTTTTTAATCAATGGTGTGCTATCACTAATGACCCTGTCGTTCTTTCCTGGGTCAAAGGATATAAGTTGCCATTTTCTCGATATGTACAACAAACACGTGTTCCGTCTGAACCAACATACTCACGAAGTGAGTTGAAGTTATATGTTAATGCTATTAATGATTTATGCACTACTGGCGCTGTATCAGAATGCGAACCTTGTGATGGGCAATATTTATCTTCTTACTTTCTGATAAAGAAAAGTAACGGTAAAAATAGATTTATTTTAAACCTGAAATCATTAAATAAATTCATAGATACCAAACATTTTAAATTAGAAGATCTGAGAACCACTATAAAATTAATTTCTAAAGACTGCTACATGACATCTATAGATTTGAAAGATGCATATTTTTTTGTAAGAATTAGTGAAAATTCAAAAAAGTTTTTGCGCTTTAAATTTCAATCTAAAACATACGAATTTAATGTTTTACCTTTTGGCTTAAATACTGCACCATTCGTATTCACGAAATTAATGAAACCGGTCATGTCACATCTCAGATCATTAGGTTTTCAATCTACCATATA
This sequence comes from Eudonia lacustrata, assembly GCA_947562085.1. NCBI lineage: Eukaryota > Metazoa > Arthropoda > Insecta > Lepidoptera > Crambidae > Eudonia > Eudonia lacustrata. The sequence continues at coordinate 6,250,889 of OX387320.1, forward strand.
TTTAGATGATATGTGTTTTATAGGGGACTCCTATAGTGAGTGCTTAAATAATACACTTCACACACGATTCGTCCTAGAATCCCTAGGTTTTGTAATAAATGAGGAGAAGAGCTCCCTTATTCCGAGTCATACTTGCCGTTACCTTGGTTTTATAATTGACAGTAAAAACTTCCATGTGTGTCTTCCAGAAGAAAAAAGACTGGTAATAAAAAAAGAAATACTCAATTTCATGGTAATAAAACGTACGACTATTCGAAACTTTGCTCGTCTCGTAGGACTTCTGACAGCTGCATGTCCTGCGGTTCAGTATGGGTGGAGTTACACCAAAAATTTAGAAAGGTATAAATACCTAGCATTATTAAAAAATGATGACTACGATAGTGACTTTATTGTACCATCACAAGAAATCCGCAGTGACCTGGTGTGGTGGTTAGAAGCTTGTTCTTCTAATTCTGTTAATCCAATAAGAACAGATGATTTTGCCATGGAAATTTTTACTGATGCTAGCAAAACCGGGTGGGGGGTGGCATGTGGTGAGCATACCGCCAGTGGATTATGGAGTGATATTGAACGCTCTAGACATATTAATTATTTAGAGCTTATGGCAGTATTATTTGGCATAAAAATCTTTGCTAACAATTTACGCAACTGCCAAATATTATTAAGAGTGGACAATACGACTGCCATTTCATATGTCAATCGAATGGGTGGAATAAGGTTCCCTCATCTTAATAAAATAGCAAAAAGTATATGGCAATTCTGTGAAAAACGTAATTTATATGTTTTTGCCTCTTATATCGCATCCAAGGATATTACATTATACAAAGAAGGATATACATTGCTGATGCGGAATCTCGCAAAGGTCACCATGATACTGAATGGAAACTGAGCGAAGATGCCTTCACCCAAATAAAACAAAAATTAGGAACTCCTCAAATAGATTTATTTGCATCCAGACTTAATAATAAATGTGAAACATATGTCTCCTGGGACCGGGATCCAGGCGCATATGCGATCAATGCTTTTACAATATCTTGGAGAAACATATTTTTTTATGCATTTCCTCCATTTTCTATAATTCTAAAAGTGTTAAGAAAAATAGTTACGGATAATGCTGAAGGCATCATCGTCGTTCCACAGTGGCCCACACAACCTTGGTATCCATTGTATAAAAAACTTTTAGTCTCAGACATCATTACATTCTATCCAGAAACTAAAGCCTTGGTGTTTCCCTTCCACAGCAACCAGCAGCACCCAAAAGTCGTCCTAATGGCAGGGCGGTTGTCAGGTCGGCGTTCTTGAGACGGAACGTGCCTCCTCAGTCGGTTGAAGTCATCTGTGCGTCCCTGTCTGACAACACTTTACGCCAGTATGAATGTGCCTTCAATCGATGGTTTAATTTTTGTTTCATTCATAATGTAGACCCCTATAACTCCAGCATTAAGGTTGTTATAGAATTTCTAACGGAAATTTACAACAAAGGTGCTCAATACGGTACTTAAAACAGCTACCGCTCAGCGTTGGCTTTGATTCTAGGGTCATGGGTCAGTTCAGATGACATTCTGTCTAGGTTATTTAAAGGTTTTTTCAGACTACGACCTCCAATGCCCAAGTATAACGTCACTTGGGACACATCGATTGTTCTTGATTATCTAGCAAATTTTTACCCCAATTCTGATATTGATTTAGAAACACTTTCGAAAAAATTAATTACTCTGTTCGCTCTGGTTACTGCACATAGAGTGCAAACGTTATCTTTTATTATTGTTAAAAATATAAGCATAAGCAATCTTAATGTTTCAATAAAAATTCCAGATATTTTAAAATCATCAAGATTAGGATCTTATCAACCAAATCTGATTATTCCTTTCTATACAATTAAGCCTGAGCTATGTCCGGCTAACACTTTACTTAGTTACCTAGATAAAACAAAATCTCTAAGAGGTACTACAGACGATAAATTATTTATTAGTTTCAAAAAACCCTATAACAGAGTTTCAAGCCAAACGTTAAGCAGGTGGATTAAGGATACGCTGTTCGAGAGCGGTATTGACACCTCAGTCTTTTCTGCTCATTCGACGAGACACGCGTCCACCTCAAATGCTAGAAATTTAGGTGTTAATATAGATTTAATTAAGAACACTGCTGGTTGGAGTGGAAACTCTAATGCTTTTGCTAAATTTTACCATAGAAATATTGTAAAAAGTAATGATCCTCAAGAGTTCGCTGTAACCATACTAAATAATAATAATTTATTGTAATAACACTTATAACTTAATGATATTTATGACACCTAGTCATTTGATTATAATATAAATATTATATTGTTTACAACAGTGTTCCTCATTTTTTAACATCAAGCTACCTCTCAGAGAAGTACCTATTCTAATAACAGGTACTTCTCTGAGTTCCGCTGTGTCTGCTGTTCTACTCTCAGTCACCAATAGTTCGTTATAGCTTTCAAAATCTACAAGTTGTCCTTAACTAATCTCGAGAACGAAGCAATAAAGTATAATTAGTGATTAAACGAACTTACCTTAAGTGAAGTTCTATCATAATTATACGAGTTGCTTCGTTCGAAGAGATTAGTTCCCACCCGCCCCATAGATCCCAGGACGAACTCTGGTTGACTACTGAGTACTTCTTTCAACTAAATGACTGGTAACGCCCCGTAGCGGTTGACGTGTGGTATTATCTACCCGCCATTACAATTCGTAACTTTTTAATTCTTAATTTTTTAGGTTTAAATTGAAAATTCATTTTATTTAAATTTCAATTGATATTTATCATTTAAACTATAGTGGATGAATGGCGAGCTAGTACGCGCTACTACAAGTTGTCCTTAACTAATCTCTTCGAACGAAGCAACTCGTATAATTATGATAGAACTTCACTTAAGGTAAGTTCGTTTAATCACTAATAATTATTTACATAGATGACTTTCGTAAATATAAAACGGTTAATATACTGGCCGGCCACTGTTGTTGTTGACTGTATATTATTGACTCAAACCCCACATTAGTTTGCTTAGGATCTCAATTTAGCTTTGAAATTAATTTTACATTTGGTTTAGGGCGGTCCTGCTAATTTACATGTTATCGTTAATATGAAATCTCCAAAGCCCAAGTTAATGACTACACTTATTTGTTTGTCAGAGCAATTGTTATTAATGTTACATCCTTAGGGATTAACATTTTTTAAGGAGTAATTTGTATTATTAAAAGTTTGTTGCCCTGTAAAGATTTGAAGCACTTGTTTATATAAATACGGCTTTGTAAAATGTACAAAAATATAACGATGTAAAAAGTACGTCAAAAACAAGGTTATATGTTTTACGTAGGTATTGTTTGTGATCGGTTCTGCTAAAATGTTAAATAAAAAAGTAAAACGATTTGGGTCTCCAGAAATAAACCTTTTCCCATTAAATACGTCAAAGCTGGAGTTGCTCGGATATCGAGTAGGTATTGATGTATACTTAAAAGGTAAGTGCTATTGGGATTTTACTAAATATGAAGGATATATTATAGAAGAAGCCATCCACTGGGCATTCATAGACACGATAGACTACTAACAACATATCGTAGTTGCACGTTCGAAACAATAACCCATTGTTCAACACCAGTCTTCGTCGCCAAATAATATTTCTAATGTTTAAAGGAAAAAAACTGGTGTACCCTAGTTTAGTTTAAATAAAAAATATTATATCTCAACTAAATACTATAAAAACCGGTTTTTGTGGAGATCCTTGGGGGAGGCCTTTGTCCAGCAGTAGACGGCTTTTGGCTGAGGATGACAATGATGAAATACTATATTAGCAGACTTCGTATCGACCATAAACACCTTTCATTGTAAAACCTACCACTTTTCATTAAACCGTACCGGTGTATCTACTGTCTACCATTGGATAGCCGCAATACGAACTCGTAATATAATACTTGCGGGTTGCCTCTAGATGGCGCCTGACAAATGACTGGACGACACGCACCCGACAAGTGTAGGGAAGACCTGAACTTATCATTCATCAGGCAATGTATTAACATCAACTGTGATACAATGTTGTTCAGTAGTAATAAAACTTGTTGAGATTATGAATCAAAACACTTTTTTGTACCTCTATTATATTACACTTATATACACTGGCCTGCAAAACTAAGTACTACACTTTTAATATTAATTTTTTTTCTAAACTATAGAAGTTAGAGATTTTTAAATAAAAAACGTTTTGCAGAAACTTTTATCAGCTTTCTTTGAAACTAAAGTAAATTATACATTAGTAACATTTTTCCTTTTTGTTTCGAAAGTATATCTTGTGTACTTAAAAAGTTATTGCAATTTTAAAAGTGTGATACTTAATTTTGCAGGCCAGTGTAGGTAAGTCCACATTAAGTAACATGCTATATAACTTGTGTTATATGACATGTTATATAACATGTTTGTCATATAGCCTGGACGCAACTTAACAGAAATATCATGAAAATTATCAAAAGTAAGTAGTAAACAGCCTATAATTGTCCCACTGCTGGGCAAAGGCCTCCATCATTGAAATCAAGTTATCCCTACAATTGATGGGTAATGGCTTAATCTCCACGCTTGTCAAGTGCGGGTTGATGATCACAAACCCGGGCTACGCATCGAAAAATCCGAAAATACATTTTTAAATGCCTGGGAATTGAACCCGGAACCTTCGGGTATCGGGCCGAGCGCTCTGCCACTCGGCCACCAAGGCGTTAAAAAATTATTAACAATAATATAATTAAGTGTATTTTGCTTCGTATACGTGGTGTGCTGTAGTGCGGCTGATCATAATTATATATGAAATATTAAAGTTTATGAGAAGGTACTGGTATTCTGCTGTATAATTAGGGTAGGAGTTAAAAAGTAAATAAAAGTTACGTATAAAAAAAACAATTCATTTAATTTTCTTAGGATTGAATTATTATTATTTATTCATTATGTTTTATTTTAATAATATAATTAAGTTTTTTTTGTATATGAAATGTTTTTTATAAATCAAAATTGAAAAAGGACATGAAAGTAGACAACTTGCCTTAAAAGAAACTCAAATCCACAATAAACATCAGCACTGGCTACAGTGTATTAGATAAGCCCTTGAATAAATAGACAAGGAAATCCAGTAACTCAGTTTTGTAAAGTAAAACAGAGTTTCAGACCTATCTATTCCTTTTCCTATACCTCCCATGGGCTGATCTAATCATGCCATAACGCACCACGCAGGCCCAATGGTTATAAAACAGATTACTATGGCCATAATTTTATTTTCATGCGAGATAACGCACGTGAGAACGAAGCGCGCCCGTTAGCACGTACCGCGCTGACGTACGGGTCCGCAAATTATGCAGCATACGCTTAATCCCATTTAATTTTCTGGGTGATTTCATGTGCTTTATAGGTTTTCTTATTATTTACGTCTTAGAGTAATTATTAACAAGTTTTATTAGTTTATTACAATGTATTTTCAGTTTAATGAAAATTAATAAAATATTATTCATTTGCCAAAACATATACGAGTAATAAAAGAATAACAAAATTTTGAGCACGTAATGCACGTTGACCATCATAACTTTTAAGTTCTGACAGTGACTGACCTGCAACCTTTGTTATTCTGCCCTAACTAATAACAATCAGTAAGTGTAACAATTATTTGTGAAATACGTAAACAGCTTTTGAACAATTCATTAAGTTCTTAGATTAGGTACCTCTTGCTTGCTAATCTTATTTTTATTATTATTATACTCGTATACTTTAACTTTATTTTTCTTAGACAATTTCGGACTTAGATTAGTACTGTATGACATTGTGAAAATTGAAATTGGTACCTGATGTAATTTTTGCAAACTTAAACATTTTTTATTTTGTTATTTTTTTTGTGTGTTGTGATTGTCCTTTATTTTATTTTTATGTGTGTTTATTTGTGATGGAAAGTGTCCTTTTATGATGGGGCATTTTCCAATATTTTTGACGCTGTAAGGAAGAAAAGAGCTGGACACTTGCTAAGTTTCTTGCCGGTTCTTCTCAGTACAAGATCTCCCGCCCAGAGTAGACTTACGAACCGATGGCATAATGACGTTCATAAGAGCTATTTGTAGCCTAAACTGAAGAAATGATTTTGAATTTTGAATTTTGAGCATCCATAAAATGTACAGAAAAAGAAATAAACAAAAAAATGCCTCAGTTTCTTGCCAACTCTTCTTTTTTAAAAGCTTTTTCAAAATCCGAAGTAGTGGTTTAGTTTTAGCTAAACATTAGTTTCTAATGAAATTGTTTACAGTTATTGTCGTCAATAAGTAAGATCTTCAAAAGACTTTTGTTGAACAAACGACTGGACTTTGTGGTTTTTTTATGTTAATATTCCGCAACTGCAACGTGACAATACCTCTCTCTGTATCTGTCATTTGTAGGGCGGATAAAAAAGAAGCAAAATACATTTACCTCAAGAAAATTAAAAAAAAAGATCGGTCGACTGGCGTAGTATACTTTCCTGCGATGTAGATTACAATATTTCACGTTTATCCATTGTTATATTATTATCCTGAAAGTTATCGAGGGCTACCTCTCGAGGATATAATTTAGAAACTCATCGCATTATGAGTAACTAGGGTTTACCTATCTGTTCTCGTTATGGCTTGGGCGAACTGAATTGATGCCATAATGTTAGCCTCGCAAGAAATTTGTTAGTTTTTAGGTATACTCATAGTATAGTACGGTAATAACAGTTTTATCCATAAAAATATATAATATGAACCTCTTTCAGCTGTTATTGCCTCTTTCATTTGACTCATACTCACGGGTTTCAAATTTATTAAAAAAAAATCCTCATCATAGAAATGAATTCTTTAAAAATGAAAGATACTAGATACACGTAATTTACTATCATGTATGTGTTTTACATTGTTTGTTACCTGAAATATATGAATAATAAAAAAAAAACGTAAATCTCCGACACTAGCGACTTCCGGCTTCTTTCTTATATTTAATAACTTCTCAAAGATTAGAAAGGTTCCCCTAATATTCCCCATGTCCGTGTTCTGTTCTGCAATGATGGATGAGACAACATTCCTGGTTTGCAGTACGCTCGCAAATTGCTTTCACGGTTTTGATATGCCTTAATATCCGCGACTTTTCATGGCCGTGTCGCAAAAATATGGGTAATAGAGTAATGGGTAGAGTACGCAAATTATTCATTATAATTGTAAATGAAGCGATACTAAATTTACAACTGTTGTAAATATAAACAACTCGTTTTATGTAAGTCAAAGTGTAAAATAAACAATATTATGGTCATGTTTATTTATATATATAATTTGCAAATATTGTTGCGAACAAATTACAATTTGAAAAAAGACAATGTGTTGAAAAATCGTGGCTCACGATAGTATAGCTGTTAGTGCATCTGACCCGGCATGTCATAGGATGCGGGTTCGAATCCCGAAATTTTGAATCTCTGGCGATATCCCACCATCTTTTTGTAAATGCATCAAATTCAAATTCAAATTCAAATTCAAAAATCATTTATACATCGATGTATACAGTTTTAAAATACTTAGTAAAGTACAATAGAGGAGCGACGAGGAGCAGGAGTGAGGAGCTCGATGGCGCAGTGGTTAAGGCGACGCACCGCTAAACAATAAATCTCATACGGAGCGTTTGTGCCCCGTACCATAAGAAAAACTGTTCTTTTTCCTTCAAATTAAAACTACAAATTATTTAAAAAAAATGAACTACAATATTGAAGTGTTTGTTTTGTTAAGATTAATCTACTAAAAAAATTTAGATGCTTAAATCGGTCTGGTTAGCCTGTTAAATGCAAATCTGTTTGAAAAGAGGTTACTTTGATATTTTTTTCTCTGTTATAAATGTTGACAAATCGTGTTTCTGCAACTAGCAAAATGAAGTCAATTAAATGGAAAATCATGTCATCAAATATCACTTTCATATGTTTTGTAATTGTTGGGAATAATCAAGATCCCCGCAACGTTAATTTCCAATGCGTCGCCTTAACGTGCCCGGTCTGCGAGTGCTGTGAGGTAAAGCAACTTTCGCACAGGCCGGTCATTAGATGGGTGACCAGAAATTTATCATCTCGAGCTTCTCTGTGTTTCGGAAGGCACGTAAAGCCGTTGGTCCCGGCTGCACTAGCAGTCGTTAACAACCACCAATCCGCACTGGGCCCGCGTGGTGATTTATGGCTTGTTCTCCCTATCCATCCACAGGGAATGCTCGTTCCCCAGCAGTGGGTACATAATAAAAAATGAGCTAATGATGATGAAAGTACAATAATGTGCTGTTACTGTTTGAAAAGAGTCGCTAAACTCTTGAGAGAAATTACTAAGAGAAAGTAGATATTTATTTAGGTTAGATGAAACCTACTGGTTTTCTCCATTGCCTAATACTACGAGTAGGTAAAACTTAGATAACGTTGCCATGAAACGAGCTTGAGGAAAATTCTGGTGCGTGGGTTGATCCATCATTACACCGAAATGCCAATGTGACCTTTATCTTCATGACTTAATGCCATTATATTTTTGTTACGAGATATTCTATATTTACCTAAGTGCTAGGAAATATTATAACAAAAGTTATGCAAGTTACAAAATGGATTCCAAATTATACAATGTTTATGTTTCCACGATGCAATAGTACACTTAATTTACCTACTTTTAATTATAGGTCATTTACACCTTTGTACCTTGTTATTTTACTTCAGCTTTGCGGTCGTCATCCAGTTGGATTCTAGGCTTAATTCTACCACCTGGCACGTGTATTACATGATTTGCGATATTAAACTTGCAATGTAATTACAAAAACAACAATTTGCCACAGTGTTAGTAAGACAAAAACAGCATTACTTGAACTAACTGGCCCTATAGCAAGCGCCATCTTGATAAATCTGTTATATTTCATTAGAAAATGGCGTCATTGCCGACTTTAGTAATTCTTCTTCTTCTTAATTTCTAATTCTTCTTCTTAAATCCTGATGATCCTTCGTATTTCACTTATAGCCAAATGACAATTACAAAGGCTTCACAGCTAGAGGGTTTTGGTAGATAATGCGGAAATTACCAGCTTTTGTAATGACTGGTCTCAGATGGCAACCAAATTAAACTATTACGAGCTCTATAACTGTTCCACAGACTTATTTTTTCGGAAGGCATGTACAAGTGTGTACCATGAAGCTGTAGATAACACATGGTATGTACAGCAGTTGGTCGGCAGTTTTAAACAACTACCTATCAGTACGCATTGCGACCGACCTATTCATTAGTGTTTCTAACAAATACGAGTGTTAATAGAAATATTTATTTTATTAATCCACAATTATTATTAATTAATCTGTTTTTGCAGACTTGCTTATAACAAGAAGAGATATATTCTATAAGCTCACCTTTGTATGTCATGTGGAACGTGTGTTTGTTATTTCTGCAAATATGGATTAATAAACAGTGATCACATGATTATAGATGTCATTGGACTTTTTATTGACTTGTAACAGAACAAAAGAACGAATGAAAGCTCTTCTTAGTAAAACCAAAGATTCATTAAATTCCTTTTAGGTCGACTTATACCGAAGACCTATAAACCATCAATATTGAAGAAAGAGCAATTTTTTAGCATTCAAAGTTAAAGGGCTCTCAACCCCGAAGACAATGAAAAAGTTTCTAATCACGACGTAGAACTTTTCGGTGGCCAAATGAGAAACCCTTTATTGGCTGTCAATGTGGGTTTTTGGGGAAGTAATTTATAAAATTATAGTCTTTAACTTAGGAAACTTGGAACGAAGATAAATCGGTCGATATTGGAAACAGATATTGTACTCATAATTGTGCTCACAAACTCTCTGTTATAAAATTTGGATTTGAATCCTAATGATTAATTATCATTAGCAATATTTTGGGGTCATTAAATTGGCATCCATCAAAAGGTCTTGTTGTAGATACAAAATATTGTGTCCATAAGTAAATTCCTTAGTAACTAAAAAATGTGCAATGTAATAACATATTATATCTGTGGATATTTCTCTTATTTTGACATGAAGATTTATATATATCTTTTTTTTATGTATCTGTTCGGTACAGCACTAGATATTAGTATTCTGTAGCACAGAATAACGTGGGCGAGGGCTCTAAGAGCCCACGTCCGATAATGGGTGACCGATTTTTTAGTCGGTGAAAATGAAACGTATGGAGTTCTATGTTGCACGCACACGTGCTACAAAAAGTAGGTCACAAAATCGGTACCTACTAAAACCTCGGGAAAAAAAGTCGGTCCAACAAAAGTCGGTGTTGAGCGGTAGCCGTCACTCTGTAGTTTTTAACGTACACTGGTACAGGTAAGTTCACAAATAAGAATTACAATTCAAACGAGAATATTATAAACAAGTTTTTTTAAAGTAATTATGTAAAGAAAATGAAGACAAAGCTTACAACAAAGTAAGTTACTGAATGATACACTTTATTATGAATCGACTTGCGTTTGTTATAAGCATTACTATATCGCCAGGGATTTCGTTCACGCAAACACTCGTATGATCACGCGGGAATTTAGGAAAGTCTTATCTCTCGCCTACACGTCATGAAAGGGACCAGCCTTCAATATTTCAACCTTCTAGGTCAAGTAGTTTGAACTTTCTTTAGTCAGTGAGTAAATATTATACTGTATTTATATATATAAATAAATAAACAAATAAATAAATAAACTTTGCTACACTCACACCAATTAACTAGCCCAAGAGAAGCTTCGTTATGAAACTCGTTAAATGGGTACTAGACAACGGATAAACATACTTAAAATACTTAAATACATACTTATTATACACAGAAAACACCCAGACCCGAGACAATTTAGAAAAACAATAATTTCTAAATTGACCCGACCGGGGATCGAACCCGGGACCTCAGAGATGGCGACACCATGAAAACCGGTGTACAAACCACTCGACCAAGGAGGTCGTCAAATATATATACATTTAATTTTAGTCCGACGACCAAACATACAAAATATTAAAATAGATCAGTGATATTGTCAAACAACAATATTAACGTCTATATTTAACGTATAGAGCAATACGATGATCTTGATGAATTATTTCATACTTGCCAGCGCTAATCCGCTGACTGCCGACAATACATGCCAAGCCTCGTCCTTACTATGGCCTATGTTGTAAGCCAAATTGATTTACCAACATCGTGACTGGCTTAGCATGTAGCCAAATTGATTTCATCGCTTCTAATAAAATATTGGTCAGATTCACTGACCATCCTTGTTTTTCTCATGTTTCCCAGTTTCAGGCTCATTGTCTACCGTTTTCTTTAGTCGGTGAAAGTGCATACTTTGTTTGGCTGATCGTGAAGCTTGTTTTAAGTCCGTTTGGCTAGCTACCTTCATCTTATAGTATAGCCGCCCACCCGCCCCGCGTCTTCGCCTGCGGTGCCGCACGTGACAGCTGTGCCTGAGCCTGTCACCAAACAAACAAAGCCCAGCCGTCGTGACTACGCTTCTGTTGCTGCATCCAACTTGGATACACACAGAGTGTCAGAGCGTGCCACCATGGATCGAGACGACGACGGTTTCGTCAAGGTCCAAAAGAAGAGAGCACGCCGTCACCGGCCGAATCAGAACCGTTGCGGTACCGCACTAGCAGGGCCCCAGTTCCTGCTGCGCGCTGCGACGCCGACCACGCCGATGTACCTGTCGCGCCTGCACCACACCATCACAGAACAGGATGTGATAGAGTACATCAAGACGAAGACAAATTTCCTTGTGAGGGTGGAGCCGCTGGAGTCGCGACACAATGTCAGCTTTAAGGTATTTGTGGCGCGAGTCCCGACAACCAAGCAGCCCCCCGACCGCCTAACCGATCGCTTTGACTACGCGTATAGTTTATGACGTCATCTTGCCACCTCGCACCGCCTATGAAAACAATATCAAAATCTAAAGGCTATAGCTTTCGATATTGCTTTCCTATGCGGGACGAAACGACAAGATGACGTCATAAACTACACACGAAGTTAAAGCGATCGGTTAGGCGGTCGGGCCCCTGGTCGACACCTTTATGAGGGAAGACTTCTGGCCGAAGGGAGAGGTGTACCGGCGTTTCCGCGGAAAATTACCCGTCAACACCACCGGAACAGCACAAGCTAGTGCTTAATATACTAACATAGTTATAAGTTATATATCTACTAACAAAAATTGTTTTATATTGTATGTATGTTAGTCTATAAGGTATTTATTATAATATGGGCCCCTTTGTGTTTTTAACATCTTGTACATTGTGTGTTGCCTGAAATAAATGATTTATTATTATTATTACTACAGCCCTTTCCTCATCAGATAAAGATTCCGGGTAAAGTGTTCTACCACCTTCAGCCATATCATCATTTACTGCCAGGTCAGATAAAAATCAAGAGTTTGTCCGTAGTGGCATATTCAAAAAACTACACCTACCAAGTCTATGTACACCTTTAATCATTCGCGTCAAAAGTTATGTCTAGGATACCTTTACTAAGTAGTTTGCCTTAAACGCCGTTGAAACTTTGTTCATTATACTTGTATCGCCCTTATCACGTGTATAGTTGTAATGACGTGAGCTGGAGACAATTAGGTCAGTCAACCCGATTTTTTAAAGTGACTTTTTATTTTCTTATTAGCTTATTTTATGTCCCAACTGGTGGGGCACGAGCCTTCCCTATGGATGGATAGGGAGAACTGTCCAATAACCACCACGCGGGCCCAGTGCGGATTGCCGGGACCAATGGTTTTACGTGCCTTTCAAAGCACGGGGGAGCTCAAGACGAGAAATTTTTGGTCACCCATCCGATGACCAGCCTTTGGGAACGTTTCCTAACCTTAGCGATCGCAGACTTGTTGGTGTTAACCACTGCGCCATCGAGCTACTCAACTTGCATGATTATCAGCCGAACCCGCTCAATTCCTTCAAACAAAAACTTTTTTAATTTTGATATGAGTAAGTAAAGTGGCAGCGATCAATATGGCTGCGTAGACGAATGTTACAATGTATCTTTTGGGGAATAAGGTCACCGAAATCAATATCTATCACCGTTAATTGTCTACCGAAGGTTTTGTTTTCATTGACGATATTTTTATAAAGAGTTTTTTGAACAAACCCACCTTTTTATTTTCTAATATGATACAAAGTGGTGTGGGATGCAACCTGTGCTGACACCGTGGCTCCCTCACATGTACGCGCCACCTCACTTCATGTGGGTGCTGCTGCCGTAAGTGCTGAAAATCGCAAACGGTACAAATACGCAAACCTGGGTCCAATTATTTATTTGTTTCGTTTGCGGTGTAGACATTGGGTCCATGGAGGCCGGAGGCCAAGCAGCTTGTTAAAAGGTTGAGTGCTCGCCTTATTGAAGCCTCCGGTTACAAGAAGGCTGGCAGTTACCTCTGCCAACGTATTAGCTTGGCAATCCAAAGAGGTAATGTTGCCAGCATTCTTGGAACCATTCCCATGAGCCCACAGCTGGAGGACATTTTTTATTTATAGGTTTTATTTTGCCTTTAATTATCTTAATTTCTTTTTTCTTTATTTTTTCTATAATGCAGTTAGTTATGTTATGTTTCAATAGATTATAAAATAAATACAAAGTTATGAGTAATATATAATTTTTATTTGATGCATTTGATTTTATGGGTAAGTTTTATGAATTATGTCACATAGCTTCTTTGTAAATGAAATGAAAATGAAATGAAATTTAAATGATATCCGTGACATGAAAAGCTAAACTAAATAGTATAGTGGCAGCCTACCAATAATCAAAAATCATATTTCCCATGAAAATGGTTAGTCGCAACTAATCGACTATTCAAAGAACAAACAAATCCTCAAAATGTCGATGATAAACGATTTGCCACGTTTGGTACAATAGAAGAAGTTGATTAGAGCTATTCTCTACTCCACAACGGTGAACGCAGGACCTTTATCTCAACGTAAGTAAACAAAATAGCGAAGATGCGAGCACCCTTCACCCGGAATTCTCAACAAACTATCAAACTAGCTATCCTCCAAGTGTCGAAACACAACAATGCTTTAAACATTATTATTTGTCGTTATAGCGCTAAACTTAGATGAGATGACACCTTGTAGGATTTCTCAGTGCATTGCGTCCTTTCTATTACCGTTGATTACTAAACTACACATTTCTGAAAAATATCGTAGTATAACGCGCAATGTACTAGAAATTCGCTTTTCGCATCGCAAGACGCTTGTGCCAGTGGTGGACGTCTTAGAACGAGCTATTCTACAAACAAAACAAAGTAGCTACAATATGAACCCCCCTTGGAATCTTACCCAAAACCTCAGGGACTGAAACCGGTCGTCTAACCACTACAGCAGAGGCAGTTCAGATATTTAATTAACCTAACAATTTCGCTTTTTGCTATGTAACCCAATCGCGGATAACCCCTTCGGTTATACTAATATTAGCATCTTGTAGTACTTGAAGAAAAAACTTCATACGAGGAGGAGTGTTTTAATTGGCATAGTTAAAGTTTAGATGGAGAATGAGTGCAAAAAATAAAAATTATGTATGATATTATGCGTTACATTACATTGTATATACATTGTACATTTTGTGCATTACGGTCGAATTTCGATCACTGTGTACGATCACTAGTGTAATTAAATTGTCTAAGTAAGTAATAGTACCTGGAGACCAAGCTTTGCTCGGTATTTTTTTTTGTAATTTTCTAAAAATTAAACCGATCGATTTATCGCCCCCGAAACCCTCTGCATACTAAATTTCATGAAAATCGTTGGAGCCGTTTCCGAGATTCAGATGATATATAGACTTAAATATAAGAATTGCTAGTTTAAAGGTATTTTATGTATGATAATAGCTAATCTGTATAAATAAAAATCAATTGCTGTTCGTTAGTCTCGCTAAAACTCAAAAAACGGCTTGACAGATTTAAACAATTTTTATTTTGTTTTGTTCGCTCTAATACAAGGAAAACTCAAAAAAAGCTGAAAACTTGAAATATTAAAAATTATAATTAGTAATTTTGTATGGGAATCGCCACTTTGGATTACTTTGAATTGATGGCTTTCGTGGTAGGAATATATCGAAAATTCGAAAAACAATTACATTTTTAGTAAAAATTTAGACGTCTGTCGGGTGAGCTAGTTATAATATTAAACTGATTATGTATGTTAATGGATTACACTGATAAGCTGTAATTTTTAAGCTTGTGAACCCTTGTAATCTCATTAATAAATTTCTCATTAGAAAGAGTGCTTGAAAGTGACATAAAATTGATGTATCGAGTGTAATAAAACTATTTATCTTTACAACCTTGAACTGCGATTCGTTTTGTTTGGGTTGGTTGTTGATAACAAACTTTGATGTGGGCTGATAGATAGACGCTATCTATCTATATACATCTATACGGTTTATAACCGACTTCAAAAAAGGAGAAAATTCTTGATAAATTCTTAATTGTACATTTTAGAGGGTGCACTACAAGTAAAACTTAATTCGGAATATTAACATAGCGAATTACAAAAAGCCAAATCTCAATATTCCGAATCATTAAAAAACACTGCTCGCTTTTCTGCTTTTAATTATAAGTCTAACATAACCTAACCGATTGCTGCAGAGAAAACAAAACTTCGATTCTTCGAATTATGAAAATCAATATCAAAATTCGACGACCTCCGTAGCCGAGTGGCTTACACGCTGGACTTTAGGCGGCGCCAACTCTGAGGTCCCGGGTTCGATTCCCGGTCGAGTCAATGTCGAAAACGAACTTTTCGATAATGTGTCGGGTCTGGGTGGTTGTGGTACCGTCGTTGTTTCTGATTTCCATGAAACGAGTATTTTGGCTACTTACCTTGGGATCAGAACAATGTATTCGGATAAAACAGTTCGGAATATTTGGGTGTTTCTATTTTAAGAGTATAGTATAGTAGAGATTAAAATGTATCAGAGAATGCAATCATGGGAAGCAGCACTTATCACATGTCATGGCTTCTTCAGTGTTTCTTAGTTGAAACGCCTCGTGCTTATAAAATTGGTAGATTTTATAATTGTCATGCAAATTACATTATTCTTTCGTCGTAGCCGTTGTCACTCTTAGCAGTGTGGTAGTGGTCACCAATAAACATTGTAGGATTGGTGGCATGTTTAATACGCTGCCATTTTGTTAAAGCAATAGTCAATTGTTTTGTTCTTGATATATTTTAGCTCTCTTCGCCAAGGTCTGCCATGCCGCCTTCTTGGTGGGACCTAAAGAGCATGACGAGCTAGAGTTAGCTAAACAAATACTAACTTCCTACTACAGCTGACAGATAGGTCCACTGCAATGGCCGGAAAGAAGTGGAAAGAAGGTAGAATAGCCTTTTCCATAATATAAAATGCGTTTATCTACACTAATGTTGTAACATTCTACTTATGTTTCCAATACTTGACTTATAATTACTACTGTTATAGCGCAGACAACAAAACACTCAATTTAAGCAATTTCACATGATGGTATAATATCCACATCGATATCGTAAAATCTCATTATAACATCAATAAAACGCGACCAATTAACCTGGCGAGCCTTATGTCAAAATCCTCATACAAGTTGTATAAAATTTTGACATTAGGCTGGCTTTTGAAAACAGTTGGGTTATACGTGAAAACTTCGTCGAAACTACTAAACTTACATACACAAAACTCTTTGGTAAGATCTTGTGCCAATTAAATAAAAAAAGAACAGCGCGCGCTCGCTCCTGATTGGCACTGCGCGCGCAACTGCGCTCTCATTGGTTAGATTTTAATGGCAAAAATTTGAACAATTATTATAAATAAACTATTGTCAGCTTTTACTCTTGTTGTTTGACTAATTGCATTAGTGAAGATAAAGTAGTGTATGCAACTGCATATAACACGGGTATTAAAACACTCGTTACTATTATGAAACTCGCTGCGCTCGTTTCATAAACTCACACTCGTGTTTTAATACCCTTCATTATATGACAGTTGCATAAACTACTATTTTAGCTTTAACTTTTGTACAGAAAAATATTAATCGATTTAAGACTATCTATGGTTTATTAGATACAAAAGAAGAGCAAACAAAAACTGATATTATATTCATGAAACTCATTTTTATAGCCCAAAAAAGCATTTTGATAAATGGTAATCATGTAAGGATATCAACATTGTCATGGGAAAAAATATATGCAAGATATTATATGAAGCAATTTAAATAAAATTGAATAACTCTGAATATAAACATTTATACAAAATGCATAGGCATGTTAATAAATAATATGATATTAAAATGTATTGTTTTATGTTTTTAAACAATAAATAAAATTTTATTGTGAGCGTAATTATTACGATAAAATCACCTTCTTATGTTTTTTTTTTGTTGAAATAATGAGACTGCTAATATGAATATTTGTCTATCTATATTATAATATTATAAAGCTGAAGAGTTTGTTTGTTTGAACGCGCTAATCTCAGGAACTACTGGTTCGAATTAAAAAAATATTTTTGTGTTGGATAGTCCATTTATTGAGGAAGGCTTTAGGCTATATAACATCACGCTGCGACCAATTGGAGCGAAGCATCAGTGAAAAATGTTGCAAAAACGAGAACAAGAGCCTAAAAAATTAAAAATGCTGCCAAAAGTCACTATTCCACACGGACGAAGTCGCGAGCAAAGCTAGTTAATCTTTATTGTTTCATCAAATAGAACATTAATTTATATTATAAAAATAATACTTACAATAAAAATAACAAGTAAAAATTAACAAGTTTCAATAAAATATTGTATTTTTTTTATGTCTAACAACTTTGTAACCATATTCGGGAAGAAAAAGTTACAAGGTAAATCTTTAAAGAATAAATATAATAACAATTCTCATAGGAATCGCACCAGACACGACGCTGACGGAGGAGGCATTACACTGTCTTTACATAAATCTTATTAAAAATTTAAACAGATCTGGGAAAGGGCCTCTGTCCCTACACGACGACCTGACAAAATATTGAAATGAGGATTAGAAACGTCTTTCGCAAAGTTTACTCATACATAAGCAACGATGAACTTAA
Organism: Eudonia lacustrata; assembly: GCA_947562085.1. Taxonomy (NCBI): domain Eukaryota; kingdom Metazoa; phylum Arthropoda; class Insecta; order Lepidoptera; family Crambidae; genus Eudonia; species Eudonia lacustrata. Next base: position 6,268,978 of record OX387320.1, read on the forward strand.
ACACCATTAATCCAATTGAATTCAGAACTCTATTTTCAATTATTTCTAGTGTAGCCAAGAAAAACAATTCACATAAACGAAAGCAATTACGTTATGAAGACCGGGGGAGACCTCGTCATGCGGGTTATTGAATAGGCAGTAATAAACAACATGAAAAAGATACCTAACATTTTTTCTTCCACATAGTATTATATACATTGTTATCACTTTGTTTACCATCATAGCATTGTTTATAGTAAATTATATATATCTAAATTGAATAAGAATCACCTTACCAGTTGTCACAGCAGCGTCACTCAACAACAACTTTCCATAGCTCACTGTGGAAAATCTAATCCATCATTCCACATTTAAACTCACGCACATTCAACCATGGCAGAGCGTTATCAAGTACACAGTAAGCAGAATGAATAGTATAAACATTTTGTTGGGGCACAATTTTTAAAATTATTTGAATTTAGAACTGTTTCGTAGTGGCGTGGATCGTCGGCGTTTTCGCCGGCGCGCGAGCGCTTAGGGCGAGTCAAGGCACCACACTGACAGGGATGCTGGCCCGTTGCTACGATACGGCACCACCCCCTGTAGATGGGCCGCCGCCCTAGACGGACGCCGCGCAACCTACTTTACGTATAGGCGCTACTGTCTGCGTAATAGTTCTTCGGCAATTTCCTGATAGAACCCCGTCGATATGCTATTTGTGTGGCACTTATTTCGTTTCAGATCGTTTGTTAGATTGGCATGACAATTATTCCGTTCGTATGAATGACCCTGACGGAAGCCATTTGTAATGTTAAGTGGTATATTAGGCTATTAATGGCTTTTATGTCAAGCTATCATACACTGGCTTATAGAGTTGGAGCTTACATAAAAAAATACAAGTTGACAGAATAAATACCTTAGTTTATTCTTTTATGAATGACAGTTATAACATTTCAGATAGAAACTCAAATCAACAGATTAAATTAGACTGTAAGTAATTTCTGCTTTTCTGAAATGTTTAAGTGTTCTTACTGTAAAGTTAAAGCCGTTTATTATTTTACACAGCTATAAACATTTTCACAGTTAAAGTTATTTGGCACAAAAAATTGATATCAAAACCATACTTTACTTTGATCAAGGAGTTTAATTCAATAAATTATTGATTGCAAGGTTGTTATACGATATCATAATTATCAAGCTCATACTATATATATGAATATATTTTATATTAGAGCAGGCGAGTCACCTAATGGGAAGCAATCACCGCCGCCCATGGACACCCAAAACCAGAGGAATCGCAGATGCGTTGCCAGCCAGGAAGGAATATTACTTAATTGTAATCTAATATTATAAAGGTATAAAAATGAAGTTGTTAAAATATTAAAATTGGTTGCAGATCCGCTGATGGACGAAGCCGGATACGTGATACATTGATGTTTTCACAGGTATTTCAAACAGTTTCATAAGCATCGATGTACAGCGGCATCGTCCTATCGCGTGCTTGAGGGCACATTGTATTGACCGGGATAAAAAGTACCCTTTGGCACGTTCAGGTCCTTCAATTATCTGTGCATAATCACAATCGATCCGTTCCTGGGCTTTCTCGTAGAGAAAGCGCAAATATACTTATTTTAAAAATTTTATGATAAAATTTACTAGAAAAAATCAACCATTCTCAGGAACTTCGAGTGGGAATCGAACCCACGACCCTTCGATTACCGGTCCTATGCTCTGACCGCTGAGACAAGACGCATGTGTATGAAAATTGTTTTTTTTTTTAGTAATTTTTTATCGTGTAACTGAATACTAGCTTTGTGAATACAAAAATAAAAATAATAAAATATATTTCTTAAAAAAATATATTATGATAAGATTTGTTTTATGTATGATGTGGCTAACAAGCCAAGGTAAACACCGCCAATCATGGAAATCTGCAACAACAGACGAATCGCAGATGTGTTTTAGGCCTTTGAAGAAAAGGTAAATTCATTCCTTGAAGGTCAATAAGTCGAAACGGACAGAGAATACCACCGAGGTAAGCTGGTACTATAGATAAGATTCAAAATGAAAAAGAAGATAATATATTCTTATTAAGACATTGGAATTGGAAAGGAACATTGAAAAATGGATTCTAAGTCATCAAGAGACGTGTTCAAATCAAATGATAATTAAGCGTTCTACGAATATAACTACAAGTAGCATAGGCAGAGATTAAGGTTTACCCCTGATTCTTTCCTGGTAGCGATTGTCATTTAACAACAACAATAGTGTCTAAAAAAGACAGAGTGGTTAAAGGGCACCAGTCAATAACCATTTTGACTTTTACGATAGTCACTTGAACAAATAATAATACAGGACAGATTAATATAATGTGTCAAATCAAAGCGAATCACACTAATATTATAAATGCGAAAGTTTGTGTACTTAGATGAACGCGGTTTTGGTTAGGAATGCAATGTCAATCTACGTACGGTCTGGATCGAGCATAAATATGTATACTCGCCGGTAAATAAACGGTACAACTTGGATATGTGGTCAAAGAGATCTTGTGCAAGTAATCACCAGTAGCTCATCAGGAACTGAAGACGTGATGGTTCTCGCTGCTTACTTCTCGGACACAAGCCGGCCGGCCACAATTTATAGATAAATAGTTCGATAATGTCTCACACACGATAGACTCAACAGGGTGTCAATTCGAACACCAAATCCAATTTTTTCCTTTATAAAATCGGTCGCGCTCAGACGCAGCGCGCGGCGGTGGGTTCGTTCGGTTACGGTCTTTTTTAAGAAGCCAGCTGTTGTCTCGTAAGTGGGGGCGCCACTTTCTTCGTGAGTTCGTACCACACAAGGCGCGCCGATTGAATCGAGCGCTCTCATTGGCCAAACATACAGAGTTGCACCATTTCGGGACTGCGTTTTGACACTGCATTGATTATTAATAATAAGGCGCGCGGATTCAAAGAATTGAAGAACAATTAAACGTTGGAAACGGAACAGTTTGTGTGTATGTATGTGTGTATATTTATTGCTATTTCACGCTACAACGGATGGATGGATTTAGATGAAATTCGACATAAATATAGTTTATAACCTGGATTAAAACATAGGATACTTTTTATCCCGATATTCCCACGGGAATGGGAACCACGCGGGTGAAAACGCAAGCGGCCGCTAGTAGTTCAATAAAATGTATTTATGTAGTGCTCGTAAAAACTTTAAAAGACAAATAAGAAGTATTTTAGTTACCTATTCGAAATTGCATTGCGTCACTCACAGAAATAGATTCTATAGATCTATTTATGTGGCGTCACTAGTAAAAAGCTATATTTATAACCCAAACACACACACAAAACACTAGCACAAACACACAGCTACGCCACCGAAACTCTCATAAGGGTAAAACAAAAACATAAAAAATTACCATCATAAGCCATGTTCGCGTTAATGAATTCCCAAAGTATAACCAGAATCGAAAAGCCCTAGCTAACACGACGTAATGTGTGGCAAAATTAGACAAGATGGATAACGTCGATCCAGTGGAGTGACGCGTTCGAATGAGATTTTGATTGATCACCCGGCCGCGAGGTGGCCTGCGACCGATGTAAAAGAAAATGAATTAGGAACGTCAGCACGGGGTATGGGGGTCATCGATGGTGCAAAGTGCGTAATTAATGGGTGCTACAAGTGTATTTTCATACAACTCACCCTAAGATATGGCAGTGACCGCATAAGGTTGAACTCTAGCACACATTTAAATCTTAGTGATTTGTAATGTGCTGTGAATGTATGTTTTATTGTAATTTTTGATTGGTTATCATTAAAAAAAAAATATTATTAAGCAACCTATATGATGTCTACAACATGAGGTCCTACCCTTTGACTGGTATTAGCGTAATATAGTTTTCATTGATTTAATTTCTATTGCAACTATATATGGTTCAAATTATGAGGCATCTATATTGCCACCACCGGTAAAAAGGTTAAACGAGCTATGAAGAAGCAACTTGCGGAACGGCGTGGTGAGGGCGGCTGTGCTGCCGCGCAATTTATGAACGCAGTAAAAGAACATGTGAACAGTTTCGAGAAAATAGATCGTAATGTCAGCACCTCAAATATCACAATCACAAACACTGCAGTATGTTGTACTTACGTTCATAACTTGTGTAGCAGTGTGTGTGAGCGAGGCACAATCCTGCTCCACCAGCTGTCCTTGCATCTGGACTCTGTTTCTGCTTAAGGGTGCGCCGACCAAAAAAAGCCAAAAGTGTAGTCACGGTTAAGTTGATATAATTGAAAATACTATCGTATAACATAAACAAAATATATATTTAGTGTTAAAGGGAACATGTTTACAATTAGTCCGATCCATAATATCATAGGGAGGAGCGATGACTCAATTGGCAGGCGATGACTTAATTCATTTATTCCTGAACAAAATCATTTGTGTTGGAAATACATGCATGCAAAGTGCGATGGCGCAGTGGATAACGCGCTCGGTCTGCAATTGCTGAAGTTAAGCAACATTCGCAATTACCGGTCATCGGATGGGTGACCAAAAATGTATAATCTCGAGCTCTTCCGTGCTTCTACTCTTTTAGCGATCTCAATATAATGAAATTTAACTACTCACTCGTAAATCCTAGCGAATTTAATTTTCACTTCAAGAAAAGTGTATTAGAAGGCTTTTTGCTGACGCGCTCTCCTCGAAAGTAACTTTCAAACTAAAATTAATCTGCTACTCGAATGAGTTCAGCAGTTTCGTAGCGTAACATTAGCCGTGTAGTGCACGAAGTCAGTTGATTTTGGCGTGCCGAGATTATTTATAGTGGGGATTTCACAATAAAGCATACGTTTTAAGTTAGATATATTTATTATGAGATAATAATGGAATGGCCATGTTTTTTGGAACACGATACGCTTGGAACTAAATATATATCGAAAACTGAAAATGTTTCAGCTATTTCATTTTCACTTTTTCATTAAATGAATGTCTCTTTGCTAATATTTACTTCTGAATGGTTAACTCTGTCATGCGTCGAATACACCATTTTTTTTAACAAGAAATTAAATAAATGCTTATTGTTTCCTAAAGTTTACGCAAACACTAGATACACACTGAATGAAACCACTTTTACGGATCCACTCGCGTTTATTTTACACATTACTTATTGTATGTTTATTTTGACGTTAACCCTGCAAAGGGTTCACCCTTTGCAGGGTGGTCCGTGGTCACAGGGACACTAAGGTGTTGGTCGTCTCATAATTAGTTTGTAGCTTGTATACCCTCATTTAAATTTAATCAGGTGCGTTCCGTTTTACGCAGTAAGAGCTTACAGTATCTTTTGGTCTGGCAGTATGGTGCTGGGGCTGGGATTTAATATTTTGTATGTTAGGATCCCAGGCTGGTGGTAGATTCCAACCATCTTCACTATCGAAATCAGGATGTTTTTTTTAATTTCAATAGCCTCGCGTATCATCCTAGAGATGAATTTTTGTTCTCTAGCGAGTATTTGTGGTTTATCAAATCTGATGTAATGGTTGGGCCCCTCTAGGATATGTTCGCATACTGCAGACTTATTTTCGCGCCTATGCTTGACGTCGGCTATAATATGTTCTTTAACGCCGGTTCCACTTCTCTTTGATTGCTTGATGTAAGAGAGCCCACAGTCGCAGTCCAGCTTGTACACGCCTGCATCTTGAAGGGCTATGTTGCACTTGACAGGTCGTAAAAATTAGTTGATCTTCTTCGGCGGCTTGAAGTAAGTATTGATTGAAGCTCGCTTTAAGATTTATGTCCAATCTTGTCAGTGACACCTTTCATATATGGAAGTACAGCAGGTTGGCGCTCGACTGTGGTTGGTTTATTGCGTTTTCTGTGACGAAGCCGTGGTACTTTCAGTTTATTATCCTGTAGTACGTGCTTGACATGCTGAAACTTAGCAGCCGAGTGTTGGGTGTCACAGATGCCGCGTACCTACAGTAGCCAACTGTCTAGGATGGTGGTGAGAATTACCATTGAGGTACCTATCTGTTTGGGTTACTTTACGATTTTTATATATATATATATATATATATATATATATATATGCCTCTAACTCCATTGTGAATTGTATTTTTGGATGAATGGAGTTAAGATGATCTCATCTTAACTCCATTCATCTAAAAATACAATAAGAAAAACAGATAGTTTATCAGTTGGTAGGATAGTGAAAGTATAATCAACGTACCGCTTGTAGAACCTAGAGGTTACCGGTGCTGTGCTCAGGGCCCTCTCCTCGAAGTCTTCCTTAAAGATATCGGCGACGACAGGCGAAACAGGGGAACCCATGACAACACCCTATACTTGCAGTTAGTAAATGTCATTCCACAATAAGTAGCCAGATGTTAGACAATGCTTTAATAGTACTGCATATTCATCAGGCATATAAGCTCTTTCTGCGTAAAACGGAACGCACCTGATTAAATTTAAATGAGGGTATACAAGCTACCAACTAATTATGAGACGACCAACACCTCAGTCTCCCTATGACCACGGACCCTGCAAAGGGTTCGAAATACAGTCAGGATACCATTAAATAAGAAATGCTTATGTTTTGTAAATAGAATTTAGTTTTAATAATGTCATACAAGTTTGCCACCTCACGTTAACGCAAACATATTGAAATTAAAAGTGTATACGGATCCAGTCATGTTAATTTTACATATTATTTTATCTGTTTGAAACCCTTTGCATGGTTCGTGGTCATAGCGAGACTGAAGTGTTAGACGTTTCATAATAATGTATAACTGCTGCCATCAACTATTTCAACGTCAAGAAAATGAGACCAGTATAGTTTTATTACTTTTATGCTACTTGGGAAAATATATATCATAGGTACTGTAGACTTACACCTAGGTCTTGAAAGCCTTCCCTTTCAGAAGGCTTTTCTGATCGCTCAATACTCTTATTGTATTTAATATCTATTGAGACATTTTCTGCAGAGCCCCGTAAATCGACAAAGCCAGCAATAAAATGGCGAAACGATAAAAGTTCTTCAGGTAAGAGCGCACCTATTTGTTCGAGACGATTAACTTCTATTTTATCTGTTTACATCTCAGTTGTTTTGCCTCCACTATCAGAATTACGTTTTCGAGTGCTTATTGCTATACAGTTAGAGATTGAATTACAATGGCAGTTTTCGTCAGATGAAAGAGAAAAACTTTAGTAGGTACAGACGAATTAATTGAATTGTCACGTTAGCTGTCCTTCGGGAATGTTATTTTATGATCTTAGTAATAAATAACAACCATTAGCTAGTACCTCAGTGGCAGATTATTCCGGGTGAAGTGAGATTCCCACATTTGACCTTCAGTCTTACCGTCACTTACCGTAAGGTGAAATGAAAGTCAAACACTTCCATCTTCTAGATTAAAAATAAGAACTAATGGAATAAGAAAACTGAGTAAAATCTAAATTAAAACCAAACACCTAAAAGTTTTTTTAAAATATTTTACGATTAAGCTTAGTGCTTTAATCTCACCTGATGTTAAGTCCCCGCCCGATCCTCTAAATGCCACTACACATTTACAGAATACAAGGGTACGTAGAACCGGTTCACACGCGCTCTATACCAGGTACAGACATGTACCTGGGCGCTTCTCTCCTCCTTCACGGCCCGGTCTACCCGAGCCGAGGTCCGTGCCTTTAGAGGCGCCCTCGGGTGATTCCGCTCCCTGTCCGATCCAAACCCTTCTGAGAATCTAGTAGGGCACGGGGACGCGCACTTTTAAGTGTGCGATGCCGTTCCCTCTAGAAAACCTCTGAAGGTGATTCGTTTCAACACGGCTTGAGGTATCCTTTACGTACCTTGCCGCCCCCAAAAAAGCCCGGTGACGCTGAAAATGCCGTCTGAGGCAATCAGCAATCTCTCTCAAAAAAAAAATGATGTTAAGTGATGAAGGCTAATGGTGGAAGCGCACTTCACCCGGGCGGTGAGGCACTGACTATCTTATATCTAGCTGCCGGAACACAACAATGCTACAAACATTGATGTTATGGCGACATATTTAGATGAGATGGTGGTGGTTATAAGTGAATACCAGCTGTGAGCTCATGAGATCAGTACTAAGAATACTGGCAAAACTTGAATCGTTAGGCTTCGTTCCTGTCTGCTTTTGTCCTATCCGAAGGCCTCATAAGAACTAAAAAACAAATACTCAATTTATGTCAGAATAGGGTACTCTGCCGCCGGTAACTAAACTAGCCGGTCTCTGTAAAAATAAATCCACGATTCAATTTATTTTTTACTAACGCTTAGCCTCCATCTCACTACTATACGAGTAATATACTGTTTATAGTCAGTTTGAGTTCATCTTCTTCATCAAATCACTGTTTTATAATACAGCTATCACAAAATTCATAATTAGTCCCTCCTAACAATAAGTGTCGTTCTTTAAGCTCTATTCCATAAATCAAACTTTCAATAGTCAATAGTTATTATCAACATAACGTCTTGCGCAACAATAGTAACGGCTCACTCTTCATTGTATTCGTACAACGAAACAACCATTGATGATAGAAAATTTAAAAAATGGAGCACATCCCCTTAAAAGCTACAAACACACCTAACCCACACACCGCGGCATTTTCATTAATTTGAGATTTATATTACCACATCAGTCTCATTTTCTAATGACCACCCATATAATGGTGAGGCTGGGTAGAAAGGTACAAGCTGTTAATGTTTACTTCTCCAGTAATCAGAATATCTACATACCTAAAGACACTTTAAGTTCGTGTAGCGAGGTTGTCGTATGTATTGCGTATATTGTACTCGTATGTATTACAAAATTAACTTTTTAACCTTTAAGCTAAAAATTCATAGATTTCGCAGTCTCCGCAAGAAAAGGAGCATTGAAAATTAATACAAAAATTTACGTATTTATTTAACACCTGAATCTGCATCTTTTGACACCATTACCATGGCGATCGGTCAATAACCATAGAAGCTACATCACTTTTTATATACGGAAATACCTGTTTTTCTACAATACCAAATCTAAAGGGACCATCTACAGGTCACAATTATTAACCGATGTTCAAATTTTTTTCGTCATTTTGTAGCTAAACTGATACCCTAGGCCCCTCTTTTATTTTTTTCTTAAGTCGGTTTTTTTCGAAATATTTACAATTTAGTAAACAAACACCCCCCAAAAAACCCGAACAATTTTCAAAACTCCAAAAAAAGACTCCGACAAAAATCGGTAACTGGCTATTATTAGGTGCGTCTAGACTATATGATCAAACATGTAGCATGTTTCATCAGTGTGGACGATAAGTGTCAATAAACAAAAGTAAAAAGTTTTGCAACATGTCTTATAGCATAAGTTTTATAACATGTTACTTAATGTAGACTCACCTTATTTCGTCCCAATGGTGGCCAAAGGCTGCGATCATTGTAATCAATTAATATTGTCTTAATCAAGAGTAATATATAAAATATTTATTTATTATTAGTTTGATTTTGACCCAACTCGACTTGATGTTTCACGTCACATCTGTCGTATCTCAGCTTTAGACTCTTATTAGATCCAAGCCCGGAAGCAATTTGTCAGCTGAGGTAAACATTCGCAGCCACCAACCAGCTCATCCCGCGCTGAAATCCAATTAGTGCAGGTAACTTGGTTGCAGGCCCTTCGCTTCATATAACGTTGTAGACTGTGTGGCAATGGGTACGTATGTAGCTTTAAACGTATTTACGTTTAGTAGTGCATACTAGTGGTAAACGGTAAAATAAGAGGTGATATTGTAAAAAGCAAACGTGTAAAAAAAACCAAGTCTCGCAACTCAGTTCTTCTACCGTAAAAATTCGTGAGATAGATGTAATACCAAGTCGGTTAATTTATTCAGTACCTACTTAAGGGACCTACTGTCTTAAGTTATTACGTAATTAGCTAACCTAACAACATCTTATAGTGACCATATCAATATTAAAAATATTTTATGTTTTCAATAAATAGATTGACTTGGCCATCGCATGAAAATACAATGTATCTCACAAGTAATACATATATTATATTAAATTAGATTGTTTAGTGTGATTGCCAAGTCAATCTATTTATTTACATTTCATACTCTTTTCCCATTCCGGTACCATCTAGGTACCTATCTACACCTATTATTCCATTATATTATACTTAGACAAGTACACTGATTGGTGTATCTAGAAAACTGGGCAGAAATTGCAAAATATTTTAGTTTTTCCTTAATTTATACACTAAACACTAATTGTATCCTAAATTTGAAGCTTCTATGTCTGCTAGAAGTGCCTTATAGTTTTGATGATCGGTCAGTCAGTCAGTGAGCGAGTGACAAAATTAAAAAACTTTGACTAGTTATTATTCTTAATCTACTGGTTCAAATTGAATGAATTTTGAAATATACCGTGTTTATACAATGCCTGCTTGGTTACTGAAAATTGAAGCTTCTAGTTTTATCCACAACGACTTTATAGGGAGTCGAAAATGGCCTGAATTATGTCGAGAAAAGGATGGTACGGCCGTGCCGCTTTTTTGCTCGACTTGGCGGGAACACTGTCGTGCCCCCAAATGTTAGCAATGTATAATCCGGGATGTTTTTTTTCTCATTCTGGCTTCGAACAGTTTGTGCATTTGGCATATTCGTAGATTCAAATAGGTTCTAATCAAGAGTTAACAAAGGAAACCAAATTATATTTTTGTACAAATTCGTCCCAAATCAGCAGCGTAAGCGCGCCAATGACAGATAACGTGACATCACTCGCGACGCCATATTGGAGTTACGGCCATTTTGTTTTAATTAATCTTAATCCTTGTATGAAAAGTGGTTATTTGTGTTTTTAATAAAAAATAACTAATTCAAATAACCGATGAATCGAATGCACACTTGAAATATATTATGTGGCGAATAGTGTGACGATAAATTAAGCGGTCCGATTTACTGGCACGCTTTGAGCTGTGAAAATGTGCTTTCTCATTCGGATTACCGGTATTGGCCGTCAACACTGAGTAATGAAATCGCGATTCGGACCGGACGTACTCTAAGTTATGTGACGAGTAAATTTTATAGCAACTTGTCGTAAAATATATCCGTAGTGCGGTATATCCGTTAAAATAGTTAAAACTCTATATTGATATGATTTCCTAACCAATAAGGACAGATTTCGTTTACGTAGGTCTTTAATAATAATATTGCAATGTATAAACGGGATTCAACGCCAACTCTTTTGCAAAGGTTTGAGGTATCCAATACATACTTTTTAAAATGTTCAATGTTTCGGCCAAGTTGCACCGGCCTTATAAACAAGGGCTCATTTACTTGCTTATTTACTCAAAACTCAAAGTTAAGCTCTTACTTAAGTATTATTATTATTTTTTAATATTTAGTTTATCAGCGTCTTATTATTTATTCATTTTTTAATGTAAAAAGATACTTTAGTTTTATTTATTTTCTTACGTGGCTAGTTCTATCATATAGAAAATGCTGTTTCACTAATCGTTATATTCACGTGGGTTTTCGTACGCAGTGGCTTAGGGCGTATGACATTGACGTCACTACGAACATGGGTTAGGCAAGGGACAAACGGCACCAGATTACAGGGACCGCGTCAAGCCCCCTGGGAAAATTTGATTAATGTTGGACAATACTTGAAAGACTTTGTGTCGGGGACTATGATATACACCGTGGGATTGCAATACCCAAATACCTAAATCTGGCGTACAAGAAATGTTCTCAAATATGGTTAAAATCTTGTCAATTGTTGTCACTCACTACGTCATCGGATCGTAGGTCTACAGTGGAAGTTCTTTAAGAGCGTACTACAGACTGGTGAAACGTATCATAAAATGTAACATGCAATGAAAAAATTGTCATCTACACTGCTGCTATGTAATATGCAATATAACACACTTTCTTACAATTATCTATAGTTTGAAAGTCTTACGCGTGCAAACCGTGCATTTCACGCGCACGCTACGAGAATAACAACAATGCTTGCGAAACGGTCCGCGATTTGTCGGTTTGTACCGAACATGAAGGGGCGCGCAGTGTGCGCGGAGCAGTAGCGTTCAGACCAGTTCAGAGTGATAAAATGGCGCGTAGAATAAAACATTGCATGATACGTCTCACTAGTCTGTACGCAGCATATATTTTCCGTATAGCGTAGCTGTCGTAGCGCGTAGCAGAGGACGAGTCGTAGCAGCCTGGCCACAAAATAGATATAATGTGTGGCCTGGCTACGAACCCGCGTGATATTCGATGCAACACAGCCCGCCTCCTCTCTTTCGTACATATACGCAAAACAGTACTATTGTTAGGGCGCTGCCATAATGAAGTGCGTTTCACTTATGCATAGTTTGTATATAAGTATACATCTCATGTAGTGCAGAAAAATAAAATTATATGATAGACTATAATAATGTGCAACAATGTTTTTCAAAATGCAAAATCATGACACCTCGATAGAATAAAATCACTTATGTAGTCACATAAGTTAATCATCTACCCTTAGAACTGAAAGGATTAAACTCCAAATTGTTTTAAATCAAATTAGAAACATGGTTGATAGGAAAAGCCTTCTATAATTTACCATAATATTTTGACCCATATTTCACGTAATATTTAGACTTTTCATAATTTGAATTGTTATTGTTAATTTAACTAAATTGCAATACCTGAAAAGGGTAATTAAGTTTATAAGCCACCTACATTTTACCTAGAATAAGATCTTTATGTACACTTAATATGCAATAGATATATTTGTGTTTATTTGTGTTTGTAGTTCGATGAAATGAAGTTTACGAATTACGTATTCTTGATAATTTCATTTAAGATTGTTTTTTATTAGAAAAAATTAACCAGTCTTAGGAAGCTAAAGTGGGAATCGAACCCACGACCGTATTACTTATTAGAAAAACGCTATTGTTCTATTTTTTTAAAACACATCTAGATTTTAAATAAATAGCGTTTTTCGAATTTCCTGACTCGAGTCCGGTTGAAACCACACTATTTGCATCCCTTTTGCTTGTATGCAGATCGACAGTAAGCGCTGTTTCATAGTTGTCAGTGCCTTAACACTAATTGGCTGACCGGTCTAAATGGGTGGATTCAAGTGTCCAGAGAAGTTTAAAACAGTAAGGAGAACCTGCCATGTAGCCTGCAGCGCGTTCGTCGACTAGTAGGTAGTACCTATTTAAGTTTACGGAAGCAAGCAATTATTATTAAATTTGAAGCGCGTCGTCGCGCCGCTACCGAACGGTGAAGTGCTTGGGTTAAATGCGAGAAGTCAAGGTTTAATATCTCCATAGCTACGTTAGACTAGTCTGGCGGTAATCCATTTCTTATACAAGTACATCTATTTGCTTTATTCCTGGATTAACAGGACCATAATATTGTGAATGTACTTACTTAATTTCTTACTCCGCTGGCTCAGCGACCCGTAGTGGATCTTGGCCTCCGACACAACAAGACGCCAATCTTCCCTATTCGGTCTGAGAGGGTAGAAGCCCTCTCAGACTACTGGTCGATCTGGAGTCCTTGTAGGTCTTTCACAACTTAACTTAACTATACGCGCTGGCTCTCAAAGCGTAGTGGAGCGTCCCCCGGGTGGTGGATGGGGGAACAGTCGGTAGCACAGCCTAGTTAGCTACCGGGCAAGCCCGCTGGGCTCGTTGACCAAAGTAGGGTGTGCGGAGGACCACCAGTCCTCCGGCATTTTTGGGGGTTGTGCGAAGGATTAACAACCCGTCCAGAGAAAAGTATTTTGTTACGAACACGACACAAAAGATATACGATCCGATCCAAATGTACTTACAGTACTTATTAAAAATATTTTTATAAAACGTACGTAAATCATAATAACACATTCGTTTAAGGGTGCGCCGTCCATAAGTGACAAGTGTCATATGTTTTATTTGAAATGTCGTCGTCCATATTTATTTGATGCCGCGCGGCCATACTAATTTTGTATGGGGAATTTAAGGTGCTTAATAAAAAATAATTATTTAAATAACCACTTGATGAATCGAAAATGTAGTCTAGCAATTTGTAGTTTATCCATTGATGATTGTTTAGACAAAATCAGAGGTACAATAATTTATATAAACTAAAAGAAATCTACTAAACGCCGGCACTCGTTTTTATGATTTTTGCCCAACTTTAAATGATATTGTAGAAAAAACTATAGCGTGTTATGACATTATGGTTCTGATAAATTGTAAACACGTTTCCTATGATACTAAATATATATTTTGTTCATTTAATACGATAGTATTTTCAATTATATTTACTTAACCGTAACTGCATTTTTGGCACTTTTTGGTCGGCGCACCCTTAAACAAAAGTTATTTTATTGAACGTGCTGATTTAGTGGCGATTAATCAAACTCAAACAAGAACAATCGCTGTAATAATTGTATTATACCTCGTGTCTGCTTTTCCTAGAAAATTGTTCCATATTATAATCCTTCAATAACAGATAACGCTCACCCTCTTAAAAATGTATATTGTTGTTTTTTTCATTTTAATTACTTGGGTGCTCACCTTATTTGTGCCTATAATATCTAGTACAAAGAGTATAAAATGTTTTTGTTTTGTTTATATAATTTTTGCGAACAATTTTGTTGCGAACAAATTACAAAAAAATACAAATGTTGAAAAAATTTCCAAGAATTTTTTCAACATTTGTGTTTTTGTTAAAAATTATATAAACAAAACAAAAACATTTTATAAATAGCTTGCCTACTTCTTAACTGATAAGAAGAAGGCTAAGGCTAAGGCGAAGAAGATACTTGGATACTTTCTTTAGTATTTGTAAAAATTATGATCGGATGTTAATGACGGTATATGTTGACATTGAATAGGCGCCTTTGGCTTTCAAAGTAAAAAGTAAATACTATTGAATAATTTCGGCGAGCTGGTTAAAACCACGATAGCTCAAATGGGAGAGCACCTGACCCGATATGCCAGAAGGGTGCAGGTTCAAATCCTGCTCGTGGATTTTTTTTCATTTGTGTTTTTTTTTACAAAGAGTATGGTTTTTTCTATTTTAAAGTTGTAAATAGCTGTTAAATGTCAATGTTCTTAAAATAAATAAAGTAAATAAATGTCAAATGAAACTTCTAATTACCGTGCCCTGTCATATAGGCACAGAGTAAATATATAGGTACACTTCTTACGAGCTGGATTTGAACCACACCTTCTGACATACCAGTGCACTTCCAATTATGCTATATGGCTCTGTCGAACCCGTTCAAATTAAAAAAAATGTACTATTTTTAAATTTTAACTCTGTACATTTCATTTTGATCGCAAGAAAATTTGCTTCAAGTTATAATTATAAAAATATTTCAGATAAAATATCCATAGACGATTAGTACGTTAGTAATAATTTTGTTGATTGCGCTATGTTACTATTGTTAGTTCAAATCGTTATTAATTTTTATAACATTAATAAAAGCCTTAGTGCTACCGCTATCCAGTGCATTTGGATAGGGCAGTTGCCGCTACTACGTAAACGCCGTAGCATAAATGAGTATAATATACTCATTTTCTTTTACACACCGTTACCTACCCATTATATCAGTGTATTTTAGCTTTAAAGTCCGTATCTATAGTACGTACCTACTTAGCACACACGTGTACAAAGTAAGGAGGGCCAGAACGTAAGCTTAATGCATACCGTGTTCGAGTCACGCACACATAGACCCCTTATTATTTCTTGTGGGGACGTCGGCGTCGCCAGCCGGACGGACGATCCACCCGCGTTGCCTGCTCCCCTTTGAGGGAGCTAAGGTTGATCGAGCTTTCACGGCGCCCCGTCGAAGCTCCACCTTCAGATCTTTCAGGTCCTCTATGTCTAATGTGCCCGACCCCCAGAGCTCCCATCTTATCAGTGAGTACATAAGACACTCAACTAGTAGGGCTGGTCTCCTCACTTTCCATGCATTTCGGGCATATGGGGTCCGTTTTCACTCTTATCACTGTCAGAACACGTACACATAGACCCCTTGCACGGACGCGGTTCACGGAACAGACAGCTCATCTGTGTGACGATAACGTTTGTGACCATTCCTACAGCTCTTTGCATCTTTTCTACGCTCGATTACTACAACTAGGGGTCGCCCAGTGGTTGAAATTCGACCGTAATTTTATTAAAGGTGCATGGATTGTATTTTAAGCAATGAAAAATTAAAAAGATAGAATGTGAGTTTGGATTGGCATTGACAAATTTCGGCCGCTCCTCTTCCATTTTTGAAATATTTGAAAAGAGTATGTGTGTGTCAAATACATGGTAGTGTGTGTAATGTTTGTTTTATTGATTTAACGTATTTTTATGCATAAATAAAAAAAATATTAACATTCGGATAACATTCTCTATATAAACTATAAGTGTGCGAAATTTCATACTCCTTCGCCCGCGCAATTTTCGTAAAAAAGGGGTACAAAGTTCTTACTTCACGTATTGATATATAGATAAGTCCGTAGGTGGCTGAAGTTTCTCTGTCAGAAACAAGTCTGTTATCAATAAACAAGTAGGTATTATTAAACTATCTTATCTTTTTTACTTACAGAAAACGACGCCAATGTACATTTACAGTGCGAGCGTAGCGTTGTTGCGAGATTCCGTGTCCGTGTGAGGTTGTCTATGTGTGCGTTGCTTGAGCCCGTTTGTATAGAGCTTGTCTTCTGGAGTCTTGTTATTTTGTGACTTCGCGTACGGGGATTAGTTTGTACACGCGTGCAAGTTAAGATAACAAAGTTCGCTACAGCTCGCGGCTCATTGGCCCACAAAGCGGAAGCTGTGGGCTTAATTACAGTTAAGATAGAATTCGATTTTGTTGTTCAGTCTTTTTTATCGGTGATCTTGGTGAGTCAGTGCGAATGCATCGTAATAATATTTTAAAGCTAGTGCTTTTTAACTCATTTTTTTAATAAATAAATTTTAAGTACTGTACAAATTATTTTTATTTTATATCATGAGTGTACACATTTTAAAATAGTCGATTTGTAAAATAAACGTTCTGCTATACAGAACAACTGAGAGTTGGGCGTTTTGCTACATGGACCTTATCCTAATTAGGCTTACTCCTCATTAGACGTTTCGCGCTGTTGGACGTTTTGCTGCTTAGATCTTCTGATCGTAAGGCATTTAATTCACCATTTATTTATTCACATTAACGATACGATAATTTGTATATGACATGTTATATTTGGCTCATAATGATAGTTATTTTAATTTTTCAATACATAATATAGCATTAGGTAGGTATCTCATTAAAAATATTTCGAAGCAAATCTTCGTTAGCTTTGAGATGACGATTGATGATATCACCTATACCTATACGTATTCATTCATTCATGAATGTTAAATTATGCATAAAAATACATTAAGGCCCAGTTTTACAATACTCTTTTAGTTATTCTCTAAATGAGGCATTACCTAATCAATAATTAAAATTAACAGGGATGGTAACGGCACTGTTAATATTTTATGTCCCATGGCAATAATTTAACAGACCATTACGAAATCAACCATTAGGCGAATGACTCTCAAATCATTCACTCACATTCTAAACCAACCAAAACAAAATGTCATTGTATGTAATGTCATTGCTTCGAAAACGAGCACTATTTTCTCTAGTCGTATAATAGTTATGTTATATGTAAGGCGACTGATTTAAATACCATGTATTTCGTAGAATTCATTAGAAATCGGGATGCATTTCATTTTGCTGGTTGAATGAATGTCAAATATTTTGTTGTAGAGTTTGAGGTTATCTTGTGTTTCACATTGTTGTTTTGATTTTTTTGATTCCAGCACATCCAAAACAGATTCTTTCGATAGTCGAAATCTTGTGCGAAAATCAACATCGAAATCATGACGCCGTTCTTTGAAAGTTTTAGGACGTCGTACTATGTGTGTCGTGTACGCGATGCGGATCGGTGCAGGCAAACGCATCATATTCAAATAAATAATATTACGCGTAGCGCGGCACAAGCCTCTGCTCGATTAGCGTCATCATGAGTGACAAACTCGGCAAATGAACTCCTGGCGTTTCTACAACAAAAGCTGGACGTCATGGACGAGGTGAGCGCAGTGCAATATTGCAAGTCCAGCTTCAGTGAAGATGAGGTGGCGTCTGCGAAGAATCTGCTCTACGAGCCTGTCGGCAAGAGCGACCAGATGGTGTCTCGCAGACGAGACGGGACGCAGAAGAGCCTACAGAGATCATAACACTGATCAAAGGAACCGATCCAGATGACATGACGACGTTTGTGACGAGAGGTTTCAAGCGAGAGGTTTCATGGTTCGAAACAAGAAGCGATGTCGTCAGCGAGCAAGCCAGGCCCAACCTCCTGCTGCTTGCTGCGACACCGACCACGGCCATATACCTGTCCCGCCTGCATCACACCACCACATCGCAGGAGATAGCAGAGTTCATACGAATGAAGTCTAACTTTAATTTGAGGATTGGACCGCTGGAGTCGCGCCATAATACAAGCTTCAAAGCGTTTGTGGCGCGAGTCCCGACATCAAAGCTGGACATCTTCATGAAGGAGGACTTCTGGCCGAAGGTTGTAGTCTACAGGCGCTTCCATGGAAAGTTGCCTGTTGCTACCAAGTTGGTACAGTAGGTGCTAATCAAATAATACTAACATAGTTATTAAGTTTTTTTTTAAATATACTAACAATAATTAATTTTATTTTGTATGTAAGTATGATAATCTGTAAGGTATTTATTATATGGGCCGCTCTGTATTTTTACCATCTGTTACATTGTTTGTTGTCTGAAATAAAGATTTATTATTGTTATTCTCTTTATTTATCTGTTTTCTTAGCCTAGGTTTGTTATAATATTAATATAAAAGTAAAATACAAAAGCACATACAAAACATAAAAATATTATAAAAACCTAATCCTAGAGTACCGCCAGCAGCGGGGCAGGCCCAAGCTACCGGTGGTCAGGGCTGCAGAGTGAGGAACCTCCTGACAATACGGGCCGTGTCAAGGAGTACTGCCTTTTGCATCTGACCCTTGACCCAACTTATTATTATTATTATCTCTCTATTTATTTTTTTACATATTAATTTACATTTTTAAATATTTTCTAAAAAACAAAACAAACATTTAAAAATATAAAAAATAGGGGTCCACCGGCATCGGGACCAGGGTCCAAACTACCGGTGATTAGGGCTCCAGAGACAGGAACCTCCTCACAATGCGTGCCATATCGAGGAGAACTGCCTTCTGAATCAGGCCCTTGATCCAGCCGCCTAACGAGAGCCTCATGAGATGTTGATCGAGGCTCTTGGCCATCAGGCCATTGGCCGTAACAACAATCGGCACGATGACAGCCGAGTCCACATTCCACATGTTGACAACCTCATGTGCTAAGTCGAGATATTTGATTTGTTTCTCTTTCTCAGCTTTCACGAGGTTCTCGTCATGGGGAATGGTGATATCGACAATCATCGTGCGGCGCGCTAATCGATCTATCACCACAATGTCTGGCTTATTAGCTACAATAGTCCTGTCGGTGATGATAGATCGATCCCAGTACAACGTGACATGATCATTTTCGAGAACTGGGTCGGGCACATACTTGTAGTACGGTACCTCAGAATCCACAAGTTTGTATTTCAAAGCAAGTTGCTGGTGTATAATCCTGGCCACTTGATTATGCCTGTGCAAGTACTCGCCGTTAGCCAGACGAGAACAGCCAGAAATAATATGTCTGATAGACTCACCCGGACGGTGACATGCCCGACATATGTCAACCGTCCCGTCCTTCATAATAAATTTCCGGTAGTTATTCGTTAGCATAACTTCGTCCATAATTGCACAGACAAAACCTTCATTTTCCCCGAAAAGGTCACCGAAACGCAGCCAGGATACGGACGCTAAAAAGTCTACATCGGGTCCGTGGAGGGCCCGATAAAAGCGCCCGTGGAGCTCCTTGCCTTGCCATACCTCCCTGCGGTCATTGGCACTAAGTACGAATCATTAATTTATTAATTATTAATCAATTAATACTAATCACTACGGGTTTGTGCCAGTTCTCTTTAGCCAAGGACAGCGGGGTGAGTCCCTTGTCCACTGATACCACATCTCGGTGCATACCCACATCGGCTTTTAGGAAATATTCCCTGAGACTGCACACCTCACGGTTGTGGAGGGTCTTAGCATTTAAAAAACCTCGACCCCCGCACTTCCGCGGGATGTACAGCCTCATTACCGACGATCGTGGGTGATGCATCCGATTTGCGGTCAGCAATGTACGGACTCGCCTATCCAGGGCATCCAGTTCTGTCTGAGTCCACTTGAGTACGCCGAAGGAGTACATCAGGACTGGCATGACCCAACCGTTGAAGGCGCGCACCTTATTGCCGCCTGATAAGGAGCTTATGAGCGCCTTTTTCAGGCGACCAAAGAAACGCTCCAGCAACGATTGCTTCATGTCAGCCACACTTATTCCTAACCCCTCTGACATACCCAGGTATTTATATGTATCATTTGCGGAGAGCGATTTCAGGTTTATAGAATCTGAGAGTTGTAATCCCTCAGATTCTACAATCCTGCCTCGCTTTACATGCATGACTGCACATTTGTCTACACCAAATTCCATCCTGATGGAATTACTGAAAGTTTCAGTTACCTTCAGTAACTCCATCAGTCGCAATCTGTTGGGGGCAAACAGTTTCAGGTCATCCATATAAAGCAGGTGGGATATTACCTGACCTCCTCTTCGCAATGAATAGCCAAGTCCCGAATCCTCCAGCAATGTGCTGAGAGGGTTCAGGGCTAAACAAAACCATAGTGGACTCAAACTATCGCCCTGAAATATTCCCCGCTCAATCCTTATAGGATCGTCGTTTCCTTGAATTTGTCGACATCCGGGATAGCGAAGGACTGTCTTCCATTGCCCCATACACGACATCAGGAAGGTACGCAGAGTTGCATTTATTTTGTACAACTCCAGCACCCTCATGAGCCATGTATGTGGTACCGAGTCATAGGCCTTCTTATAATCTATCCAACATGTCGACAGATCCTTTCGGGAATGGCGAACCTGTTGGCTTATGGCCATGTCAATAAGGAGCAGCTCCTTCGTACCGCGGGACCCATTCCTACATCCATTCTGAGAGGTAGACATAATGGAGTTGTTGTCTATGT
Organism: Eudonia lacustrata; assembly: GCA_947562085.1. Classification (NCBI taxonomy): domain Eukaryota; kingdom Metazoa; phylum Arthropoda; class Insecta; order Lepidoptera; family Crambidae; genus Eudonia; species Eudonia lacustrata. The sequence goes on from OX387320.1 coordinate 6,290,147, forward strand.
GGGTAGTAATTTTCGCTCTCAGAATGGATGTAAGAAGTTTATAGACCGTTGACAGACATGTGATCGGCCTATAATTCTTGGGTTCCGCGGGACTGCCTGCCTTATGGAGCAGGTGGGTAACACCTGTTGTTAGAAACTGTGGTAGCGACCCAGACTCTAAAGATGACTGGAACTGGGATGCTAAGCGAGTATGTGAACTACGCAGCCATTTTAACCAAAAGTTGTGCAGTCCGTCCGGTCCCGGTGATTTCCAATTCGGTACCGTGCGGATTGCACTGGCTACGTCTGCAGAAGAGATTATAATTTCCTCCATTTCTGGTATGTTTTCACACACTTGCTTGACATTACGCATCCAGTCAGCCTCAGTATGATAGACGGGCACCGACCAGATGCTTCGCCAGAATGTACACGTGACGTCATCATCCGGTCGCCGCGCGTCAGCCACACTTTGTTCAGGTCGCTCCCAAGCTCTATATACCCACCTCTGATCGCTTCGGAACATACGATTCTGAGCATATCGCTCGACCCGACGCTTATACCGGCGAATACGGTTCGCCCATGCACAAACCTTCTGCTTCAGGAAGTCGATGCGCTCTGTTATACAGGACATATATTCTCGAGGACTAACTCCGGTCCCCGAGAACGCCCGCCTCACAAAACGCATCACTCTCGGTCGAGTATTACCCTCCCTGAAACAGGAGAGTTTGCCGATGAGTACCCTGGTCTCCTCGATACGCCGCTCAATCCTGTACTGCCAGGCTGGTACGGCTAGTTTTGGTCGTATAGCTGAGTTGCACTCTGGGAATTTGACAGCAGCTATACGACATGCCGCAACAGCCGCACAAAACAAAATTGAGTGCGTATCGGAGAGCTCTTCGCTGCTTTCAAAATAACTCTCAAGCAGCAAATCCAAGGCACACACCAGCGCCCTATTTTTTTTGTGCATGGGTAAGCGTGGTAGTCGCGGTCTAGCTTCGGGTGGAGCGACTCTATACTCCCGAATTGCATCCTCCAATGCGCTCCTAAGTCGATCGTTGCACTGGCTACTTACTGTTGCAACCCTATCATCTCCCTCTTCTTCGACGTGGGACCGCGTTGGCCATATGGCGGTACTTGGTGGTTGTACCGCGGTCTGTGACGGGATGGAGACGATACGGTTGTTTAGCACCTCTGAGCGCAGCCTATCAAGTGCGGCGTCGTCCAATCTGCGATCACGTTGGATGACCCGCACCTGATCCGACAGTCGTTGGGCCGAAACGTTGACGGTTGGTTCCAGTTCCTGAAACAGAGACAGCATCCTACTTCGGTACGCAGTGAGGTTAGTTCCCCCCTCTGTAGACCCGTAATATGCGCGCATGACATTCTCATTTATTTTTTGAGTCCATTTCATGCGCTATTATTATTATTATGTAATCCAAATTGTCTATTTCCAAAGGATCCTCTCGTTTTCGTAAATAAAGTTGTACGCCATGGCCATCTTGTTCCTGTGTGGCAGTAAACTAACAGCCTGTTACCCATTTAACGGACCTAAGTAGCAGCAATTAAGTTTAACATCGAATTACGGATATTTGACATTCGGTAAAACATGATGGGACACTCAATAACCTTAACAGTCTGTTAAATGATTTAACAGGGGTGTTAACTAACTAACATTGTATGATGAAACTGGATCTAAATCAATAAAACAAACATTACACACACTACCATGTATTTGACACACACGCATATATACTCTTCAAAATTTCAAAAATGGAAGAGGAGTGGCCGAAATCTGTCAATGCCAATCCAAACTCACATTGTATCTTTTTAACTTTCATTGCTTATGATACAATCCGTGCAGCCTTAATAAAATTACGGTCGAATTTTGACCACTGGGCGACCACTAGTATTATTTAAAAGTACGTTACGTATGTCGTAGTATATATATATTACTTATCTACATATACCTATATACATATATTTTTACTTATCTACATATAATTCCAATGGAGCTTAGTAAAATTCATTAGCAAAGGTTGTGTGTCTTATGCGTCAATGCCCCGAGGGAGCGTCTACCATTGATTAATAATATGAAAGGGCAAAGTTATTCATAATACCTAAAAACCTAGAACTTCGACGCAGTGAGATCACCCACAAGGTTTCGGCCCTTTTGAAACTAAATTACAACTTAGTGCTAACAATTCTGAAAGACTAAAAAACTGAAAGTCTGTGGAGAACCAGTTTAATTTGCTTTTCCAAGATAATAATCTTCTTTGTGATAAAGCTGTTATCTAGGAAACAAAGACTATGATCTTATATAATAAATAAACTTAAACTGTATTTTTGGCCTCTCGCAATTTATCGAATACGAATTAGACTTGAGTGATGTGTGAACATTGAAATCCGAGCAACACCTATTGATTTTTAAATATCGTTTCTATATTATTTGTTGTATCATCGGATCGATGTGGTGGCCATCTGATTGGAGGATGTGCATGTAGACAGACAAACAGAAATACTATCAGCGTTATAGCTTTAATCCAATCTTACAACAGTCAACATTAGTCCACAGAACAGCTTGACGATGGTCGGTAAGACGGTCTCGACCTGGGTGTAAGGACTACAAATTCATTAACATCTCAATAATGTATCAGAAGCTTGTTCTTGACATTAGAACAATGGAGAAATTGGCAAAAAGGTTTTAAAAAACAGCAGAATTGAGAGCTTGGTGTTGTATAGACAGCTCCTTTTTGTGACTATAACGTTTGTGACCATTGCTACAGCTCTTTGCATTTTTCTGGACTTTTTCTGTCAGAAAGAAGTCTGTTATCAATAAACAAGTATTATTAAACTATCTGACTATCAAGGTGGACCGACGATCTGGTGAAGGTCGCGGGAAGCCGCTGGATGCGAGCAGCACAAAACCGGTCGTTGTGGAGATCATTGGGGGAGGCCTTTGTCCAGCAGTGGACGTCTTTTGGCTGAGATGATGATGATGATGATTATGATGATGATTAAACTATCTTACCTTTTTTACTTACAAAAAACGACGCCAATCCATTTTTAAAGTTTGACAATATTCGAATTCATATCCGATTGTTTCTCAGCCAAAGAAATTCAAGAGATTTTAAATCTTACGCGTTGGTAATAAAAGCCGACTCAACACCTACTAACTGTAGCAACAGGTGTCCTCACAGCTTCCAAAGTGGCCTGAGTTATTGTCTAGACCGTTTTATGCAGAGAGATTGTTTGATCTTATTCTCCATATCAAGATGAAGACACATTCCGCTTCTGAGCTTTTGCATGGTTAGACGCGCATCGAAATATTTATTTTTTTGCGTTAATAGTAACGTTGCATTTTGTGTTTTGAGCAGTGTACACTAAAGTTGCAATTTCATAAGCCCGTCGCAGTAAATATTTTTGTTGTGTGTGTGAAATCAATACTTCATCTCACTCTTATCAAACTTCGTAAGTGCTCGTGTCTCCTCGGCATAGTCCATCACAACTGTTAGCATAAGTGCGAAAGGGATATCGATACGATTTCAGTCTGTTTAAGCAAGAACTGCGCGATGTCATCAAGTCTCGCCCGCGCGCGCTTGCAAACGGACGCCTGTTGTTGTTAAAAATGTCAGTTAGTACATTAAAGTGTTTGAGTTGTAATGTTGTTATATCAGAGGTTCTGGCGTTTATTCGAAATAGACAGGATGTTATGGATAACGAAAGCCTGATTAGAATTTGTGTATCAGCCTTTTCGAAGGAGGAGATAGACGAGGCGAAAAAATTGTTATTTTTATCAACGAAAACAAATAAGAAATTGATATCAAGACGTAAGGAAAAGAAGCAAAAAGACTTGGAAGATATGATAACGGTCTTCAAAACTACCGATCCTGAACAATTACCAGTATTTGTGGCATACGATCTTCATAAATTACCCCCGGTGTGTTTTGATCATGTTGATGTTACAAAGTTATTAAAGGATTTACTTGTTTTACGTGCTGAAATAGCGAACATAAAGAGCAATTATGTTACTAAGGACGAGCTTGAAGAGGTAAAAAGTCACTTTTTGGTAAATCGAATGGCAAGTCCGATAATTAGCTTGAATGTTAACACAAATAGAAGAGGAGGGTACATCTTAGATAGCGGACCGATCGGCCTTCCACACTTGTTATCAACAGAGGTGAGCGCGCGAGACGTTACGGCTGGGCTGAGTCACGGAGCGAACGAAAGCGCAATAGAAGTGGAGGCACCAAAATATCGCTCTCTCCTTTGCGCTCGTACGGATGGCGGGGATGCGGACAGTGGTTCTCACAAACAGAGCGTCTCTCATTCTATCGCACCAGTAAACTCGACCCTGCTGGAAAATGAGTTGATAACGCCGATGCCGCCGTCGCCGTCGCCGCCGCCGCCGCCGCCGCCGCCGCTCACTGATAAGACATCAAAACAGCTGACTATGGCGGAGGTTGTGAAGAAAGGCGTATGGAAGGAAATTAAGCCTAATGAAGAGTGGATTCAATTTCAAAGAAAGAAAACTAGGAATCGCTTTGAGAGTAAAATCGGAAAGGCAATGTCTATCGTGTCAGATAAATTTAAAGCTTCCGATGTAAAAATACCTTTATTCATATCAAACGTGAATAAAGACACAACTGAGAATGACATTTGCGAGTACATAAAAAGGATGACGCATGAAATCGTTAATTTGGAGAAAATTAATATGAAGTCAGACAGGCCTTATAATGCTTTTAAGTTATTGGTTTCCAAACAGAAATTAAGTGTTTTCTTAAACGACAGCTTATGGCCTGAGGGTGTTACTTTCAGACGTTTTATAAATTTTCAAAAACGAAAAGGTGAAGTTAACTCTTCAAACGTGAGTGAAAACAACACCGGATTTAATGGATAACACAACTTATAAGAATGTAAGTTTTGCAACTTTTAATTGTAAGAATGTAGTCCGCTCCGCGGAGTGCGTACGGAAATTATGTCAGGTTGTGGATGTCGTTGCACTTCAAGAGACGTGGCTCCTACCTCATGACATACCTCATCTGGGAAGCCTTGACGATGACTTTGCGTACACTGGCAAGTCTGCCGTTGACACGTCCATAGGGGTACTAAAGGGAAGGCCCTATGGCGGAGTGGCCTTATTATGGAGAAAGTCTATGTTTACGTCAGTGAATGTGTTGTCGTGTAAAAGTGACCGTCTAGTCGCTATTAAAATTACTCTCGGGGATCGCTCCATAGTGATTTTTTCTGTGTATATGCCTACGGACTGTGCTGAAAATCTAGTTGACTTTACAAACTGTTTAAGTGAAATTATAGCTATAACTGATAGTGTTGATGTTGAGTCTGTCTTTGTATTGGGAGACTTTAATGCGCATCCGGGCGAGCGTTTCACAAATGAATTATTAAATGTATGTTCGGATCAATCGTGGTCATGCGTTGATTTGGAACTGTTACCATCCAAGACGCATACTTTTATGAGTACGGCTAATGGTGCCCTTCGCTGGCTAGACCACTGTGTGGTGACTAGTGCTGCGCGTAATGTAGTTGTTAATGCATCCGTCCTATACGGAATTTATAACTCTGATCATATTCCTTTGGTGATAGAATGCAATATAAGTTTAATTAAGCCTAAGATTGTAAATAAAAATGTGTCATGTGATAGAGTACTCTGGGGAGAAAGAGATAGTACACAAATCAAAGAATATTCGGAGTTTTGTAATTCTAAGTTAAGTTATGTTGATTTTCCCGTTGTTTTTCAAAACTGCAGTCATGGTATGTGCTCAAATGTTGACCATCACTCAGTGCTAGACAAAATGTATGGTAACATAGTATGTTTACTCAGGGAGGGGGCGGAGCTTACTCATAGGGGTGGGAGTGGAAAATTCCAAAACAAAAAGTATGTCGTAGGGTGGAACAGGCATGTTCGTGATGCTCATGCGGAGGCTCGAGGTTGTTATAAAATTTGGTTGTTATATGGGAAACCTAAAAATGGTAAAGCTTACCAAGACATGTGCAACTCTAGGAACTTATTTAAATCTAAATTAAAATTTTGTCAAGATAATCAGCAGCAAATCAAAATAGACATTATAGCTAAAAATCACTCAGAAAAACGTTTTGACAAGTTTTGGAAAGCTACAAATAAACTAGCTTCAAAGTCGAGTCTCCCTGTGAGTGTCGCGGGTTTGCATGAGCCCACTGACATTGCTGGTGCATTTCAGCGACATTTTACAGTGGAGTCACGCAAGCAGCGGGTGTTCGAGGGGGCCGTAGGATCGGTTGACCCAGTGAGATTTTCATCTAAAGAAGTAACGTCTATAATCCGACATATGGTGAGGGGTAAATCTCCTGGGCACGATGGCCTCAGCGTCGAACACCTTAAGCATGCGGGGGTTCATCTGCCACGGGTGCTTTCAATGTTTTACAGTCTGTGCATAAGTCACAGTTATATACCGAACGACCTGATGTATACGACCGTAGTTCCCATCATTAAAAACAAAACGGGAGATGCCTCTGACATTTCCAATTACAGGCCCATATCACTGGCTACTATAATGGCGAAGGTGCTGGACAGTCTGCTTGATAAACAACTTGCTAAGCACGTCGAGCTGCATGACGGCCAGTTCGGTTTTAGGTCTGGCCTCTCCACCGAAAGCGCTATTCTTAGTCTCAAGCAGACTGTACAATACTATACTGCTAGGAAAACGCCAGTATTCGCCTGTTTCTTGGACCTGTCAAAGGCATTCGACCTAGTTTGTTATGATGTGCTGTGGCATAAGCTACAGTATGAAACAACCGTTCCTCCTGAGATTGTATCTACATTTAGGTATTGGTATGCTAATCAGAAGAATAGTGTCAGATGGGCAGGCTCTTGCACAGACATGTATGCCTTGGACTGTGGCGTGAGACAGGGGGGTTTGAGTTCACCTCGTCTCTTTAATATATATATGAACCAGCTGATTGATGGACTCAGTAGCACCGGAGTTGGCTGTCATATTGATGGAGTATGTATAAATAATATTAGCTACGCCGACGACATGGTGTTGCTGAGTCCATCTATCGGTGGGTTAAGAAAGCTTTTGTCCGTGTGTGAGGCTTATGCGGAGGCTCATGGGCTCAAATATAACGCCAGGAAGAGTGATTTTATGCTCTTCAAGGCCGGTTCCATAACATACTCGCAAATACCTGAAGTTTCACTCTGCGGCACCCTTTTAAATAGGGTGAGCAAATTTAAATATTTGGGTCACTGGGTCACCGAGGACCTGAGGGACAACTGTGACATTGAGAGGGAACGTAGGTCGCTGGCGGTTCGATGTAACATGCTGGCTCGCAGGTTTGCACGTTGTACCACACCAGTCAAAATAACGCTGTTTAAAGCATACTGTCAGTCTTTTTACACGTGCAGCCTGTGGGTTAGCTATACGCAGCGAGCTCTCAGCGATCTGCGTGTCCAATACAATAACGCTTTCAGGGCGCTGTTAGGGTTACCATGGCGATGTAGTGCGTCGGGGATGTTTGCGGACGCTCATACGGATGGCTTCGCAGCGATTATGAGGAACCGGTATGCCTCCGCTTTGGCCAGACTTCGTGGTAGCACTAACGGCATCCTGAATGTTTTCTCAGATAGGTGGGACTCTCCGCTCCTACACAGGTGGATGCAGCTCCACACTCGCCCAATATAATTATGTAAACAATATAATGTAATTTAATTTAATATAATATTATAATATAATGTAATGATATAATATAATATAATATAATGTTATATATTATAGGTAATAATAAAGAAATATAATGTACATATAATATTAATAATAATAACTGTATTTTTAACACTAGTCTTTAAGTAATTATTGTTACTAACTCAATACTACTAGGACTAGGACTACGGTCCGAAATAAATTATTTGAATTGAATTGAATTGAATTGAATTAAAGAAATACAAATATTTTCTGAGGAAAAATCGTCAATTAAAAATAATTTATCTGAGTTATCATTATCAAATGAAAAAAATGGTTCTTTCATTTGATAATGGTAACTCAGATTCTATTAATTGAATCTACTGCGAAAGATGTCACTGAATTACGTTCGTCTAACAGCGCACGAACTGAGCAGTTTCGAGTAAAATTAAAGACCAGCAGGGACGTTTGAATAATTTAGAACTGTCGGGTGTTCCTATCTTAAAAGGTGAAAACCTGCAAAATGTATAGTCGACAATGAAATTGCTTTACCACCTTAGAAGTGAATTTTGTTTGCATATAATAAAACAACAAGTTCTATTTTTGTTTAAAAGACCAAGTGACAGATACATTGTCATCATTGACAATGAGCCTTAGCGAAATTTTATTGTAATGGAAGTTTTTGTCAAAAGTTATAAAGCAATTTCATGGTCGACTATACTTAACAATATCGCTGCGAAAGTAGGTTTCCCTCTGACATCCTACGACATTGGTTACATTCATCGTGTTTGACGCTTCAATTCAAAAAGCTCGAATGAACCATCAGGCAGCATTGGCAACGATTCCTCTACGATACCTAATATCATAGTGAGGTTCACGTAAAGGAAACGCAAAAGTGATTTGCTTGCAGCGGTCCGTGCGCGCAGAGGTTTGACAACCGTTGATGCGGGTTTGGATGGGCCTTCCAAGCCTATTTTTATAAGCGACCACCTTACACTGGATAACAAATTGCTTTACAAGCAAGCCCGCCACCTCGTAAAGGAAAAAGGCTATAAATATATTTGGTTGTCTGAATGTTAATCTAATGTTATAGTTAAAAGTGGCCGTAACGTCTTATTTAACTAAACCATAACATGTGAGGTGTTCATTAGGTGCGGTAAAATTGCTAAATTACTTCATTCAAATAGTTTGTTGAGCATAATTTGATTTTCTATCTCTAATTACTAGATATGTTTTTTTTTTATTAGTGGCGCTAGTGTGCTGCGTAAACGCTCTTAAGGCTCCCAGTAGTATTAAAAAACAATTCTATATGTCCGATTTCGACTCCATCAGAACAGCTCTAAATGACATAGACTGGGAAAAGGAAGTTCTTTCTTTGCCTGATGTCGACTCCATGACAAATTACTATTATAATATTATTAAGAGTATAATAGATAGACATGTGCCAATTTATAACTTAAAAACAAAATAAAAATATCCACCATGGTATACCAAACCGCTAATAAAATTAACAAACGAAAAATGCAAATTTCATAAAAAATGGAAGCGATATGGTAACTTGTCTGATTATCAAACATTATCGACGTTAAGGAGTCGATTCAAAAAAATGTCAGAGGACTGCTACAATAAATTCATTAAATATTCCGAAAATAATATTAAAACAAATCCGGATTAATTTTGGTCATTTGTAAAGTCTAAAAATGCTAAAAGCGACATTCCAGGCAAGATGTTATACAAAGGTGAAATTCTTTCCTCTGGCAATGAAATCTGTGAGGCATTTATTCAGTATTTCAATTCCGTTTCATATCAACTTGTAATGGTGCCTCACAAACAATTGCCCGTGGGGGTTTCTTACCCGGGGTCCACCTAACAAGTTCAGGACAGTCTTTCTGCTTTAGATAATATTACAGTAAACATTAACTCTGATATCGTTTTGAGAGAGTTGAAACATGTGAATGTGAATGTTAATAAAGGAGCGGGTTTTGATGACATTCATCCAATCTTAATTTTCAACTGCGCTAAGGAACTTGCAATGCCTGTTACGATAATTTTTCGCACATCTCTTGAAACTGGAGTTTTTCCCTCTAAATGGAAATACTCCTTAATTACTCCTATTCCCAAAAATAATAAAAAAGATATGATAACGAAATACAGACCAATATCAAAGCTGTGTGTTTTAAGAAAAATTCTAGAGAAAATTGTAACCTTTCAGATAGGTATCGCAGTTCGTAATTATATATCTCCTCAACAGCATGGGTTTTTCATACATCGAAGTGTTGATACTAATATGGTTTCATTTACTCATTTTTTGTCTCAAGCCAAGGAAGAGAGAAGATGCGCAAGTGGATGTCGTGTATACAGACTTATCAAAAGCTTTTGACAAAATTATCCATTGTCTACTTATTGACAAGCTTGCGAGAGCCGGTATACACGGCAACTTACTCAGATTGGTTGAATCTTATATTCAAAATAGGTTTCAAACCGTTTGTGTCAAAGGGTACTCGTCACAATTTCTCCCAGTGTCACCTGGCGTGCCTCAAGGCTCACATTTAGGTCCCATACTCTTTTTTACTGTATATCAATGAATTGGGGCACATACTGACACATAGTCATCACTTACTTTATGCCGATGATACAAAATTTTTCAGAATTATTAAATCTACTGATGACTACATTAAGTTGCAAGAAAATTTGGAAGGCTTACATAATTATTGTTCATCAAACCAGTTATTTTTAAACATTGATAAGTGCTTTATTATTATTTCACACGAAAAAAACCAAATTAATTTTCATTATAAATTAGATGGTGCCATTATTAAGCGCGTTACAAGAATTAGAGACCTTGGTGTAATTATGGATTCGGAACTGTCGTTTAATTTTCACGTCGACCATGTATTAGTTTCAGCTTTTCGTAATTTGGGTTTTATACTCAGAATCAGTAAACCTTTTAGCATATTACTCTTACAATTCTTTATTTTTCATGCGTTCGATCTCTTTTGGATTTTTGTAGTACTTTATGGAGTCCATGTTATCAAAAACATATATATAGAATTGAAAGAGTACAAAAGAAATTTTTAAAATCTCTCAATTTTCGCAATACTATTGTAAGTGATGATGAATCTTACAAAGACGCCTTGAGTATGAGTTTATACAGTTACAATTTTTTAATCCTTTCTAATAGACGTAAGATGTTTGACATTGTTTTTCTTTTCAAATTTTTAAGTTCCCTAATTGATTCATCTACGTTTCTTGGCAAGATTTCTATTGCTGTCCGGGGTCGTCGCTCAGTGCGTTCCTTACATAAACTACCACTTTTCGTTTCTCCACGATTTACTAAAAATTATACACGTAACTCTTATTTGTATCGTTTCACCAACATGTATAATAACGAGTTCTCCGATCTTGATGTCTTTAGTAGGTCTTTGAATATTTTTAAATCAAATTTATATCTTAAGTTAAGTGTTCATAACACTCAATGATATTAAATAATAAATAAAACTAAAAATTGTACATAATAGGTAAAACTCTCGTAATTGCTGTAAGATAAGTCTCAACGTAAATAAGTCGATTGTTAATGTTAATATTTAGGCACTGTTGGTCTTTTAAAAATACATATTATTATAAGAACTAGCTTTGTTAAGTACATAATATGACTGTTTGTTGCAATAATAAATGAAAAAAAAAGACTGTAGATGGCTTACAATAGAAGAGATTAGACAATTAAGTTGTTGACGATTATTTATAAGTTGCCGCTATCCATAAATGTGTGTTGTGAATCGTAAAGTGCGCCCAGTTTTACTCGTGAGTTCCCTTACTCGTCTTTTCAATTGACGCTTACACAAATATATTGTTTTTTTTCTGAAGAGAGTTAGTTCATTGCCTTTGGTGACTTTTTTAGCGTCACCGGACTTTTGGCGAAGATATTATTGTGTTTATATTATCAATAAGACGGTACTCGAACCCGCACCCCATGGCATGCCGGGGCGGGTGCACTGCCAACTGTGCTATCGTGGCTCAATACTGTATATTTTTTTTAAATAATCACAGAAAGCAAAAAAAAAAAAAATATAATATAAAAAAAACCTTTCGAGACTCATGAAAAATATTTGTTATATCCGATGTTCCAGAAGTAGCGATAAGAAAAATAAAACTGAATGTAACATTTAAGAGCGTTTACGCCGCTCACTAGCGCCACTAATGAAAAAAGAACATATCTAGTAATTAGAGATAGAAAATCAAATTATGCTCAACAAACTATTTGAATGAAGTAATTTAGCATTTTTACGTCACCTAATGAACACCTCACATGTTATGGTTTAGTTAAATAAGACGTTACGGCCACTTTTAACTATAACATTATGGAAAAATAAAAAAATCTTTGAACCTAAGACTTGTATGTTAGACCGACACTTTGTTGCCTTTTAAAACATTTTTCAACTAGTTTTAAGAATAGGCTACCTACCTGGCGGTACACAAAATTGCAACCTTAATATATGTGTATACTTCTTTTCATAAATTCAATAGTTTTCCTGAACCACCTCTCTGCAGCCCAGAGCTATCTTGGAACTTGAAACGGGCTTTGTTTACAAACATTCTAAAACTCCGTACAAATTTCTTTTTAGGTTCAATTCTTCAGCGAAACTTTGGTGAACGTTTGCTACCGCACTGCGGATATGCCAGCGCTCAGGTGAATTATAACTTATGTCCAATGGAATAGAGTTGAATCTAACGTAGTAATACATCATGAACCGTTCAGAATAAGAGCAGTGCTTAACTCACTTCAAATAGTTGCAAACGAGAAACTCGAGGATTAGTAACGTGACTGGAATGTTTATGGTTATTTATCGGAAAAATTCAACTCTATGATCGTTTTAAACGAAAAAGGCCATTTGTCATGGAAGGATTTAATGTTAGGTTAATAATACCTTTTTTGGAGGTATCGTTTGAATTTATACTGTAAAGTTTCTGTTTATATTATAAAAGGAAATCATAATCCATGGATGATGAAAACGTTGAAAAATTTAGTGTGTTTAGTAATCATTTATTTAGTAAATTGGTAATTTTGTAAATGGTACATAATCTTATTTCCTTTAATTATAAATAAATCTTGTTTCCGATGAAATCTAAACGAATGGATTCTGAAATTCGTGTCCTACTTCACTGAAATTCATAAATTACATTATAATTTATACGTGCAGGTTCAATTTTGAAGAAGTATTGTATAATAATTCATACGTGTTCTCATTTATTTACTGACTAAGACTTTTTGAATTTAACTCTACTCTTTAACGGTACTCAGCCCATCTTCGAGTGTCGTGGGGGTATTATGCTGAGACAAGGTCCTTGTTGGCCTCACACACTGCTTTTTGTTTATTTTTTCTTTGAATTGTTTTTTTTGTTTTGTTTTTCCCCTTTTATCCTTATTAATTCTTGCTTTGTTTTGACTGTATTGTTTTTTGTGTGCGTGTGTGTGTGTCAATAAATATTTTTCTTTCTTTTTTTTTCTTTCTATCTAAATGCTTCAAAAACCTGACACAATAGAAATATATAAAAACCTAAAAGAGGTATTCAAATAATATTTAGTAACTAACTAATCGAAGTCTTCTTTGAGGTTTTCCATTAAGGGTTTATTCAGGGTTTTTTTTATACTCAAATTAACATAAACTAAGTCACCACAAGCCACAGCTATTTCAATGCGCTGTTACAAATAATAAACTTCAGTCTCAAATCAACATCGACAATCAAAGACAGAATCTGAAAATATTGAACGCTGGGTCAATTAATTCCCTTCCATTCAATATTCTATAGACAGTTGAATTTTTCATGCAATCGAACTTTGAAATATTGAGTGGCGAATCCAATTAGAGTCAAAGAATTTATAAAGACAATTCCTTAGGGAGATCGTTCCATTTAATTAATGTAGTTCTTTCTAGATTATATTTTACTTTGTATTAGGAAATCTTATTTACTTGTTACGAAAAATTGGAGATGTAGTGATTCATTCCCTGCAACAAATTCTGAGTGGAGCCCTTTTTAGTACACATTTTGTTTTTTTTACCTATATACCTAAGCACCTACAATAATTGTGTTCTAAATAAATAATTTTTAATTTATTATAATTAACAATCAAAGACATGACCTTGAATAGGCGTTCAAAAACACTTGTTAAAGTTAATTTTTAATAAAAATATTAAATTCCAATTTCAATTTAACATACTTTTTTTGGTGGTAGGTTTTATTTTAAGTCTGACTCTCTAGAATTGAAATTAGAATCGTAGAAACATCTAACATCTAACGACTAATAAATTTTCATATTACCTAACTTTCATAGAAACTATGACTTCTTAAGTTTAAAGTAACCCCTAAACTTTTTTAGGTTACGTGTTATTCCGACAACTGTCATCTAGATGAAGTGTTAAAAACTAAAATACCATCGGCGAAAACTGGCAATTTACGCTTGTTATTAGAAGGCTATGTTAGTAAACAATGTAGGTACAAGTTGTGAGAGCCAGACCTCAAGTTTGTTCTACTTGACTTACCGAGATGAAAATGCAAATTCTGAACAGTAGAGGGGCAACTCATGTTTGAATGCAATCAAACTTGTATACATCAAAAGCTGTACGTACTACAGCAGCTATACATAAATATCAAATTAACATCCCTTGTATTTACAAGTTTTAGTAAGGGGCTATCACAAAATCCAATTCTCTCCTACACTAAATGATAGAAAACGTGGGAATGTGGTCGGCTTTGGTCCAATATTGCTTGTCCTCCTTGTGTGTGGCTGTTGTGAAGACCTTAGCATAACCGTAGAAAGGTTAATAGAACATTTTTATTTATTGTATAAACTACACTAGACTAAGCCGAAAAACGAGCACACTGATTTAGTAAATGCCAAAATTCCCTAAAAATAGTAATGGCGACCATGACTTAAGAAACTATAATTGTATGGAAAACTTATTTAAATAGCAAGCCATTAGCTAAAAATTAGAGCTATCTATTACTATATATTCGTTTACTATTTGAAAAGAACCATTTACACCATGAGCCGCATTTCTAAGGAATCTCTTCTATTTCCAGTTCAGTTTTCGATTGGCCCAATTCAAGGAAACTGTAGAGCATGCCCGAACGAACTATCGCAACAATGTAAAATACAGAGTTTATGGTACAGCCCACTTTCATTAGATTGTTTCCGAGTGTTACATAAACTGGAATAAAGTTTTGTAAAAGAATAACATTGTTCGGGCGTGTTGCTCGAGAGGGTTCTGTGGAACTTTTTATGATTTTATTTTGAGTCTTCAAAGCACTCTCCATTAGGGTCCGCACCAGGACTCGTTCTATGAAAATTGTTATTTATTTACCGACGACAGATTTAAGATGCTGTTTGTTACTGAGATTATTGTTGAGTTGAATAGAAGTTGTAAGTGTTTTGAACAATGCAATTTTGAAATTATTTCGTCAGTAATAGTTTTTTAGAAATTGGAAGTATTTAAATTTGCTTTAAAAGACTGACGCGGCGCCATTGAATCAGATTGAGATCTAGTAGTTAAAATGTAAGGTGAAAAAAAAATTATTGTAAGTACTATAACTAATTTTTACAAGAAACTTATATTTATTTAAAAAAAATGCTCTTTAAATAAAATTAAAACGTTTTTTTATATAATTCTTTATTCTGTTTTCTTCTTACTTAACCAACTAAGACGTGACGTGACAATGCAACGTTATCAATTATAATGCTTAAGTGTTAAGTGCTACACTTACTTTTTTTTGTAGCTTTTTAGATATTAATGACAAATAAAATACAATCATAACTTTAAAGCTACTCGTTATTACAATGCTATTAGTAACATTATCAAAATAAAGTTAATTTTCTAATTTACAAAGGTTGAAGGTACACAGTTTTTTATTTTTCTTCAAACTCTTCGTCTTCGTCATCCGGCATTATCGTGGTGGTATTGAAGAAGGTTTTGACCACTGCCTTGAAAGCCTTCCTCGCTCCCTGGCGGAGCAAGGTCAACTTAAACTGCATAAGCACTATCAGGTACGTTGACATGAAAGAAATATTCTGCAAGTAAGAAAAACAATATATAAAATATAACTAGAAAGATCTCATTAATTGTAATGTTTTGAATCTTCGTCATTGCACATATATAAAGGAGTTATAAATATTTTAATTATTTGGAATGACCACTGTGTTTTTTATAATTATACTGTTTGTCAATAATAAGGGTAGCATTTGATGGTTAAGCTTAAATATTTGAATCATATATATATAGTATATATTTATTCACCACATGATAACAATAGATGCATTATTAAATGTGCAGAATGAGGAGGTGCAAAATTAGGGTATAATTTTTTTTTTGTTTTACGAAGGCATTGTTTACACATTTTTGAAATTTCATAATCTACTCGATCATGTAAGCCCTAAGAATATTTTAAGCTCACTTTCAAAATTAATCTACTATCTATAAGGTCTTTTAAGTAGTTACGAAAACAAACGTGTTGCTTACTGCCGCGAACAGTTCCCTGTTGATGTTGGTGAAGCCATCGAGGTTCATGATGGGCGGATTCTTGGCGATGGCCACCAGGAACATCTCCACCTCGCGCTGGGTGCTACGGTCGATGGCGCCCAGGTTCACATTCAACAAGCGGACTGCAAACTCGAAACCTACCTGTATGCGAAAAAAACTCTTACATTTTCATGGGTTTTACCTTTCATCATTTCAGCCAATAAACGTCCACTGCTGGACAATGGCCTTGCCCAAAGATCTCCACAACGACCGCTTTTGTGCTGCTTGCATCCAGCGGCTTCCCGTGACCTTTATCAGATCGTCAGTCCACCTCGGTTATCTTTATATAGTACTAGCTGACCCGGCGGACTTCGTATTGCTTTTACAGTTTCTATGTCAACAACACAATCCAATTGTTTCTATGACAACAAAACAAACAAATCCTGGAACATTTTGTATTGGAAATAAAAATGTTTGGGGTGGACCACCATTATCACTTAGGGGTATGAAAAATAGTTTACGACCGATTGTCAGACCGACCGAATATACATATAAAATTTCACAAAAATTGATATAACCCGTTTCGGAGGAGTATGGCAACTACAACAACATGTGACACTAGAATTTTATATACAGGGTGGAAAGATCGAATGTCACATGGATGGCAACTACCTTAAATATTGGAAATAGCACATTCTGTGTAAAGGAGACTTTCCTATAATTGTAAAAACAATAAATTCTGCATTTATAGATTTTTTTAAATTGCTTGTCTTAGGCGGGACTCAACCTGTCAAATGCGACAAAAAATGCCGTATTTTATGATGCAGATCGAAAGGGTTACTGATAAGGTTCATTTTTATCTAAATAACAAACACAATCAAAATAACGGAAGGTCATGAAAACTAACAATTACCTTTTAATTTTGTTTTCAGAAGTCACGTGAAATGCACCGCAACTACTTTAATTATCACATATTTGAAGGACACCTGAATACAGTATATAGTTAGTATATTTGTATATAGTATATTTGTATAGGTTTTCAATCGTATTGCTATTACACTATTATGTTTAAATTTATGTTGCGGTCTATAAAAAGGTTAATATGCCTACATGAATCCCCATTCATGTTGGCACAGGGAGACAAAATTTATGATGAAACCATGCCATGGTAAGCGTCCGGGGAGCCATTGCAAGAAACTTTTGCGTTGACATTGCGAAAGTTTCACGGCTCTAGCAATTGTCACCCTGAATCGCTAAGTTATGTAAATTTGGGCACTCATTTTCGCGAAACACGCGTTTTTATAAAAAGTTCAAAGTATTTTAAAGAAGAAACTTAACTGTCACTTCGAGGCGGA
This sequence comes from Eudonia lacustrata, assembly GCA_947562085.1. Classification (NCBI taxonomy): domain Eukaryota; kingdom Metazoa; phylum Arthropoda; class Insecta; order Lepidoptera; family Crambidae; genus Eudonia; species Eudonia lacustrata. Next base: position 6,307,667 of record OX387320.1, read on the forward strand.
TTTGTATTGTACGTACGAGTATTTAAAAAATATAACTAAGGTCAAACTTCAATTTTACAAAGCTAATTGAACTGTCGTGTTCGTTTAATATAACAAGCTAAAACAGACCTTATCATTTAATGACAAGTTACTGATAACATCAAAAGAAGAAAATATATAAGGCCACATTTTATCCACTGCAAATATTTTGAGGATAAATTTAACAACATATATATACTGTTTTTATGAAAAAACCTTAAATTTTTAAGAAGACATTTCGATTAAAAATTAAAATACAGCGCTTTCGGTAATTTCAATTCAAAGGAGCCGAAACAGAGAGGCCGCAATGCCTTCACAGCTTACACGTGCCCGTAGTTTCATTCAAAGGCGCCGACAGAGAGGCCGCTCTTAAAAATATTACAATTTTTGTGTCAGGAAAAGTAAAAAAAAACTAGCCTGTATTTGTTTAAATGCTAAGGCCTTATTTTTCTGATATAATTAGATGTTTTGTCAAAATATTTGGAGTTGATAAAATGTTACCTTACATTTAGATGACCGTCCATTCACTAAATGATATCTAATTGCATACTAAACGGTCGCGTCGGTCACCGACCGAAAAGATGCTCGGTTTGAATACAATAAATTTTGGGTCAATGCCCATAGCTCTGTAAGACTAGTGACATGAACCCATACCTAACACTAGCATATTAGCTTCCTGCGTGGAATAGCCTTAATAACAGTCTTTGACTTAAAAACATAATAACCTTTCGCGTGGCATGATAAGCCTCATTACAAATTATAAAGAGCAGCGTCATGCAGTATCCAACGATGACGAACAGCCCCATCTCCTTGTAGCTGAGGCCTCTCTCCAGGATCTCTGACAACGCTCCGTACAAGGAAATGGTGGTGGTGAAGAAGATCACCATGCAGTAGATCCCGTACATGTTGGAGTATGCACGACCTGTTGGTTAATAAAAATTCTACAATTAATTAAGGTGACTACAGTCACAACATCACAGAGCGTGTAACTTTTGGAAGATCATTGATCATGATTGAGAAGAACGTAGGTCCCAGTGTACTCCCTTGACTGACACCAGAACGAGTATAGTATTTGTTAGATTGAAATCCAAATAGCTGGACGTACTGCTTACGATCCTTGAGGTAATCAGAAAAGTTTTTAAGAAGTATTGGGCAAAAACCAATGGAAGACAGCTTTCGCAACAAGATGTCGTTGCCAACAAGGTCGAATGCTTTTTTTTAGGCAAAATATGCTACGTCCACTTGGCGTCCCTTATCCATTTCAGAGGCAACTTCATCCACCAACGTCGTAGACCTACCACGCCGAAATATTGAGCATCATCGAGACTGGAATTTATTTGGGTGGTGATAGACTGATTTATAATCCTTCCAAATATTTTGCTAAATGTTGACATCACTGCTATTGATCTATAAGTTGAAACTTCTTGTGATGATTTACTTTTCGGTTTGGGTGTCACTCTGGATATTTTCCATAAACTTGGAAATACACCACTTTGATGGGATAGGTTGTATTTATGAAGTAAGGGGTACTCAAAAGTAGAAATACAGTCCTTAACGAAAAAAGAAAGCAACCCTTCTGGCCCAGCAACTTAGCCCCAATAACTTAGCAAGTTATATAGGATAATGCACCGATCCTGAGTTAAATAGCTTCTCAGCATTTTCATAGCCACGTGCATATCCTAAAATAGTCACTATTTGAAGTTTTATAATAGATTTGGGTCACACCGGATTTTATTTTGTTTAATTGGTTTTTGAGCTAATGCTATAACTACATAATTATATTAAACAATTTGTGCAATTCTACTCGAGTTTGATTTTAAAATTTCAATAGTCTTGATAATTCGAACCTTTTGCAGGGTCCTTGGTCATAGGAAGAGTGTAAGTAGTATAAAGCGATGACATCCATAAAAACTGTTTCATATTAAAGTCCGTTGTTGAAATCCTATATATCTGGTATATTATGTACTATTTAGCTGGTATATAATATACTGTGTAGCTTGTATATTATGTACTATGTAGCTGGTATATAATGTATCTTTAAACTGGTATTTATGTAGCCTACAACTGGTATAACATGTATCAGTTATAGGTAGCTGGTATATTATGTACCATACAGCTGGTATATTGTGTACCCCAAAGCTGGTATATTAATTAATTTGCTGGTCTATTGTGCACCCTATAGCTGGTATATTATGTATTTTGTAGCTGGTATATAATGTTCCCTACAGCTGGTATAGTATGTACTTTGTTGCTGGTAAATTATATAATTTGTTGCTGGTATATAATGTACTATTTAGCTGGTGCATTATGTACCCTACAGCTGGTATGTTATGTACTTTGTAGCTGGTATATTATGTACTATGTAATTGTTGAGGAGGCTGACAGATTAACGAAACTTAGTGTTACTGAAGGACTACCATTAGGTACATGTTACATCAAGCTATGAAGAACATTTACACAAATACAAAAAAAATATGACAAAACATTGGAAAACATATATTGACGAAAGATCAATGTCAACAGGTATCTGTTACAGGTTATGCAATCGGAGCCTCCTCATGACCCTTGGCTTAGTAAGGTTAGTTTTAGTAGGAAACTTATTGCAACTGCTCACAGACTTCGATCTGGACATGTTCCACTAAATAGATTTGGACATCTCATGAAAAAAGTTAGCTCCCCAAATTGTGCAGTGTGTGGAAAAATTGAAGATGCCCATATTTTATTGGTGGAATGTGACATAAATCGAGCGAAACCTGGGAGAATATTTAGTCGCGAACCTGAAAGTCAACAGCCGTGTCATTGGAGTGTTTCATAGTATACTGTCTGACCCCACGTCCAGGAAAGCGACGCTAATTTACAAAATCGCGGCGCAATAATCCACAAATGTAAGATAAGTAATAGTTACCATGGGAGACACGTAGTTATTATACAAAAGCCCCATAGAAAGTAAATAAAGAGAAAAAATAGCAATAATAATGTAGAAGCTCACTATAATTATTGTGTCCCGTTTTCAACGTACCGTGTCGACATGTCCGACTACCGTGATTGATTGGGGTCAACCCCGCTCGGCAGTTGTCAATTAGTTAATAACAGTTGATTATCGCTGGATCCACCTGTCACCTCGCAGAAGCTACTCGATGGTACGCTTAATGCAAATAAGCGAGAAGATTATGTGGACTACCCAACTTATTAATTTTTTCTCTATGATGTTAACTTTGAAAGAGGTTAATGTCAATTTTGAATTTTGATTTGTCGTTTTAGCTTTAGATTTGTAGCGAATTAATAACACTCGGCTATTTATTTTCAGAATTTGTTATTTTATTATTTTTAAGTTACTTACTTATTCAAGAAGTCATGGAAATATGTGCGACCGTTACGTATCATTCTAGTTTGTCTTAATAAAAAAATGAAATGAAAATACAGTTTATTGTACACCATACAAAATACAAAAAGAGGACAATACAAGAAGAAGTATAAATGGCGGCCTTATCGCTAAAAAGCAATTTCTTCCAGGCAACCATGTGTTGAACTGGACAAAAAAGCTAAGAAATGGGTGGTTTATGGTGCTTTCAAAATTATGACTTTATTTACAGACAATATAAATATACTTAATTATCATACATAAAATAAATATATCTACATACTTACTACTAATAACTAACTAACTTAATATTAATTTCGAACAGATTTTCAGATGATAAATAAATTTATATCTATTTTATAAAATATATAAATGTTAAATGTTGCACATGCATCTCTTTATATTTTTATGGACATTTATTTGACCATTCAGCTAATTATTGTAATAAGTCAAATAAAAGGCTCTGTCTTATTATAACTATAATTTACCAATTTACTAAAAAGTTGTAAGCAGACTCTAAAATCCTAGTTTCATTTGTAAGTAACTGTTTATATTTTGGTCCCGATCTGGCAATGGCAAGGAACGGGTATGACACAATATACCGTGCGAATCGCTATCTGTATATTTGGTAGCAGGTGCTGTAAAGGGCCCCCAGTTTTATGGGTGATATGATACAAGAGCCTACAAGGCAATAAAACCTTCTGTTATTAATGCTATGTTGATATTGATATTGGTCCTACTTGGTGTTTTTAAGCTTGTTTATTTAGAAATATAGGGTCTAACAATATCAATAAGCGAACGTTTAAGGGGAGCATCTATACATCACACTGAGCATGCTCACCAAATTTGGTCCAAAACTACAGGCTTGTTACCGAGATAATCAACAAAACATTATCATAATTTACCAAAAATATACCCTTTTCAAACCCGTAGCTGTACTACAAAGATAGCCACACGGCTATCTTTGTGTGCGTGTAGTAGTCACAATTGAAAAACCATTATATGACATTCATACACACACGTGTATGAATGTCATATAATGGTTTTTCAATTGTGTGCATGTATCTGTACACTATCTTTTTATTGACGCTTACGTGTGTGTTAGCAAAGATTCAGCATGTTTCGTGATGTGCATTATTTTAGTTTGTTAGAAAACATAACTTTGAAGAATCACTATAAAACTGGAGCTCATTTTTTGTCATTGTATTCAGAATGATGTATAGATATCGCCTTTAAACGTTCGCTTATCGATTTTGTTATACCCTGTATATAAAGGTTTATGAAACGGATCGGAAAAGGTATGAATACATTAAACTTTTAATCTTAGGGTCGACACATATTTGGTCGCCAAAAAATAACATAGATTGTCATCACCGGTGGCAGGCACCACCAGAATACCAGCGTTGTTGCGACACGCTTCGTTCGCAACAACACAAACTGAGGCGAGGTCCTGATTGACTTATTATTTCTCTCTCTCTCTCTCTCTTTCCCTCTCTCATAAATGTCGAATACTGGTGCCACTACCCTACGTATAGATTCACATAGATGTATAGATAGATATAGACGTGTGAAATGTCCTTAGTTCAACATACCTATAAACATTTTAAATGGAACAATTCCAATTTCAAAAAAAAGTTGTTAAAAACGGCTAGTAAGGTCAGTTTTCAATCGTGCAGGTTTAGCATCTTTTGCATTTCCGGTTCACCGGATGGGTGACCAAGTTAAAATAGTTTTTTAGTGCTTCTGCAGGCACGTTAAGCCGATGCTCACTTGTTGTCGTAGATAGCAGTCGCTTATACCAATCCACATTGCAGATTATAACCTATTTTTCTTATGGGCTTTTGTTCATGTGGGATAGGATGACCGCTGCAGTGGGACATCTATGGGCTGATAATTATAGTTTTTTCAGATAAATATCTGAAGCTTGCTCTACGAATGCTTTAATTGCCTAAGATGACTAAGACACATTTTCAAAATTGTAGTAAACTTTAACCGTCTCTGGGGTCTAGTGGTTAAGACCACCGATCTCAGGTCCCATGTTCGATTCCCAGCGGGGGGCACATCTTTATGTACTCTGTTTAGTTGGTGTTAGGGTTTTTTTATCCGCCTGGCTAGCTACCACCATCTTATCTGAATATGTCTCCGTAACATTAATGTTTGAGCATTGTTGTGTTCCGTCAGCTAGAGATAAGATAGCCTCAGTAATTATTATTAAGGATCCCGGGTAAAGTGCGCTTCCGATTGGCCTTCATCAGGTAAGATAAAATAAAACTAAAAAATAAAAATAAACTTTCCTAGACTCACACCAATTATCTAGCCCAAGAGAAGCTTCGTTATGAAACTCGTTAAATGGTTACTAGACAATGGATAAACATACTTAAAATACATACTTATTATACATAGAAAACACCCAGACCCGAGACGATTTAGAAAAACAATAATTTCTAAATTGACCCGACCGGGGATCGAACCCGGGACCTCAATGATGGTGACACCATGAAAACCGGTGTACAAACCACTCGACCAAGGAGGTCGTAAAAATGAAAGCACTGTGCTTACCTGTAAGATAAAAAAAAACTATTTTTGATTTTCGTTTTATTTATTCTTACCAAGTTGCTGCATCATGTGAGACAAGTCGACCCACAGATGGCGGTACTGAGCCAGCTTCAAGGCAGGGTGCTCTGCTTCCAAAGCCTTGTGCAGATTCATTGCGAGGCCTCGCGACGCCGTCCCGAATGCATTGCAGTTTATATACCTGGAAGAGATTTATAGATGGAACGGATTTGCTTAGATGGAAACTGTTTATTGTATGTCACTACAACAATAGTCACTGTTTATGTTATTAGAAATGTATAAATTTTATGAGAAATGTATTATCCTACTCACATTATAAAAGCGAAAGTTTGTAAGTATGGATGTTTGGTGAGTACCAAACATCCATACTTACAAACTTTCGCTTACAACGCTTTTCGTGAAAGAGTTTTCACGTAAAAAATACTGAATGGATTTGAATGAAATTCGGCATACAGATAGTTTATAACCAGGAATAACACATAGGATACTTTTTATCCAGATATTCCCACGGGAACGGGAACCACGGCCACTAGTATACTAATAAAAATTCCCGCTCTTGTTTTCAATTCAACACTTTTTACAAATAAAAATTATTATATTTAGATGATCAGAATAGATCAAAATAGATAAGATAATTCATATGACACAGAGAGAGAGAAGAGACCTATTAGTTAAAACTTTATAAATTATATTGAAATTTACTTTATTTTATATTAAAACTAGCGACCCGTCCCGGCTTCGCACAGGTGGACATTTTATTTATTTTATTTATTTATTTTATTAGGTTACACAACAGACATTAATCCTAACAAAGTTATAAATACATAATAGGTTTAACAACATTTTATACTAGACTAATGCCCTAATTGTGTTAACACAAGTAGTTTATGTGTGCTTAACATGTGTAAAATTAGATTTAGCTTTAGATTTAAAAAGAAAATAGAACTAGATTTAAAGAAATAATATTTCCAAATAATTTTAAAATTACTTAAAACTATTTGGAAATACTACACTTGGGTCGTTAGCCATTTAGGTCAATTATTTCATTTTCTTTTTCAATTCACATTCCTTTTTTAATATAGCTTATACTACTCAGTGCTAATGTAGCATTCTAATAGTGAATGAATGTTTTAAATCGGTCCAGTAGTTTTTGAGTTTATTCGTTGCAAACATACAAAAAGACAAAGCTTTCCTCTTTATAATATTAGTGTGATTTTTTTTATGTAGTCCGGCTATGTCTTCAACTAAGTTGTAGTTAACTGAAAATAAATAACAACACTTCTAAAGAATAGTGATAGTGTGCCAAGTAGATTTAAATGAAGTCCTACCATCAACCACTCACCACAAAGAGCAGAAGCCATCCAGCATAGCAATGATGTGGTAGTATGCGAAGGAATGCCACAGTTCGAAGTCATCCTGCAGGTAGTGCTGAGACAGTATGACGGCGAAGCTCAGCCCCCACGAGAACACACACAGCCCCCACGTCAGGATATACAGGTTCGGGAACACTATCGGGGAGCCCGTGATCTTTAAATACTTCAACTGCAAAAGGAAGGTAGGAAACAAATGTAGTTGTCTATGGATTTTTTCTTAGCCCCTTACAAATAAGCAAAGAATAAGCTCCGAATAGTTATTCCGTGTTTTGTATCTTTTACTCTAATTTGAAATGGCGTTTACATGACAGGAACAAAACATGCAATAACTATTCCGACCCTATTCTTTGTTTATTTGTAAGACCCTTAATGTTCATCATCATCATCATTTCAGCCAAAAGACGTCCACTGCAGAACAAATGCCTCCTCCAGGGATCTACACAACGACCGCTTTTGTGATGCTCACATCCAGCGGCTACCCGTGACCTTCACCAGATCGTTGGTCCACCTTGTTGGAGGCCTGCCCACACTGCGTTTCACGTAATTTTAGTTTTTATTATACACGGTGTCTCATTTAAATCGGTCAGTATGGGAAAGTTCACTATAAGACATACGAAGATCTCTTCTTAGGAACCATGTCATCGATTTTAATAAGAAGAAAAACTGCATTCATACATTTAAAAAAAACCTGTACTCAGCTCGGGAATCGAACCCGGTTGTTTTGAAAAAAATAAACTTACACTTTACATTCAACAAGTTCAGGCATGTAAAATTGTCTCTATGGTTGTTTGTACCTCTTTGCTGGTTTTGTAATTAAAAGATCTTTACCTAAACGTGTTGAATATTGTATTGAAAAAAACGGTGGGCACTTCGAACACCTACTAAAATAAATTAAAGTATGTGAAAACAATGCATTTTATTCATTTTAGACATGTTTCATAGAGCCATTTACTGCTTAAGACCTACACAATCGATATCTAAATAGAAATCATCATCATCATCAGCTCATAAAGTCCCCACTGCTGGGGCACGAGCCTTCCCTATGGATGGACAGGGAGAACGGGCCATAAACCACCACGCGGGCCCAGTGCGGATTGGTGGTTGTTAACGACTACTAATGCAGCCAGGACCAACGGCTTTACGTGCCTTCCGAAGCACGGAGGAGCTCGAGATGATAAATTTTTGATCACCCATCCGATGACCGGCCTTTGCGAAAGTTGCTTAACCTCAGCAATCGCAGACAGGGCGTGTTAACCACTGCGCCATCGAGCTCCTCATCTAAATAGAAATAGAGATAGTGAAAGTTTATTTGTTCAAAACAAACCGGGTTCGATTTCCGAGCTGAGTACAGGTTTTTTTAAATGTATGAATGCAGTTTTTCTACTTATTAAAATCGATGACATGGTTCCTTAGAACAGATCTTCGTATGTCTTATAGTTATCTTCGTATGTCTTATATATGTCAATTTGGATGAAATTGTTTGTGTGTGTTCAAGTGGTTTCGAGAATGGTTTAGATTTACAATTGGACCTGGTAGGTGGCTCTGCTATAGGGGTTCATCATATGATACGGGTGTTCTTAAGCGGACGAATGATTTGTCTGTTTTGTTGTCATGGAAACTGTCACAGCGGTACGAAGTCCGCCGGTCAACTAGTTTTATACAAAACTCTTTGGAGATAAATGGAGAGATAGTTCAATATATGCTGGTACTATGTATAGTTAGCCCTCACGAGAACACGCCGGCCCCCACGTCAGGATTTAGAGTTGACCATAAAATTACTTTATCACTTTTGACAAAAACTTCCATTACAATAAAAGGCTCATTGTCAATAATGACAAGGCATCTGTCACTTGGTCTTTTAAAGAAAAATAGAACTTGTTGTTTTATTATATGCAAACCAAATTCACTTCTAAGGTGGTAAAGCAATTTCATTGTCGACTATACAGGTTAAGAAACACTATTTGGGAGCCCGTGATTTTCAAATACTTCAACTGCAAAATGAAGCTGGAGATCAGCGTATACCATGCTTTAAAACCTTACTTACAGAAAGCTACTTTATTACCATCGCGGCCGCGATCTTACATAAATATTAAACTGAGCTCTCATACCATTACCATTATGCACACCAAAAATCACTGAGATTTGTCTGGTGTGCTACGGGAAATGTAATATTATAAAGCTCCTTCGTGTTCGAGGTGATTTTTTTCTATACGCGATTCTAGTTTTATATCAAAGACATAACAGTCTTTGAAGATAGATAGTTGAAAATGAATTATAAAAATAAAACGTTACACATCTATGTATGTACTTCTTATTATTATAATTAAATTAAAAACTAATACTTTTTAATTTAATTTGTCGTCATAGTGACACTATTTTATATTTCGATATAAATAAATTTATTAAAAACTTTAGTTTGACGTCAGATACTATGTATCTTTCTAAGAAATGTAGGACTCAGATAGCTAATTTGTTAGCTTTTAATATACATGATACAGTTATAGGTGGTATAACTAAGTCTTTTCATAATAATAACTTAATCATTAGTAGTTCTACTAATGCAACTTTTACATCTAGTAATAAGGTTACAACCTCAGGTTTAAACTGAGGTCTAAGACAAAAGCCAAGCCCACATCCATTACTATTATACATCAAAATATTCAGGGTTTGGCTGGCAAGGACTTAGAATTAGAATTATTAGCAAAAAGTCAGGTAATTCATGTATTTTGTATAACTGAGCATTGGCTAAAAAGTCATGACACATCGTTCCATGTAAATAACTTCCAACTAGCAAGCGCGTACGTGCGAAGCTCAGCTATTCACGGCGGTTCTCTAATATTAGTAAGAAGCAATATTAAATACAAAAATCGCAACGATATTGTAGACCTATCAGTGGAGCGTAACATTGAACTATCGTGTGTGGAGTTCAATAGTTTTGTAATAGTGTGTGTATACCGACCCCCCTCGGGCAATTTCAATATTTTTGAAACAGTAATGGAAAACGTACTTAGAAAATTAAAACTAAAAAAGAAATTTGTTTTAGTATGTGGAGATTTTAATATAAATATTTTAGAAAACACTCCAACGAGTGTTCGTCTTCTTGCCTTATTTAAATGTTTTAATCTTTTGAATCTATTTCTCGAACCCACTAGAATAACTTCACATTCGGCCACTTGTCTCGATAATATTTTTACAGACTATGACCCTGTTTCTAAGTCACTCATTAATAATCTTACGTCTGACCATTGCGGTTTGAAGGTGACCTATGATTTTGATATTAGGGATGATCCAATAATAGTGAACTGTAAACCAGTTACAAAAGAGCGAGTGGAGTGTTTCAAAAATAGTATAGCTTGTAAAATAGATGCATTGCCTTTTGTACAAGATGATCCAGATGTGCTTTATAGTAATCTTTTTAACTTAATCAAGACCGAATACAACCAGGTGTTTACACCAAAAACAATAAAAATTACTCATAAACTTAAGTTCTGTGACTGGGCCACGACTGGTATATATAAAAGTAGAAATAAATTGTATGATTTATATAGTTTAAAACAATATAACCAAAATGTTAATTTTACGGAATATGTAAAGAATTATTCGAAAATGTTTAAGAAAGTGTGCATAGTAGCAAAATCTAATTACATTAAAGAAAAAATTAAAAAGTCTAACAATAAAATCAAAGCCACTTGGGACATCATAAACCGTGAAACAGGTAAATTTAAACCACGGGATAATACTTTCACTTTAAAAGTAAACGACAACTTGGTCAATTCAGATTCACAAATTGCTAATATTTTTGATGATTTTTTTGTAAATATACCTGTAATAACAACATCAAATTTAGATTCATCACCGGAAGCTGCACAAACTTTACTCCAAAAATATGTACCAAAATGTAATCTTTCCTTTCATTTTAAATACATTGATTCAATGAATATTATTAAAACATTCAAATCACTTAAAATGAAAAACACGAGTGATTTGTGGGGTATATCTATTAAAGTAATTAAGAATATTATTTATTCTATTGCACCGTATCTTGCTGAAATTTTTAATAACTGTGTCGATAAGGGAATCTTTCCTGATCTTATGAAGTTTAGTAAAGTTATACCTTTATTCAAATCAGGAAACAAAGAAGACCCCAGTAACTATCGGCCCATTTCAATATTACCAGCGCTAAGTAAAATTTATGAAAAAATTATACTCGAACAGTTGATGTCATATTTTAACACAAACAACCTTTTACATAGTAAGCAATATGGTTTTACTAAGGGTCGTTCTACTACTGATGCAGGCGTTGCTCTAATAAAACATATATTTGATGCCTGGGAGAAGTCTCAAAATGCTCTTGGAGTTTTTTGCGACTTGTCCAAGGCTTTTGATTGCGTTGAGCACCGGACTCTGGTGTTGAAGCTACATTATTACGGTCTCGAAGTTTTTGCACTAAATTTAATACAGTCATATCTCAGCTCTAGAACTCAAACTGTCGATATAAATGGTACTAAATCATCTGGTTCTCATGTAAAAATGGGAGTTCCACAAGGGTCGATTCTTGGTCCTTTTCTGTTCTTGATTTATATTAATGACTTACCATTCTTTGTAGAGAATTTCTGTGAAATTGTATTATTTGCAGATGATACTTCACTCATTTTTAATGTGACTAGGTGTAGGACTAATTATGAAAATGTAAATAAAGCTCTTTCAGAGGTACTCCATTGGTTTACTATTAATAATTTACAGCTTAACGCTAAAAAAACAAAATGTATTAAATTTATATTACCAAATGTCAGAAATGAACCAACCAATATTAGAATAAACGGTGATCAATTAGATTTGGTAGATTCTACAGTCTTTTTAGGCATTACCCTTGACTCAAAACTTCAATGGAATCCTCATATATCGAAATTGGCCGGTAAACTCAGTTCTGCTGCTTATGCCATTAGAAAAATTAGGCAGTTAACAGACGTTGAAACTGCTAGAACAGTTTATTTTAGTTATTTTCATAGTGTCATGTCGTATGGCGTCCTACTGTGGGGAACAGCGGCTGATATTGAAACTATATTCATTTTACAGAAACGAGCAATAAGAGCAATCTATAAACTAGGATCACGAACTTCCCTAAGAAATCTTTTTAAGGAGATTGATGTCCTGACAGTTGCATCTCAATATATTTATAATTGTATAGTTTTTGTACGTTGCAACATCAACTCCTTTACTAAACACGGTGACGTACACAATTTCAATACTAGAAATAAGACAAAACTTGTAATGCCACTGTTCAGGTTACAGAAGGTACTTGGTTCTTTCTTGGGGCAAGGTATACACTATTACAATAAAATACCAAATTCTGTACTAGATTTACCTTTAGATAAGTTTAAAAAACATGTGAAGTCTTTATTACTTATAAAAGGTTATTATACAGTCAAAGAATATTTAGATGATAAAACAGCCTGGTTATAATAAAAATCACATATTATATTTGAATCAATTTATTAAAATTATTTTTTATACTTTTTATACTGATATGACAGCCTTTATCAGCATTGTCCTACAGATAACAAACAGCGTTGCGTTAAATAGATCATTAAGTTTTTATTTAGAGTATCTTGAGTGTGTCATGCTCTCTTTACTGTCTCTGCGGTGGTGGCGTGTGCGTCGGGTCGTTACGTTCCCTAAAATATGGTTGAGCGAAGCGATGGCTGATTCATACGTCATGCTCGTGAACGGGTGCCGCCTGTGGAGGCTGGTCTGCTCTTGCATACTTATCTTATTTTTAGTATTATTAATTATAGTTTGACTTTGTTTTACCTAAACAATTTTTGACTTTTACTAGAGTACTGTAGTGGTGCTGTATGACATTGTGGAAATTGAAACTTTTACATAATTATCTGATGTAAATTTGTTAACTTACATTTTTTATTTTAACAGCATTGTCCTACAGATAACAAACAGCGTTGCGTTAAATACATCATTAAGTTTTTATTTAGAGTATCTTGAGTGTGTCATGCTCTCTTTACTGTCTCTGCGGTGGTGGCATGTGCGTCGGGTCGTTACGTTCCCTAAAATATGGTTGAGCGAAGCGATGGCTGATTCATATGTCATGCTCGTGAACGGGTGCCGCCTGTGGAGGCTGGTCTGCTCTTGCATACTTATCTTATTTTTAGTATTATTAATTATAGTTTGACTTTGTTTTACCTAAACAATTTTTGACTTTTACTAGAGTACTGTAGTGGTGCTGTATGACATTGTGGAAATTGAAACCTTTACATAATTATCTGATGTAAATTTGTTAACTTACATTTTTTATTTTGTTTTTTTACATGTTGTAATTGTCTTATATATATTTTTTGTGTTTATTTGTAATGGAAAGTGTTCTGCTATGATAGGGCATTTTCCAATATTTTTGACGCTGTAAGGGAGAAAAGAGCTGGACACTTGCTGAGTTTCTTGCCGGTTCTTCTCAGTACAAGATCTCCCGCCCAGAGTAGATTTACGAACCGATGGCATAATGACATTCACAAGAGCTACTTGTAGCCTAAACTGAATAAATGATTTTGAATTTTGAATTTTGAATAATTTGACCAAATCGGCTATGATTATTCACATATAATTTTACGAAAATATTGTTGCGAACAAATTACAATTTGAAACAAGACAAAGTGTTGAAAAAAACCTACGAGTGGGATTCGAGCCCGTACCCCATGACAAATCCCGAATAGCCGATTTGGTCAAATTATTAATTTCAAAGCGGCTATCTTTGCAACATTTTTTAATCAATTGTTTTACAAAAGTATTTACTGTGTTTTTATAAATTAAAGCGAATCAAACGTGATTATTTTAAGTACCTAACTGCTTTGCCATAGTACGATTTATCCCAACAGAGTAAGATTATTTTTTATAGACACAATACGTTTTACCTAACATAAATTGTACATACCAAACAACGTAACTGTATTGTTTTAAAAAAGAAAAATCATTTCATATCAAATATTTACACAAGAACAGTATTATACGGCTTAATAGCGTACAATAACTCGTGCTAGACGTATAAAATCCAATGACCCGTACTAGTCTAACCCATATTACATCCAATGTACTTTATGAAGCAAATAGGACATAAAGAAGCAAACTGTGATCGTACTTGATAATGGGTCCACATGTTCTTAAATATCGCCACTTGTGGGCCGTGCCGCCACGACGCAACAGGTAGCAGGAAATGCGGTATGAGAATGCTGAGAAAGATGATATTGTAGATCACTTCGTCGAAGCGTTTGTTGGTGTTCTGCTGGAAGTTAGCTAAGCGCTCCTTACCCACTAAAACAAAAGTGAAAACTCAGGATAAGTATTTAGACATTGGTGATGTATGTTGACTTGAAAGGAGATGGAGCGGAATCACAGAGATTCATATCCGTGATCATCATTCGCTATTCAGTCGAAACAGTTAAGACCCTCCTGATGGCGCAGTGGTTAAGCATCTTTCGCAAAGTCCGGTCATCGGATTGGTG